>OZ010795.1:20483873-21683873 GCA_963932465.1 Maratus speciosus | reverse complement strand
CAAATGAGTTCTTTTTTCGTAATCTTGGGTTGCAAATTTAAGAAGATCCCTGCTTGAAAATTAATTTAAAATCGATTAAATTCAGAAAATTGTATGTCATTTTTACGATTTTTAATGATCAGTATTGAAATAAGAACCAATTAAAAGCTGAAAATTGAGATACAATTTTCAAATAAATATCATTTGAAAGTATATTTTTCTATTTAGTGTAAGAAATGAAATTGTGCATATTTAGAAATTAAGAAAAATCACAGTAAAGCACAATTTATGGGTTAGGTCGTTGATAACATCAGTACGATTTAAAAAATTTACGTTTTTCACTAACAGAATTTTTACATTATAATGTATATATATATATGCTATACCAATGAGAATTTTACGCCAAATGGTTGATATTTTTTCTTCGGCTTTTCGGGAAAATAATATATTATTCTGCTACACCAGCCAAGAAAAAGAGCATTCTGATATTTAAATCTGGGGGATTTTACTGTGGTTGCGATACAAACGTCGCGATTTGTGATCCTTTTTATAATTATTTGTGGACAAAAATGCACAAATATCGGTTATCATTGCTGTCTTATTTCATTTTACTTTATTATACCCGGAAGGCCCCTCATAACTGACCCAAGCAACGCCGGGTAGTTCTGCTAGTGTTCAATAAAAACCTAAAATTTCCAAGGCGTTGTTCTATAAATGTAAATCATGTAAATGTTCTATGACTTTTTTTTTTTTTTTTACTGAAATAAAAAATGGGAAAAAATCCTAATCCGAATAAAAATCCGAAATAAAATTTATTTTGCTACATAATAAAGAATAGTGTTTGATTGAATGCGCAAATTCTATTATATTTTGTTTTGGTTCAATAATAAATATTTTTAGATGGCGTCATCTGAATAGTGTCGAAACAGAATTTTGGCTTACTATTTTCTGTTTGATTAACTGTTACACATTTACCCATAAACATCCGCAATTCGTACTTTTGGTAAATATATTTTGCAGATCCTATTAAAATACTCAAAAACTTTCCTCCTTGTAAAGCGATTTTTTCATTTCTGCACTAATCTACTAATCACCCAAAATGTTTAATATTATTTTCACAAAGGGTGAGATCCACAATAATTGACACTTAAAGATTTTTTTTGTTGTTGAAGTCAATATTACACAATTTTAAATGCATATTGTATTTATCGTTCTTTTTGAAAGGACAGCAGAGGTACAATAAAAAATTATTGTTGGCAAAATATTTAAAAATGTATACAGTGCTTTAAAAAATTAATTGTTGTCATAAATAGGTTCAATAACTACATTAACTGACACCAATCCTATTTTGAAAAAACAATAACTGACACAAAGTGAACCAGTGTCTGACACATTATTTGTAAATATATATAAAAAGAAAGATATATTATATTTAAATAAATTTATGTTTTAAAAATAGCTTAGTCTTTATTATCGAAATAAAATACTCAAATCTTATACATGATATCATACTACAGATACGCGTTCCCTTCTTTTCATGTTTTAAATTATTAGCAATGCATAATTATTAGTAATTATTATCCAATAACTGAAATTTATGAACCATTAACTGACAAGTGGTGTAAGACTCTTGCATATAACATTTAATTGTGTTTACTACTACATAAATTTTATTAACTAGTAAATGTGCAGATCAAGAGCCTCAAAGTCATCTCTGCAACTCATTGTCTTTAGCTCTTTTCGTAATATTAATCTTTATATAAAAATGCAATTTAAAGTAGTGATGGGCGATTTCGATTTTTTTTAATCGATTTAATCGATACTATGGCCAACTCGATTTAATCGATACTATAAATTTTTTAATCAATGTCTCTAAAGGTCATATCATTTTCATTTTCCTTCAAAAATTTAAGGTCAAGTAGTTGCATGTCCAATCCCAAAACTTTCTTCTGTCTCATAAATGTTAAAACTTCAAAATTCGCTATCACAGTGTCAAATTTAAATAACCTATACCCATCATGAGGATCCAAAAGTATAGGTTCGTTGAAATATGTGTATTTAAAAAATATATATAAGAATCCCATTTTCCTAACAAATCATTGAATTTCGGGCCACACGCTCTTAGGTGTCCGCAACGGAAAATCCCAGTTCAAAGGGCATAAAAGCGACACCTGCTGGGTAGTATACACCCAAGCCTAATAAGAATCTATTTATACGACAGTGTAACAGAAAATGAAGTTTGATTAAATTCCGTGCATTAGTTTTGAAATATGGCTATCATGAATATCATGAAAAAAGCAGTAGAGCAACGCAGCCTATTACATGATTAACACGAAAGACTCAGAAAAAACAACTTACGTCAATAACTAACAGAATATTAAGTTTGATGAAATTATGTTCATTACTTCTTGAGATGTTATCGCAAACATTGTGTAAACCCTGAAAAACGGTGTTGAATTCAGGGGCTGGTACGGGTGGACCCCCCCCCCCCCCGGAACATTGAAATGTCCCCTAGGGAGATTTGAGATTTTATGCTTAATGGACGAAAGTCCAATCCTTCCCCCCTCGTAACTCTAGAATGTTCCTCGCCAGAACCATAGAAATCCCCCCCCGGAGAAAAATGTCTGAATTCAACACTGTTGATAAAAGCAGCATGTCAGCACAATTTGTTATATCATTTACACAAAAACCTAATCATGGATAACTTATGGCATTGTCTAACAGAATATTAAGTTTGATGAAATTTAGTTCATTAGTTCTTGAGATATTATCCCTAAAATTGTTTAAATCCTGAAAAACGTGTTGAATTCAGGGGGTGGCCCCGGGGGTATGACATTCCTCCCCCCGCAACAAAGCATAAAATCTCAAACTTTCTGGGGGGCATTTGAGTGTTTCGGGGGGAGGAGAATGTCACCCCCCCGGGCCACCCCCTGAGTTCAATACGTTTTTGTACATTAAAAATTGATGAAATTACGTTCATTAGTTCTTGAGATGTTATCCCTAAAATTATTTAAACCCTGAAAAACGTGTTGAAATCAGGGGATGGCCCGGGAGGGTAGCATTCCTCCCCCCCCCCCCGCAACATTCAAATGCCCCCCAGAAAGTTTGAGATTTTATGCTTTTTGTACATTAAAATGTACAAAAGTCCAATCCCCCCCCTCTGAACTGTCCCTCCCGGAGAAAAATGTCTGAATTCAACTCTGCTGATAAAATCAGTATAGCAACGCCCCCTGTTGGGCGATTTATACCGAAACCTAATAAGCAGCAATTTATGCCAACGTCTAACTGAATGTGGTTTTATGAAAATCCGTGCATTAGTTCTTGAGATAGAGCTATTGCGAAACTCGGGAAAAATGCAGCATAGCAGCGCCACCTGCCGGTAGATGTACATCAAAACCTAATCCTCAACAACTTATGTCAACGTCAAACTGAATCTGAAGTTTGGTGAATATTCGTGCATTAGTTCTTGCGATAGCAATCTTGCGGAAATCATGAAAAATGCAGCATAGCAGCGCCACCTGTTGAGCGATTTTCACCAAAAAGTAATCAGCACCAATTTATATGAAGGTCTAACTGAATCTAAAGTTTCAACAGATTCCATGCATTAGTTCTTGAAATAGACCGCTCACAATTTTTTTGTCAGAGACAAACAAATAGACAGACTGACAGACAAAAAATTTATAAAAATAGTCAAATCGTATTCCAGACAAGAAATTCTAACACTATGAATCCTTAGAAACCGGAAGTCGAAAATTTTCACGAAAACAACACTTTATTTTTCTAAAGACAAAAGAAAGCTAGAAAAGATGAACGCATCGATTCTGCCCTTGGATCAGAAACGGTGAATCGATTCAGTTCAGATTCGATGCCGATGTCGATCTTCAGATGCGATCTTCAGAATCGTTACTTTTTTGATTTACTTCAATTCTTTAGATGCAATGTCGAATCGTTATATTTTGATTTATTTTCAATTCTTTAGATGCAATGTCGAATCGTTATGCTTTGATTTACTTCAATTCAAATCGCATCGCGGTCGATCCACGATTCGGGTTGAATCAATTCTTCCAATTTTGCTGTTTTAGTGCCAGAATTGCTGTAAAATTTTGTATAAGAGCCTTTTTTTACTTTCTAGGTTAAATCAGTGTTGAATGCAGGTATTTTTCTCAGGGAGGGATTTATGCGACTCTGGTCGGGATTGGGGGGGGGGGGGTATTTCAGAGTTCCGTAATGGGGGGGAGGGGTGCACATTTGTCCATTAAAAAGCATAAAATCTCAAAACTTACGGGAGGGACATTTCAATGTACCGGGAGGGATGTCCTCCCGGGCTACCCCCTGAATTCAACACTAGGTTAAATCGTTATACTTTTGTTTAGAAGCCTAGTTATTCAGGTTACTAGTTTATTATATTGTATTTTTCAAGTTCGTCCCTTCTAATCTCTCCACCCCCCTCTCCCCTTTTCCTCGCTAATCTTAATTTACAGGGCCGTTCAAAATTTGCATGCAATTTTTAAAATGTCCAATTCTTGTTCTATTTTATTATAAAGCCACATTTTGAAACCTTGACCAAAGATACTTTTGAGGTCGCCCCTCCGACCGTTTGGGGCTTACCTGTTCCCTCGGGGGGGGGGGGGTATATTTTTTGTTTCTTCCAAACCATATCGTATAACATATCGTTGGAAAGCTTTTAATGTGATCTTTTATTTTCTGTCTCTAGCCTTCCTTCTTTTTGGTAAGGGTGAATCGTGCTCCAACTTTTGTATTGATATTTTTGACAGTAATTTCAAAGGAATATATATTTATTCTTTCGGATTTACTGTTTTAAAGGCAGAACTGCTGTCAAATTTCGCATAAGAGCCTTTTTCTTTCTAGGTTAAATTGTAATATTTTTAGTTTAGGAGCCAAGTTATTTGGGTTACTAGTTTATTAAGCTGTACTTTTTCAGTTCGTCACCTATACCACCCCCCCCCCCCCCCCCCGATCCGAATTTTCTTAATTATGGTCCAATTTCAATGGGACCTTTTTTGACATTCTTCCCGAATCATTTGTTTACCAACTAAACACTGATATTATATCTGCAGCTCTTGGTGAGCACTATTTATGAATGGTAATAACAAATTTAATCTCTTTTCCATTTTAAACTTATCATTCTTGGTTTAAATCCACGTGACTCAAGGTTCTCGTTAGTTAAGCCGTATTTTCACCCGTAAGTTTGTCAAAGTGTTTGTGTAAGTTGTATTATACAAAATTCAGTCGTTTACAACCAAACTTACTGATTTATGATACTTTGAATTTTATGAAATTTCGGAGCTTTCCGAAACTAAAGGATACCCTGTATGTTATTAATTTTTTTCAAGGGTGTAGGTATGAAAATACGTGCTAAAATGCTTTAAAACCTTTTTTTTTCAAATAATATATTTAACAATTTAAACAAAGTGATTCCCGAGAATTTTCTACTGTTTTAAAATGGGACCACATCTTAGAATGTAAGGGGAGTAAAAATTCGAAACTTGGACAGGGCGATGCAAAAAAAAAAAAAAATTCTCCTTTCAGAAATTCGAAAAAATATCTTAATTACAAGCTGAGATATTAATTATTATTTCACTAATTGGTTTATTTCTATAAAATGCTTTTTTTAAAGGCTGTCACGTGATTTTTTATAGCAGCATTAACGTTTTCTACCGTTTAGCGCGCGGTTCTTTGACGGCGGGCTGAGATAATTACTACTTTTTCAATATCAAAAATTTTATAAGTGTTCATACCACTATTTTCGAATAGTAATTTCACAAATATCTTGAATTCTTGCTTAAGACTACCACCCCCTAGACTAATGTATCTTCGGATAGATTGTATAAAGGAGTTTCGTTTAGATACACTTTTGTTTTGAATAGACTGCGCTCCCTGGTGGTGGAATATAGAACTAACAGACCGCGATTTCATTTAAAGTAGAAAATCTAACAAGGCGAACTGTTCGAAACTTTAAAGATAGTTTATAACACATAAGAAAAAGTTTAAAAAGAATGGTGCGAAAATTTTGGAAGGAGGGGGGGGGGGGGAGGCCGCCAGAATTTTTTTTAAACCTTAGCGTTCCTTACCGTTTTAGGTGGGGTTTTTTGACGGAGTCCTGAGATAAATGCTACTTATTAAATATAAAAAAGTCAAAAGTTTAGTTACCACTATTTCCGAATAGTAATTTCGGCAAATAGCTTAAATTTTTGATCAAGATTGCCACACTCTTGAGTAATATATCTACTGATAGGTTGTTTAACGGAGTTTCGTTCACAGTTTTGTTAGGAATAGAGTGCGCACCCTGGTGGTGGAATCTGGAACCAACATAACGCGATTTTGTTAAAATTAGGAAATCTAACAATGCGATCTGTTTTAAGCTTTAAGATTGTTTATAATACATGAAAAAAATTATAAAAAAGAATGGCGCGTCACATTTCGGGGGGGGATAGAGGGGAGGGGCAGAACAAAATTAGAAAATATAACAGGGCGATTTGTTTGAAATTTTAAGATAGTTTACAATAACACATAATAAAATTTTGAGCGCGTTTTTCCGAGGTGAGCGCGTTTTTCCGACCCGGTGGGCAAAGTGGGGGGGGGGGTACACCTATACGATGCTGTAGGCAGCGGGAACCCGGTTCGCGGTTCGTTCGCTTCGAGATTTCATATTAGGCGGAACCCGCTAGTTACTAGCTATAATGTTAAAGATTTCCAAGCAATATACATGTGCGTCCACTATCCTTCTAAGACAGTAAAATTAATTGATTTTTATTTCTTCTGAGAAAACTAAATTTTCACGTCTTGCAGCGACGATTTTTTTTTTTTTAAATAAAAGAACTTTAATAAACTTTGCTAGTTACATTATTAAACTCAAATTGCAAGAATACTAAATCGGTTCTTATGGCAACGTGAATTATGTCCCTGAAAATTTAAATTTTAATTCAGGCTGGAAGAAAATCACAATGATTTAATTACAGGGACAGTCAAAAGTTTTCCGTTACATCACGGCCAATGGAAAAAATTATTTCAAGTGCATTTTAAGGATGTTACAGACTTTCGAACAGAATGAAATTGATATGCACTTATGAAGTGCACTGTTATAGTACGAGCGCACCACATTTGCCACGTTTGACGCGCAATTTCCAACTTGTATTTAACCGAGACCTTTCTTAAAAAATAAATTTAAATAAAATCTAAATTACAATATTAGTAAAATTACATCTTAAAACTAATAATTTAAAAGATAAAAACTTTATTATTTGACTCAAAGGTCTGTAATAGCTTACGACTGGGCCCCTGACTTTGTCTACCCTCTAAATGTGAGGTATGGGATGTGGTCGCTACGGCTCTGCTGATTCGCTAAGTTTTAAAATTAATATTTTTGAGCTTATCTGTGCGAATCTGTGACTATCGAAATATCGATTCAAGTATCGATTCTAGAATTTGGGAATCGATTCTTATTGTGATCGATTCAGTTTTATACGATGTCGATTTTAATCGATTCCTGAATTTTCCAGAATCGCCCATCACTAATTTAAAGTTTTTAAATTACATAAACATTTATAAAACTAAAAAATATTTCGACGGTTTCAGACATTAGAAGAGTTAAATTAAACACGTTGTTATGTAATGATATTATTCTGAAATTCTTACGAGCTACTTATTCTGGTAATTTTTATATAATAAAGCAGATTTCTTTCTCACTCTAAAGTAAGGGGACTTCTAAACGTAACGGTTAATAATTCATCATCGTGTCCACTTCCAATTGACTAAATAGATTAACGTGATTTGGCGCCGTAAAGTATTTTTTGTGATAGCCTTCTGATAGTATCCACATTTAATTTAAAATCGTGATGTTACAAACACCGTTGATATTTGACGCACACCTATGTTTCAGATCAAATTACGAAATGTTAACTAACCTTTTATTTCCCTTAGCCGGACTTTCTGTTTCATTTTCCGTAATAGGGATTATTTTAATAATTTATTTTATGCTCGACAAGCTGTTACATGGGACGTCTTTCAAGTAGCATTAAAATAGAGATAAATGCATTAAGTAAAACATTTCACTCCCCACCAGATATGCCAAGTTTCAGGCATTTTGCACATCACTATTATCTTAGAGAAAATGTTGTTCTTTTAAATCACGCAAATGTTCCAATTAAATAAAGTAACATTTTCTGTATTAAAATACTGGTATCCGGAACGCCGGAGGCTAGGCAGCTCTGCTCCTCTTAATAAAAACATATAACATTAACCAACACTTTATCAGATTTTATAGGAGACAATACAGAATTTCTTATTTGTATGGCCTTACATAAACCTCAGTCATAAAAATGTAAAATTTTGCGCCAATTAACATACATAATTGCGAAAATTAAATCGTAACCAACGGAAAACGGAAGACCAAGTAAAATCGTGTAAATCGAGGAATCTTTCTTCGTTGTGCTGGGAGCACAACAACAACAAAACTACTAGAAAAATTATTTTAGGTGGTATTTGGTGTGAAATGTTTATATGTATTCATTCCTGTCCTATTTATCTTTTTTTTTAATTTTTGATTTGCTTATTCCATATTTCTTTTGCACGTTACAATCTTACAAATTAAAATTAACTCTTTGGGAGAAGTTTTTATTACTTTTTTTGGCAACAATAAAGTTTATAACATTTAATAGAATAATGTTGTGTTTATACTGTATAAAAATGACGAACTTTTTCATTTATAATCAAAATAGTTGAATAAATAAATAAAAATATTATTCTCTATAGTATATAAATACTATTTTCATTTCTGCGTTTAAATCAATCTATATGCAAATATCTATACAAAGGCATTCATTAATTCATTCCTTTTGACTTTTATTTGACTTTAAAAAAAAACATACATACTTTCACATTTATGATATTTTTAGATGAGATGCAGTTGCTACGCAACGGTTAAAAGAAATAAGATGAAATATAAGTAAATTCATAAAATAAAATGTTTTATGTTATTATGAAACATACATAAAATTCCACCAAAATTCATACACCTAATTTAAAAAATCCGAAAAATATATTGACAAAATTCCAAAATAAAACAAATAATTCAAAACCTTTATTTGATAATTTCAGTATCCATAATTTACCATTTAAATACATTAATCAAATGCGACATTTTCTAAATTGGAAAATCGTCTGAACTGCCATAGAAAAGTACTATGGCAAAAAATAAAATGCTCTATATATTCCGAACGAATGAAACAAATTTTACCCAAAACTATACAGCTGAATCCGGGGAGCTCACTATCATGACTCCTTAATTTAAAGCAAATCGGATGCTTTTTACGGCAGTTATCGCGGAACAGACAGACTAACTAACTAACAGACAGACGGAAACCAAAAAAATTCGGATCTCCACAATAAGCCTTCACTGACGTTTCGGCAATTATTATGTTTTTTTAAATAGTTCAATTGATAGATTTCAACTTTCTTTTATACTAGTAAATCTGCAGATCAGGAGCCTCAACGTCAGCTCTACAATTCATTGTGTTTAGCACCCTTTGAGTAATATTAATCTTTCTACAAAAAACGAAATTTAAAGTTTTGAAATTACGTAAACATTTATAAAACGAAAAAAAAAATTCGAAGGTTTCTGACATTAGAAGCGTTAAATTAAACCCCTTGTTATGTAATGGTATTCTGAAAATCTCATGAGCTACTTATTCTGGTAATTTTTAGATAATAAAGTAGATTTCTTCAGGGGGCTCTGCCCCACTGAACCCCTTCGTAGTGTAATTTAATTTACATTTGTAATTATCAATTAATTGTGTTAATGTCCTTTAGTAAATTCTACCAATAGACGGAAACGTACATGAATTCTTTTCTACAGTCCTGTATATTACGTGAAGATTTTTACGCGTCGTCTATAACATTTAAATTTAATGCAGACAAAAAACCCGCTTAAAACTGCTCATATCACATTTCCGGGGATTAGTATGCATAGTGTGCACCATATATCCAGTTTCTGCGGAGTCCTGTATATGGTTCTATTTAAATTCTGCAAACATTTGTTAGTATACTAAATGTAATTGGGCTGGGAAATACATAACTCAAAAAAAAAAAAAAAAGAAAACACTGAAGCAATTCGTGCTCATTTTCATTTATACTTACGAATTCATTTGTGTATCCCTGTACATGGTCTATAGAATATTTAAGCACTACTTATTAAGCACAAATTTACTTAACGTTAAAACGCACACCATAATCGAAAATGCTCTTCAGCAATCATCCCTAATAGACCAGAACTGTATCCGAAATTTTTTATGTGACCCTATAAATGAACGATAAATACGATACAAATCATATTCAAGCTTCTTGTAGTCAACCACAGTAATGTAATTTAATTTCATAATGTTTGAATTAGTGCAACACAATTAACACACTGACGACAGGCAATTTAATTAAATCTGGGTTTAAAAACAGTAGAAGCTCCTCCCTCTTCTGAAAGTGTCTCGGAAATTGGTTTCTGAAATATGTTTTTCATGTTTATGCAGCAGTAAATATCTTTCAATGTACGGATGTAATATATAATGTCTTACGATCTATAAAAAATATGGTCAACACAATATAAATGTCTTTTCTGTAAGGTAGAAGTCACTCCCTTAGCCAATGACGTATTCTGAATAAAAACGAGAATTCTCGTTTCCCGTCGCTAATGTGTTAAAATAAGCTGTGAAGAGTTTTTTCCCCCCGTAGACCACATTTTAATCGACCAGTTTTGTGTGACCCTGAAAAAAACATATGCTTTGCACCCCATATACTACAAAAATGTTTCAAAAAAACATATCAATTTTATTATTTTGTAACAGAGTAACATCATTAAAAAACGCCACAAAAGGATTTTTTCAAAGATTGTAATATTATGAATACTTTTGAGTTCCCTGTACGCATGCTGTAAGTGCTACACATAACATATTTTATAGTAACCAGGTTCTAGTGCACCTTAATAAAGTATATAAATTTCATTACGTTTAAAATTATGTAACATTATTAAAATACACCGCAGACGATTTTTCCCAAAGACTATAATGTAAAGGAATAGTTTTGAGTGCCCCTGTAATTAAGCTATGAATGCTACACTCTTCATTTTTAATACCAAACATACTTTGGCAAACCTCAATAACGTATATCAATTACATGCAATCCCGACTATATTTACGCGAGTTAGAGCACGTAGAGAAACACGGCAGGCGACAGATAGAAAAACTGAAGTCATAAATACTTTTCATCCATGTTGGAAAGAGTTAAAAAGGATTTACATGCCTTTAACTGTACTTTTTTTTCACTTATAGCATGGTTAAACATTAGTTTAAACATCCTAATCCATGCGATAGCAATAACATATTAAAAGCCCCCAAAATATGCATATCTGGAGATCTATAAATCTACTGGAAAATAATTCATTATCGTGCCCACTGTTAATTGCATAAATTGCATCGATTTGGCGCGATAAAATATTTTTTGTGATAGCCTTTTAATAGTACCTGCAACAAAATTAACGTAATTTACTAACTTCATTCATATTTGAAGCAATGGTAGGCTACGAATAACAGTCGCTAGGCAACGAAGAAAAGGAAAAAAAAATGTATCATGTAAAACAAGAAAATTAATTTAAAAATTCTTTATATTATTGGAATACATGTATAAATGTCCTCAAAACATTATACACGTAAATAAAAAAAATCTGATAGGTATATTGATAAAACTTCAATATAATAGGAATAATTTAAAACCCTTATTTGGAATTTTAGTACCCATAATTTGACATTTAAATCCATTAATCAAACGTGCCATTTTCTTTCAACAAATGGAAATTTGAAAATCGTCTGACTTGCCGTAGAAAAGCATTATAAAGAAAAATAAAATCTTCCATATTTTCCGAACGAATGAACCAAATTTAACCAAAAACTATACAGCTACGTCCGGGTATCTCACGAATATGCCCAATTAATTTCAAGCTGATCGGGTGCTTTTTGCGGCAGTTATCGCGGAACAGACAGACAGACAGACAGACAGACAAACGGAAATCAAAACTTTTCGTGTCTCCACAGTAAGCCTTCACTGACGTTTCGGCAATAAGCCATAACTAGTAAATCTGCAGATCAGGAGCCTCAACGTCATCTTTGCAAGTCATTGTTTTTTAACACTCATTGCATAATATTCAACTTCCGACAAATCGCTTTTTAAAGTTTTCAAATTACTTAAATATTTATGAGCATACAAGATACTTCGTAAAGTTTCAGAAATTAAAAGTGTTAAACAAGTGGTTGTACATTGATGTTCTGAAATTCTGATGAGCTACTTATTCTGGTAACTTTTTAAATCAAAAATTGCATTTCTTCAGGGGGGCTCTGCCCCCCTGAACCCCCCGTAGTCTATTTAAATTTACATTCGTAATTTTTTATTGATTGTGCGGATGGTTATAGTATATCTTAGATTTTTTTTACGCTGTGATTTATAAGGATAAGTGTAAGTTTTTTTTATAAATTAATAAAATTTAAATTTTAAATAAAATATTCATGTTAACCGTACACAGACAATAAATCTTGAAGTGACGCCAAAAATGTAACCCTAAAATCCGCTACATTCGGCACAACACAACGACGTGCTTAAAAAAAAAAAAAAAAAAAAAAAAAAAAAAAAAAAAAAAAAAAAAAAAAACGGATGAAGTCAAAGAATTTGGTCCCTGTACCACGTGCTTGTTTTGTTTGGGCCGAATGAGGGCATTTAAATCTGAGCGATAACGCACATCGTATTGCAAACTGTTTTTACGCCATACTGCATCTCCATCTATCTCTTTCCTCCGTGAATAATAGTTAATTTTATTTTACCCAAGATCTTTTTATTCCAGCATCTTTGTTTTCGATAAATGACGTCTAATTCACTCAAAACTTTTCATATTGTTATATTAAGAAATACTCGAGAGTTTTCTTTTTATTTCCAATATGCCGCCATATTAATTTTTCTATTCTTAATTTTATTTTTCATTTTCCTGTTTCACGACAAAACATTTCAATTGAAAATTGTTTAAAAGAAAATATTACGAAAAAATTTACGCTGTGATTTATAAGGATAAGCATAAGTTATTTTATAAATTAATAAAATTTAAACTTAAAATAAAATATTCATGTTAACCGTACACAGACATTAAATCTTGAAGTGACGCCAAAAATGTAACCCTAAAATCCGCTACATTCGGCAGAACGCAACGACGTGCTTAAAAAAAAAAAAAAAAAAAAAAAAAAAAAAAAAAAAAACGGATGAAGTCAAAGAATTAGGTCCCTGTTCCACGTGCTTGTTTTGTTTGGGCCGAATGAGGGCATTTAAATCTGAGCGATAACGCGCATCGTATTGCAAACTGTTTTTACGGCATACTGCATCTCCATTTATCTCTTTCCTCCGTGAATAATAGTTAATTTTATTTTACCCAAAATCTTTTTATTCCAGCATCTTTGTTTTCGATAAATGACGTCTAATTCACCTGCTATGCGTACTTACTCAAAACTTTTCATCTTGTTATATTAAGAAATACTCGAGAGTTTTCTTTTTATTTTTAATATGCCGCCATATTAATTTTTCTATTCTTAATTTTATTTTTCATTTTCCTGTTTCACGGCAAAACATTTCAATTGAAAATTGTTTAAAAGAAAATATTATTCCGGGTTTTGATTTTCTTGGCAACAATTAAAGAAATATTGGTAAATGTTATGGGAAAATGTTACGTTATTCTCTATGTTAATAATGAACTCTTGTATTTTTAAGCAAAATATTTCAATAAAATAAATAAAATAAATGGAATATTGCCTATTTTTATTTCTGGGCTAAAATCCTTCTTTATGCAAAGATACAAATGCATTAATTCATCTGTTTTGACGTTGGCTTTACTCAAGCATTATACACGCAATTATACTAATATTATTAGGACCAAAAACGTTGCTAGGCAACAGAGAAAGAAAAGGAAAAAAATGAAATATGCATTATGTCAATTTGATAAAACAAAATCCTTTATATTATTGGAAAACATGCATAAAATTCCCCCCAATATTATAAACCTAATTTAAAAAAATCTCGCAAATATATTGACATAATTTATTGGAATAATTTAATAATGTTATTTAAAAATTTCAGCATCAAAAATTTACCATTTAAATCCATTTTTCATATGAGCCATTTCTTTCAACAAATGAAAATCTGAAAATCGTCTGACTTGCCATTGAAAAGCATTATAGAGCAAAATAAAATGTTCCATATTTCCCGAACGAATGAACCAAATTTATCCAAAAACTATACAGCTAAGTCCGGGTACCTCATCAACATGCCCAGTGAATTTCAAGCCGATCGGATGCTTTTTGCGGCAGTTATCGCGGAACAGACAGACAGACTAACAGAAACCAAAACTTTTCGTGTCTCCACAGTAAGCCTTCACTGACGTTTCGGCAATAATTGCCTTCACTGACGTTTCGGCAATTATTATGTTTTTTTTAAATAGTTCAATTGATAGATTCCAACTTTCTTTTATATAAGAAATAACTGAGACACCTGTCGTAGAAAGGTGAAAGGAAATTCCTGGAACCAACTACTGCCACACCTAAGCTAAATTAAATTACTATAAACAGTAAATCATGTACCTAATCCATTATAGGGATCTTTACACTAATTTCTAGAAATGTTCGAGTAACTTTAAGAAAACCTTTTGGAAGGTTGCGTTACAAATAGATATAAAAAAAACACTACCTTAGAATTAGAAAGAAGATAGTTGCTTAAAAATGGCACTTTTTGTGTTCTCAAAAGTTCTGTCCACATTGTTCTGCCACATGCTCATGGCCTACTGGGGATGAACAAAATGATTCCAAAATAAAAGTAAGTGACTAAGTAACAACTAAACGACATTAATTTTCAGAAATTCGCAAGAAAATGCTTATTTGAGCTAGATTTTGTTGAAGCAACAGTTACTGGTAAGGTGTCAATATCACTCTATTTAATATTCTCGCAAGGCTGTTTTTTTTTTGTTGTTGTTGTTAAGCAGAGACAAAAATTCAATCTGTATACAGGGAAATAAAAAATAACGCATGCAAAGAAATAGTAAATTGTAGGTAAAAAGTTATGTGATACTGACAGCAGAAAAAAGACAAATGTGTTTTATTTTACGAAAAAATAATATTACCACAAACTGAAATACACAATGACGTCTTTCGCGTTATCTGCGATTTCAAAAGACGTTCTCTATATTTAGAAATCTCAGAAGCCATATACTTGTGTTATTTCAAGAGGAATTCATAAGAAAATTCTTTTGCTGACATCAATTTTTGGAAAAATTCCAGAGTAGTTTTTATCGTTTATTTATCAATTTTGGCAAAATTGGATATAAGGAAGCTATCCATTCTTACTTAGACAGTACAGACTTTTTCAGTCGCGTAATTGAATTACATGGAGGCGTAACAAATGAATAAATATTCATTTGTGCTGTGATCATTGATTATCACTGTGCATCTTTTCTTCATATTATATTTTAATCGTTTAGCATTTTCCTCTTTTGAATATACTTCTTTACGTTTTTTACTAAATGTTGGAGAAATTAAATCACTAAATTTTGTAAGTATGGTACTCAGTTTTACTTCAACAATCAAGCAAAAGAAATACAGCTTTGTTATTGTAAAAGGACTTGATTTCACAACACTACCTTGATAAAAGGTTATAAAATCATAGGGCGCATACTCAGACTTGAAGTTTTTCCCAAATTGTGGGGCTGGCCATGTAGAAATTAGAAATACCCGCAAAGCTCAATTCACCACCAAAAGAACGTTGTTGTGCGCAATTTCGCGAGTTAAGGTTAACACAACGAAACTCTTAATAATATAAATATTAATAATACCTTTTAATAATACTCTTTTTCCTTCCACCTTTTTTGAAAAGAATGGAATAGAATCAAACGGATGACACATTGATATATAAAATCTAATTATATTAACATTTAACAAATGCTGCGAATTCCAAAATAATTGCGTGATTCAAATCTACACCTCATTTACCCTCTTTCTAAAATTATTCTGGCATTTAACTAATGTGAAAGAGCCAAAAGAAATGAATATTAACTAGAAACAGCAAAAAATAGAAGAGGAAAATACGAATTTCTGCTTTAGTTGAAGCCATTTTTTCTACTCTTTATTATTTTTATTAGTAAGTCACCACTGGCTTACGAAATACGATGTACGTGTATTTGTGTAATTTATTCCATTTTGTTTATTCTTTTAACTTCTTTATTTTATTATTATTTTTTTTATTATTTTCATATTAACACTACACAAATATAATCAAATGTTAGGTTTTACAACCGTCCGTGTTATATCAATTCGAACTTAACTAGACTTTTTTAATCAATTCTTATGTTTGTTACATTTCTACTAGTAGCGTTGTATTAACACAGGGTGTTAGTAAAAGTTTTTGTTTTCGGTTTAACATACCTATGCGCATGCAGTACGTTTCTACGTTACTTATTTTTAAATGTTAACTTATATTCACATTTTATTTATCAAAAAGGTGTTAAATATTAATTGCATTAGTTTTTAAAAAATAAAATTATACTGAGTTTTTAAAAATAACACTATTTTTTATTTAATCAGTTATATTAAAACAGTTGAAAAGTCACTTTTGAACAAATTTTATCAATCTTTTGTCACAAAATCAATTACATTTTGTATCAATGCAAACATGTCAAACGGTAAATGCACTGAAGTATTCACACCAGTAAATTGAAACTAATTAAAAGTTGAGTGAATTTAATTAAACGTCCCTGGAATGGGACTTGAACAGATGCAAATAAGTTTCTTTCCCAAAGGAAACTCTCAGCTATTTCGTTTTACTAAAACGTCAGAGAAACACGAATTTGAAAGAATCTACGTTTGTGCTACCTTTGTTTATTTGAAAGGTAAAATTTCATTTTAATTGCAATTAAGTGAATATTTTATACGACTGTATAAAGCTGTATTGAATATTCAGTGCGTTGTAGATTAAATCGTGTATGCATCTTTTAAGGAAAATATTTTTATTTTTATGGGTTGCTTGACTTTACGGTGGACATGTATAAATCTGTATTTTAGTCAAAAATATTTTAAATTAATCATAATTATGGAAAATTAGTTCTTAAAATTCGAAATGAAATCAATATTATGTAAAATAAAAAAATCTTTGTCGCTTAGATTTTCTAACATAAAAAATATATATATATAGATTCAATCTTTGTATTATTTTAAAAAATAAATTTATTTCAGTATTTATTATTTAAATTTACAAAATTTAAAATAAATAACCTGGATTACAACTCTGCATGCATCCAGTAATATTATTTTTATTTTATTTTTCCTTTCATAATATAAAAGTTATTTATAAAAATATATAAAATGTATATATTTTTTAATTTTGAGTAATCGTTATCATTGGATGAATTAAACACACATATTCTTGGAAACTAGACAGATGATGTTAAATGATTTTATTATTCAATTTCACTATGAAATTTGAAGGAATGAAAAAAAAAATGTATAGATAAATTTAAAAATAATAATTTATTATTTGAATACGACATATGACGAAAAACATAATTTTTAATAGTTAGTTTTAAATATATAACTGTAAAAGCACTTAACATGCAAATGTGCTATACACCTATTTTGTCTTGAGTAATTATCCTTCCAAATCCTTCCGTACAAAATACGAACTTTTCGTTTGTGGTCTTTAGAATTAAGATTAATGATAGTTTTAATCTTAAATATTTTAAAGGATGATTTAAGACCAGAGGAAAAAAGAGGAAAAGAGGATTATCTTCTTAGAGATGATAGTTTTGTGAAATTTCGAAACATTAAGCACATTTATTGTATTTACTTTTACCATTTTAAATCATTACTGTTTCTAACCATACTAGATATTGTATGTGTTGTCATATTCATATTATTATAGTTATGCTTTTTACATATATATATACATATATATACACATATATATATATATAGACATATTGCCTTTTTACGAATTTTATTTTAACATAACATATAGATTTTTGTGTTGAGATTTATATTCCAAAATGATATTTTAGTTGGAACACATCCAACATTTTAGGGCACGCCCAAATTGTTGCTTGAGGACTTGAAAGTCAAGCAAGATGAAAGATCTGTAACTGCAAATTTTTTTAACCTGTGCACAGCGAATTCCAGATATTAATCTCTAATGCACTTTAGAGCTTTATGATGACAATTTGATCATCATCTAAATTTTAAGTTATGGTACCTTATATTGCAAATTTGAAAATTTGTATCTCAATTTATACTGATCCGTGCATATGCTTTAAAATTTTATGACCTCATTTATCTATGTGTCATATATATTCACTTGCAACATTTTTGTTACTTTTTCACTTATGTATGTGTCATTGTGTATTGTTACTATACTTCAGGTAGGTGTGTTGAGCCAAAACTCTTGGGTTATATAACTTTTTCTGGGAAAGAGGGAGAGATATGTGATGAGGAAATTAACATATCATCACATATCATGATTTATCTCTCTTTTAAAATTAAATTCACCTTTTTACAATTCTAAATTTAATCGATAGTTCTTTTCCTTTTCAAAAAGTATATGTATTTTGCTTCTCTTTTGCGCTTAGTAAATTACATTAACTTTATATCGTAGGCTTACTCAAAACCGCCAATAAAATAAATAAAAAACAAAGCTATTTTCTCACCATAAAAGCATTACTGTGCAAGCATACTTTCCTTCTGTTAATGAATATATAAAAAAAAGATAGTCTTTGACCATATGCACCTGTTGCAGCAGTAATTTAAACACCCATTGGTATTTTCCATTTGACAGTCAATACAAATACCTTTTCGGCCTGAAAGATATCCTGTTAATATTAAAATTGGCGCCTGGCATCAGCGTTGCTTCTTCTAAAAATATATTTCACCTTATCCAGCTTCTTCATATCATACTATTCGTTAACATTTCAGTTACTTAAGCTAATGAATCGTTGAGCTGATTTTGAATTCAAAATGTCCGTTGGGGACGTATTTTTTGATGTTGTAATTGTGCAAAGTTCAAAGTTTTGCGGCTCGATGCACTTACATTCAAGGTTGTTGGGCGGCATTCTATATCTGGCCATACTACTGTAAAGATGTAGCAACATTTTTATCTCCTGTATTCCGGGGTCACCCCGCGAGAAATTTATATTGCTTGCTTGTCTTTAATAAAATGCCACATACATATTTTAGACCGTTTATCTGAATCTCTGTCATAGCTTGAGTTATTAAGGTATATATGCAACGGACTTGATAATTGATCCGGCGAAATGTATTTAACTTAAAATTAACAACTCAAGTTATCTGGTAAAGGAAATCTATAATATACTTGTCTCCATACAAAAACAGTTATAAAAAAGATAATGCACCACTCATGAAAGAATAAGCCTCACACTTTGATACTTCTGTCCTTTGCTGGAAAAAAGTAAAAATTAGCTGATAAAAAGCGAGGTGCAGGGGGAAAGAGAAGTCAGGTTATGATGCAATCCTCTGTTGAATATCAGGAATTATTTAGGGAGCTTTGGCTCGTACCATCTTCCAAGTCACTGGGCCTGACTTCATGCGAGATCATGTAATATTACAGAAAATACAGTCAGGTTCAGGAAAAAAAGCTTCATCTTTTTGTAAGGCCATGTCTACACACACATAATATGAGGTACAAGCGGATTCCTTTCATATATATATATATATATATATATATATATATATATATATATATATATATATATAACCATTAAATAAAAATTACCGACCACCAACAAAAACTGTGAAATTATGAATGGTTAAATTCATTTACTGAATCTTTGCGATGGTAACAATGCAAAATTTAATGGAATTTCCTATGAAGAGGTATCAGATAACTACATAGTAGAAATCATATTGATAATACACAAAGATTATACTTAATTGCAGCAGAGATCTAAGAGTATAATATTTAAAAGATTGCTAAAAACATTTAGCTACCGTGGTTATACATTTAAAAATATATAAGATACCATTATTAATGAGGAAATAGTTCAAGACGAATTGTTGACATCCAAAATTAAAAGATATCATAATATAAAAACATCATAAATAACTTACATTCATAATTACATGCGCAAATGCAGTAAAATAATTTGAACGCTAATATATAACCATTAAATAAACATTACCGACCACCAACAAAATATGCGAAATTATAAATGGTTAAATAAATTTATTGAATCATATATATATATATATGTGTGTGTGTGTTCCTTTATAAAGTTTATTTTTCTTTACTATTTACAGTATTTTTTTATTTAGATTAAGACAATAACGTAGGGAAGAGTAGTACACAGTGAGACAGCAGTCACTTAGACATATCGTTGTAACTTCTTCTCCAAGCTGGCACACACACATAACGACCTCATCTTATGCAACACGTGGATGTAGTTTCAGCACTTCAGTTATTCGTCTAACAAAATAGTAAATAATTCTTTATTTTATAGGGGTTAAAGTTATATAAACGTCTATTTTAGAGTTTATTACCTCCAATATGGCATATATTTACTTAGCCAAACCTAGCTATAGCTAATAATAGACTATTTCGACAAAATGACATAAACTTTTTAAAGCGATGAAACTGGTGTAACAAATGTAACATCCATTTTGTTACAACGTAACGTAAGTACAGTCGTCGAAAAAATAAAGTAAACAGCCCTTACTAACGCTGCAAAAAAATATCGTAGAAGAAAGTTACTGGTACAACATGATTGGTAATAAAGACTACTTTTACATGATATATATAAAGTTTGCTTAGGGGGACATCTACATATTAAAACGAACTATTACATTGTTTTTTTCCAATAGCAGTACATAATTCTGACAGCATAAATGAACTCTACATCCTACACTGAGCCTAAAAACAAATTTTTATGCTATTCGTACGATACGTTTCCGAGAAATTAATTATTTTAAAACGAGCGTAAATTTGGGGCAGTATCCCAACTGAAGTTCGGTACTCGATAGTTGACCGAGAGAATCCCCTTCTTGAACAAGGCATCTTCAACGCCACTTACGCAGCCAATGAAGCTTGCTAGATTATAGGACAGCCTGAGAAATTTCAAAATGTCTAGTCACCTCTATCATAGATGGCCCTTTAAACAATCATTTTGCCGTTTTTTAAGCATAATTTGAAAACTACTTTGAAGAAAAATGTGAAATTTTGGATTTCCATAAAACAGGACTTGATAAATCTAAATCAATCAAAAAAATGGCAGGTTGTAACTCCTATTTTTTTATTATTATTAATTTCATAATTCCAATTCATATCATAGAATTAAAATAATTGCAAATTCAACGTATTTATATTTGGGTATTTTAGTATTATTGCTACACAAAACATTAGCACATTGGGAATATAATTTCAGGATATATTAATGAAAATACGAAAATGTAATTTAACATTAGAAGGACCAAATTTTGAATGTTTATAATTCAAAAACTAATCATTCAAATGACTTAAAATTTGTTGTCTAGGCATAGTTTGAAATATCTTGTTAAAATTGGGTATTGCCATTGAAAAAAATGAAGTTTGGGGTCGTTTAAATATGTAGATGGCCTCCTAAGCAAATTTTATATAATCATTTAAAAGTAGACTTTATTTCCAATCGTTCGGTACCAGTAATTTTCATCTACGATAATTTGTTGAGGAGTTAGTAGGGGTGTTTACTTTTTCCCCACGACAGTACATTAGGGCGGGCCGAAACAAAAACGAAATTTTTCAGATCAACTAAAAATAGAGCATAAAAGTTGCATTTTGTAATTAGAAGAATAACGTAAAAAATGTTTTTGAAATCGGTTAATATCTTTAGGTCGCGCATTGCACTTGAATTTTTGGAAATATGATGAAAAGTGACGATTTTTGAAATTAATGATGAAAATTAAAAAATATTCAGAGCTACTTCGTAAATGTTACCTTTTGGTATTAGAATAATAACACAAAAAATTATTTAAAATAGGTTAATATCTTTAGGTCGCGCATAGCACTTGTATTTTGGAAAATATGGCCAAAAATGACAATTTTTGAAATTACATGAAGAAAATAAAAAAGATATATATTCTAACCTAGTAAAATATGCAGACCGAAAGAGCGAGAACTGTGCGAGGTTTTGTGACACCAAGGTAAATTTTAGTGCTCACGATTACTCATAACTTAATGACTGGTCTACCTGCGAGGTTACTTCACCTCCCATGTTCTACAGAATAAGCTCTGAGAGCATTTTGTCTCTCATTGATTCAAAAACTCTCTCAGACAGTCACAGATTGCATTGCTTTCCGAATCCGCATGAATCCCAATTCCCTTATAGTTCTCTTAAATCTGAGATCATTGAAAGTTACAGGTGTTTGGGATGAGCAAAGACACCGCTATGCTCAATAACAGAGTGCAACACCTCCCTCAATTATTTTTTGTAATTGGCGCGATATTGTTATTGTCTTGAACAGATGCATTTCTCCTAGAATAATAGAATGATTCCTATTAATGTCAAAGAATACAGACGCACATATCTACATGGCGTATAAAACTAACAATTCATTGACAGTGTTTTCAATGTATCCATACAGTCTGAGAGTTCAGTTTACGTCGTTAGTGAGAAATCAGCTTTCCATTACGGACAGCAAGATTCCCAGGATAGAAGCTTGTCGCACAGTATTGAATATTTACAGAAGATACAAATTTTAAATTTTACTTGAAGTCATTTGGTTTATTAATGTCATTGCTGGGGTACTGCAATGGCGGATCTAAGGGGGGGGGAGGGTCGATTCCCCCCCCCCCCTTGGGCAAATAAAGGGAATGCAAAATGACATTATGCATCTTCAGGGGAAATGAATTGGGGCGAAGCTCGAGTCCGGCGGACGGGACGGGTCGCACCCTTTTAAAATCACAAGACTCGGCCTTGGTAAGGTCTTCACTCTTTTAGAGCCGGGACGTGCCCTGATCTTCATTTTTTTACAAATTCGAGTCGGGCCAGATTTCTTTTTCTTCCAGGTCGAGCATGGCCTGGACTTCATTCTTCCTAGAGGTCTGCACTGGCCAAAATTTTCAGGTCGGGGCTCGGCCCGGAATAAAAGCTAAACTTTCGGTCCGTTTCAGGCCGTATGCTAAGCAATATTAGTCCGACCGCGACTCGTGCACTTCTCTAAATTCTTCTCTCCGAGCCCAAGTTGGTCTGGCATTTTACTAATTTGTTATTCGTAAAAATTATATTTATGTTGTACATTTGTTTAGCGAAATCTTTAAAAATTTAATTTGATTTGATAAGTTACAGAGGTGCATTTTTCAAAATCTACATTTTTTCTTTGTAGAGCTTTAAAATTGCGATTTTCTTTTATCATCCGTTTCTTTCATTCTAAACTGATTTTCTTACTGGATTTTCATTTGAATGCATTTTAGTAAAGATTTTTATGTAGTGTTTATGTACATAATTGCCTAAATAGTCATTAAAATTAATGTTTTTCTGTAATCATTAATTTGAACATAATCTAAAATAAAATATGAGCATAAGTAAGTGTGCTTTATGAACAATTTTAATTGCAAAATGCTGGCTGGGCTGGAGTCGATTTTTTAGCTTTTATACCGGACCGGGCCAATAATATTTTTTTTTTTATGTGGGCTGGACCTGGAAATTTCAGCCCGGGCAAATCTCAAACTGACATATCGAAGCCAGATTTTTTTTTTTAATGCTGCTTTTAGCCATCATCCCAAAGCTACTGAATAAACCGTGTGTCCTAAAATGGACTGACTGATTTCAAATACAATTCAATAACTTGCAAATAGCTACAGCTATTAAAAAAATAAAAGAAAAAACCTTGAAGGAGGGTTATATAAGATGTCAGGAGCAGGGGTGATTCTGTTCCGAATTTTCCGAAAATTTAACCCTCTCGCTGCGCATCCCGCGATTTCCACGGCCAACGTAAAAGTGGCAAAATTTGCGCAACCCACAATTTTCGGAGCAAATCTTTTTTTTTTATGATCTAATTCCATTTAAAAACGAAATTCTTTCATAGAAATTTTGGAAATATTTGAACTCTAAAATATACGCAGATTTGAAATATATATTAAACTAAATGCGCAATTTTTGAACCTCTATTCATAATATATATATATACGCAGCGAGAGGATTAAGGTATTCGGTTCCAAAAATTGAAAAAAAATTCATCAATCCGAAAATTCGGACATAAAATAATCGCGAATTTTGACAAATGGTAGTCATAAAAAATCTATTTCGTCAATCGTTCGCAGGAAATAAATTCAATTTCGCCAAAGAATCGCGGGATAAACGTGAATTTGCTCAAAGGGGCACGGAAGAAACGCGAAATTCTTCAAATGATCGCGGAAAACACGAATTTCTTCAAAGGATCGCGGAGAAAACGCGAATTTTGTAAAACAAAACCCTCGAATTTCGTCAAAAGATAACAAAAGACCCAACAAACACATGACTTCGGGCCGCATGGCGTATTCGTGTCGTCCAGGGTGAGTTAAGGCCATTTGTAGCCAAACAATACTGTGCCGTAAGTGACGCGCCGCTAATTACGGCAGCTAACACCAAACAGATTACGGATCGGAAGCGAGAAAACAGTTGCGTTTCTTTTAGCGGTCAATCGTTGAGGGCAATTTCGGGCAAGCATTTAATGTACCCTCATCGTTTAGACAGTAGAGGGCTAATATTGCCTAACCGGCATATTGATTTAATGAGAGGAAATGTATTTTTTCTTCCTTTCTTTTAAATTAATCTTAATTAATCTAAATGTTGGTTTTAGTAAAAATATAAATACGTTATGAGATTTGTATTTAAAGCAGTAAAATAGATTAGATATTTTTATTTAGTTTTATCATATTTTTACAAAATGTAAAATAATATTTCCCAACTAATCTTTGATATATTTGCATGGATACATTTTTTATCGTCATACTGAAAACAATGAATGTAAAAGAAAATAGTATACGATTTAAAGTTCTGAATTCAGTGTAAAGGTAAAAAAAGATAAAATTCTTGCCTCTATTAAATTTCTAATGATTTATGCATATTTATTTGCTTTATTATCATTATTTCACTAATAAAAGTTATAATTAAAGCCATATATATTTTTTTCATATGCATAAAAATAGTTAATTCAATGCCAGTTACATGAAAACTAATGTTAAGAAAACGGAAGAATTACAGAACAAATTTAGATTTAAAAAAATAACAATAAATGAATAAAATATCAGTTCCAATGCTATTTGTTTAATAATAATAGTAATAATAAATAAATAAATAAGTTTGTATATTTTTGCGAGAGCGAAACACATATGAAAGTGTTTAAGGTTTTTCTCAAATCCGTATTGTCTACTTTTTGACACATTTTAAAAATTAACTTTTTTCATCAAACGCATAAAATTAACAAGACCTCTTAATAAAAAACTGTGTAATGGAATTATTTACCCATATTGGATTATTTTCTCCTTGGTGAAGACAAATGTTCTGTCAGAAAATGCCTTCGAAGTTGGCGTTTAAACGAAATATCCGGATGTGACAGCGCGTAAAAGTGGTAAAAATGAAATCATATAATTACAGACATTTAAAAGATGTAATTCATGTATAGTGACAAAATGAAATAATGAAAAAAAAACTTCTCGATAGCAAATCGTTGCTATAATTATTCTTTCATGTATCATATTTTACGTTTAAAAATGACTTATAAAATATGTCGGAAAGTTTCACGTTTATTTAGTGAAATATATATATATATATATATTCTATACACATATACATTAAATAAATCAAAACTGCATAAAAGTGGGTTATTAAACTTTGAAAATGAAATTATCAGTAGTATTTAAATGTTTTTTCTCTGCAGTGAATTAAATATATAACTTTCATAAAAATATTTTATCGATACATATATGTGTATATTTTACTTAAATCAGAGTGAAATGGTTCTTATTTCTTTCAAAAGGATTACGTATATGGATTACATATAATGATTATATACATTTTACAATTTCAGATATCCACTAAATATATTTCTATAAAAAATCGTATCCCTTTTTTTCTAATCAATTAGTAGGTAAAGGATAAAGGAGAAAAATAACTTAGAAAGAGTTTAAATTATTTGAAATTCGAAAGTGTTATCGTTAAATTCGGAAAAGTCGCTTTAAAATAGGAATCATTATACACAGAAATTGAGAAGATGGATCCGATTATAAGATGTTTTTCAAGTCTCTCTCCCGCTTTTTAAGGGAAGGACGGAATGATCAGTTTCGGGGGCTACTCAAGGACACAACCAATGACATATAAGGGTCAAGATTTCGCTGTGTCATGATTTGAAATCACTTGTCACTGTTGTTTGACGAGGGCAGGACGACTGTTTCTGTTTGTTTCGACTTTTGGTGCTGTTTATACAAGATCTATTTAGTGGATGTCTGCGGTGGGAATGGAACTTAAAGTATTGTAAGTCTGAATATTTTGTTTGCCTAATCATTAAATCAGTTTAATTCGAAATGTTTCTGCACCATTATATTATACTCATTTTTATAAAAGTATTATATAAATATGTAAAGTTAAATGTTAATATTATTATTTGTTATTTTATAAATGAATACGACGTAAAATGTTAGAATTTATGATTTAACTCAGATTTTTAAAGGTATTTTTGTTTAAGCAAATGCAGGATAATATCTGTTTTTTATTTATTATTCTTTGAAAATTTCATTTAGTAGTTTCATTGAATGTATTCTATTTTAAGAATTTTTTCCCTATTATTGAGGCCGTATAAAGTAATTTTAAAAATTGTGGATTATTTATATCACTTTCATAATTCCTCTAGTTTATTTAAAATAAATTGATTTAATGGCATAATTGTTTTTTTAGATGCGTTTTTGAAAAGAAAGATTTTTTTTTCTTTTCCTCTGATATCGAATTATAATTTTTCCTCAGAGAAAATGTCATCAAATTAAACAACTGAATAATTTTATTACAATATAAGAAAATTTAGAGCGGGAAAAAACTCTTTAAAATATTTAAGATATTTTGAAATATCTGAAAATAATTTTCAGAAAAAAATGGTTTGAATACATATTTTAACCTTTTTTTATACATTATAATTATTATAAATTTAAAATTTGATTATTCAACTTTAATAGGAAAATCTAATGTTATCTAATATTAAACAATATTTAAAAAATTATGAGAACTATAAATTACTATTTAAATAAAATGTCATTCGGGACATATATAAACATAAAACGGCATTTTTTTATTTCTTTATTTTTTAATAATACGTATGTGAAAATTTGTGTTTGTTAAATGAAAATGGTTCAGAAATATTTCACTTGTTCCTCTGTTCTGATTGAATAAAGTTTTAATGAATGGGCATCAAATTTTGGCAACGGACTTAACAATAAGTGTAAAAAAAGTAAATAAAATCACAAACACATTTAATTTTAATAGAACATACATAACATACTTTAATAATATATACATTATTTAGACACAAATTGAAAAGAAATGTTGTATAAAGAAAACTTGTTAGAAGATTGTTTAAGTGATAAAGTGTTTTTGCATGAAAAATAATATATTGGTAATCATTTATGTTAACTTAAAAAAAAAGGATAATTTACTTATCTTGAACTTCTTCGAAAATTTTTCACAGGCAATGATTGGCATAGCGAATTAATTAATTAGTTTATATTTTCAATTAATAATTTTAAATATATAGGAAATGAAACTGTTTGAAAATCATATTACATATAAAATTGAATAAATAAATTCACTATGTCTAGTACTGAGTTTTGAAAAAAAAAAAAAGTAAATTTATACTATTTTTCAAAGTGTACTAGATTATTAATAGGTTAGTTTTTCATGTAAAAATGCTTTATCGTTTAAACATTTTTTCAACGAGTATTTTTTATACAACAAATTTTGAATTTATGCTTAAATAATTTTTATGGCAGGACAGTGGCAGGCTTATGGGTAGTTTACGTTAAAAAAATACGTTTAAAAAAGGCTTTTTTCTGGACAGCTTTGGGCTAGATTTAATTATTGCAAACACATATGGCTGGAATAGGGCAAGCTTTAGTGGCCATTAAAAGAATAAAAACGACCAGTTTGAGGCTATTCTGAATTATTTGTGAAAAATTAGCGGCATTATTGTGGGCAACTTCTTGTATTTACGGCCAATTATCTTGTGGCCTTATTATGTCCGGCGTGACACTTTTTTGACGGAGCCCTAACGGCCAATGATAGCGGGCCTCAATCAAACACTTGGGGCCAAAGCCAACGTAACCGTGAGCGGGCCAGAAGTTTTGTGTTTGTTGGATAAATCCAATTTTTATCAAAGAAACGCGAATTACATCAAAGGGTCGCAAAGAAACACGAATTTTGTCAAAGGGTAGCGAAAAAAACCTCACGTTTCGTCGAGAGATCAAATTCTTTTCAATAAATCGCGGAAAAACGCGATTTTTGTCAAAGAATCGCGGAAAAACGAGAATTTTGTCTGTTGCCGGAGAAAAACGCAAATACTATCAAAGGGCTACAAAATTACACTAATTTCATCAAAGGGTTGCGGAAAAACGTAAGTTTCGTCAAAGGGCAATAGAAAAAATGCGAATTTCATCAAACGGTTACGGAAAAACGCGAATTTTATCAATGAGTCGTGGAAAAATACAGTGGTCTCTTTAGAAAACAACACACATACTTATGTTTATTGTTATAGGTATAGTTTTTAATCTGAAATAATACACCGAACTAACTTTTGAAGAAAACGAGTTAACCCAAACCCAACTTGCAGGAATCTACACTCAGCCTGAAATCAACCCGAATCAAAAACAGCTAACCTGATCTGCAACAAAAGTAATTAGTGCCAGGAGGAAATTCTCCCCGCCCCCTCTCTGCTGAAACATTGCAGATTTTTTTTTTTTTTTTTTACTGAGATTCACCCCTGATTAGGAGTTTTTTTTTCTGCGATTCTTCATTTTAGTTTGAAATAGCAATGACAGATGGCGCTACAAGCAATAGGCTCTAAATCGGTGCCCAATTTAACGAGTATTGTTTGCTGCGCCATATATCGCTGCTATTATAAAGTAAAATCAAGAATCGTAGTGAAAAATCTCCTGACATCTTACATAATCCTCCTGCAATATTTTTTTAATTGCTGTCACCATTTGCAAGTTACTGAATTTTAAAATCAGTCAGTCCATTTTAGGGCAGCCGATATGTTTTTTAATAAGTTTCAAAGCATTCTTTAGTGGATGACAACTGATCTTAGATATAAAGAGACTAGCAGTCTTATACAAATTAGTATTTTTTACATAATCCTAAAGATAAAATAAACGGTCAAGTGCGAGTATTACTCGCGCACAGAGGGTTCCGTAGAATAAATATATAAATTTGTAATAGTATTATTAAAAAATACCGTTGCTAAAAGAATACTAAGACTTATAAAAGGGTATAAAAGTAAATATAAAGGGTATAAAAGTAAGTTATATAAAGGGTATAAAAGTATATATTAGAAAAGTGTAAATGGATATATCGTGAATATTCAAAGACATATGGAACCTAAATAATATAAAATATAGCAATTCTGTATAACTCATTTTTTTTATATTATTCTAATCTGTTTATGATGAACTTAATTCGGTACTGACAATAAAAGCAGTGCATATTTAAACTTCATTTGGCATTTAATAAAACTAACTTCAACCTAGTAATAACCTTTATTTCTACAGTGAAGCTAAAACTAAACCTTTGTTCAAAGTTTAAATTTGGCATTGTGCTAAAAGCGCTTGGAAAGGAGGTCTCAAAGTCGCAACGACGCCATGGCCAGTGTCGCGCTTTTCCAGATAGGTTTTTAATTAACTTTTAAAGTCACTCGAGGCGTATTGAGAATTACACTCAACGCAAACTAGTCGCCAATCCCACAGTATTTATGTGATTCATTCTAATTAAACTTTTCGAGTGCGGTGTCCTTAAAAAAGGACACCTAATTTTAATTCTAAAGCAGACAAACGGCACTAAGAATATTCAATTAAAATTTTCCTTTTATCATGTACGTGAAAATAAGCAAGTTCGTATTTTCTAATAAATTCGTTTATAAATTCTGGTGTCAGTCATTATTTCATAAATTTATAAACAGAATTACTCCGCGCCGGAAAGGGTTAAGGGGTAGCAGGATTCTTAAAACTTCAAAATTTTAGAAATGTTAATTTTTTTTAGATGTTAAACTCCTATCTTTTCTGAATATTTTGATATAATTGTTTCCTTGAAATTCCCATTAGAACAGAAGTTACGGCTTTCAGAATTATACCCGCTCAACAACTGAAGCGGCATTTCCGAAACTTTGAAGTCATTTTTCTCTAAATGTCGTTTTTGGGAATAACGCGCAGGAGACCTCAAAAACTTCTGAATAATTTTTCATGAAATTTTCAAAACATATATTTCATGTTATTCTGTATAAACTGAACCTAAAATCCCCTTTTTATTGTTCAAAAAAATATTTTTTTAGGTGATTATACAGTTGAAATTTTCAAAATTTTGTGTTAGCTAAATACCACATCGCATTAAAAATATAAAAATGCTGTAAATAGAAATTTATTTAAGTTCATGGTAATTATTACAATCTAAAGTATAAGTAAGCGCTAAAATTTTCATTCTAGTTGGAATATTGATTTTGTAATCCTGCAAACTATTATCCCAATTTTCTGCTCATCGAATGTCTAGCAGTTTCGAGCCCCCTATAAATACTATTTCAGCATCTTGCAATTTTTTAAATACATGAAATGAAAGAACATAATTATATCTTTAATCGCGATTAAAATTGTGTTTTAAAATCATATACATTTTAAGACATTAAATGTTGAAAATAGTATTTTTTTCCCAATTTTTAGAGCCCTGATATCCCTAAAATTAGTATGTTTTTAACAATTTGACATTTATTGCTTTTATACTGTTACTGGACATTATGTTACACATATATATCATTAAAAAAATTAACTAGGCATAGAGTACGCCGCCCCTGTCATTGTGCATGTCCAAACTGGCCGTATCTTTAAGGGTTAATATTCCGGCTAATTACCAATGATTTTCTTTGAAATTCGTTATCAACAATGCGTCTATACTCTTGCTACGATAGGTACATTCAGCGATGATCAACAATTTTTCTGAATGTCCGTAAATCGAAATATGTGTTTAACAGAAAAATGCGAATTTCTCAAAAACTATGTGACCTAGGGTAATCGCTATAATTTTCCGGCAAGGTTTATATCAACGTCTACTGCCATTAATTTTTTCATAATTATAGTTTCAGTAGATTCGGAATCAGATGGGGGGTGGGGGGACATATTTTTGCGCTACATTTTCGACAATATCTTTGAAAATAATAATACCTAAAATGTAAAGGAATATATTTTTGAGTTCAGCATTACGAAAGCTTTCACACGATACCCCGCACGATATGCGAAGAAAAGAGTTTTTTTTTCAAGTACCATAATTAGCCCCCCTACATTTTTACTAAATATATTTATGAATGTTTATTAATCTGAAAATATGTGGGTCTATATCAGGCTCGGACTGGGTCGCCGGCCCATCGGCCCGAGGGCCGGTGCGCCCTCGTCCAAGGAAACTTCGTGTCCTTAAATGCCTAAGCCGCTCCAATATTTTTTCACTCGTTGTACAGATACATTCTGATTATTATACTAAATTTCGAGAATTCGTTTAAGGATAATCATAATCATCAGTCAATAGACTGACAGCACAAGAGAGATGCTTTTTATTATTACAAAGAAATAAAAAAAAAATATCGTAGCAATTTTAGAATCGGAAACCAAAGGGGTCATCTTTGCAATGCTATTGAATTGAAAAACATGCGCCCAACGAGAGCTTTAGTAAACATGGCGCCCTGGATGACTTTTTTTTCATCGCATCTTTGAATCATATCTTTTAGATTTTAATCAAATATTTTGCACTAGCAGACCCGCCCGGCGTTGGCCGGGGTTTGTAAATAATAACCGTAAACAAAACTCAAGTTTGTATGATTTTATATATTTTGAAATTCTTTTAAATGAACCTAATTTCGGTGTTCCCATCCGATAGAATAAAAAAAAAGAATGCACCATTAATCATTAATGTTAGAAAATGTTGGTAACTGAAGTCTAAGGATCAAATTCCATAATGCAGAGTGTAGGTGAATTGTAATCTAAGTTGAATGAACGAAATACAGTTGAAATTGGCCCCTTAGAACCCGAGGAAAGAATTCGTCCCCAAGCGCTGGGAGATGCCCCCTCTCCTTGTAAATTTCGTGAAATACTTTTAACATTAACACGATATTTAATAAATTTTTATGATATCCATTATCTAAAGTTACCTTTAAAGTAACGCGATTTTTAATTTACTGCTCGAGTGAGTAGACGTAAGTTGATGCTGGAAAAGGAAATTAATATTCGAAAAAATGTGGTAGCTGAGGTATAAAAAAAGCCCCACGCAAAATTAAGCATATGGTATGAATTAACCATTAGAATAATATTTTTTAAAAATGCGCAAAAATGGGGTAAATCCTTAAAAAAGGGCTCTAGGGCCCCAATAAAAGTATGCGGGTGTTGGTCAACGGAGAAGAATCGGGCACTCAATTTTAACATTATGCAATGAGAATGTGATAAACTTAGGGGATGAAAAAATACAAGGCACAAAAAAATTTCAAGGGACCCCGGATTGGGCGAAACGGGACCCAAAGTTGCTCCAAGATTTTAACTGGAATATAGAAACGGGAGAATAACTAAATAGAAAAATGAAGCAGCCAAAAACGAAAATTAAGAGAGGCAATTTATTGACAATTTATACTGCAAAAGCTTCAAGGGGTCAGGGACTTAATTGGTATGTAGTTTGGTATAAATATACTTTTGTGTAGTTTTTAAAATAATAAGAAGACGCTAGAACTTTGTTAAAGAAAATTGCAAGCAATTTGGATCATTTTCAAAGAAGCTGCACGAAGGGCCAAACAAGGCGAATAATATTCAAAATTGGTGATAGCTGAAGACTGAAATTTTTTTGTCTTTCATGTAGTATTTGGAGGACCTAAGAGGTTGTTAGAAAAAAAGCTAGTGAATCGGACCATTTTTAAAGGGGCTATGATAGAGGGCCCAAAAGGGGAGAACTGAAAATTAAAAGCAGTGCCCTAACATGAAAACATATTAAAATGTCTTAGTACTTAACACTTTAGATCTACAGATATTCAAAATTAAGCATAGTGTATTAATTTTTCGTTAGAATAATATTTTAATTAAATGCGTAAAAAAATTAGTAAATGCTATAAAAAAGGCTCAAGGGCCCCAATTAAAATATGAGAGTGTTGGTCCTCGAAGAAGAGTCCAAGACTCAACTTTAAAATTATGCACTGAGTCAGTTTTAACAAACAGTAACTGTGTAAAAGTCGTTTTACGTTAATAACTTTCCTAAAGTTCTTTTTGTTGAATTTCATTTTGTTGAACAAAACATTTCTGTGTATTTGCTACCCCTAAAAACCCAATATCAAATTAAATTTAGCAAAAATGAATTTCTGGTTTGTTGCAAAAGCGGCCAACTCCAAAGTAAGTTGCAAAGGCGGCCAAATCCAAAATAAAGACTTAAATAACCCCTCCCTTCATGTGCCCCTGCCGTCTTATTTCGTGTTTTCAAATATACTGCTCTAATGACTATAAAACTGAAGAGTTTTGTTTTCAAACTTTATTTGGCTAAGTGTGGTAAAAAATCAGCTTTCCCCCAAAATTTTATTTTTTGGAGATGGCTGGTTTTGCAACTAGTAGACAACACAATTCTTGATTTAGACGTCATCTTTCACTTTAGTAAACTGTGAAGTTTTGTTATAGTGTTCTGAATGTGCTGGAAAGTGTTTCATAATCTATGCTGTACGCATAATTTTTCGTTCTTGTTTAATATGTAGACAGCCTCCGAAACAAAATTTATGAAAAGCATTTAATAGTAAATATTATTCCAAATCAATTGGTACCTTTGTCTTTTTAATACGGTCATTTTCAGGAAAATTGGTAGGGGAGATCACCCTTTTTCTCCAAGGTATCTATCGATAAAAGAAGAAACTAAGAAAGCCCCAGTCTTCATATCAGTCATCTACTATAAGTTAATCTGTGCTCAACATGCTGAAGCTTTTAGGTATTATATGATTTGTTTTAAAAAAATTGCGTAGTATTGTGTAGGTTTGATGGAATTTTAAACATGCACGGAGAATATAGCGAAGTCTTCTATCTAGAGTTATAGATATAATTAAAGCCCTTTTCATCACTTGGTGCTATGCGAGTGTGTTAAACTTGTCAAGCCAGATACAACACAAGCAAGGAAAATTGACTTGAGTTCGTTAAAATTTTTGCGCCCTCTGAAAATACAAGGTTTGCGCCCTTTACACTGACCCAGTCCGACCCTGGTCTATATATATATGTGTGTTTAATATTTCCCCGAATTTGAACTTTCTACGTTCAATAGTTTACGAATAAAATGGCTGTGACAGACAGACAGACGGTCAGACACAGGGTTGATATTATAATGGTTCCGTTTTTACTTTTTAAGTACGGGACCCTAAAAGTATTATTAAATATTTGTTTGGGCATGCCTGATATGGAGCTTTCAGTGTATGTAGTTTTTATCTTTAAAAATATTTAGACTTTCTTTTCAAAGTTAGGGTCGGCCCGAAACCTTCTTGCAAGAGTGAAAACCCAATCCGAAACTGATCCAAACCCGAAATAATGTATCCCAATCTGCCGTAAACCCAACGCGCTAGGCGCAGCTAAAAAGTAGAAGTCTACCCGACCCGCAGCAGAAAAGTAGAAGTCAGCCGACCTAAACCCGAGAGGCAGCAAAAACGTAGATGTTAACCCGACCCGCAGCAAAAAGTAGAAGTCAACCGGACTCAAACGTACCCACATCAAAAAAGTATAAGTTAACCCGACCAACAGCAAGAAATAGAAGTCAACCGGACCCAAACGCGATCCACAGCAAAAAAGTATAAGTTAACCCGACCAACAGCAAAAAAATAGAAGTCAGCCGGACACAAAGCCGACCCGCAGCAAAAAGTAGAAGTAACACAACCCGCAGTGAAAAGAATTAGCCCCTACCCGCGCATCGGATTGGGGTCTCCAAATTTCCAAAATCGCCCCCCCCCCCTTCAGGACTGTCCAGATCCGCCTCGGGATACTGCAATTGATTAATTGAAATTTGACAACAAATAGTGCTACAAAAGCAGGTAGTTGCTTACACTGTTAAAAATCGACAGCAAACTGTTTAATAATTTGACCTTTTTTGTAAATAACGGTTACTTGACCATATTGTTAACGTATTATGACCCTATTATTGACAATATTGTGGTCACGATCATAAAAAAATACGGTTAATAACTGTTATCTGTAAAAACGGTCGAATGACTGGGAAGTTTGCTGCAATTCCTTAACTGTGTACCTATAGGACCAGAAAATAATGCCGGCCCTGTGCTTTTACATCCATATGTTGAAAGAAGTACCTGAAAGGTAATTCAGGTAAATCATTTGCAGACTGTTCAATAACTCCATTATTAATAACAGAATAAAGTTACAAAATCTGCCCTTTCTTCAAAATTCTTCATACTTGTTGAGTCTTCTTAGTTTTGATACCTCTTATTAAGCTTATGACAGCATTTTGTCTCACAAAACAAGCTCTGATAGTTAACTGAATTGGAAATGTTATAATGAGTACAATACTTTTATTAATACTCTGAGGAGAAACTCTTCATAGGGTTTATTAAAATTCAAATATATCATGCCATCTGGTTCACAGTGAATATATGACACTTATAGATTGGATTATGTGTGACACAGTCAAGCTATCCATTGCATGAGAAGCTGTAGATAGGAGAGATGAACTGTTTTTAAAGCTTGTAGCCTTTATTTCATACTAAATAAATCCCCCAAGAAAATGGTCGCCAGCAAGTGGGTATTCTAAATAAATAGGTGGGAAGTAGTTACAATCCAATCTTTTACGTTTACTCTAATATTCTTTCTTAGAACAAGAAAATTGAAGTTTTCTTTAAAAAATACTTTGCCTTCCAGAAGGTGTCACTAAAAATCTCATAAGAGGTTGAACAGCACTTTGAAGATCATCCGAAATAAAGAATTTTCATAGAAATAAAATTTTGTTGTCAAACTTGTTGAAGACTTTTTCAAGTAATTCCCACTTCAAATAATGTACTCCTAAAAATTCAAAAACATTTCAAAATCCCATAAAAAGTTTTTATTTCCAAGTTACACTTATTAATTTTCAATGCAAATCATTGTATTTTAAAATAATTTTTAAAATATATTCACCAAGATTAAATTTATCTAATAAACCATCTATTTATCTTATACCTTCGCCCTTTTTTCGAATATTTAATTAAAATAAATTTTGTGTTTCAAGAAAAGATTCGTTACAGTAAATTCGATGACTTTTCCACTTATTCTTTCGAGGATGTAAATAGTTATTAAGAAGAGCATAACAAATCTTTAGACGTGACGATTGTATTTATTATTGTAACCTTATTAAAAAAAATACCTATGTGAAAATGCATAAACCTAATACAAAAACGCTCTATTTAAGGAAAATAATAGATGTTTTCGGATGCTAAGAAACTCTCTATGCATTTGGCATTTTCATTCTAAAATATAAAAGGCATAGAAATCAAAATTTAATAAAAACGCCGTGATTACCAAAGACAAATTTTTTAATATAATATATGTAATCAATTTATTTAAAAAAGTGTTAATATTACCATAGAAAGAGGTATATTAATAATAATTTCGGTACTTGCGTATTATCCAGGACAGGTCAGACACAAATGAGCCAAGCATTGCGCCGATTACACTAACTACAGTAACCCTTATTTTTTATAACAATATAACTTTTTTGATTTCGTTTTAGCACTAGGGGCTTTACCCCCTACGAGCAGGCTCTAAAAACACACTATTATGATTTGATTTAAAAAGATTATGGAAGATTGAATTATAATTAAAAAACCTGTTGCGATCTCCCTATAAGTGGGTTTCCATTCCTTTCCCTTTAAATGGGCGAAGTTTAAGGCCGAATCAGCTGCAGTTAGATCCAATGGCTGTTTCCGTCGTTGATTAAATAAGATCAGTTAAATATTTGAAAATAAGTTAGTATAAAATAAATTAAATAAACAGAGTCTTTGTCTCCCTTTTTCTTTTAACAACGCTATCAGAAATCTGTTTTAAATAAGACAGTTTGCATGTATCGTTTTGAATCTGACGTAATTTTCACTGAAGTTTTCTTTCTCCTTTTAATATTCACGTGAAAATACTTTTGTTGGTAGAAAGGAAATATTTTTATTTGCGTTGCCTTAGAATTTGCAACAATAGTTTAAAATATCATCTAGAAATGTGAAATAAATGTGTCGTGTAAGCATATATTTGAATCTAAACTGTTTGGCAATATTATTATTTGGTCATTTTAAGAGGGTCCGGGACACATTTTAAAATATTTTTTATTTATTGAGTTAAAATTTTTAAAATTTTCGTGATGGTTAACCATATTATTTGTAAACAAAATCACATGATAAAACTTCTCATGATTTTTTTAATTTTTTTTTTTAATTTAAAATTTATTAAAAAAGTAGGGTAATTTAAAATCGTTATAACTCGAAATATTATTTGTAGAATGTCATTATTCTTTTTTTCATTTAAATAAACAGAAATATGTAAGTTTTAATTTTGATTTAGCATTTAAAAAAATATTTATTTAAGTAAAAAATAAAAATATTTAAATTAAAAATATATGTATATGTAACTCTTTTTAAAAAAATCATATTTTCAAAAGTAAATATTTTTTTTTCAAATTTGCTGAATAAAAATTTAAGTAAAACAATTGAAAAAGGCATGTTCCAGGTTTGAACTGTTTAACTTTAACGGTTCTTGAATTATAAAAATTTAAATACGAGATATGGTGAAAAAAAAAAAAAACCATTATCAAGAAAAACGCATTTTCACAAAAAGTTGTTTCCACGACAGCCATTGCTTGAAAGCCATGTTTTGAAAACAAACCAAAACGCAAACATTCCATTTCCCATTCCAATAAAGATAGAAACATAACTTAAATGCTATTTTAAGCAGAAGAAAACAGAGAAATTTTTAATGCAATAAAAGTCTTTTTTTAGAAAATATGAAGATTTTACCCAGATTCCCTTAAATATGATGTAATTTTCTTCATTTACGGCTTTTAATGCATATTAATGTACTTATTATTTTTAAATTTTCCTTCTCTTTTAAAATTCATGTGTAAATGTAGTTTTTATGACGGTAATTTTCAATATTTTACTGCTTTTAAGACGAAATTATTTATAATTTGACGAAATTATTATAATTTCAATAATTATAATATTATTAATATTTGTAATTAATGAAATTATTTATAATTTGAAGGTAATATTATTCTTTGTGCTGCTTTAGCAATTGGCAACAATTTAAAATACTAAGCTTTTGTAAAATATGTAAAAATTTTCTCGCGAAATTCTGAAAATTTTAATTTAAAATGGATAGAAACCCTCAGAAATTTAGTAAAATTAAAAAAATAATACAGTTTGCACACCGGGGACTTCTAATGTATCCTTACAAAAAATGGTTAAATTCCTATGTATAGTTTTGGCTCCTTTAAAACTTTTTTAATGGAACTTTTTTGACAAACTTTAACATTAAATATATCTTGAAATAATTCTTTGATTTACAAACTGTCTGCATCAGCGTGTTTATCAATCATTTCTCTATAATAACATAATACCACCGATTTTTATATTTTTGTATGGAGTAGTTTTCTTAACATTAACGAAGAACCCCCCCCCCCCCCCCCCGTCACAAAAAAATCTTTTACAGCAGCTGTGAGAGCGTTAGTTAGTTTTTTTTTTAGAATAGAGAATTTATAGTTTTTTGCTATTTATTTATTATAGCTCATTTATTTATTTCATTTGTTTTCATATTCGTTTTTAACAATGTTATGTATTTACTAATGTTAGATGACTGTTTTGAATACAGTTGGTAACTATACACAAGATTGGCAATTGGAAACCATTTTTGCAATTACGTCGGCCCGGATGGTTATATAACGTAGACCCGGATGATGCGTTAGTACCATAATTTTTGAGTCGAGAAAATCCTGTGACAAACAAATTATACGAGAGTCTCATCGTAAACTACTCTAGTTTTTCTTTTGTGGTTTTTCTTCCCAGAAATAACTTTTTTTTTTACTTGAATATATTTCAACAAGGAGAACCAAAAGTGAAATAAAATAGCCAGTTAAAAGGAATATAAATGCGGGTGCAACATCTGTCAGCGTCAGTTTTCTATTAGTAGTTTCAGGATCCGGGATTAGTGATTTCAATTCCATTGACGACAGAAAAGTTGCATCGCTAACGTATTTATTGTAAATACCTGAAGCCATTATTCTGTGTACGAATGAATCCAGACGTTCTTTGCAACAGAAATCTTTTCGGACCATCATTGCAGACATACTTTCAAAAAAACGATCTTCTGAGATGAAGTATTTTCCAGCGAGCATGTCAAGAAACTTCGTCTCTAAGATGAAAGCAAGATTTTGCTTTTGACTCTGACGAACAAAATTTGTGAAAGCTTGCCCGTAACTTAACTTATTCTTCAGAATGTCCATTCCTATGACACGTAAATGTTCCTCTTTTGAGTTTTTCCATGTATCTGGAACCCCAGAGTACACCCGAGAAATGCAGTGGTAATCGCCACTTTCTACATATAAAGCCAAATCTGAAAGACGCTTTATTTTAGTGAGAGGAGGAATTGAGAGAAAAGATAAAAATATAGAATCATAAGATAAACAAAGAATCATAGCTCCTACAACCCACGAATAGTCAAGGAGTTTCTCCGCCAGCGACGAAGGTCTCATCATGGAATTTTGCTTCATTAATATTGCAAAAACGTGAAAAAAAAAATAGTGTTGAAATTATACTTCCTTTTCAGTATTGCATAAGTTACTACAGGCATCACAGTTAAAACCGATATAATTGTTAGCCATACAGACAGTGAAAATGTTTGAAAAATGCCGAAAATGTGTGGTTTGTATTTCGGTTTTCCAGTAATAAATGTGTAATAATCTAACTTGTATGGGTATGAAAAATCCACTGCCTCAGCCTTATAATTATCCATATATTCTGGAATAACTCCAACGTCAACTTCCGAAGCATTATTTTTTTTTATATAATCCTCCCAACGTACCGTTAGGCCAAATTATACCTGGTTCATAAGTCATTACAACATTAATTCTGTCAAAATATTTTGTATATTGTTGAAGGTACTGTATGAGTGCAAATAGTAGTCGACCGTATGGATTTGTTTTCGATGCTAAATATTCTAGTCTGTCTTTGTTCGTGGCATTTGGAAGAGGTTTAAAAGGATCGGGAGAATTATAATCCAGAACAATTATTTTCTGACATTCCATATCCTTTTTCATATAATTCATTAATTTTTCAGAAAATGTTACATGCATATTATCTTTAATAATAAATATTTTTATAATTTTTAATATTAGAAAATAGGAAGGAGTTCTAACAACCTTCGAATGTCATTTAAAATGCACCAAATTTATTTCTTCTTTTTATTACAGAAACCGAAACGTACGAAAAAATGTATATTTTTTATTATTAATTTTGAACACTACGTAATATTTAACAACATTGAACGACGCATAATAATCTGTCTTGAAAAATTTAAAACAATCAACGTTCTATTAATTTCAAAATACTGTACAAGAAATGGTTTCTTGGATGTAATTGTAACGTCTTATTATGTGTACATATCATCTGATAGTCAAATTTATATATTTTAGGAACAAGCTTGGTTTGTAAATGTTGTTTTTAAAATCATTTTTCACACTGTTTAAAAAGTTGTTTTGCTTATTATTAATTGCTTGTACCTTAAACCATTCTTTTGTATTTAATTATTAAATAAGAACAAATCAGGAAAATATTGACGTATACGTAATTTATAATAATTTTAAATATAATAATTTTAAAATATTCCAAAATAAAGATTACAATTTCAGTATAAAATATTCGCAAATTTGTTTCGTTGCAGATTCTTAAAATTCATATCAAATAAGTTAATTTTGAAAACGTACCAACTGTCACAGAAGTGTAAATATTTACATATAAAAGTAGCGTAAAATAAAAGCATCTAGCTTCCTGCAAGCACACTATAACTTTTGAGCACAAGACATTATTGACGTATCCATATATTGCAGAACGATTCACTCTTCAATATTAATGTATACACATACTTTGAACTGGAGTAAGATTTATTGAGATGATTTTAATAGGATTCAGTTTTTACGCTAGAAAACTTTGGCATAGGATTCATATGGTACTAATGTATAACCTCATAGGTATTTGTAATTAATGTTAGAATTTTCAGCATTTCTTTAGGATTATAACTATTATAGTAGTGTGATGACTAGATCAATGTATTAACAAAAACACCTTTTATATTCCATCACACGCTAATGTGTATATAACAGCGGACATATCTTCTGCATATCACTTTTTATTTCGAATAATGATCGATTGAATTTGGCAGTTTATCTCAATAATGAATCATACATGTTCACAACTGAGATTTGTTGAAAACATAAGTTAAAGATTTTCAAACTTTCGTTTTGTACTTGCCAGTTCCTCAAAACAAACTCAGACGCGAGTAGTATCGCTACCACACGCAGTTTTCTAAATATATTTAGAGAAAATTAATGTCATATTTTCCTATTCAAGAGCCTTGTTTCTCTCCGTACCATTTACAACCACACAGTGAAATATTGGATTTTACGTTAAAATATTATTTGTTATTTTCATCTCATTATAATTTCTAATCTCATAAACATTTAAAAAAAATTATAAATCGGTATTAAAACATATCAGAGTCGAAATTGCTCAACCTTTCTAATAAATTAGAATCCCAAATTGTAAAGATTTTTCTGATTTTTTAGTTATTTAGCCTGCATTTTAGCAGCCTTACTATATTCGATCAAAACAGTGCTTAAAAGAGCTGGGAACAGTTTTAAAACTCAGTTTTGAGTTGTTTCTGATTTCTAATATCTAAACATATAATTTACTTAAATGGCAATTTCAAAAATTGTGTTATTTTATATCAATACGTTTATGTAAAGTAGCTGATGCTTCAATGTGAATTTCAATCTTTTCAAATTTATAATATACGTATTGCGTGCAATCTTGATTCAACACAGTTCTAAATAAAACCTAATATTTTTCAACGTTTGCTTTATCTTTCAGCTTAAACAAATGAACAATTAACTATGATAATAGTTTTGTCCTTCAACTTTACATTTTCTGTTTTTTGTACCAGTGTTCAAGTAAATCATTTGTCTCTGTGTTTCGAACATTAAGGATAGCCGGCAGTGATGAACCCCTGAGAACCCCCCCCCCCCCCCCACACACACACACACACCCAGAAGTCATCACTAATCGTCACAGACTTTTACATGAATTCCAAAATGCGTAAAAGATGTGGAAATAAAATATTTGAGCGTTGCTGCTACTTAATTAAGTACATGAAGTATTATTTATGCCGAATCTAAGATGTTATTTTGGATATATAGTAAGTGAAAACGTGTTATTGAAATACTGATACATTTGATTTTTAGATTTTAGATTTAATTTTTTTATTGCGTAAATCTTGCTATAATATTCAATTGCAATCAAAACAACTTTCTATATTGAACTAGTATAGTAACAAAAAGTAAAAATATCTGTTTCAAGAATGTTTTCTAGAAGAATAATTATACTGACAATCTGAAATATTGTTTGGGTTAATAAATACAGTTAATAACTACATTACAAGTAATAATATGTTTTAGATAAATGTGTGGCTGTTAAATATAATTTTGCAACGCAATAATAATAAAACAATACAGAAAAGTTAAAAATTGTTAAAATAAGATAAAAAAATATTTAATAAGTCGGAAACTGTATGCAAACGTGGCAAATGAGGTGCGCTCGTATTATAACTAGTTTTATAAATATTCAGACCTTGGTGCAATAGCTGTTGCACTCTTACGCATAAATAAAAAATTATTATGATTTTACATATTAAATTCAATAATTCGGAAATGATATGACTCGCTTTTAAAAAGGACGCCATCAGCACGCTAACCTAGAATTATTACATTTCATGGGATATCATTAAATTAATTACATACAATAGAATTGAATATAATGAAGAAAACTGTTATTACTTTATTATTAAGTTTTGATTCGATTTTCATAAAATTGGAAGTGACTCGAGAAAATTCTGCAACGGTTATATATATTAAATTTCAAACCATTCGGGTGTTTATTTTTGCGCTGTTATATGCGGACAGACGGACGGACCAGACGAAGATTATAGATGCTATGTATTTATACATTTTCGACATTTCCCCATAGACCATAATGTAATGTCATATTGTTGAGTGTCTGTGTATATAAACTCTGAACGCTACATACTTCATTTTCAATACCGAACATTAGTATATCTCAGTAACATATATCAATTACAAAGCAATCCAACATATTAAAGCAAGTTAGAGTTCGGACATACAAACCGAATTAATAAGCACTTTTCTACTATGTTGGAAAGTGTTGAAAACTTATAATAGGTTGAAATTTCGCTTTCAGCAATAAATACTAATAGACGGAAGCATACATGAAAACTTTTGTACATCACTGTATTTTACTTATTTTCTTTATACATACCCCACTATTTAGCTAAAATATAATTAAGACTGAAACACGCTTAAAACTACTGAAATCACACTTACAGAGGCTATCATCCATAGACGGACATGTATATCATTATTTGCTTATATCATTTACCTATAGTCTAGAAACCTATCATAATATACTAAATTTAATTCAGCGTAAAAGCACATAACTTAATTAAAAACAACCTTTAAGCTATTTTTGTACACACTCAGTAACTCTTACTTTTGTGTAGCCCTCTATATGATTTACAGCATTTATGCACGAAAAATGCAAAAATTTAGTTAAACTTATAAAATTGTATCGCGACTAAAAATGCACTTGCAGAAATCATTGCTAATACACAGGACTTGTCAAAATGTTGTGCGTCCCTGTAAATACAATGCATTTTCTATAATAGAGAAGGTAATTTGTAGTAAATCTCAGGAACATATGTCAATTTCAATATATGTGAAACAGTTTAAAATAATTAAAATACGTCGCACCTGATATTTCCCCCTATACCATTATGTAACGGAATTCTTCCGTGTAACTATATAAATAAATAATAAATACTGTACTTTGCACTGCATATTCTACAAAACGTATATTTTTGTGCACTTCATGAGTGCATGTCAATTTTAGGATGTTCGAAAGGGTGTAATATCATTTAAATGCACTTTAAACTATTTTTCCCCACGGCTGTAATGTAACGGAATACTTTTAACTGTCTCTGTAATTGAACTATATATATGATTTTCAGAAAATTTGAAATTACATGACAAAATTTGGAAAAGTTTGTACATATTAAATTTCAAACCATTTGGCTGGTAGTATTCGTGCTGTTCTATGCTGGCAGACGAACAGACAGACGGACGGGCGGGCCAGAGGACAATTATAGGTGCTCCGTATATTTTTTCAGTCAGTTTTGTTTTAATAGTATATTGTAGTTAAAACGATTTATATATTATGGATACATACTATCAAAGTGTTCCAAAACTTATTGCCCCACCAGTGGCTGAGAGGTTATGCTCTCGAAGCTGGTAGACGGGAAGTGCTGGGTTCGAACCCAATCGCGCCCTTCGGCCTAATCGTTCGGAGTTTTCGTGGTTTTCTTCGAACCTTGGATTTCCAAGCGTTAATACGGGTTAGGTTCTCTTAGAAAGACCCCCACGAAGGGCACTCCCCCCTGGGCCTATATCCCTCGTGCAGATAATTGGCCGTCATAAATACAACCAACCAAAACTTATTATAAACATGTTTTTTAGAAGTACTAGCTGATCCGCCTGGTATTTCCCCTGATGAATTAACCTTAAATTAACCTCAAATTTCTATGATTTTAAATCTTTAACTCAGCTTTATCTGAATTTATATTTTTAAATGAGGAAATATTGAATTGAAAGTATAACCTATTTGGTATTTTATTTTCTGCGTAATTTTATTTTTGGAGTCTATGCCCATTGGAAGCGCACGAAACCGTTACCAAACACTGAGGTTTCTACTGATATCGTAGAAATTTTCACAAATTTTATTTTGTAAAAAAAAACATTTCTACCCGCTCGAAAGTTGCGAATTTTTGTGGGTGATGTAAATATCTTGAGAGATGCTCTAAAAAGATTGTTTTAAAATAGGGACATTTAAGTTACTTTTAACGTAGAATTAAAATCGTCTCCATGAGGCAGAAAGTGGCCTCGGTTCACCGGCATATTTCAAAGGGTTAAAATTCATATTAAAAAAAATCAATTACACCATCGGTTAGTAGAATATTTTAACTCTGAGAACAAGTTTTTAGTTTGTCAGTATCTCTAAAATTGCGCCCTAAAGGTGTGTTTCAATAAGGGAGAAAACATTTTTCGGAGAAACGACCCTTTTGAAAATAAGTTTAAGGGGTTAATGTGGTATATTTTTTAATCGATTAAGGCATTGGAAACGCTTTGGCCGATGCAAGTTAAAAATAATTACAAAATACCCCTGCAATTCCTTCATTTTGAACCGATGCGTAAATAAGGCTACTGCACGTGCACCAGCACTTTTTTCCTCTCGTAAGGACTGAGATGAGTTTTTAATGAGTGTGAGTTACGATTTGTTATTAATAACTCAACTAATTATTAGAGTTTTAAAATTCTGAGTCTCAGATGCATTGAGTATTTGACAGAATAAGCTTGTGCGAGATATCTGTATGTCGCATTTCGCTGTTATTTTGTATCCAATGTGTTTCTGATATTTTTTTTTTTAAAGGGCCCTTATTTAAAAATATGTGTGTAAAAGGAAATAATTTTGTCGAAATTAATTTACATTTTTAAAGCAGTGGATATATTTTTCATCGAGATGACAGTTCAAATAGGGTGCAGAAGCCAGATAGTGATGTCTATGATCGAATATCAAATGATTAAAAAAAAAATAACTTAGATAGATATTGTTTTAAAATGCAAAAGGAGAAATGTCAAGGAGAAAGAATCATGGTGATTTACCTATTGCAGACAGCTGTGCCTAGTATCCAATACAGAATGATAAAAAAATTTAAGGGGACTCCGTGCCAAAAAAATTATTTTGTATCTATAGCCTATATTACATTTTTAGGTTCATTTTTGAATAAATCATAGTCATATTAACTCATAATAAAAAAGAAAAGGTGCCCAGTTAAACTGATGGCATTTAGTTCACAGTCTATTCGCAGTAATTGTATATTATACTCTTATTTCAAAGAATAATGCCCCTCTAAAAATAAATTAAGGGGGTATTAGACTCCTCCTGGTTTCCCTCCTTTATACTTAACCAATGAGCCTCCAAATGTCATCCGGGAAGCGCCTTATCGAAATAAACCGGTATACCAAATTAGAAGCAAATCGGGTAAAAAAAAAAACAATTATCTAAATTAAAGGTGGTATTAGCCCCTCCGTTTCTCCATTTATATTTAACCGATGAGCTTCCAAATCTAATCAGGGAATGGCCTTATCAAAATAAACCGGTATACCAAATTTAAAGGAAATCGGGTAGAAAAACACATTTATCTAAATTAAGGGGTTCCCCATTAGCCCCCATTAGCTCCCATTCCCCTTTTAGACTTAACAACGAACCTTAAAATCTAATCAGGGAAGCGCCTTATCAGAATTAACCGGTATACCAAATTTGAAGAAAATCTGATCATTTTGCATGAAACACAATTTATCTAAGTTAAGTGGTGGATTAGCCCTCCGTTCCAGCCTTTATACTTAACCAATGAACCCCCAAAACTAATCAGGAAAGCGCCTTATCAGAATGAATCTTGGAAAAAATTTGAAACAAATCGGATATTTCTATCTAGAGTTATAACGTTACGTACATACGTACATGCATATATACATGCATACATACAGAACCGGTGGGCACATTAACTCTCAGGCTTTGATAGCCTTTGAGCGAAAAAGGTGTTAAATTCTCAATATAGCATTAACTTTATTTAAAAAAAAATAACATTTTTTAAATTCTTTCTTTCTCATTTTTCATTTTTGGAAATATATATTTTTTATCCTTTATTCAGAGTAGGGTAACTCCGGGAGAGTCACCGCATACGGAATAGATGCCGCACCCCTTCTACCCGTAAGGCATGGTGACGTCACGGCGACGTTGTTGTGAAGTCACACTGTGGACCGTCGATGTGACGTCATAGTGACTAGAATGCAAAGTCGTTATGGCCGTTTTAGAGGTCGTTTGTGACGTCCCATTGTGACCACTCTGTGAAGTCACATTGTGACAAATTTGTGTAACGTGTGACATTTGTGATTACTTTGGCATTAATTTTGTGACGAATATGTGACGAAAGCGACAATGCTTTGAAGTCACATTGTGACCAATTTGTGAAATATGTGTCATTTGTGACGAACTTGTCATAAACACTGTGATGATTTCAAATGAAAATCAAATTTCAAATTAATTTCTTAAAAGGTGCAAAGGCCAACCTAGTGAAAAAGATTCCATGCCGGTACTCGAACCCGGATCATCAGTATAGCGCACTCACATTCTACCGATTAAATCATATGGAACGATACCCAGCCTGGAAAATTTCACAGAATTACATGTTGGCAAGGCTACAAAAGCAGCACAAGATGGGATATTTATCGTGAGCCACCGACATGGAACAAACAGGAAACTTAATTCAATCCAGCATCGATTGAATCTATATTAATACTTGAAAATTTTTCCAGAGAGAACCATTCGCCTTGCATACAATATTTCAAATGAAAATCAAATTTCAAATTACATGCTTAAAAGGCAATTTTAATTTGAAATTTGATTTTCATTTGAAATATTGTATGCAAGGCGAATGTTTCTCTCTGGAAAATTTTCCAAGTCTTAATATAGTTTCAATCGATGCTGAATTTAATTAAGTTTCGTGTTCACCCCATGTCGGTGGCTCACGATAAATTTCCCATCTTGTGCTGCTTTTGTAACCTTGCCAACATGTAATAGCGAGAATTTTTCCAGGCTGAGTGTCGTTCCATGTGGTTTAGTCGGTAGAATGTCAGTGCGCTATACTGATGGCACGGGTTCGAGTCCCGGCATGGACTCTTTTCACTAGGTTGAACTTTGCGCCTTTTAAGCAATAAATTTGAAATTTCATTTTCATTTGAAATATTGTATGCAAACCGAATATTTCTCTGTGGAAAAATTTCCAAGTATTAATACTGTGATGAATTTTAAAATGCACAATTTTAAAATAAAGTTTTGTTTGAGATATAAAATCGTATCTTTTTACCGTACTTTTTAGCAAAATATAGCTATTTTGGAATCCTATTCTTCTAAAATAGTTTTAATATTTCCACTTAAAAAACAATGTTTGTGAACTGACATCTTTTTTTATTAAGTTCTAAGCTTGATCTTGAGTTCAAGCTTGATATTAAGAATGTGTAAGATTTTAAGGTGTTGTGGTTGTGATTAATCTTTGCTTTATTAAATACGACGTAAGCCATATTTATTTTTTTTTTATTTCCGTGTATATTGTATTTTGTGAATATGAGCTAAATAGATTTGGTATGTTCAATAGGAAAAGAATGATCTGGGAAATAGAAAAAACAAGTAAGAAAAATCATGCGTTAAGCATAGATTATAAAACACTTTCCAACAATTCCCGAATGCTTTAATAAACTTCGTTATTTAGGGAAATAAGGTAAATAAGATAACTAAGTAAACATTTTAGAAAAAGCATAAAACATTTGAAAAACTGATTTCCGCAGTTACTGTCCATAGCTAAATAAGTTTTCCAATTCTTTTGAACAGCCCTGTATTTGATCTGTAGTTTGATATATATATTATATAATGGGGTAATTTAGTTTAGCAACAAAACGCATAACAGGTTGAAACTCTCTTTCAGCAATTTAAGCTAATATATGGAAACATACTTGAATACTTTTGTACAACGCTGTAGTTTACCTAGAACCTTCACGCCACCGTTTAGTTAAAATTTAATTCAAACTAAAACACACTTAAAACAGCTGAAATCACATTTCCAGAAATTATAATTTATAGACGACCATGTATCCAATTCTTTGCATGACCCTGTATAACATTTTATCTATATTCTACAAACAGTAAATTAAATTCAGTTTAAAAATGGACAACTCATTTAAAAACCACCTTTACGTAACTGGCGCTCGTACCCAGTAACCCTAGCGAATACTTTTGTGTAGCCCTGTATATGAATTGTAGCATTTATATGCACCATATACTATGCATAAATATAGTGAATCATAAAAGCGCATATCATAATTAAAAATGCATTTCCAGCAATCATCACTAATGAACAGTACTTCGGATACAATGTAGTTTCTGAACTATATTGTGTGTGCCTGTAAATGCTATACACACTTCGTATTCTACATGAAAAATTTATAATATGTAAACCTCAGCGACGTATATCATTTTCATTATATATGAAATAGATTTACATAATTAAAGTACGCCGCAAACAATTCCCTCCACCGCTATATCATTATGTATTGGAATTCCCTTTTAGCCCAGTAAATGAACAATAACTATTCTTTGGATCGCGTATTCTTCAGAATGCATATTTTAGTACGCTTCATAAATGCATATCAATTTTTTTCTGTTTGAAAACGTGTAAAATCATGAAAAATCCTTTGAAACGATTTTTTCCCATACGCCGTAATGTAACGGAATACTTTTGACTGCCCCTATAAATGAACTAAACATGCTACAAACTTCGTTACACATAGGGACCGTGCTATGGTAAACATCAATAACATCTAAAAATTTCAGGGCAATCCGAGTATATTTACGAGAGTTAGGGAGCGGACAGACGGCTAGACAAACCAAAGTCATAAACACTTTTCAACTTTGTTGAAATGTATTAAAAAGGAAATATAAAAGTAAAATAAATGACTACATATACGAACTATTTTTATTGTTTGAAAAACATTTTAATGTAAGAAGTTGTTATTAATCTCTTTAAAAAAAAATTCAGCCCTATATTATGCATGTAAATATCAGCTTTAAAAAATATATACTAAATCAGTTTAATCTATAAACTTGCTATCAGGCATGAAAAACACTTTATTTCAATGCTTAAATATAATATTTTATTTTTTAAGGGCGTATTTTAATCCAAACTGCTTATTTTCTGATTCATTTTTGTTCTCAAACGCATCAAACTGAGAAATTCTCTTATTTAGAAACTACCTAATGTGGCGTGCTTCTCGATTTTTTGATAAATGCAGAAAATATTACAAAAAATGCTGTCAAAGTAGGCGTTTTGAACCGAATTTTTCGCAGCGGAAGATCTGGGAATAAAAAAAAGGTCATACTGAGAAAATAATTATTTAAAACTCCAATTCTAATGAATTGAGGGGAAAATGAAATCACACTGCCTCTTAAACATCTCTTCAAAAATCACCTCAGCAAGTTTCATGTTTTTACATTTAAAAATGAGTCTGAAAATGTCTCAGAAAATATCGAGCTGTTGAAGGTGGAAAAATATTTTTTCGAATACACCCTTAATACCAATATTTATGTGTATCGAAATCGTAGAAAATGAGTTTACAATCGAAGAAAATTTAATAACTGATTCTGAATGTCTGTAATTAAATGTTTGATTAAAATCACAAATAGCAAAAAAATGCTTACATACAATTAAAAAATATATATATATACCAATTTGAAAAACACTAAAAATAACAATTAGTATTTTTAATTGTGCTGTTAAACAACAACAAACTACAATAGATAAATTAAATGCATTATTAGATTTAACAATTTTTCAAAAATCTTTCCATATGTTATAAGGAATTCCTATTATTTTATAATTTTGGCAAATGTTAAATCTGAAAACATTGGTATGAAGATTTAGGATTTTAAATAATAATTAAAAATATTATTAGCAATGAAAAAAAATCCCTCAAAAGTTTCACTACTGTAATATGTAAAAAGACATTTTCCCACTATAATGTTAATTTATAAACTGAAACAGTTTCGTAATATCATAATATTCGAATATAATATTTAACTCCAAAACAATAATGGCGATAAATACTGTTATATGAGTGTTAATAATCAGAAAAAATGTTAGAAGAAGAAAAAAATTCCACATCACTGTCTCAATCTCAAGTAACTATAAATTAATGTTTATATTCATCCCACTATGAATGTAGGCATAAATTTCTGCATCAGCTTTCTTTCTTTTTTTTTTTTTTTTTTTGACCGACGGCAGATTAACACATTTTACGACATAGAATCGAGTAGGAAAATTTCGCTTCAAAACAATCCCAGATCAGTCTCTTTCTATGTGTATAACATAAAACTATTTAATTCATAATCATAATACACAAAAGAGAAATAAAAAAATTAAATTAAATAAGACTTACCTTTTATGCTATAAATTTATAATATCCGAGTATTTTTGCCCGAAAATGGCAGACGTCTTTCTCTTACATTAAAAAAAGCATAAACAAAAGCTGACATTGTAGACTTCGTGACGTTCTTTTCCCGCGTGTATTACAAAAAGTTCTCTGTTTACCCTGCGGTTGCGGTCATATCCTACGCAGACGATCTTCAGCAGGCGATTTTACTGTTTCTTTGGAGTCCTAACTTTCATGCGGAATAGTTTTATGAGACAGTCTGTAATTAAAATTTTCTATTTGAAGAATTTTCCAATGCATTTTACCATTTCTTTTTTATCAGGTTAAAAAAAAATTCATTTGAAAATGGAAGTTTATTAGATAAAACATTGCTTAAATTTTTAAAATGTGTAAAAATAAATTTAATGGTAATAATACAACCCCCCCCCCCATTTTTTTTTAAAGTAAAGTTTGTTTCACACGTAATAAATAAAAAATATCTTCTTAATAAATAAAAAAAAATGTTTTCGAGGATAGATTTTTTTTTCAATCTGTCAATCTTTTCATGTTAATTTTCTCCAGAATAAAACAATTTGTAAAATAACTTTTTTAAAATTCATATCTCTAAAATACAAATTGGAAATGCGAATATGTGTTTTGCATAAATTTTTATATATATATATTTTTTTCGAAGATGCTAATTTTATTTTAAAAGGCTGAAAGAAGTAAAAAAAAAAAAAAAACAGTTACTAAAAATAGATTAACAGGAAAAAATATGACTTGAATGCAAATTATAAAGCAATAAATGCATATATGTCTAAACTCTGAAGATTCTTTCAGCGTGATCATTATAATCTGCAGACTTAACTGTAGTAGAAAATTTTTAGTTTGAAACCACAGAAGTGTTTCGACCAGTGGTCGGCAAAAAAATTAAAAAATTTCCTCCCTGCAAACTAAATATGTAAAGTGTATAGATTTAATATTTCTAATTCTAAATATGTTATCCAAATTGCTCCAGCACGTAGCATTTTTCCGAGAAATACTTTTATAATAATTACAATCCGTGAAGTATTATTATATTAAATTGCAATGCTAGATAAAATTGAAATCATGAAAAAAGTATACATTCACTGTCTTAGATATCAAATTGATAAAATATAGCATGAAATCTAGTTTGTTGATACTTGTACCGTACATTTTTCTTTTTCTCCCCTCCCCCTTCTTTTCGTGTCCGAATTTACTATTTGCTGTCCACTAATATATATTCATTCCTTATGCCGCTGTAACTAGGGCATGTTTTAAATATTTCTCTTCATTTTCAAAATTTTTTGAAGTTAATATTTTTGTCACACTGTGATTTACAATGTGGTGGTTTTTTTGTCACATATGTGACATGACGTACGTTACATGCAGTGACATAACAGTGACGTTACAATTTTTTTTAATTGCCAGAAAAATAAAATTTTACAATAAGTAACATGTTTTGAAGAATTTTTGTAATTGTTTAAAGTTTTCTAATTAGTTCACATCTCAGTCACAATGTGACATCACTGGGTGGTGACATTTTGGTCACAGATGTGACGTGACCACAGTGACTTACAGTGACGTCACAATGACGTCACTGTGACCATGCATGCTATGAGGGTATTTCTTGTAATCATCGATAGATGGTCGTCAAACGCACAGTATAGGTGCGCAATGAGATTATTTTAACCAGTGTGTAGCGTGAATTCCATTTCGATGTTTACTTGTTGAAGTACAATCCTTAATTTGACGTAAGTGCACGATTTCACTGTCCAAACTTTTAAACACGTTAGTTTTAAATACTTTTTATACACTAATTACTAAATGCATGCATGATTTCGAAGTCAAAACTAAGTGTAGCGTTTGTATAGAGTACTGTCTGTATGATTACGCCATTCCCTTTAGCGATGGCAGGTAACTGTGATGGCCGACGCCTGCACCATGCAAAATAGGATACATGCTGCACTGCTATTCCGGTATATATGCCACAGTTTCTTTTGTACGGGATGATTAAGTGTTATTAACTTTTCCTTTTCTTTTTGCACAGATTAACCATGTTAGGCATGTTTTTAAGTTTGCTAAAACCAAAGGAGAAAAAGGGGAAAATAAAAAGTAAGAAGGGCAAGAGAGATGCTATTCAAGATGATAATAATGAAAAATTGGATTACGCGTAACGCAGACGTTCTTTGCAAACTACTCAAAAAAAGAGGAAGTGTAATTGGCTTCGTTGCATTATGTGTTTAAATGTAGTTACATAAAGACTGTACTTTTCGACACTTTTTCTGTAGATTGAAATCGATCTCTTAACCCATTCGGAACCATAGGTGCATATAAGCACCTTCATAAAGAGCTTACGAAATTTGTTTCTGGAACAAGTAAAAAAGAAAAGCAACATTTGCTTTGTTTAATTAGAGCATTTTCTTGATTATTTAAGTAAAGGTAACTTCTTTTAAAAAAGTGGTACCAACCGAATAAAATTTGTGTAAAAGCCACCGGTCCCGAAAGGGTTAACAAATAAATTATGTAAACATAATTTTAATTTTTTTCTTTTCCCTTTCTAATACATTTATGTTACATTGTTGCTGAGATAATAATTAAAATTTAATGTAAAAAAATCAGTCGATAATTTTAATAGTGAAAGTAAGGCAACTATTAATTTGAATCTACTAATACGTTTCAATGTACTCATTTAGTTTCATTTTGTTATTACATCCATAATTATAGTCCAGATATGAATATTTTTTTTAAATATTTTTATTTATAACTTGATTCTGTTCTTATTACAAGCGCGGCATAACTACCGCACAAGTGCGGCGTCTCAGCCGGAATGTACGGGTGACGCGCCGCAGTGTAATGTTTTAGAAAAAAAAAAATGTTAAAAAATATTAATAATTTGTTTTGAATTTTTTTGTCGCAGTAAACGCGTTGTATATTTAACATTAAATAGCACAGCATGATTTTTTCTATTTTATGTCAACCATGGAAATTTATACACAGATTCAAATATATGTGCGGCATAAATCCCGGAATTACCCTACATTTTTATATACATCTGAGTATTTTTTTATGAGTCCATTAGATCATCAGAAAAAATAATTAGTGAATGCATGTGGAAAACACGTGGGAAAATAGCATGTTTTTAAGTTCATATAGTATATTCAGGGTGGTTCAGAATTATATGCCAGAAATGTAAAGGCAAGCAAAGAGAACCTAAATAAGCAGATTTCGTATAGGGATGTGTGTGCGGAAATGCAGTATTGGGGACGTAGAGGACGCTTTTACGTTCAATAGATAAAAGTGTTTCGCTCTCTTGAATCCTCATTCTCCGCACGGATTTCGAGCAATATGCGACGTTACACCAATGCGGAACTTGCCGACTTGCATTTCATGTATGAGGCTCCGCAAAAAAAAATTGATCGACTGTTAAAAGGATGCACATGGAATGATTTCCAAGCAAGAATCCTGCCGGATCAAGGAACATTTGGTTGCTTCGTAGGAATAATTCCAAAAAGATCCTTTAAAGGATCCCAAAATCCAACAACTATTACAAGACAGCGAAAAGTTAAAAGAGAAAATCTATGGAAGCCAAATAACAGAAAGGCCACCGATCACTACAGAGAAAACAACTCCACTTCTGAGTATTGAATGGCCATCACTGGACTGTTCATCACTACCACTCAAACCGAAATAATCCCAATTTGTCTCTCTAGAAAATCTTACAATCCAACATCTAATACAAGAGTACGAAAAGAAAAAGGAGAAAAAAGCAAAGGGATGTGCAGACGAAACAAGAAGATATTTGGATGTAATTTTTTCCAAATCTAAAAGAGACAAGAGATTAAAACAAACATATCATAAAGGTAATCAGCAAAAATTGTCAGAAGTAATAAAAGGAAATACAGAGTTGAAAGTTAAACTTAAAGGAAGTAACAAAGTAGAAATGCTATTAGAAAAACAATTGGATGAAAAATTAAAAGAAAATAAAGCACAAAAAGAAAACTATGAAAGAGAAAGACAAATGAAAGAGGCACAACAATATGAAAATGAGGAAGAAATAAACACTCTAAAATCAGAATTAGAGGAGAAAATAAAAACAATTGATAGCTTAGAAAAGAAATCAGAAAAAAACTTTAATGGAAAAACAACAAGAATTAAAAAGAAATGAACAAATAATTAAAACAAGAGCAGAAGAACTGGAAGAATTAGAAGAAAAGCTCAAAGAACAAGATGGAAAAAGGAAGAAAAATTACGAAGAACAAAATAAAAATTTTAAAGAAAAAGAGAAGGAAATGAAGGAAGAAGTTAAACAATTAAGAACACAATTGGGGAAATTACATCCTGTAACCAAAGATAGAGATTCACAAACAGACACTAGAGTAAAAACAAAAATGACTCAAATAATAATGTCAGTACAAGAAATAGAACACATGGAAGAATTTGCTAAACAAGAAACTCATCAGAAACTTATTGAAGAAATCAATCAAAGGGAAGAACAGTTAAAAAGACATGAAATAACAATTGACAAATATAAGGATAGACTACAGGAAATGGAGAAAATAGCAGCTATGGATATACCCCAATTATCAAGGAAAATTCATAATCTAGAACAAACAATTACAGAGAAATTAGACACGATAACTGAAACAACAAAAACTAATTACGAACGAAAGGAACTATCCCCTGACAATAACAGTAAAGAATCAAGCTCGGCGATTCTGATGAGGAGCATCACGAGCAAAACATCAATAAGTGACATACAGGAAATGATCAATAGGGAACTTCAGTATGAAAAAGATTTCCCCAAAATAATCTGTAGAAGATCGAGGAGAAACAAAAATTAAATCAGAAACAGATGAAGACGTAACAAACAGAACAGATACCTAAACTAACAGAAATAGTTTAAATTACTTATAACCTAGAAAATCTTCAAAAAGTTATAATTGTCGGAATTCCCAAAATATCAACACCAGAAAAAATACTACAACAAATTAAACTGAAATTTCAAGAAAAAAATATAACAATAACAAAAATACTGCAGAAGAATAATTATCACACATATCAATTAGTGCTACAAACTAACTTAAAATCTTTCAACAAAATGATAGCTCACAAATTTATGACAATAGGACTCAATAACAGCAGGGTACAAAAATATAACCCCATAGTGATATGTGCCGATTGCCAACTCTACGGCTATTCACAAGCATCCTGTAGAAGACAAACAATATGTTCAAAATGTTCAAGAGGACACTCAACATCAAACTGTCCATATAAAGAAGTAAAATCTCAACATCGTTGCACAAATTGTTTCCATATGGAAAATTATAAACTGCACACAGCTGACTCATCATTATGCCCGGTGTTCCGATCTCAGTTGGCTGAGCGAAGGAGGTTCGATTTCTAAGAACTCAAAAACTAATAACTCGATAATAGTAAAACTTTTTTCTTACTTGTTGTGCTTTAGGTGTCGTCTGTACAATATTTTCCTCTGTTAACATATTTTATTATCAATTAAGCATATTAATATCTTATCATTTAAAGTTGTGGGGCTACCTATATACCCACATTTATGTAAAAAGTTTTGGTATTGTTATGTCAAATATTTTAGAATTTATTTTCTCCCCCATTGGATGTAGCTTATAATATCTATTATTTTAATTTTGGATTATCTTTTACCTTTTCAAATTAACTAATTCTTTTCTCTAAATTTATCTCCCTTCTTAGGTCAGGGTTTATGGGGATTTCTTTATGCACTGTGTAACATAATTGATTATCTTTTCATTCTCATTGTAAGTTTTGGACTATGAGTATATGAGCAAACGGCCCTTTATCAAGTTTAAATTTTAATTTTAAGCCTTTTGTTTTATAGCCCTTTTCAAATAAATCCTAACTTTCTTTTGGACGGTTTGTTTCATTTGCTGCACGGTTTTTCTAAAAAAAAGAAAGAAAAAGGAAAAAAAAAGAAAAAGTATCTAATATAAGTTTTTCGTTCTTAACTCTAATGTAATTTTATTCCATTTAAATATATATATATATATATTTTTGCACAGTTTATTATATTCCATTATTCTTTAATTAATATTCTATAAATTAATCTTAAAGAAAAAATGGTGGTATTAAATACAGCTTTTATTTTTCAAACCTGAACTTTATACTAACGTTCCCTGAATTGCGGTGCCGCAAAGGTGGTAGGAACATCTCGCCCTGGGCTAGGGGCTTGACCCAAACATCAGCCACAAGCAGGTTCCCAGGGTGGGCGATTAGATTAGATTAGGTTGCTTCGTAGGACTTGTGCGAGAGTGGATCATTTTATGCCTCGAAGCGTGATACGGGCACTGGAAGAAATCGCAGAAATTCTACAGTGGAAAATCAATATTATGCATAGTAGAGGAATGTCCTTAGAAAAGCTCGAGAACTGTTGGTGTGAGCTATTTCCTTATGCAGCATACATGAAACATGGAAATATTTTAAAAAAAGGAACTGACATATCCTTTAAATAGTGAAGCTTCAACTGTAACCGCTTTTGCAGGGGTTGATTACCATCGGGGGAAATTCCACCAGCAAATTTAAATAGAAAATTTCTGCTTCTTTAAACGCTTTATTAATGCAAGGGTCAGCTAGGTGGGGAGGCCTACCAAATGGCTTAAGCACTCACAAGCCCCACCCAGCGGTTTCCATCTACTACCGTCGTCACCACACACACACACACACACACACACACACACACACACACAAAAATAATAATAATAATAATAATAATAATAATAATAAATAAAAGGCCCGAAGGGACCTACAGGAAAGCCAATTGAGAATATTAAGATTAAATACAATATAAGTACAATATATACACGATGGAAAGCCCAATTTTTATTGGGCGTTTACGAGAGAAATTTAGATATTTGTAATTAATAAGATCATGAGATAATAGATAATAGGATTTTTAAACTTGTTGGAGCGGCAAAAGCTCAATTACTCTGCAAAGCTGGGCGTTCTGCAAAAATACAATAAAAGCTACGTATATGTATACTAAATTAGAAAGAGATTCATAATTTTAAAAATAATGTAGAATATAAAAAATAGGTAAAATAGTGAATAATTATGATGAATATTATATAATTATATACACACACAAAAGTTCAAAAGTCTATTGTTCTTGCAACAGTTCAATTATAGTTCAATCGAGTTGTTTGTGGCTAAGTGTTTATTTTGAATTGGTGGTATCTGTCTATTTGTTAAGATACGTTCTCATCATCATCTATAAATGGCAAAACATTTTGAAACAAATAATGGTTGTTTTTTAAAACTTTCATACATTCAATTATCTTTTGACAAAATGATGGATTTGACAAAACCACTGAGACAAAGAAATTTTTGGAGATTTTCTTATATGGTAATATGATGTAAGGGTACAGTTAAAGATATAATGCAATGATGTAGCTCGCTGACCACATACACATAATGGAGAAGGAACCCTGTCAAATTTATAAAGATATGATGAAAATGGGCCGTGGTTAGTGGCAAACAGGAAAAGATTTCTATGCAGCAGGGTTCTCTTTTCCGAGACTTTTGGGGCTAAAGCATATGTGTACCGTCCTGTGGTACCATAGTCCCAGCGAGTCTGCCATTGTTCGTTTAGAGATGATTTTAGAAGCTTCTTCAAGTAAGAAGGAGGGTTAGGAAAGAATTTGTATTTGGCATGTGATGTGGCTTTGGTTGCTTCTTTTGCCAAAGAATCTGCATGCTCATTCCCCACATTACCCACATGTCCACGGACCCATTTAAAGAAGATCTTTTTTCTTGTTTCTTGGAGTAGTTTGATAATTTGTACTGCGATGAGATTTTTTGAAAAAACATCTTCTATTGCTAAGAGGCTTGAGAGTCCTGTGTCTGTCCGAGTGTATTAATACTTCTTTATGAGGGGAGTTCCTAATCCACAGCACAGCCTCTTCTATGGCCAGGAGTTCTGCCTGAAAAACAGTATTTTCTTTACTTAACTTAGTTTGATCCTCGTGGATTAACTCTCCTCTCTGATACACACAGAAGGCATATGTCGTTTCATCTTCCATCTTGGAACCATCCGTATAAATGTTTATTTCTACATGTGGAGTATTTTCTGGATCTATTTGAAAGAAATATTCTTTAAATGGTTCAACTTGATCTGACTTCATTTTTGGTTGGTAAAATATTGGTTCTTGATTTCCTGTCGGGATTCCAAGACGTAAGACTCTTCCTGTTGTTGCTATATATTCAAGTTGAAGTGCCAAGGGCGGAATACCTGTTAAAACACAAGGGCATCCGCCGAAGTTTTTCTGTAGGCACGTGAAACTAGTAACAGGCATTGGTATTGTATTGATGAGATCAGACGAAGCCCATGGGCTTTGCTTATCCGGGGAAACCAAGTTGCTGCAGCATACGTGATTTTCTTCTCCAAGATACTATTGTACCAAATCTTCAGAATTAATTTGTTTACCCCTCCGTAAGCTGAGGCAAACTTCAATAGGTCTTGCGAAAGTTGTGTAATTTCCTGCCTTTTCTTTCGTAAATGGGGGAGAAACGACAACGTACTATCCAGAACGATACCTAAGTATTCTAAAGTTGGCTCACTTTTTAATGAATGGTTGTCAATTTTGAGTGTTGGAGCTCTTTTCAAAAATTTTGGTCTTCTAAGGTGGAGAACTTTACATTTATTGTAAGATATTTTCATGTTGTGATTTGACATCCACCTACTAATATAATCTAAGATGTCCTTTCCTAATTTTTTTAATTCTCGCCTTGTTTTACCATTTAATATAATTAAAATGTCATCTGCATAAGCTATTATTATGTAACCTAACGATTTTAAATGGCGTAAGAGAGCGTTTAAGAAGATTCTCCATAGGAAGGGCCCAAAGCATGAATCTTGTGGGCACCCCTTCCTAAACCAATGAATTTCTTGTGCTAGCCAATTTGGTTTCGCTCCTCTGTGAGATAAAAAGGATTTCAGGATATTAACATATGGCTCCTCCAACCCCAAAAATTCCAGTTCTTGGATTGTTGCGTCCCAAGGTAAGTTGTCAAAAGCATTTTGGATGTCTAATGATATTAATGAAATGTAGTTGTTTTCTTGTTGAAGTAAGTCAATTGTTGAGAGAACTTCTTGTATCGCTGATTCAGCCGATTTACCCTCTAAGAATCCGTGTTGAGAACTCTGTAGAACTGTCGAATTTCGAAAATGATAATTTATTCGTTTTAATAATAATTTTTCAAAAATTTTCCCCAGAATTGGGAGTAGAGTTATTGGTCTGTATGACTGAGCAGATTGTGGGTCCTTACCTGCCTTTAGAAAAAAGACTAGTTCTCCAATTTTCCATCTTTTTGGGAAGTAATTTAAGTTTAATAGAGTATTGTAAAGATTCAGTAATAGAGATGAATGTGAGTGGTAAATATTTCGTACAATCAGATGGTCAACATTATCAGGACCTGGTGCTTTATTCCGATTGAACGAGAAGATGGCAGCTTTTAGTTCTTGGAGTATAAATGGATTAACTGGCTGGGTTGAGCGCGGATGAATTTGATGCTGTTGCAAGTCCGAAGGACCAAATATTGAATTGGCAATTTCTGCATAAAAAGATTGTCTTGAGTGGGTTGCTGTAGTGGAATCAGAAAGAGCGTAGACTTCCTGTCTGTAAAAATCTCTAAATGCCGTCTTTTTTAGTTTCCCAAAGGGGTCTTTGGTATTTGAGCAAAAAGAACTCCACGCTGTTTTCTTTTCTTCCAGAATTTTCTTTTTATAGAGTGCTCTATACTTTTTTAATTTGATCATGTCTTCCTCTGATGCAGACAAAAGTTTTGTTTTCCTATAAAGTGCTTTAACAAAGTTTCTCATTTTCCAAAGTTCCGCTGTCCACCAAGAAACTGTTGGTTTGAATGTGGAGTTTTTTTTCTTTAAAGTATGGTCACAGGTTTGTGTTATTATATTTATAAAGTTGTCGTACTCTTTTTCGAATGCCCCCGTCGTTTTTATATCCTGGAAAGTTATATTATTTTCTTGCAATGATTTAGATAATTTTCTATTGAATTTTTTCAATGAGACATTCTTTGTCCGATAACTACGCTTTGGATATCCATATACAAGGTTATCAGCCTGTGGTCACTGTAGTGCATATCATCCTCAACAGTCCATAAGGAAACTTTTGGGAACAGTGGGAAGGATGCTAGTGATACATCTGGCCAACCTTTCAAATGCGTGGTTTCAAATGTTGGTTTTGAGAAAGGATCATTTAGGACTAATAAGTGCATCATATTGAGATGATTGATGAGGTGTTGTCCTTTTTCGTTATCATTCTCATACCCCCACAGGGCACTATGAGCATTCAAATCACCCAGCAACAGAAGTTTTGAACTCATACCCGACGTGTTCGCCCAATCTTGTAGATCTTCTTTTAAATTAGCCGATGGTGCGGAATACTGACTGCCTATAGTTATTTGTCCTTCTGTTGAGGAGATATTCACGAAGACTGAGTTATCATTTTGTTGAACTCTTGTATGTTGTAACGATATATCTATGATTATTATTTGGCAATTCTTTTTTTTTTGAAGAGTAGCAAGGAAGTCCTGAGGGAAGGCCATGTGGTCTTCCTTTGACTATATTGGAGTCCTGTATGCATGCTATTTTGTAGTCTTCTTGAATTAATAATTGAAGGAGTGAAGCTGTTGCACTTTTATTCTTTTGAAGATTAATCTGTGCTATTTTAAAGGATGATGATATTTGATTAGTTGTTGAAGGTACTTGCATGTTTTGCTGTTGTCCTTGCGGAGAAGAGTTTGAGTCCGAGAGATGAGAAATTTGAGTAGAATTTGGAATTGAAGGTGAGTTTGAGTTTTTGTTTGTATTTGATGAAACGATTTTTGTATTGTTTAGTTGGTTGAATGTGGAGCAGATACATTTATGAAGGTTTTCCTCGATTGAAATCGAAGTTTAAATAATGGACATTCATTTGAGTCCGCTCTGTGTGGGAAATCATGTTTTGTGTTCAGACAATTGATGCAGCATATTTTCTTAGGATCTTCTTTATTTGGGCAAGTTGTTGTTGTGTGATTATACGCACAAATAGCACAGGCAGCTTCAAATCTACAGTTGTTACCTGTATGGCCATATAATTGGCATTGCGAGCAGCGGATTATTGGGCGATAATCCGCAACTTTACAGGAATTAAATCCAATCAGGATACGGCCTTGCTTCGTCAGGTGACGGGCGTAATTGATATCTAAATCCAGGACCAAATGTTAAATTTGTGCTTTTTCTCGGTGAATTTTTTTATGTATCGCTATTGGGATTTCTCGATCATAATCTTTCAAGATTTTCTCTGTGACTTCTTCTGGTTGAGTAAATAAAGGGATTCCAAGAACAATTATCTTCTTAAAATTTATAGTTTTGTACGTTAATTCAGTGATATTTTTAAGTCTTTCAATTCCTTCTATTATTCGGAGGGTTTTTTCAGTATTTTCTTCACTGTTGGATCTTATAATTAAGGTGTTTCGATCACGAGCTGTTTCACAGTAGATTTTAGGGAGGTCCGGAATGTTCTTTGTCTCCGTATTAAGAAGATTTCTAAATGTGTGGAGTGAAGTTTTTGTTGCCTGTGTCTTCTTTAAAAGTATGGCGGATTCAGAGGTGGTTTTTGGATTTTTATAAACCGCACTGATTTTCTCTGAATACAGAGGTTTTGATGATAGTGAATGTTGTTGGCTGACTGTTGGGATTTTTTCTAATGGGCTTTGAAACGAATTTTTTAAGAATTCTGTATTTGCTTGAATTGAATGTAATTTTTGGTTGATATCTTGAAGTATAGATTCATCTAAATTTCAGTCATAAATAATGGAAGAAACCGATATTTATTGTTACTGGAGGAAGATTAATTTGGCGGTAGTCAGGCCTGTGTTTCCGCCATATTGAGACAACCAAGACAACCTCCTGTCAGTGAAAAAAATCACAAACTGACACCTGAAAAAATAAATATTAATTTTTACCATATTTCAGACAAAACACTTCCATGAATAAGGCTCATAAATAAAACTAAATTTTCTATTCAAATTTAATGGTGGGACGTTTTACCTGGAGGTAAACATAAACTGTTGCTCCGATTTAAAAAATAACAGCCGCCATCTTGTGACAACTTCCTCAGTTACTCCACTCGCAACTGGTAGACAGTACACTATATGTCTCCTCCTCTTTATTCATAACTCCATTACATGAAGTGCATTTCGGCAAGCTACGCATAGGTGTAACGACGACGGTTGTTGCTCGAAATCCGTGAAGAGAATGACGATTTAAACCAGCGAAAAGCTATTATCCACAGAACATAACAGCGTCCTCTCTCAAAACTGCATTTCCGCATATTTATTATAATCGGTTGAATGTCGAAAAATATTTAAAATATCAGATGTACGAAAATTGCAAACAAATCCACCCCCCCCCCCCCTCCAAACAAAATAAAAATTCATGTAATTTAAAAATTAGATTTTAAATTTTTTTTATTGCCACATACGCTATTTTACATATATATCAAATGATAATCACAACAGCTATTTAACTATGAATAAAAAAATAAATATTTTATTTAATAACATTGAGAAAGAAATTACTTCAGTATTTTTTTAAATGTATTTTGTGTTTTCAATCTTGTCCGACTCTAAAAGTTCAAAACTTTCATTATAATCAGTGCAAAATGTATGATTTCAACATTAAGAAAATTTCATACGAATTCCCCACCTTCCCGAAAAAAAATGAAATGCCTTATTATTTAAAAATGAGATTTTTTAAAAATTTCTAATGCCCCATGGACAAGTTTTTATGCAGATCAGAGGATAATCACAAAAGCTCTTCAACTTTCAACAAAAGTTAATAAATAAATAGCTTGTATTAATAACGTGAAGAAAAAATAACTTATAGTTTCCAAACTTCTTTTGTCTTGAATATATATCTTAACATTTAATTGTCCTTTTTGTATTATGCATATAAACAAAGCATATAGTGCATATAAACAAAGTTATAAAAACCACGATTTTAAGTGCAAATCTAGTTATAGCTTTTTACTTTTCCTCATTATAAATTTCAAATTACTTTTCTTATTAAAATATTCAAAAAATCAGTATTGGAGTGGATTTCAAATCAAATACATATGTATATTTTTACTGGCTGTTTAAAAATTACTCGAGCATATAATAGACGAGTCTCATGTACTTTATTTATCTTTTTTAATCAGCGACGATTTTACGCTAGGAAGTAAGAAAGCATTAGGAGATCTTTCACAGCTTTTATTTCTTTATATCCTTGTGGTCATTTACTGTGAGATAAGAATCAGCCATTGAAACTAAGAGCTGCCACTGTAAACAAGAGAATGAGTTTAATTTAAAATGTCTATGTTTTAGTGATATTATTACTTTAAATTTGGGAAAAAGGATGCGAATATAAAATACATAATCTGTAATAAAAGACAACGTCATAAGTTTAAAAATGTATACTTCTAAAATTAGTATTTTTTTGCAAACAGATTCAAAACTAATTGAATTTTATGCAAGATTTTGTTTAGTGTAATAAATAAAGTCGTAAAAGACAATATCAGTGCTAAAGAAATTATGACACATACTTTAATCACTGTTTACAAGAGGTAAGAAAAATTCCTCGATTTGAAATTTTAAAAACTACCACAGTGAGGAAGAAAGACTTGCATCATTTTAGAAGGAAATTCCTTAATATATCTGGCTAGCCATATTTAAAAAATGAAATCTTTCATCCTCAAAAGATAACCCGCTGGACAAAAGTTTCTTTTTTTGCCAATTTTGACAGGACTTTACGAATAACACAATATTATTGATATAAATTAATACAAATTGACACTAAGTCCATTGCACACCCTTTGTAGAGTTCTCGGGTGTAATCTTCAAGTATTGTCAACTTCTGTGTCTATCCCGTCCTTATATCGACGACAGCTTATAAGAGACATTTGGTGTCAAACACACATGTCAGATGTATGTATTCAATAAATAAATAAACTAAGTAAATACGAATTAATATAACAGAACTTCACATTCCGCAAAAAAAAGTTAAAAAAAATATATGCGTACATAAAAACAAACTTTCAGTTTGAATTATAACGTATACCAAGTTCGAACGAAAGATATCTAAAACGCATGCGCAACTGAGAGTGCCCCCTGGTGGTTATTGCGTAGGAAGAAAGGAAGAATGAAAATGTCTAAAATTAAGGCACGTTTGAAGTAATAAAGTGTCTTAAAATAAGACGTTTGCGGATATTTTAGACGCTATTTTCAGTTCGTTTACACCATGATAATCTTGTCTTAATTTAAGATAAACTGTCTTAATTTAAGATAACTTGTATATCTTAAATTAAGATACCTATAATGTCGTAATTTTCAGATTAAAACACTTAAGTGTCTAAAATTCTTTTTCAGTCACAAATGTGTCTAAATTGAAGACGCCTCTATTTGCAGTGTAATTAATACTGAAATGTACAATAATCTAGAAAAATACAAAGTAAAAATCTAAAACTATAATTTACTCACAAGACAAAAAGAGAAAAAAAAAAATTTGCAAATATTCACAGGTATAATTTGAAGAGCGATAAAATATTTTCATCAAAATGTTTCATAATTTATCAAGAATTTAATAAAATATTATCGCTTCCGTTATTAATTACATTCACTATTCGACATGTATTAAGCGATTCCTAAAAATGAAATGTTTTTGCCGGACTTATATTACAGATATTTCGAAAGAAATGCTAATTAATGTTTAATATTTAAACATCTGTAGGAAGTAAAGATAAGTTTCAATTCACCCGAGCTTATTCAATTAACGTTATCATACAAGATCCGTCAGGGAAGTGGAAACTAATTAGAAATGTTTCTGTCCCTCACCGTTACTTTACAAATGAATTTCTAGGTTGGCTAAATGAACATATGCTGCGCATTGAATAAAAATTTAAAGATATTTATGAAAGGAAATGAAATGCAGCTGAGTTTTAGATATTTTTTTAAGAGATAAATTTTGTATTTTTTAAGGATTATTTAATTATGTATTTTAGTACATATATATATTTTTTTATTATAACGTAATCGTTTTATTGGATGAGATAACTTTAATTGCATTACATTTAATTTTCAGTATTGTATATTAATAAAATTAAGAGTTAAAAAAGTTAAAACTTCTTCAATTATAAAATTATGTATAAAAAACACTTAAAATCAACCATCGATTGGAATAAAGATATTTCTGTCTTTTAAGTGTATTTTGTATCAATTTTAGCATTTATAAGCTTAGTCTGGATTGCTTCATTTATTTTTTCAAATATTATAAAATTAACGTGATGCTATTCTAGAAATGTATGGAAGACATTTTCTGAAACATTTCTTACTCTCTTGGATTTTTTTACCTTGGATTTTTTGTTTATCACTTTAACAATAATGAAGTTATTGTAACTATGATTTTGATGAGCTTGGTTTGATTTTTAAACATGCGAAATTACCACTAGATGTTCCGGAAAATGGCAAAAAACATTACGTGGGATGCTTTGCTACATATCGGACAATACATGTCGTATTCATGATCCAATTGCAGTGCAATTCCAGAACTTATATTGATTATCGAAAGTTCTAGAGTTTATCACATTTCACAAAACCAAAGACAATAGGATGGTAATTTTGATAAAATATTTTAATTATTGTTAAAGTTATAAACGAAAATTTGGAAAACTTCAGTTCGGATCTAAGTGAGACAAACTGCAGTTTTTATTGAACAAGTGGATTGCGATCTTAATTTTCAGTACAAATGCGCTTTCCTTAACTTGTACTATTATGTCTAAAAACTTCTACTCATTTTTAAAAACATTCTGTGCACCAATAAGGAATTTACTGTATTCATGCTTATACACGTGTTTAGATACTACCGGGCAATTCGCACAGGAGGATAAACCACGGTTGGAGTACATAAAAACGTTCTTTGCGTGCTCTTAAGCGCATGCGCAATAAACCAGGATTATTCTTTAAACTGAAAAAAAGATTTAAAAAAAAATCATGTTCTTTTGCTTATCAAAAAGAGATTATAACACTTATAATTATAACATTTATTTGAGAAACAGCGGATTTGCGCTCTTTTTTCTTATTTTGTATGCATAATCATCTAATGATGCGAAATAAAATATATTGATTTTACTAGGAAATTACACAAGAAGAATTTTTTTTTGTTTGTTTTTAGCGACAAACTTAAATGAAAAAAATCTTCAAAAGTGAAATACATTTAATAAAAACTTTAATTTACGAAAAAATATTTTTATATAAAAAATGAAAATTATGACTGTTTAATAAAATAAACATTAAAATGATTTTAAAATACGATTTAAGATTGATTTGATTTAGTTAAAGTCAATCTGTAAAAAGAAGAGAAACGCTTCAGCATAAAATATTTATCAGGTTGTTTCTTAAATTCAATAGAGTATGTATTTGGTCCATAAAATAGCATAAAATAAAAAAAAGTCTTCAGATCAATGACCTTAAAGTTTGAAATTTGAAGTCTTTCTATTCCTCTGGTGGTTTTTTATTTCTATTATAAGATTACTTGGATTCTATCCCATTTTGAAATTGTAAGATTCGCATCATTTAATCTATCATTTAATTAGGTGACAACCAGGAAACATGAGAAAAAAAAACCGACTAACTTCTAACTCCGCTTCTATTAAAGATTCAAGTAATGGGAAATTAGTACTGTTTTAAAATAAATGAGGAGAACGGTTATGAAATTAGTCTAATGAATTTCGTCTCCCTTCATAAAAAACGACAGATTTAAAACAACATAAAAAAAATTCGACAACTCATTAAATCAAAATCTTTCTAGAATAAACAACTTTTGAAAAATATACTTTAATGGTTTTTAAAAAATTTTCAGAAACTTTTTACTTTATGGAAGGTTTCTGAAATTTCATTTCATAAATTTTAGACGTAACTTCGTAGCTTTTTTTTTTCGTTCTAATTAAATGAGAAATACATACAAAATGCCCCTTTATTATGAACTGAATTACGTTTTTCTTTCATTAGGCACATAGATTCAAAGTTAGTGAGGAACTGAAATAGGAATTAATGAGGAACTCCTCCTTTTACTTATTTTCTTATTCGATATACAGATTCTAACGATATTGCTGAATTATCTTTTTGTTGTTTCGTTGACGATATTTTTAAGCTTATGTATGAATAAATAATAAGGCAAAAAAGCTGTTTTTCAATTTTTCTTGATTTTTCAGTATACATAATAAAGGTTTTTAATAAACTGTACGCTAAAAAAAAAAAAGTTCAGAAGCTATGTTTATTTACGATTTTCTGCATGGCCCCACGTTCTAACTTGCGTAATTGTACTCGGATTTTACATAATTCATTTATGTTATTTGTTATGACATGTTTTTCAGTGAAAAAGAAGTGTATAAACTTAATAGTTTGTTTACAGGTATACTCCAAAGAACCCCATTACATTATGGTCTATGTGAAAAAATGATTTCGTATATATTTCAACGGTTTTAAATTTTTTCAAAAATATTAAATTGATATACGTCACAGAGATTTTATTTTTATTGACTTTATTCAAATTATCATTCGTATTATTATTATTATTATTATTATTATTACTATTATTATTATTGTTGTTGTTGTTTCTATTATTTTTACTTTTTATTGAATGCCTTTCTTTCTTTAGCGATTTTATACAAACTTGAATCTAACGTTTTTTATTTCCCACTTCACTGTTTTGCTTTAACTTAAAAATACTGCTTGGTGCAGACTTTCTGAAAGGAGTTATGGAAGTAGTTGTTTGATGAATCTAACCACATTTAAATTATTTAAAGCTATAGTTATGAAATGTTAATGTGAGAATAACTTTTAAAAGAATTTATAAATAAAAACCATGAATACGCAAATCGAGCCCAGGATATTTGCAGTGAAATGTATCTACAAAATGAAAAAAAAATACGATTAAACACATTTCAATAGAAAGCGGATTTTCCTCTCAGCAAATAAATTAATTAAATTATGAAGTAAAGCAGGAAAATCAAAAAGAAAGAATAAACATGAGAGAACTTAAAATCTGTAGCTTCGATTACGCACCAAAATTATAAAAAAGAATTATTCCCAGTCTTAAGGAAATTTTATATTAATTTAATAGCCAACCTCCAACAAAACTAAAACCTTTTTATTCAAAGAATAATCGCAGGTGTCTATTCTATCCCATTTAAAACGGAAAAACAAAATGAGTATACATATGTATGACCACATATGTATGACCACTCGAAAATTTAAAAAAAGTTTGGGGGAGCACATGAGAGATATCAAGTTTAACCGACCATTTACGGCACTTTCAATATTAAATCAACGCCAAAATTTAAAAATATATTTCCAGAACGCAAAAGATATTATACCTACATCAGATTATTGTACTTTGAGAATTAGGGAATCATAGGAGATTTTAAGTAAGGGAAATAGTGTACGGACTGATGTTTTATCCTATGGCATTTCTCATATTTGGTTTAATGTTTAAAAAATATGTAACACTTCAGCATCGGAACGAAACAACTTCAAAAACACCCCCAACAAATAATACACTGATTTTTTTCCCCCAGACTGTTATATAAATATCACAGTGAATGCGACATTTCAGTAAAACTATCCGTTGTATATGATTGCGTTTGCGATCGAAAGATCTCGAAAATCCTCTTTTCTGTTTCATATAATTTTTAACATCGATGGTTTTTTAAGTTTTTAAAGACCTGTTCATTTTTTAATGAAATATTTTAATAAATTTTCATGCACCTTTTTAGTAAACAAATTTTTAATTTGAGTGGAGTGATCGGTGGAATGATCTGCCATTTAAGATTCACATATTTGAAGCTAAGAGAAATCGACTTCTGTTAAAAAATGAATATGTTACAACTCATAATTCTTCCAGAAAAATACATTATTTCTCATTAGTTAAAAAATATGCTGAATTATAATTTATACATGTTTTAATAGAAATCGATTTTTCGGAGCTTCGCTAATCCAAAATTTTCGCATGTTATGCCAAGAAGAATTTGATTTCTGCTATAAAAACTACTCACGTCGAAATCAGTGACAAATTAATTTAACATTAGTAGTTACAAACTTTAATGTTTTATGATGCGTAAACGTCTTAACCGAATGACTTCCCGTTTCGTTCCATAAGGTAAAATTTACCGAAAAAAGCAAATAGGACGTCAAAAGGAAGTGTTCGTAGAATTTCAGAGCTTGATGCAATTTCAGTATGAAAAGACACCTCTCTAACATTACATTTGGGGTTCCATACTTAAAAAAAGAAAACGAACCTTTATAAGATCACTGTCTGTCCATCTGTTACAGTCGTTTTTCTCGCTAACTATGGAGCGTGGAAACTTCAAATTTGGCAGAAGTAATAAAGACTATTAATCCACATATTTACAGATTATTAACCATTCACAAATATATGTAGGATAAATTTAGGGGGTCTTATTAAGTTACTTGAAAATAAAAACCTTTATATATATATATATATATATATATATATATTGTGGGGGGTACCGTGTAAAAGTTCTTGTGACGCCGAACTCAAAAGTACATTTGTTTTACATTTAGGTATTTTTAGTTTCAGAGATATCGTCGCAAATGTAATTCAAAAATATGTTCCTGTCCCCTTTATTTCCGTATCAAGTTAAACTAAAATAATTAAAAAGGCACAGTAGTAAGAGTTTATATAAACCTTGCAGGAAAACTATAAAGATTACCCTAAGTCACATAATCTTTGGGAAAACAGCACACACAGTTAATTTGCGGATACACAGGAGCGTAGTTGAAGGGCACTCCAGATGCCCATCGGCACGGTATAATCCAAGAATTGTTGAGAGTGATTAAAAAATTTTTTGGTTATTATATGAGATATTAATTAAAAATATATCGAAAAAAAAAAGGCGGCTTTGCAACCTCCTTTCCAAGTGCGCGCGGCAATCTTAGTTATAAATAGTCTTTGTGCGCGAATAAAACTAGCACTTAACTGGTTTAATATTTATTACAAAACAGAAAAGTAAAAGAAATAATTGACTCTTTTTATGCAGAAAAAAAATGTTTATTTAAAAAAATATTTTATTATTAATGCCTTATTCAGTTTAACAGAATTAACTGGAAAGGAAGAGAGATAATCAAGTGTTAATCAAGACAAAATGTGTTTATAGGTATCAAATTTGTGCATCATGCTTACAGCTTTATGAAATTTGTTTATGTAATAGCTGAAAAATTGCAAGTCGGATTGCTAATTATAATAATAAATGTATTTAAATGCAATTAATAAAAATAAATAATCCTTTGCTGTGCTTAAATAGTCAGAACAAGATATAAAATTGTAGTGTTGCTATTGTTAATCATAACATAGTACTACTTTTTAAAAAATGCTCATGACAGCAATGTTTTTATTTATAGATAAACAAAAGTAATTACATGCAGTAAATTAATACATTATGTTTGTTTATTGATAGAGTTAGACTGATATCTGCATTAGTAATTAAAAGCGAGAATCTTCGTCCAGAATGTATTTAAATTTCAGCATGTTTGCTAAAATAAACTCTATTATGTAACTAAATAAGAGATAAATTCCCCCAGTGATTAATTTTATTACAAAATAATAACATTTTTCTAAATTTTCCTTAATTATAACATAATACTGATGTAAAATTACATGCAAATCTCTTAATCTTCAAATTATTTACGTCTAAGGAAAAAGGAAAAGTGTTTTCGTTTAAATATTTTTTATACAATTTTAAGCACTTTTTTTTTTAGATTACATTAAAGTATAAGCCTTCTAAACTCTTTATAAGATTTTTTTCCAATATTGATTTATTATTTTTGTTATTTTTTTTATTATTTCTGAGATTAATTTAACAGTGTATTTAATGCTCAATTAGTTTATTTTTTGCTTGTGTAATTTATGCGAACTTTATTTATATCGAAGTTTTATACTGATTTACAATATTTTTTTTTTAAATTATTCTAATATTTTAATTTTACTACCATAAGAAAAACAATTATTGGAATATGGATGTCCTTTACCATTCATTTATATTTTAGTCAAATTTGTATTTTATATCATATTGTATTGGAGTGCTGTGAAAATCGCTGTTTTATACTAATTTCAAATATTTTTTTGTTTTATATTATTTATTTATTTATTTATTTATTTATTTCTAAAATTGAATATATTTAACTCATTATATGTATTAAATTTAAAATACATATGCTGTTTTAAATTTAATGTGCCAAAACTGTTTTATAAAGTGAATTTTTTTCAGTTCTGTTGTATTTTATTATTGTCAAAAAATACAGAAAGTACGCAGAAGTTTTCCTTTCTGTCTTAAATACCAATTTTTCTTCCGCAAATTAAAAGGAAAATCCTTTTAGATATAAAGATAGAAACCAACGAAAAAATAACCAAATTGTTATTCATATAAGGAATATTTCACAAAATCAGTTTTGCATAAAAAATTTTCAATATTTTTCAGTATAACAGAGTAAAATAAATTTATCTAAGAAAATGTCGTATATAAAGTTGAGGAAACTTTATATACAACATACCCCACTTTCAAAATCAACGGCTAATTTTGTTTTCTTCTGCCATTTTATAAATTAACGTAACAAAACGTAAGTTATTTGTGGTTTCTACCCCTTTTTTATACAGAAAATTTCTTATTTACTTATTAAAAATATCTTTGATTTTTAAATCGACTGTAATAATTTTTGTGTACGTACTGAAAATTATTAGTTGATAATAAAATTTAGAAACATTATTTTATTTCAAATGTTTTTTTTTAATTTTTTTAAACGTAAACATAATTAATAATAAGCTATGAATTTTCAAATGACATATTTCTGAATATTTTTTACAGTAAATATAATTTTGTAATAATTTTAAATCTATAATCATTTAATCAACCGTATGTCCATTCTTCTATTGAAAATATAATTGTAGCAGTCATTTAGATTTAGATTGAAATAAGAAAAAAATCACGACTTTGACATAAAAAAAAAAAATACAAACACTCTCAGCTAATGAAAGAACACTCTAAGGATTTCTTCTAAATTTCAGAAAAATCTATAATTCTCTTGGTAGTATACAAAACTTTTCAAAGTAATTATATTTTTCCACACAACTGCTTTTCCGGTAATTACCGAATCCTGTTATTTTCTAAAACAAAATCTTAGTTATCTTATTTATCTTATTAAAGAGTCTTATTAAACAATATTCGGGAAGTGTTGGAAAGGGTTTCATAATCTATGCTTGATACATTATTATCTTTCTTGTTCTTGTTCTATAGACTCTCTTTAGTGATTAGTGGTTCGTAAATATATATATATATATATATATATATAATATAGAATTTTTTGTTCGTCCTAATTTTTAACTTGTTTAATTTTGAAAATTTTTAAATTATTATTTTTTATGTAATTTTAAAATTGGCATTTGAATTAAATGCATTTTAAAATGCACTGTTTTTGTTTAAATTATGATATTTTTAAGTTAGTCCTTACTGGTAATTGTAAACGCGTACATTGCTTGAAAATCAGTCATTCTTATATATAATTGCAACGTAATTCGATTCCTTATTACATGGTTAAGAGGTCTCAGGTCTCTTAAATTTGAGACAATGAAAAAAGAAGACTATTTTCAACGTTTAATGTGTTAAAATGTATATGATTTTAAAACAAAATGTTTATTGGGATGAAAGATATAAGTATGCTCTTTCTTTTCATAACATTAAAAAAAAAAAAATGAGAGATATAGAATTAACATTTATCGGGCGGTCCAAATCGTCAAACATTTGACGAGCAAAAAATTAGCTTAACAGTTTACATCCAGGATTACAAAATAAATTTTGCAGCTAGTATGAAAATTTTTGTGCCTATTTATACTTTAGACTGTAATAATTATCGTAAACCTAAATAAATTTGTATTTAAAGCATTTTTATATTTTTAATACAAAGTTGTATTTAGCTAATATAAAATTTTGAAAATTTCAAGAATATAATCACCAAAAAAATATTTTTTTAACAATAAAAAGGAAATTTTATGTTCCGTTTATAAAGACCAACATGAAACATATGTTTCAAAATTTGCATGAAAAAATATTCAGAAGTTTTTGAAATATCGCGATATCGCTTTGAGATATCCTTATGTCCAAAAACTTCATTTGGAGAAAAATGGCTTCAAAATTTCAATGGCTTCAACTATCGTGCGTTTGTAAACCTAAAAGCCATGATTTCTGTTCTAATGGAAATTTCAAAGAAACATTTATATCAAAATGTTCAGAAAAGATAGTAGTTTAACATCTCACAAAATTAAAATTTCGAAATTTTTGAGTGTTTATGAGTCCTGAGACCCCTTAAATACCTTCTTCAGTTATACCGTAAGCTCATATTTACTAATCTGACGAGATTCATACAGCTGTATTAATAAGTCTGTGACATAAAACGAAATAAATTTTTAAGACGTGAAAATATTTACTCCAGTTATTTTGGTAAAAAGATGACAAAAACAGAAGTGTAATTATCTAATATCAACTTTTTGTACCCAATATGATATGAGAGAAGATATTTTAAGCCTTAGTTCCGGAAAAACAAATTCTCCTGCATTATACTCTGACGTCGTATCTAATTTATCATCATAAATTTGAACGATGTCATTGGACAGATTATTTGGGTTTCTTGTGTCCGCGTTCATTTTTTTTACCCCTATTGATTTGCAGATGTCTTAAGCTGTTGAATCCATTTTTCAAGTATACCTTATACTTAATTTTTGTGACAGTGAAACTAACTATTGTAAGTGATTTTCTTGTAAATTAGCTGATCGATTTATTAGAACATTGTACGCTTAAAGAAAAATCAATATTAAAATATTATAAATTGAAAATATAAGAAAAATACTTAAATGTAATCTGCAGTGTGTCCAAAAAATATAGACAAAGATAAAAAATAACATCCGAAGCTAAATTATCGTTCATATACATGAACGATAATTTAGCTTCGGATGTTATTTCAGAAATTTTGTTCAGAGATTTTGTTTTAGAAATGATTCAGATACATTCTTTTAATTGATTTATTATAAAAATTATTATTGAATTATTAGAAAATATTAGAAAATACGTAAAAACTATGAAAAAGTTTTTAAAAATGTAATATCGTCTGTCCCATAAATACAGACACCGTCTGGCTTTACTTAGAATTGTTATATTTATCGTCTGCTTAAAAAAAAATATTTTTTTCAGCAGACGGTTATTTATTCACATTTCTTGAATGCATGTATCGTCTGCTGATCTAACTTTTATTGGCTTGGAATAATTTTTCGGCTTGTTTTCGACTAACTAACCAATCTTTTTTATAAATTTGATAAAATGCCTAGAGGTAAAGTGATTTCGAAAGAGGAGATCATTAAAGTTTTATCTTCAAAAAGAGGTATCCAAGATTTTAAGGAGAACTTTAAAAAGTGTTTACAGATTTTTGCATAATGGCGATTGGCGACAAGTGGTATAGTAAGAAAAGAATCGATCGAAGGTCGACAAAGAATTACATCATGCGCGATGACAGAATCATTCTAAGCATGTCCTCTAGAAAAAATATTTCATTGCGAAAAATTGCATCCAGATTTGGAGTGTCAAAAAATATCATTCACAGAAGTATACTGGAATCAAAACGAATAAATTTCAAGAAAATGTTTAAAAAAATCATGCTTAAGAAAACACTATAAAACTGTACGATTAAACTGGGCTAATAAAAAGATGTCTTATGGTGATAAGTGGCTGTCAACAATATTTAGTGATGAGAAAAAGTAGAACTAGGATGGACCAGATGTATATAAGTTTTACTGGTATGATTTAAGAAGCGAAACAAGACGTTTCTTCAGTAGACAGCAAAGTGTAGGATCAGTAACGATTTGGGGTGGTTTTAGATTTAATGGGCAAACGTTTCTGACATTTTGTAGCAATAAACTGAACTCACAGGACTATCAGAAAATCTTAGAGGATCATTTTATTCCACTACAAGATTCGCTTGGTGGACCAAGCTGTGTATTTCAACAAGGCAAATCGCTTATGCATGTGTCTAACTCGACAATGATTCGGTTTAATATGCATAATATAAAGGTCATGGACCGACCATAACTTAGACCGGACTTAAATCCCAAGGAGAAAGTGTGGGGATATCTATCACGAGAAGTATATGAAAAGTGACGTCAATATTGTTCGACCACAGACCTTACAACAACGATAGAGAAAGCATGGCATGAACTGTCCCCAGAGGTAATGCAAAACTTAGTACTTCCGATAGAAAATTATGCATTTGACGTGATTAAAGGTAATGAAAACACAATTAAATACGTACTAACATTTGTAACTGTGTTTATCAACTTTAAATAATCCGTAAAGAAAATATTGTCTAGAATTATGTTAAACCCTATTTTCTGTTTTTCTAAATAAATTCAGCATTTGATGTGTTTCTAATACAAATTAATCCGAACTTGTGCTTGATGTAGTGTTTATAATAAGACACATATAAAAAAATTCATTCCATTCTTACTTTTACTATGAATTGTATTCTATGCTTTTGTCTATATTTTGCGCAAATGTAAGGCTTTAATGTCAACCTAAACGTAATCAATTAACTATTAATAAAGTCAGTTGAAAGCTTTAATGCGAATTTGACAACTATTCTATAAATCGAAACTAAGCTGAAAATTGTCTTACGTTCGGATTCCTTTGTTATTTACTAGGGATTAACAATTCATAAATAAAAAAGCTTCGTCTACATTATTAATTGCATTTCAAAAGATTACCACGTGATTGGAGCTTAATGATACATTAGTCCACATATCTCCAAAAATCAACAAACCAAATGTTGCAAGTTCTTGTGTTATTCCTAAAACGGAGGTGTATTATACGAAGGCTATTATTTTTTACTATCGATTTAACAGCTAAAGACGTGGATGCGTAAATGGTTACCGAAAGACTGCACAGTTAGAACTCGTAATTAGAGCGTTGTAGTTACAACGTCTACGAATGAAACGGCAAACGCATCTGTTTCAGCTGCATTATGAATCCATTAAAGCTGTTGGCCAGCCAGATCTTAAATTGCTCCCTTCAAAGTTAATCCTGTGTGCTTGGTTGAACGCTCATATTTTGCACATGACGACTAAACCTGACATTATGGGCTTAAAATGAACCCATATTTTAAAAAATTTCTCATGATAAAATTGATTTTTTTAAACTTCATTTTGCTGTCTACTTATCTTAAAGAATATATCTTTCCATTTTAGCTGTCAAAATATTCCTAAAACATATAATGAATTTTATTCCAATTATTAAAATCTCGCCCAGCTTATTTGTGATTGTGACGAATAAATTATAAAAGCGACTATTTTATTATTATTTAGTTTTCAATATTTTCAAAGGAAAGACTTTGTAGCACACTTTGGAAAATTTATAAAATAGATTAATATATATAGATGTAGTTGCGGAAAACAATATAAAATAACAGTCGTCAGTGACATCGTTGCCCTTATAGACATTTTAACATGTTAATCTCTTCTTAAAAGATGTTAGGCAACATTAAAATCTTTTGACGTATTTTAAAAATTCAAGGAATCAATGTGCTTCGAAATAGTTATCATGTTGGAGCTTTGTTCTTAAAAAGGCATGATGTATTAAATTAAATATTAAATATGTGAATTTTTACATTGCTGACAAAGCGTAAAACCAACAGAGTGAAAAATGTTCAAGCCGGGTGTCTAATCCGGATCCTCGGAATTACGCTCCAAGTCTTCTATAATCCAACGATCCGGGTTCGATTCTCGGTTTGAACATTTTTCACTTTGTTGATTTTACGCTTATAGCAATTGAAATTCACGCGTTTAATATTCAAAAATTTCGGACAATGATTAATATTTCAATAATTTTTAAATTGAAAAAATATTTAAAAGTCATAAATGTATTCAATGAAAATGCATGTACTCATCTGATTCATTTCTCGAACTGCAGTTTGTCGGAAGAGGACATTAACCCCTTAACGATCGCATTAAATTATGGTTTAAAAATTCAAATTGCTTATTGGCACCACTTTTTTGAAAAATAAGTATTAACTTTATTTAATGGCAGGTAAAATGATACCATAGTAACGTCAATTACAGTATTTTATAAAACTGTTGGGAATCAAACAAGAAAAAAAGACACAGCCCGTGAATATCACGGGAACGTTAAGGGGTTAAGATGTTCTCTATTTCTTTAAATCAATCTCCATGTTCTTTAAACTTTAATGAAAGAACTTTTTACATTTGTAAATTAAGATAAGTCAAATTATTTAACTTAATTTAACATATAACTTAATAATTGATTTATAGATAATTATGTATTTAAAGCTACAGTAGGACTTTTAAAACACTAGAATATCTTAAATGACACAGTTCCAATGCACGTGTACATACATACGCATGCATATGCACGTGCATACACAAACTTATATCTACTCATCCGCATGCATATACACGTGCATACAGAGACATATATGTACTCATATGCATGCATTGACACACGCACATGCATTGATACACGCACTCATTCACATAAACGTACATGGATATAGAAAACATTACATAAGCACATAAACGAAGAATTTAAATTCTATATGAATATGAATATTATTAGTTAATATAAACAAGATATAACATAGTGCAAAATATAATATAATATAAAAGATTTTTTATATAAGGTTTATTGGACAACTCCCTCCTAAATTAATGATTTAGCTGAATTACCATTTTAAAAAAGTCATCAAAATAAATGAATTAAAGGTCACAATCTGTAACAGATAGAGGAATACATATATCTTCAGTTATTTATAGAACTTGACAATAAATTAATTTATTCATTTTAAGACATTTTTCCGTTAGTTCGCCACTGGTGATAAATCATCAAATGTTCTCTGTAACTCATACACTTGTCATACAATTGTATATGATCATCAAAATAAATGAATTAAAGGTCACAATTAGTAACAGATAATGGAATATATCTTCAGGTAAATTTTATTTATTCCCATACCACGTATTAACATGCGTGTCAATGATCAGCAGTTAATTTGGAAACATGATAATGTAATATGCGTGCACACATTATAGCAGTCACACGACGATTTTGACTAACTACATAGCTCTTATCATCTTATGTTTTATTCTTGAATGCAAAATTGTATGTCGAAGTGCACTGTAAAAAAAAAAATAGGACCAGATTTCCTGTAGGAATCGGAAAAATTTCCGGCCCACCACGTACCGGAAAAATTTCCGGCCGAGCTCGGAATAAAATAAGTAAAATCGGAATAAAATGCCTAAAATTGGAATAAAATCCGTAAAGTACCGTTTTAATGAATGTTTCCCTTTTTTTACGGTTTTTATTCCGAACTGGGTCGGAAAATTTTCCGGTGCGATAAGGGCAACCATTTTTCCGATTCCTACTGTTCGAATTTTTTTACAGTGTGTAGCAATATTTGAATAAAGAAGGTTTTCAAAAATCGAGAGACAAATGAGATGAATAGAAGAAGTATTTGATATGAAATGATTTGGGATGCTTAAAATTATACATCATTAAACAGTTATTGTCAATTTAAAGTAAACATTATTGTATTTTCACAAGTTTATGCAACGATCGCTTTGTTTGTTTCCATTTATGACTATGAATAGAATACATTATAAATATGAATTGGCATAGTTCTTAAATGAAAATTATTTGTGGGTAATAATGAGAAAGACTTCCATTGTGATTGACAATTTATGGAAAAGGTAAAATATTCGTCATGAGAGTTAATTGTAAGCGATAAGAGAATAAATATTAATAATAATGATATAGTATTATTTCTTTTGTTATAGTATATTTCAATATTAAAGAAAAAATAAAAAGTTTTTACAAAATTTACTACATGTGTTTATCTGAAAAAGTTATTGTTTAAAATATTAACTCCTTCGCTACGAGCGTCAATTACTTTTCCTTTTTTATTACACGATATATTTTAAAAAAATGTTTTGTATTATTTAATTACTGAAGTTCTATGATTAAATCAGGCGAAATGTTGTCAGCAAAAATACTGGTGTCAAAACTTAAGGATTTTCATACCTGACATTCACGCATATGTACCGCACGTCGCGAGAGTGTTAAGGAATGAAACAGGAAAAAAAAAAGATACTCAGAAACTGAAAAAAAATATATATGATGTAAGTACACTGGTGGATAAAACTTAAGGACCAAGAAGAAATGTACACGTAAATGAGGATCTACGCGAGATTGTAGGTCGAGATGCAAACAATAGTATTAACAGAATATTACACAGGATTTAATATAAAAATTTTGTTAAAAGTATGTATAGGTTCTTTTTCTGAAACGTGAATATTGTCCGAAATCCTGACTGTATAAAAAAAACAAAATACTCACAATTAACAATAGTCAGTGCCATATAAATAAGGGGTGTGGTCACCGTGTAGTGCGAGACAACTTTCAAAACTGCGTGCATACTCAGAACAACATGATTCAGTAGCTGTTGGGGCAAGTTGCCCCATTCCATGTTCACTACACGGATGGGGGTTTCCTTGTTCGTGGGAGGAATTTGCCGAGCAGCTGTATGTCTCCCCAAGGCATCCATACATTTTCAATTGGATTCAGGTCAGGAGAACGTGCTATGCGATGGATATCATCGACCTCGAGACAATCTTGTACAGACTGTGTGCGACGACAAGGTGCGTTATCGCCCATAAAACAAAACTTTTCGCCGACAGCACCTCGATAAAGTGGAACATGTTGAAGGAGGACGTCTTCAATGTACCGTCTACAGGTTATGGTCCCTTGGTCAAGCACACAGAGATCGTGCGGCCAATGACCACGATGCCCGACCACACCGGGATACTTCAAGTCACATATCAATCTCTTTCTAGAATATTTTCACGACAGTGACCACTACCAACCTCGCGCCATATCAGTTTACGTTTACAATCAGACGATAGACTGAATCTACTCTTATCTGAGAAGAGCACGGTAGACCGGTCGTCATCAGCTCAATTGCGATGCATGCAGCTGCGCTGTAAACGGGCACTACGTTGGCGTCTTGAGAGTGGGAAACACACAACAGATCTTCAGGCGTATAGTCCACCCTTTTTCAAACGTCTCGCAACAGTTTTCCGCGATATTTTAATTTCTGTGGCAGCACAAAGTTGATTTGCTCATTGACCAGCTGTGCTGCGTCGGTTCTTTTTTGCTGAAATAACAATATATCGATCTTCTTGGAACGTAGTACTGCTAGGACGACTTCCTACCGTGCGCCAAGTACGTATTCCACTCTTTTGGAATGCCGCCCATACCCTAGAAACAATAATGTGCGCGATGTTAAATTCACGGGCAACAGCGTTCATTTTGCGTCCTTCTTCCAACTTTCCGATTATTCTACCAAGAGTAATATCCTCTAGATGATGCCTCGAAGACGTGTACAAAATTTCAATGTTGAAAGTTCACTCCATCTCCTTCCATTTTTACATCTAATGACAACTCACAGCACCCGCCGATTGCCTAAAATCTCTTATCTCTGCTGTCACGTGATCTACAAAAGTGGAAGTACAAAATTTGCATAAGTTTCACAAAACAGAGTACATCCGCATTCATGCAAATTTACACGTGCTGCTGCGGATCTATTTCTAACTGTAATCACTGAAAATAACAATGGTCCTTAAGTTTTGTCCACCAGTGTATATATGTTTATAAATTGATGCTCTGTAAATAAAATTTAAAGATATTTTTTCGAATCATAATTAATCGAGCTGAACGATAGAAAAAGGAGAAAATGAAGTCATCTTTAGGAAGGTAAGAATACAAATTGTACAGTCTGCATATCAGTCATACGTATGACTCTAATCGCTGCAAAGTGGATAGAAATAATCATAATAATAATTAGATCATGAGATTTCTTGCAGATAAAATAATGGGAAACAGAGGTTTGTTTCTGAATTTTAGAAAAATAAATCTCAAAATATTTTAATAATTCTTAAATAATTTTAAGTTAAAACCTGTAGATTTCCAAGCATGCAAAAATATAGTATCAAATAAGAGTAAAATACATGTCGAATAAATAAATAGTCGACATACATGAAGAATTTTCAAAATTTACCACGGACTGTATATCTTAAAAACATTTAATGAACTAGAATTATAACTCTAACTTCTTGTTAGATAAGTATTGAAGTACGTATTCGCATTGAAAGTTGTTAAACAGACACATTTTCACAAGGTTATTTTTGTGGACAGAATTAAGAATCAGGATATTAGTGGGTTAATTTAGTCAGAAACTGCGAAATCGAATAGCATTTCCATTTATCCATAAAAATAAATGATCTTTCAGAGAATGCTATCAAAAAGCATATGTTGTATGATAATACATTATTTCTCATTAAGTTTGGATCATTTGTAGGTTATTAAGTTGGGAGCGGAGCGGTGAAGAAATTTAACAATTTAACTGTCACAGAAATTGTCGTACCGCTACAGTGAGTTATCGCTGAGACCGCTTAATGGAAACACAAAAAAAAGCTTGATTAAGGCATAAGATATCATTTCGGTACTAAAATCACAAGATTTTTCTTCAAACGGGACAAAATTTTACTACTGCCTGCAATCTAATATGACGTAAACACTATTATCTAATTACACACGGCTAATATTCCTTAATAATTTATATTTATTAGATTTTTTAATTAAATGTTGAAAAAAAAAATTATATAATTTAATCTTTCGAAGCAACGTACGGAACAGGCTAAAATTTTGCTTTAGAAATGCAATAAGTTAAAATTATTTAGTCAAATCATCAAACACAATGTCAATTAAAAAACATACATTTAAACAAACAAACAAAGAAAGGAACCAGGGAAATATAAATTTTACTTACTTTCAAATTATTATCCTTTGTACAGATTTTAATACAACCGCCGTCGTTCTCGATCGTAAATATTCTAGGTAATGTATCCCGCGTTTATTTGCTCACATGCGTGAAGAGGGTAATTTTATCGGTTATAAAAGATTAACGGAATATTTTTTTGAAATAATCATTCAACCATAGGAGTTTTCCGTGATTTGAAGAAAAATGGACAAATCGCTGTGAAAACGGAAAATGTTCGTTAAAAAAACGTGCGTCAATTCACAGACTTTCTTGAGAGTGTAGTCTATACTGTAGCCGAATATTTTTGCGTTTATCTATAAATGAACGATATGAACCTTAGATATGTAGATAATTCCTATATAAAATACCTTGTAGTATATTTCAACGATCCATATCAGTTTAATTGCATTTGAAATATCGTATCATTATTAAAATGCATAACAAACTCATTTTTTCTATTGATCAAAATTTAATAGAATTATTCCGTGCGTTTTTCAAAACAAGCTATAAATGCTACATTTTATTGTATACTCCACAGAAAATTACTGTAATCAACATCATTGATGCATATAAAAATCCTCATGTTTAAATTATCTTAAACTATAAAAACAAATTTTCCATGTAGTCCATAATGTAGATGAATTATGTTGTATGTCCCTATAATAGGGACATACACTATAAACGAATGATAAATGCTACAATCTTTATTTTCAAAAGCGACTACTCTACAATACATTAATAACATAAAAATTGCAGGGAAATCCGATTATAATTATAAGATATATAGAACGGACGAACAAATCGAATTCATAAGCACTTTTCAACTATGTTTAAAATATTTAAAAAGTATAAACTGTCTTCAAATGAACTATAGGCATGGAGTATCGACAAAATTTTTTTCACAATAAGCAGTAAAAATAACTATTTTCAAATAAAGAAATAAACAATGACACCCAATATTCTCCGCTGGGAATAAAAATAAATTTGACAAATGGATACATTTCTTTTGCCAAAGGGATCGAGAGACTGTGACGCATTCGAAGTATTTCATTTAGTGATCGCGAAAATATCTGTTCCAACATTTCTGAATCCAATCTTTAATTTTTTTATTTTGATAAGAATCGTATTCGCAAATATCTGAAATCTTTATTACGTTTTGGCGTCGTCGATTTTACTTTTTTACACTTCATTTGGAGAAGTACATGATAAATTTGAATATGCATCAAAAGTCTTTTGCACGTATTATTCAGAATGAAATAAACTCATATAGTAATCAGAAGACATGATCAAATTGCATGATATTGTTATTGTTAGTGGTAATTCACTAAATGGGTAATTTCACTAAATTGAATGGCAATTTTGAATCACTGATTTTAAATATTTAGTTTTATTTCACTGATTTTATTAAATTGATGCTATTTCATTTAGTTTTACTTTATATTTGATTTTATCAAAGGAACGAAGGACATTTAAAATACTTTTCATTAATAATGTTATTTATTCATAATTTCTTCAAAAAACTATTTTGTAGTACGAATTTAATGAACCTTTGAATAGAAATTTGTTAAATCAAAATTTGGTAAAATTATTAATTAGTATATAAAAATTAAAGACTGCATGCATTCCAATTTTTTAAAGATTTCTATATAATTTAAAAAATATATAAATACTATAAAATATTTCTGCATCTTTTTATATCCAATTAAGAATTAATTAAAAACGCGAAGCTGAATTTTCAGTTAAAGTTTCTATGTTAATAAGCTTTATAATTAATATGAGGAAATTAATAAAACAGCATTTTAAGTCGAATGAATAGAATTTTTTTAGGATGCATCCAAATTGCCCCTGAATGGCCTTAATAATTTTGAACAAATATTAAAACGCATGGAGTAGTCAAAAGTAGTATAAAGAATAAGAAAAAATTGAAAAAAATCATAAACCAACATTTGAAAACCAATGCATAGATTTTTTTTTTAGTATTCATCACGATTGTACCTGAATGACATTGAGAATTTTTAATAAAAATTAAAACGAATGCAGCACTGTGAAGTTGCATAAAGATTACGAAAAATTTTAGGATCTTAATGAACCAAGACTAAGATGAATGCACAAATTTGTTTTAGTATCCATCGAGATTGCATTTGAGTGGCATTACGAATTTCGAACAAAACTTAAACAACTTAAAACTCAATTAGCTTGGGCATTATACTGTAAAAATAAAAATATAAATGTTTCTCACCTTACTTGAATCAAATAATCCGTCAAAACTTTGCGAAAATATAATATAACGTCTTACGAATTATTCTTGATTCTGATGAATCGTAATTTTACTTTTAGAAATTTCAGGAAGCCATCATTTCGGAGATTTACTATGTCTTTTCTGGTACAAACTTTTTTGTGCATCCCGTTGGAAGGAAAAGGCAAAAACCGAAACCGAAACTTTTTCGAGTAGTTCTTATAGCGCATTTCTGAACACGATATATAGGTTATTGCGATGCTGCCAATTCTAAAGTATACATTTTCATTTTCACCAAACACGTTAAACATACATGCTAAATTAATAGCATTAACACCATGATTAAAATTTTTAGATATTTATTTACTCTTGCATTTATGAAGGATGTTACTCAGCAGAAAGTGTTTATTTGAGGATTGATAACACACACATACGATAAACTCATGTAGAATAATTAGGATTTAGAAAACTGGTGAATACCCCTTAAAAACTACAATGAAACTTTTTTTTCAACGGGCAGCCAAATAAACTTTGGTTTTCAGAAATGCTTCTTTAAATTTCGGAAATCTATTGGTTTCTGAGGTATCTGTAAAAAAAAAAAAAAAAAAAGTTTTTCAAAATCGAGATATTTCGAAAGAGATGCTATTAAAATGAAGTAAAGGTTCGTAAACTTTAATATAACTTTAATATGCGCTATTTAGAAACAAGCATATATTGATAAATCCGAACGTGGAAGAACAGGTTGTTTTACACCATCGTTATGATGTCAGCGATAGTTTCCAACGTAATTTTACTTTATAATATAGATACAGATTGTTGTCTTCTCGTATGTGAAATGCCGTATATTCGAGAACAATAAACTCTCATGTTGTATAATTTTGTAATGGAATTTATTGTGAGTAGTAAATATATTAGTATCTGCTCGAGTCGTGTCACCTTATTACAACTGAATCTAGCCCGACTCACGTTCGGGTGAGTTTGACGCCATTTATAAAAAAATATACCCGAAAAGAATTATTTATTATCAGTAAAATAAAATATACATTTACATAATAAAGCGATTAAAGTACGTATAAAAAATCCTTTCAAGATTTTTTTTATAACCATTCGGCTAGTTTCTTCAATTTGTAATGGGACATTCCGAAGATATAAAAATAATAAAATAGTAAAAAAATAGTTAAATTATTATTTGCACCCATTGAGAAGTCACCGTTATACGTGTACGGAACTAGTCAGTTCGTTATTAAAATATTTTAAAGACTTTGTTATATGTAATGTAATTACTTTTAACATGTAAATGTATTAACATGTATTTAGTAATTATTATGTAAATTATTATGTATTTTGTTTTTAAAATTAAATCATACAATCTATTCTTCATTTAGTCATTAAAACGTTATTAACGCATAGTACTGCACAGTTTTTCACTTACTTTCAAATTAGATATGCAGCCGTCTAAGTTTAAATAAGTAGAATGTACGAAAATGCCTATATTGAAAAGGTGAAAGATTTATTCTTTTCATTCCTGCCATAAAATAAATTTTTGATTTTATCAGTTTTTAATTCAAGAACATTTCAAAATAATGTATAAAAATGACGGTTTTCATTTAGAGAAATGAAAAGTGACAACCAATAATCTCGGCTTCAAGTAAAAATGAAAGCTGACAATAAAATAGATTAATTTCGACAAAGGGACGGTGATATCATTGAAGAATTTCATTTTGGTATCGTGAAAATATTGTATTTAAGGTATCTGACTACGTTCGAGGCATTTGTTTATAACACTCTGGAAAGAAACATTTTATTCACCTTTTTTCATTTAGTTTTAATAAAAATTATTAATGTAACTTTAAAATTATACACATATTCCTATGAATCTACAAAAATAACAAATATGTAAGAAAATTCGAGTAAATGTTTCAAAAATTTTAAAAATGCTGCAGGAATGCTGCACAAATAATATTATTAGAAAAAAAAATTCAGAAATGCTTCTTAGAAAAAAATTGCTACAAAAGAAAACTATAAACTTTTATATAATGCATAAAATAATTAAATGATTTCTTAGTAAATAAAATTTTTAGAGAGGATCGGAGAGTCAATTATAAGATTTCAACAATTTTACGATGTTTTTGTTCAAATAACAGGACATCATTTAGAAAATATTCATGCAATTAAAATTCTTTTAGTAGATGCACTAGACAAAGCTCGTAATATTTAATGGAAGAAGGATAATAATAGTTTTAGTTGTCATATTTGAAGTGAGTTAATTTTGTGTAAAAATCAATTTTGAGAAAAATACGTTTAAAAGTTCAAGTAGTCTATTTATAAATAGTCTACTATAAATTGACTATAACTTCTGTTCTAAAACACGGTAGGAAGAAAAACAAAGCAGTTTTAGAATCGTAAAAAAATGTACTTTATACATAATAAAACCAAAACCTATAATTTTTTTGCCAAAATGCTTATTTCCAAACCTAAGCAAATGCAATAAACCATGACTTGTGGCTTTAGATATAATAAGCGATGAACGTACCATTGTTGGAAAAGTCTTTTTTACCTTTTTCCTAGTCAAATGTAAACTTTGATGTTTCTTCCTTTTTTAATGCATTGTGTTACTTATTTTAAAAACTAATCCTGTGTCTGAACGATCCATGAAGAATCAGAGCCTACAGTGCCCAACTCTGTTTACTTGACGCTGGGCCCCGAGGTGCTATTCAGCATGTGCCCCGGCCAGGTGGCCTACCCAAGGCGAGACCCTCGGTATTTAGTTCCCAAGCAAGCTTGGTACTCATTTTATCGATCCCGAAGGGATGAAAGGTTGAGGGAACCTTTCCCAGCCGGGAGCAGAACTCTAAACTTGTAGCGTGGTAGACAGGCATGCTGAGCAAGACGGTTAATTATTTTACATATATAAATGTTAAAACCATGCGTTTCACACCTTTTTTTAACAAACGTATAACAGTTTTTCTCTTACTATTTTGAACGGATGCTACATAGATTTTATTTTTTTCATTTAAATTTAAATCGTTATAGAAATGCGTGAACACCCTCGGTTGTATAGCGTATTTTTTTCCAGATCTAAACTGTACATTTATTTATGATAGCTTTTAGATAATTCTTTTTATTTATTTATCTGTTTTTAAAATAAACGTTATAGTTTTCGTCCAATGTCATTCATCTTACCCAAAAATGCATAAATTTTGAATTCAGAATATTAAACAGTATTTATGGCCAGAAAGAAAAACTAGTCGTTGGGGGCCACTGTAATACTTACATATCATGGCATATACATAATATAAAATATGAAAATAAAACATGTGATACATGCTAAGCATTGTATAATGTTACTTTTATTCATAATTTAATTTATTTGGACTCTCTTAAATATAATTAATATAATCCCTTAAGCTAATATTACTTTTTATTGAATTAAAATATCTCAATTTGTTGATTTTCTGTAAGCAAATAAACACTTTTGTTTTACAATGGAAGTCTATGGGAATTTGGCGAAATATTAGAGATACCGCCAATTTGGTGTCACTTTTGGCGACTCATTTTGGTTGCCAAATTTGGCAATATATAGCCAAGTTGGCGCAAAACTTGGCGGCATTCGGCGACAGAACCGGATCTTCCTAAGTTAACCCCCTTATAAGTATCTAGACTAGATGCATTAAATGCTTGACATTTACGATAAGCCATTATTGGCATTTATTCTTATAGTTTGGCGATAGTTTTTGGATCGGCAGGATAATCGAGTAGTACCGAATTGCGTAAAAGAAACATCCTTGTAACTCGAAAAATTATAATCATATAAACTAACAGTTTACAGCGTCGTTTTAAACGTCTCATTTCCAATTAAAATATATCTTTGAAATGAAATTTGAATGAAAATACAAGGTCATGAAAAATCGAAGAGTGTGAAAAATAGGATTACAAATATCTCGGCAACTCAATAACCGATCGAGTCCATTCATTATGCAAAAGGTATGTTTTTTTTATTGTATTTTTTATTCACACCTTCAAATAAACAATTTCGAAAATTTTTGTATGCCTTTTATCAGAACGAATATTTCGAAAGTCCGAAAAAAAATAGTTATGGATAATCCAGGTTACTGATATTCAATAGGCTTTTTCTCATTATTGCTTCCTAAGTACACACCAACTTTCTCTTCTCTATCTCAATTTGTTTGGGAGATAGAGCTATTACAGACACACACACCAACATTTTTTTTTACTAAAAATATGTTTTTCGGAAGCTCCAATGTCGGAAACGTATAAATCCGTCAATATTTTTTCTCTATTTTAAAACAATTACAATACTTACCCGATACTACGTATGATGGGTAAGTAATAGCTTTAAATCTAATTTTCTGAATTATAGTCCCATCATCAAATCTTTATAAATGGGGAGGAGATATTTCCAGGAGTTGGAACAAAATGTGATCAGAATTGTTACTCCAAGAATGCAAATCCAACGCAAAACCCATTTTCAAAACAAACGCTTAACGAATCATTTACAATGTAACAAAAAGTTTTGTTTTGAAAATGGGATTTTTATGCAAGGCATGAAAATTCATAAAAGAGGCATTTCAAGAGGCTCTGCGATTTCTGCTGATGCATAAAAAAAATATTGGATCTTCAACATTAAAATAGAATTAAAGTATACACGAATATTTTCGCAGCACGGTTGAACAGAATAAAAAGAATATATTTTATAAAATTTATCACATAAGAAATGAAAATAGTAATGTTTGAAGTTATAATATTTGGCTTATTTATTGCAAGTTTAGCTAAATTTAGATGTTAAGTATTTTACGCTGTATTGGTTTTATAAAAATAAATCCTCTGATGTTTCGGTGTTTTCCAGAAGGTTATGTTAAAATTATTTTAAATAATATTTCAAGCTATATTATGTGTCTATTTATTTTAGGTTTAGCAAAATTTTAATTTAAAATTTTTTTTTAAATAAAGAATCAGTTTTTTAAATGACTTTTTTAGCTTCTAGTGATTGAGTCATTTTTAAAGGCCAGAAGAAGGCTTTTATGAATTCATGAAAAAATTCATCGTTTTCATTTTCATAAAATTATAATTTTATCTAAAATAAAATTATTTTATGAAGGCTTCTTTGCAAAGAAAAAGTTTCATGTTAATCACACGTACCTTCGGCGAATATACCTGAAAATTGAAGAAGTCGAAATTGTACATCCAATGTGGAAAATGACGTGCTTTCGTACTCTAACTAGTTTTTAAAATATTCAGATCTGGGTGCCATAGCTGTTGCAATCTTATGCAAAAAGGAATGAATTCAAAATTTATTGTGATACTATATTTATTAAATTTAGTCATCTCTATAAGTGACTGTCATCAATAGTTCCGGGTTGACCGCTTCACTTTTTATATGCCAAACAGCCAATTTGGTAATTTAATGTTAGACGGGCGCAGGTGATAAATAGCCAAATAGTGTTCCATCTCCATCATATCATCAATATTTTAATAGTCCAACTCATGCGACTGTCTTAAACAATTTTTCGCGAGGTAAATTACAACAAAACGTTGATGTTGAAATTAAATGTCATAGTTTACGGTATTATTTATTCCGTTTTTTTTTCTTTCTTTTTTTAAGAAATAAGAGAAAATTGAGAATCATAAATTTTAAGTATTTCCGTTTAAATTAAAGTTACGTATTTTAAATAAAATGAGTGAAAGTATTATATTTTAAATGAAATTAATGAAATAAGAAAAAAATACGATGGGTAAAATGTTTGGCGATTTATCACCTGCACTCGGCTAACATAAAAATATCGAGTTCATGATTTCTGTATCAGAATATTAAGAATAATGGCGAAGGATTAAGCAAGTAAATTAAATTATGAATAAAAGCAACACGATTCAATGCTCAGCATAAATTTAAAGGCGACCAAACTGGTCGCCAAGGGCGGCTAGTAAGGAAATAATAGGATTCCTTCTTAAATAGGACATCATCACCATGGCAATTATTGCCTATCGTGGGATATCATTGAAATCATGAAGTAGGATAGAATTAAAAAGAATGAAGAAAATTTTTATTATTTTTAAGTTTTGATTCGATTTTCCTAAAATTTCAAACGACTCAACAGAATTCAGCAAAGATTCTATATATTAAATTTCAAACCATTCGGTTGGTTAGTTTTTGTGCTGTTTTATTTGGGCAGATGGGCAGACAGACGAACGGACACAACGAGGACTATAGGTGCTAGTTATTTATATAATTACGAACGCTCCTAAAGATGACTTTTATATTTTAGGTGAGGCGATATGCACGCAAAGCGTTATAGGTTGGAATTTGTCATTCGAATGAATCACCGGGCATGCGCAAAAGCATTGTTGCCAATCTTCATATTTTTTAATTAATATCTTAAAATATATATTTTGAAAAAAAAAAAATTCTTATTTTTATGTGGCTCTTAATTTAATTTAAATTAAAATAGAAAACTTTTTTAAACAAAATTTTTGGTAATAATTGATTAAAAAATAGGTTGGCACCTATTCTTTTGTGCATGCCCAATTGATTCATTCGAACATCAAAAGCATTATTTCTGCCCATCAGTATATATAGTATGTTCGTTCATCAAGTTTCATTAATAAATGGAGGAACTAAAAGCTCTGATTTCCTAATGAATAGGATATCTACTTATATAAAATCCAAGTGCAGAAAAGTATAGCTAACCATTTCTTGTGGAACCGTGCCATCTACATATTTAAAACACAAGGCTGTTATCTCAGTCGTCTTCCTTGAGCTTTTTACTGAACCGATTTTGGCAATTATTCTTTACATTTTTATATCTTTACAAGAAGAAAGTATTTTATTCGTGAAAATTTTCCACTTCCGGTTTTCGATGAATTAATACGCTTTAGGGATAGGAGATCACAAAAACATGTTTTTACAAAATGTCTGTCCCTGAGTCTGTGACTCTGCCTGTCTGTCTGTATGTGACACAATTTTTGTGGGCGCTCTATCTCAAGAATTTAATAAAATTTTATTGAGTTAGTCCCTGATATGCCCAGCCCTGATAGGATAGTCCCTGAAGAAGGCGTAGTGTCAGAGCATCTGATTGCCGCGCTGCAGGTCAAGAGTTTTACTCCCGACTGGGAAAGGTTTACTCAGCCTTTCATCCCTTAGGGGTCGATAAAATGAGTACCAAGCTTGTTTGGGAATTAAACACCGAGGGTATCGCGTTAGGCGGACCACCTGACAGGAATAGAACCTTCATGGATTGTATAACCACAGAGTTTAGTTTAGTTTAGTCCCTGATAGAAATTCGTGCTGATTAGTTTTTGGTAGAAATCGGCCTACGGGTGCGCAATTGTAATGTATTTTTCACGATTTCCGCAATAGTTCTATCTCAAGAACTAATGCAAGAATTTTCATATAATTTCAGATTCAGTTAGACGTTGACAGAAGTTGTTGCTAATTAGGTTTGGGTGTCAATCGCGCAATAGGCGACGCTGCTATACTGGTTTATTAACGATTTTCGCAATAGCTCTATCTCAACGCTAATGTACGGACTTTCCCCGTGCCCCCAACTTCATATTCAGATAGATGTTGACATATGTTGATGATGATTAGGTTTTGGTGTAAATCACCATATAGGTGGCGCTGCTAGCTGCATTTTGCTGTATTTACGCGATTTTAGCTATAGTCACATCTCAAGAACTAATACACGGAATTTCATCATTTTGAATCCCCATGATGAGCGTATATTGTCATTTAATTTTGGCACTGTGATAGCGAATTTCGAAGTATTAACATGTACGAGATAGAAGAAAGTTGTGGAATTGTTACATCCGACTACTTTTAAATTAAAGCTGTTCATTTGTAGATATATCCGCACTAGCTATTTTTAAAATATCCCCACTTAGATATTTTAACTTTAATTTTAAATGATTTTTGTGAAATTTCTTCAAAAATGTGGCAATCGGATCAATCGGAGAAATAATTTAAATTTTTTCTCTTTTTTCTGAAACAATGGGAGTAGCCCATTTCTGAAACAGAGGGTTTCAGAAAAAAGAAAAATAGTTTAAATTATCGATACACGTGGCTTTATTCATTTGCAAGTCGTTTTCGGAAAAAAAAAAAATCCACATGTACTTCATTTTTATAAGCGATTAAAAATTCATGTTTCTTGCGAAATCACGAACGCATCTAAAATTTTCTATTCGGTTTATACATTATGACTATTATGTTTTTTTTCATTATAATTAAATAGAAACTACATTCTTATTGAATATTCTGTGGTTAAGCATAAAAATACGCATATAAAGTATGTTTACAGCACCGGTGACGTTATGCTTAGCGGGAAATGTGTTTTTACATTAATAAAACTATGGAAAAAAAGTGGTATGCCTGTGTCAGCATGACCTCATTTTCACTGATTTTTATTTCTTAATTCTAAAGATTAGAAGCCTTTCTGGATCGTTGAACTATTTCAGAAATTGGATATTGAGTAAATAGAAAATATCCTCATCATTTGCACCACTTTTCAGTAAGAGTCTGGGCCGACTGATCATACGAGTGCTGCACAAGGGTAATTCCGCCCCCCCCCCACACACACACACACACTTTTTCACAAATAAACAAAGTAAAATAGCAACCAGGAACCGGCAAACGTAAAACACTAAAATAACTCACTAAAGAGCGCGTGCACTGTCGACAAGGTTCTTTACAGGTTCTTTACACCGCCGTGCTGCAAAAATATTATGTATCCTTTAATTCCATTTTAATGCTGAAGATAAACTATTTTTTATGCATTAGGATAAATCGCAAATTGAAATCACTCTTTTATGAATATTCGTGCCTTGCATAAAAAGCCCATTTCCAAAACAAATGTTCAGCATTTGTTTTGAAAATGGGTTTTGCTTTGGATTTGCATTCTTTGGTGCACTATTCTGATCATGTTTTGCTCCAAGTTGTGATAATATCTTTCCGCATTCGTAACGATTTGATGATGGGGATGGATTTAGAAAATTGAATTTAAAGCTATTTTTCTATCTCGCCATAGCGCTGTTTAATATTCTGAATACAAAATGTATGCATTTTTGGGGGTGACATTAGTCGAAAAGTATAACATTTATTTTAAAAACAAAGAAACAAATAAAAACCTCTTATGTATACCACCACTGAAAACGCAGCTTCCAGCAATTGTTGATCATACTTAGTACTGAAACCAATCTGTTTTGTGTGTCCCAGTAAATAAACGATAACATGCTAAGTACACCCTATTCTACACCCCATTCCTAAGTATACCCTATTCGAGTTTCATATTGTGCACTTTAGAGATAATATAAATTTCAATTTATTTGAAAGCGTGTAACATTATTAAAATGTACCGTCAACTTACTTTGGTCCTTGCGGGGTTACTTTGGTGTATCCCATAAAAACAGTTTTTATTCTTTGTATTGAACAAACAATACAAGATAATTTGGAGTTTTTGCCTTTGAAAAATATTTTATACCCTACTATAGGCTATTTGAATAGTTTGGGGTTTTTTAATTGAAACTTTTTTTAGTGGCAACACTGGATGTGTTTGTAAACAACTGTTTTCCTGTGTAAATTTTAACTCTCCAAACTTTCTATCGTGAAAAAATCTGGATAAGAGCTACAAATAAGGTAAGTGTCAAAATATTATTTTTAGTAACCTGTAGCACATGTATGATCATAGTTTTTCCTTTAAATTTTATTTTGAGAAGAAATGTTCGCGTTTTCATAAAACTAACATGAAAACTAGTATTTCGGGGTTACTTTGTGCCAGGCCTTTTTTGGTCCGAAAATAGCCCCAATTACTTAGAATAGCCTTTATACAACCAAATCGGTTGAAACTTGTTTTAAGTAACATTTTTATTAAATGTTTGTGTAGAAAAATGTTACATTAATTGTTTTTGTTTCAGTTGCTGAGGATAACATGACGAAAACCGGTTCTCGTTTCTTTAATATTAACAATTGTTTTATTGCTTTTAAATGTAAAAAAAAGAAAGAAAAAAAAACCAAAAAAAAAACATTTGTTTATCAAGTTTGCAGTTTTAATATATTAGCAAATGCTATTGCAAGGGAGTTTCGATCAAAATGTATTCATTTACATATTAAATGTATTTATTTATTATAAAACTAAGTGAATGGAGCAAAATAGCCCTCTGCAGGGGCTACTCTGTTCCAAAATTTAAAAAATAGTTAAAAAATAAAATATAAAAATTCCTTTTTAAAACCATACAATTTGCTTTATTGTTTCATGTTAATTGTTTACAACTCTGTTTCAACGTTGAAAAATCACATATAACATTTTTTAATAATGGAAATGTGGGTAGAACCATTGTTGGGTATGAATGCGTTCATTGAACGGAAACTCACGAACTTAGTTCAATTTCTGTGAACTTTGAGCTGAACTTAACTCAGTTTTTGATAAACGAACATGAACAGAACGAAAGCTCAAAAATTCCACGAGTTTGAACGAAATTTACAACTCAAACTCAATTTTTTCATAACTTATTTAAAACTGTTCCAGCCGTTAAGATCACGTTTTCCTCATTCAAATGCCATTTAGAGGCCTAAACGGACTTGGGGCGGGTCGAGTGTGATCATTAGTTTTTTTTGGGTCGTGCTCGAGTCTTGCTCGAGTCTTGCTCTCTCTGGAGGCTCGGGCCGGGCCGAACAGGACTTAGTTTTGGGTTTGTTCTCTATTATTCCTAAAAGTCTGTACCGACAAAAATTTTCTGGCCCAGTCACCCCTGCTTGTATGAAAACTATTGCCCCGTCCCAGTCTGACTCGTGCAAAAATCTGTTTAATGAACAACTTACCTTGGTTCAACAATTTTTTTTCAAAAAAATATATTTTTTTATTACCATCATTCTACTATTAAAATTCTCTTTAAAGAATAGTAGTACATATACATTTCTAAGGGGGAGTGAGGAGGGCATACAATACTGAAAACCCTGTTTTAAGAATCTGTGTATTACGAATTCCTGCTTTAAACGGAAAATTTTCTTGATCGGTGGATCTGGATCTCAGTGTTGCCAGTGGGCTACTTTTTTTAAATTCAGTTTTCTTGATTGCCTCCACTTTTTTGAAACGGTAAAATTACCTTTGTTTTCGCTTTAATTAATATGTCATTAAGTAAGGTGCATTTTAGCATATAAAAAAAATTGGTGCCAATCAAGAATCCGAATTTTAAAAAAGTAGCCCATCTGGCAATACTGCTGGATCTTCCAAATGGATATAATAATCCGTTTGAAAATAAATAATACACTTCCAAGAGACGACAGACTTGATAAAAAAAGAAATTAACTATAACGATTTTTTTTTCTCTCTTATGTGTTTCCGTCTTAGAAGGTTTTTCGAGATAGAATTTTCAGATTTTTAAGTATCCAAGCCGTGTAAATGGATTAATGATATTGATAATAATTCAGATATTTATATTCTAATAGAGATCCATTAAAAAATTAATAGAGCTTACAATAAGATATATAGAAAGAAATGTACTAGAAACAGTATTTTTGAACGGATGTCCCTGTACATGCAGCCTATGGTAGAGGTCTGCAAAGGGTCTAAATTTCTAGGCTCGGGCCCGTCCCGATCCATAGAAGAAAAATTCGGCCCGGCCGGTATAAACATTAAAAGTTCGGCCCGAACCCGGCCTGATCCGTACAAAAAATATTGGTCCGGCCCGTAGAGAAAAAATTATTGGCCCGACCTGGCCCTGTATAATAGCTAAAACTTCGGCCAGGAAAAAAGTCAAAATCTATCGGCCCGAGCCCAGTCCGGCCCAAATGAATTGCTACAAAACATCCATCGATTTGGTTAAAAATTTGTCTTGTACTAAGAGTTCTGACAAAAATACTTATCTTTGATTCTTATTGTCATGTCTCCAGTTTCATTTTTATAAAAGTTATTGCGATATTTATTTATTTTTTATGAATCGCTATTTGTTGTACATAAATGTTTCAGTTATTATTAATATAGTTAATCCATATTCCATGTATTGGAGACTTAGAAATCTAAAGAATGCTATACAGTAAAATCTTCTAAGACCGAATTGCATAGGAAAGAAAAAAATATATTATAGACTAGTTCCCATCTTTTCAGGTGTAAATGTATTATATATTCTCTTCTCATGTATTAGCACATCCATTTTGCATGGATCAACATATTTTTCAGGTTAAAAGATGATTCCGTCATAGGCGGGTTCTTTTTCACACGTTTTACTATTTTTTAATTTAGCTACATTTTAATAACCCTAGAAATGTACTATTCTTTATAAAGAACAAAATTAAATGTTTGATTGTAGAAGAATGGCGATTTAAAAATATATGCATTTTTTGCAAAAATTTTGGGGCCATGCTAAATTTTACTGATTTTTGAATGGACCAGGCCACGCCGAGACAATGATTTTCATACGGGTTAGGTCAAAACCGTGACTGAAAATGTAGGCCCGTGAAGACTAGAAAGAATGATACAAGTCCCGGTTTGGTAAGGAAAAAATAAGTTAGGCCCTGCCTGGTCCTTCAGGAAAAATGTCAGAGCCTGGCCCGGAAAGAGAAGTGACTAGGCCCGGCCCGAGCCTTCCGAAAAAAGTATGGTCCGGTCCCGGCCCGACTGCCGTGAATGAAAATAGGACCAAGCCTGGGCCCGGCCCGTGCCGAATTCTAAATGAAATGAAAACAAAATTATGTTTTAATGCAATTGAGAAAAGTAACCTACATTTATATCGCTACTACCAGTTTTATACTTTTTAGGGAAAAAAAGCAAGTGTTTAATATTCAAATAGTCATAAAATTTATGTTTTAATATTGAAATATAATAAAACCTCTGAATAGTAGGGACATCGGGGTTATTGAATAGAGTCTTGCATCGGGTCAGGTTGTAAATAAATTTCTGTTTCCATGTTTTAATGATTCTAATATTCTTTTTGCGGTTGGGTAGCCTAGAATAACCCTTGCTAGCCATAGTTAGATCTTTTGGAAGTCAGGTTGTTTGCATTTTCACAAAAAGTTTGAGCAAAACTGTGTTTCAGAAGAAAATAAATATGTTTTAGTGTATGAATATATTATGAAACATATATTAAATTACTGCATAAGAAATAAAATTTATAAAAAATGTGACCATAGATTATTCCTTCTTTACGGTATAGTTAAGAACAATTTTTCTTCTCTCGGAATATGAAAAATGTTGCTAACATTTAATTTTTGATACACAACAAAAAAGCATGTATGATACTTATCAAGGCCGAAACTAGCCTTTTTAGCACTCGAGGCAAACATGGTTCCCCCCCCCCCCCGCTCTACCGTAAAGTATATATACAAAGAGAATTTTCCTAATTTTCTAATAGCCGATTTATTTTAAAATTTAAAATATATCATAATAAAATATGTAATACTGAACTACGTAATCCACAATGGCGGATCCAAGGAAGAGGTCACGGGGGATCATGACCCCCCCCCCCCCCCAACCTCTGAACACCAACAAAAAGATTCTAAAGATTATTTTTAAAATGAAATATACAGTAGAGTCCCGCTTAACCGAGTCTCCGCTTTAACCGAGTTATTTTCTTCTGATGGACTGGTGGCTTCCATTATTATGAAAAAGCCATTATAAATGAAGTATATTAGGTGAAGATGAAAGAGAAAAAAATTATGGCCATTTTTTTTTCTTATTCTGACTAGAAAATCAGAGTTCTAACTTTCTACGTCTGCTCTTTCATCTTCACCTAACACTTCTTTTATAATGGCTATTTCATAATAATGGAAGCCACCAGTCCATCAGAAGAAAATGATCCATTCCAAGGGTATAATCCTTCATTTGGCACCCCTTCGTTCTGGCGCCCGGGGCACATGCCCCCTCTGCCCCCCCCCCTTTGTTTCAGCCCTGATACTTGTGATAGTTTATACACACATACACATGTTGCATGTGTGTAGATTGGGAGATGCCCAAATTAGCGATATAAGCATATAAATATATAAGTACCATATTTTATGGAAGAAACGCCGCGGCGTTTACGAGTTCAAAAGTTAATTTTTTTCCAAGTGCGGCGTTTACGATTTTTTTTTAAATACCAACTGATTTTCCTTAATTTAAAAATTCATAAAATACTTAAAATCAGATTTAAATATATTAAATAAAACTTCAGACATCTTAAGATATTAAAAACGAGGCATCCTACGCCGCTCAGAAAACTTTGATTAAAGTTAGGTCAATGTGACACTGTCGACAAAAGTAGCGTTCCGACGGATGCGGCGTTTACAACGGGTGCGGCGATTATAATATTTTTAAGCTTATTCAGGCCAATTTGAGGAGTGCGGCGTTTACGATGGGTGCGGCGTTTCTGCCATATCATTTGAGATAAAACGTTCCTAAGTCTTGCTAGTGTCGCTACTAGTTCTGTAATCTAATCGTATATCCGTAAACTACTATGGTATGAATAAAACTTGGATTTCCTTGCGTAAATGCGCATTAGGTTCCCTTAGAAAGACCCCTATGGAGGGCACTCCCTCCCCTTCGGGACCATACCCCTCGTGTAGATAATTGGTCGTCATAAACAACAACTATTGATGAAAGTTGTTGAAAAGGACAGAGGACGGACGATTCTAGAAAACGAAAACAGTGGGTACGCTTTCAATCAATTTGTCAATTGTAGGAAAGCACCTTCCCTCTTCTTTCGAATCAGAAGCAGTAACCTTTTTCATGCAGATTTCCTTTAAATTAAAGAGATTTTTTTTTTCGGTAGAAAAATGCTATCAGCTTTAAATTTGGGGATGAATCACAAATCCTTAAGTATACAATGATTTATTTATTTAATTATTTTTAATTATTTGACCTTTCTAGCATCAATGTGTTGTATGTGTTTATTAGAATAAGAAACTATATGTAAATATAGTTTATACATGTATTTTTCAATGTATAACGCGATGACAATTGATTAATGAAAGATTGTACTTCATAGGCATTCTCTATGCGTGAAAAATTGTTATGAAAAACAGCAATTCGAAACGAAAGATAAAATCCACTTACTCAAATATAAAATTTGAACAAAACAAACATTAATTTCTTTAGTTTCATCTGATAAAGTTCTTCTATTTAATAAAAGTGTTTTGTTTGCAAAACTTATTTTTTAAAGAATAATAATATAATATATAATAAATATCATTTATGAAATGTACGATTTCATTAAGGCTGTTCTTAACTGCTCTGCTGAACAAGCGCAAAATGTTTTGACACATTTACAAATTCATTTTTTAACGGAAAGGTATAAAATTGGAAAGCCTGGCCATGGAAGCGATTTGGAATTGAACTGTTTTTTTCCCCATTTTTGGATCAATCAATTATCTATTGAGTTATAAGCAATTTTGATCACGGAGACAAACACGTTTTTCTCCAGCTTTTGAGTTCTCTTTCTTCCTTCGCGCGGAAATTCGGTTCAAAATGAGGCTATTTTCGGAAAGATCTATTGGGTTTGGAAAAAAAAAATGGAAAAAACAGCTCAATTACATAGTTTCTGTAAAACACCAGCTCTTTTCATGCATTTTCGAACAAAAATAAATTAAAACTTATGTCAGAAAGTTGCCCTTTTGGATTTGAGAACACACTTAATGAAATGTATCATTCATTAAGTGAATGATACATTTCATTAAGTGTGTTCTCACTAATGAAAGCTTACCTTCATATTAAGTGTAGGATTTAATAAATGTGTTCTGAGCTGTGGTATTTATTTTTAAATGCATCTGATTATATATAAATATCACTGTTACCATTAATATCCTTAATCCACATTCTATGGTTTGGATATTTGAAAAAATTAAAAATTCTATGCAATAAAATGTTTGGAATTGCATAGGAAAGAAGAAAAATCGTTGTGGGCTGGTTTTCCTATGAGCAAGTTCATCATCGGCTTAAAATGCATTACATTCTTTTCACAAGTACTATTATGCTCATTTTACATAGATCATTTTTGGGGGGGGAGGGGGCGGTGTTAAACACGGGATTGCATCATAGGCAGGTTCTTTTTTTCGGGTTTTACTGTAATTTAATTTTATTGCCAAGAAATGCATCTACCATCTACCCATCTTAAAGAATAATAAAAATAAATATATATGAATTTTAATTGTGGAATAATAGCGATTTAAAAATGCGCGCATTTAAATTTTAAAAAAATTGGGCCGGTCCAAATTTTACTGATATTTTTACTAGATAGGCCAGAGTAGTGCTGGTCCAGTGATTTTCAAATGAACTGAGTTGGAACGGGGACTAAAAATTTCTGCTAGTTCAGACCTCAAGAAGAATGCAGTGAAGCCCTGGCTTGGGTCGGAATATAAATCCAGTCCCGGTGCCGGCCCATCTCGTTCTGAACCTCTAGAAATAAGTAATCCACAAACCACGCTCGGAGCGAGTATTAGAAAGGAAAATTGGGCCGGCCCTATGAAGACCCTTACATCGAATAACAAAAAGATTTTTTCACAAAATTTTGTAAAGTTAAACAAAAAAATTCTAAAAAAAAAAAAAAAAAAAACGAGTTTTAAGTGAACTTCGCTCACTTTCATAGATGAGTTTGAGTTGAACGATTTCTTTCCAAAAATTTTGAATTTGAACGTGAACTTCACTCATTTTTGAGAAACTGAGTTTGAGTTTGAATTAGTTCGTTTATTTTGTGAGCGTACCCAACACTGGGTAGAACCAGGAAAAAGTGGCTCAAAGTAGCCCCAGTTGGCGGTATTGCAAACGCTTTTCCCTGTAGGCAGTAATGTAGCTGAATTCTTTTTAATGACTCTGTAATCGAACTATATGTGCTACACACTTCTTTTCCAATAAATAACATGCCATATTTAGCATCATTTACATGGCAATCCATATATATTATGCGAGTTAGAGTTCTGAAAGGCAAACAGACGGAGACAGGGACGCACGGATTTTTCAACTATTTTGCAAAGCGTCGAAAATTTGCAAAAAATGTCATCTGGAATAACACATTAAAAAAAGTTTTTTAACTTTATAAAAAAGGATTATTAAATGGCAAAAGCTCTTTTCGTGTTTCAACTGTAAAGAGGTCTCGGTATTTTTAAATTATTATTTTTCATTATTACTTTCATTTTTTTATTGCCATAATCCAAAATCAAAAGTAAAATTTATGTAAATTATTTCTTTGCGTCATAATATCCATTTGCATACATTTCGCTTAGTTTGGATACAATGACGCAAAGAAATCATTTACATAAATTTTACTTTTGATTTTGGATAGCGTGGCACAAAAGATAAATCAATTTAATCATATAAATAAATTATAGTGCATTGTATAGGTTCAGTGAGAGTGATATTTTTAACAATGTATTGGAAAATTAAAAGTTTTTGTTATATGTGTAAATATATTTAGCCAAACCGAAAACAATTAAAATTGAATTTTAAAACAAATTGTTTAAGGCTACATCAAGGCGTCACTTAAATTTTGATATCATATCTTTTAAAACTCATAGTTTGAATTTATGAAAGATGTGAATGATAAAGCATCAAGGAATAAATTTTTATACATCCTTTTAAATTTAACATAATTCTTACAAATGCAATTATAAATAAAGCAAATATTAAATGATGAAATAAATAATATAGGGTCACTTAAAATTTGATATCATTACTTTTAAGTTCCATATTTAAAATTCTTATAGCAATAAGATAAATTGCTGCGTAACAAACTTTTAACCCGTTAATGGTTTTTTTAATTGATATCATTACTTTTTTTAAGTTAATAATAAAAAGATAAAAACAAAAATAAAATGAAACACTAATGATAGGAACTCATAAGCGTGATTTCCATTCACCTTTAATCCCCCCTTTAATCCCCCCCCCTCAAAAAAGCATACATAATACTTCAATTGTAAAGAGTGCTGTGCTATTTGAATTTTTTAAGACTTTTTAGTAAGATATGGAAGTAATATACAAAATGGGGGGGGGGGGGGTATGGTATGGTTTGTTTCACAGATATAGAAAGCTTTGTTAAAATTTACTATGTAAAAAGTTTACTTTCTTAAGAAAAATATCAAGAAATATTACTCTTTAAACCTTTTTATTTAATATACAATAAAATTTTAAGCACAGGAGAACAACAAAGATAGGCTTTTCGTCACAGAATTTGACCCCGAAAGTTGTCGGGGAGAGTGGTAATGAATAGGCCATTAACAAAGTGTGAAAAAGTATTTACATAAAATTATTTTAGATACCACCAATAGATGAAGCTATTTGTTCTACCAAACTCATAAAATTTTCCATTGTTTGGGAGAAGACATTTTTACACTAGAGTAGGCTGGTCAAGAATTTGATTGAAAAGTATTTTTTTTTCCTTTTCAGTAAAATAAATAAGCTAAAAAGTATCTATTATTTCATTTCATATATGTGTATTAGCAAGTCTTTGCATATCTGTAAAAATTTTCGGATGTATTTAGATGTTATTTGAATTTAATGTATGAAAAAAACCTGAATGTATTCCAAAAGTATAGATGGGGCTGAATGGACCACTATATCATGGTCATGAATGGGCCACTTTTGCCCTGATCATGAAAGTATGGTTTTTTTCTTTTTTTCTGATTTTCTCTTTAATGTGAAACATAACTGACTGTAATGGATTTAGATTAAATTACTGTCTAGTTAGAATAGGTTTACAGTGATGTCTAAAAAATAATTTGCACATTTTCACCCTAAGAAATATCAGTTATTCATTAGAAACGTAAGTTAAATTGTATAAATGATTAAGGTGAACTGTCCAGTTGTTGACCACACCTACCAGTATTTTTCCATTTGATATAAAACTAGAATAATTGTTTATATTCTGAATCTGATGGGTAGAATAAACAATACCAGAAATTTACACTAAATAGTCAATTAATAGGCAGTTCCAACCCTGTTACAACCAAGTCGTTTAATATTATAAATTTCGTTAAATCATAATGTGTATTATCTATTATTTTTATGCATATTTTATGTTCTTTCTTTCTTATAATCTCATTATTTTGTCATTTTTGTGCTACAATTATGTGATTTAATAATATCACTTTTCATGTTCATAAATTTTGATAAGCATTGTGTATTATTAATATTTTAGTATGCTTTGATCATATCATATCAAGTACCATTCATTTTGTCATATTTGGTGAATAAAAGATTAATTCCACATTTTTCATTGAATTCATTTAGGGGCCCATTCACACCCTCAATGGCCCTTTCAGTCCCATGGGTGGGGATGAATGGGCCAAATTTCTATATTTTTATTTTCTATCATCATTCATTATAGACATTTTGTAATCCAATTTTTACGACTTTTTTATATAACCAAATAAGTAAAGTAACTGAAGTGCCAATTCTGAACCAAAAAAAGTATTAGAAAAAATTACAAAAATTAAAAGCCAAAAACTGGCCCATTCATTACCACTCTCCCCTACTCGGTTCTTGTCGTTAGTGCTCCCAGCCTGCAGATCGATTTGATGCATTTTCAATTTTTGATTATAGATGGCAGCATCAAATTCCATTGAGTATTTTATTATTTTCTTTTTGAGTCTCAAAAAATTGTACCATAAATACAATAAATATGAACGAAAATAAGAAAAAGAGCCGGCTGATAAACATGTAGGTTTTGTTTTTTTCTTTTTAAATTTAAGTTCATAGAAAAAAAACATAAATTTCAATCAAAATAGCCACATTTTCGAGTAAGATTTAATCATAAAATTTGTGCTTAATTTTTTTTTTCCTCACTAATAATAATAATAATATTAATGCATCATTTTATGATTTTTTAATTTTGTTAATTAAAATAGGCATTAAAATTTGTTTTTTTATGGCTACAACAACGAGATTATGTAAACTACAATTTAAAATAATATTTAAAATACAGAATTTGAACTGGAAAATGCCTTTTTGAAAAAATATTAGAATTACATCCCAAATTTTAAATATTTCAGCATGGAATAGGAAAAGATGAAAGTTGCATTGCACTTGTAACAATAAATATATATATTATAGGTTAATTCTATAAAAATTGTTAAAAAAATTTTTTACATACTCATATTACTGAATAGAAGACAATTTGACAAGAAGACTTACAAATTATTTTGCAAGTGAGAAAATAATTTTGAATTATTATGTAACACATTAAACAGCAAATTTTTAATGATTTTAATCTGCATCATTTCTCTAAACAAAAAAGAAGTATCTAGTCTAAGGTATGATATTTTCAACAAATTTAAAAAATAATTATGACAGTTAGTTAATAACCATTTGAACAATTTCAAGAGATTCTTATTTTAAATTTTTTTTTTCCTTAATATAGGAAAAGTAATTTCTGCAGTTTTTTTAATACACACACACCTTCCTGGAGAAAAATGGCTCAATTTAATACTATTTGGAAAACATTTTTTTTTTTTTTTTTTTTTTTTTTTTTTTTAGCAGATATAAAATACATACACCAGACAAGAAAAGACTTTATTTATTTACATATACATAATTAAATGCGAAAATACTTTCTGAAACAGTTAATCTGATATCTTTAATTTTTATGTGGAGATAAGATACATAGTTACAAAATATTTTAAATGCATAGAACAAAATTCATTACTTAAATTTAGATAAAGATTTTTTAACTGAATCACATTTATGAGTAAAGTCAATGTAGTAGATATATTTGCTGTGCGATAGTAATACTCTCAAAATATCTAAAGGATTATGAAATAATATTGAATAACATTTTCCAATTATCGTTATTTAAAAAATGTTAAATGAATATATCTGTATTCGATATGAAATGTTAGAGATTAGGTTTCTATCCAAAATATAGGTGGCGCCAGATTTACCAGCCGCAGGAAATAGCAAATTTTATTATTGAAATTTATTTAGAATGAAGTTTTATTTCATTTAGCATAGTTATAATTGTAATTTAATTTTGTTTAACTTAATAACAATTAAAAAGGTATTAAAATTTTATTTAGATCTAATTGGCAATAAAAATTTACAAAGGAACTCATAAAAAAAGATAAAAAAAGCATGTGAAATAAACAAAAAAGCATCACTGCGGATTGAACCCGAGGTAGCACTTCGCACTCATTGGTCAGATAGATCGTGACTACTCCCACTTACGATGTAAAAACGACGTCAAAACTACTCACTAATCACAGACCAGAAAAGTACCAGAGAGATTAAGTTCTTCTGAATGGTTGACTGGTTTCGTTTTACGTATTAACGGTAAACGAAAATGACAGAATTATCAAATAAATAAAACGAGTTTTCTTAGAAGAAAGAAAAGTGTTATTCACCCCATCTCAAACAGATTCATACTGTATACCGATTTAAAGAAAATCGCTTGGCCCGTTTTCGAGAAATCGACATTAGGAATTTGTACCATCGCTTTTGCTTTAAAATGGGTATTTAGATCTCAAAATCAGACGCCGTTTTGGCGCCTATTACGTACCCTGGTTCGTATATGTCATCTGTGCCATATATATTTGTAAAAATAAGCAATTCTTTAAGCATTAACTTTCATCAAGTTTGTTTTCATAGCTGTTTAGAACTTTTTGCTACAAATTTCACCTTTTGAAGCCGAAACTACACACGCACAGTTAATTTTTTAATTTATATTTTAGTAAAATAAAAGAAATAGCTCTGAATTCAAAAGCAAATAAGTCAAGATAATTAAATTTAAGTTCGGCCTTTCCTTTCTTGAAAAAGGAAATCGGAAACGTTAATTAGGTCTTTAGTACAGTTAGAAAAAAATAATAAAATGGCTACTTTTATTAAAATATACATTTTTAAACTAATGACTCTTCAGCCAAACTAGATCGTAATGCATTCAGAACTATTTTGAGAAAGATAACAAAAAACTGCAGATATTTTCTGATAATTCATTAAGTTCATATTTTGTAGAATAAAAAATATAAAAATTGTTGCTGAAAATATTTTTAAGAATTAAAAAAGTTACGGCAAATTTGTAGAGTTTCTAAAGTTTTTTCAAAAAATCTGATACTTGGCTACATGATATTTTTCTCTCATTATATAAGAAATGCAAACGCAAAAGATAAATAGGATCTGAACTTGATACTTTTTTCTCCCCTGGTTAAGCACATAGATCCAAAGGTAGTCAGTCGTTCATAAGCTGCCGTAGATTAACATACAAAATTGGACACTCCCATAGAGCGCAATGATAATGCGATTGTGATCGCAGCGCCTTTAGTGACAATGGGGAAGAAACTTCCCATCCTTGTAATATTTTTGTTATTGAGCGTCTATCTTATACTAATCTTTCTTTTTCAATGTTGCATGTTTAAGTTTTCATCAGAATGTTACACCGATACATGAACATAGAATAGATATTCTATTCTATATATCTAGTATCTATTGTATGTTCATGCACTGATACATATATATATATATATTTCTTACATGATGGGTGAACGATTTAAGTGCAACAAAAAACAAGCTAAAAATTACATTTTGAATATTATACATCAAGTAAATATGATATAATTGGATTTAAAGCTACATAAAGCGATGGTGTAATGTAAAAATATACGAAATATTGCACTCAATAAGTCCCAGAAACTTTCATAAATATTCCCATTTAGCAGAAAAAAATTTTACAGACGGTGTTTTATTAATTTAAAAATTTACGCATTTTCACTTTCTCACAGATAAAATAAAATGATTGTTTTTAATCTAAGTAACATACAATTAGTTCAATAATATTTATGATAATATCACATAGGAAATAATAATAAAATTATAGATAGTGAATAATTACTTTTTACAAACTTTTAGAATTATATAAATCTAAACGTTAAAATAAAGCAAAACATAGAGATACTGATAAAATTGTATTCGATGTGAACAAATTAACACAATATCCGAATTTAATATCTTAAAATTTTACCTGATTAACTTACATATTTACGTTTTCAGCAATATTCTTTGCGGATTTTCTTTTATATTATTATTATAATTATCATTTTGTAAGTTAACGCTGAACGAACAAGTACAAAACAAAAAAAAAAAAAAAAAAAAAAAAAAACGAAAAAAAAACAAAAAACAAAAAAAAAAACAAAAACAGCGACCCAGTTAAATAAATCAAACATAAATAAAATATCGTCTGCCTCTGGTTCGTTTAGGAAAGAATAGATATTCAAAACAGCAAACATATTTCATCAACATATCCAAATTTCGGAGACTTGTTAATTCTTCCCCATTGTCGGTAGTGTCGCTAGTACTGTTGCCATTACAGATTTTGCCGCAAATGTCCCATCTTGTATTTTAATCTATGTAAGCTGCAATCAATTACTTTTCCCTTTTTTCTGTTACATGATATATGCAGATTCCAAAACCCTTGATTAATCTAATATATTTATAGATTTTTCTTGGGTGAGTTTTTATGATTTTTAAGGGTTTTCAGGACTCCTAAAGCTTCAATTTTTTTGAAATTTTATTTATCTTTTTTAGATGTTAAACTCTTGCCTTTTCTGAACATTTTGATATAATTGCATGTTTTCTTGAAATTCCCATTAGAACAGGTGTAATGGCTTTTAGAATTATACCCGCTCAATCGTTGGAGCGGCGTTTCAGGTTTTTTCATGAAATTTTCAAAACATATGTTTCATGTTAGTCTGTATAAATTGAACTTAAAATTACCTTTTTATTGTTGAAAAAAATATTTTTTAGGTGATTATTCTGTTCAAATTTTCAAAATTTTGCATTAGCTAAATACAACATTGTATTAAAATAAATAAAAGTGCTTTAAATGCAAATTTATTTCGGTTCAGAGGAATTATTGTAATCTTAAGTATACGTAGGCAACAAAATTTCCATTCTACTTCCAAAATTTATTTTGTCATCCTGCGCGTAATCTGTTATACCAATTTTCTCCTCGACAAATGTCTGACAGTTTGGAGCCCCCTATAAATGCTAATTCTGCATCTTGAAATTTTTTAAATACATGAAATGAAAGTACATATTTATATCTTTCGTCCCAATAAAAATTGAATTTTAAAATCAGGTACCTTTTAAGATATTAAATGTTGAAAATGTATTTTTCTTCATTACTTCCAATTTTAAGACTCCTGAAACCCTTTAAAGAGGGCAAATAAGCTTTCCTACTTAGTATTTAGATCTATGAAATGATTTTAAAAATGTATGGCGCTTTTTAAATCTCAAACATTTTAAAACGAATAAATTAAAAGCCTCTAAATTGGAGTAAATGGGTAAAATCTATTGCTGTAAATGAGCTAACTCTATTGGTGTAAATGGTGTCATTCTCAAAAGAAAATTTTAATTTTCTTCCTTAAAAATCTTAATATCTTGTGGCCAGTACAAACTTTTTTCTACATTACTCTAGTATAATAAAGTAGAATGAACTCTAGTAGAATTATTCTAGTATAATAAAGTCGTATTCTGTTGCATAGCAAGAAAATAAATTATACTATATTGGAAATTTTAAGCCAGTGCTATAAATAAAAGATAATGCTATCCAATAATGTCGAAAATCTTCAAGAAATACGTAAGTTATTCATAGAAAATAGTTTTGAAAAGATAACGTGCAAAGGAAATAATATTCTGCATATATGTACACACATGTATAAATATAAACATATAGATTAATCTATAACGCGACGTATATATAAAATAATTTAGGATTTTGTTATTTAATTAATATACTATATCGCTTAAAATGTCCGGACCCTTTTGATTTTAGACGTTTTATTGTGTATCAAGGAAATCCTTGTTTGAATCTTTTATAACTACAGAAACATAAAAAATATGTTTGACATCATATTTTTCATCATAAAATAAGTATATTTTTATTAATTTATGCACTTTCTTATTTTAGCCAAGTGCTGTGATTATAACTAAAGATACACTTTTTTTCTTTATTGAGAAATTTTCACATACCTGAATAGTAAAAAAAAAAAAAAAAAAAAAACATATCTGTTTACGAAGGAAAAATTACATCACTGTCTCTATAGTACAAGAAATATTAAAAAAAAAAAAAAAAAAAAAAAAAAAAAAAAAAAACAAAAAAAAAAACAAAAAAAAAAAACAAAAAAAAAACCCGGAAAGATTATACAAACACATTAAAAAGTATATATCATTCCTATTCTGAAAAAAATTCACGTTCGCTAATTTCTACATGTTAAACACACTTGTAAATATTAAAATAAATACAATTCACCCTCAAGAAAGCCATAAAAAACTATGCATTAAAGGAAAAAAATATTTTCAAGAAAACGTCCACGGAATACAATATCTGTGAAAATATTGAGATCGTGGTTTCAAATTTATATTTTAAACTTTTATTCGCTATCGAAATATCATATTTGAAAGATTCTGTCCCACTTTTTAAGCATTCAAAACTTTGCTGTGACGTCTCAAATCAGAAATATTCGATGTAAAAATAAATGTTCGTAAAATCGCTTTAAAATATAACATTATTGCATTTGGTTTTTGGAAATGTACAATAAATTAAATATTTCGTTTCTTATAACATCTTATTTTTTCTACTTTTAAATTGTAAATGTAAATTTTGTTTAAAAAAATATTTTAAGTAAGAAAGCAATTTAACTATAACGCGAAAATTAACACAAATGTTTATTTCTCTTTATTTAACATATAAAAACTATTGTTAGAATTTTAGTGTTGTAGTTGATGATTTTTCTGCAAATCCTATTTAAATCAATAAAAATTACATTCGAATTATGTCACGGGAAAAAATAATTTGCGCTAAAAGAAAAAAATAATTTTTTAAGACATATATCAGGTATCAGTCTTGACATGTTAGAAAAATTCGGAAACTACTTTTTAGGTGCGTTCGAAATTATATAAACACGTAGCACCCATAGTCGTCATCTGGTCCGTCCGTCCATCTATCTGAGCCCCACCAGTGACTGAGAGGATCTGCTCTCAAAGCTGGTAGACGGGAGGTGCTGGCTTTGAACCCAATCGCGCCCGTCGGTCTAATCGTTTGAAGTTTTCCGAGGTTTTCTTCGGACCTTGGATTTCCTTGGGTAAATACGGATTAGGTTCCCTTAGAAAGACCCCCACGTAGGGCATACACTTCGAATCTTCGGGCACATATCCCTCATGTAGATAATTGGCAATCATAAAGAACAGCGTCGGTCCATCTGTCCTCATATAACAGCGCAAAAACTACTCAGCCGAATAGTTTGAAATTTAATATACAAAATCGTTGCAGAATTTTGTCGAGTCATTTCAAAGTTTATGAAAATCGAATCCAAACTTAAAAAGATAATAATAAACATTTTCTCCATTCTATTAAATCCTATCATAGGTAATTAATTCAGTGATAGCTCGTGATACGTAATGATAATAGTTTGCCATGGTGATGACGTCCTATTTAAGATGGAAACCAGTTATTTCCATATTACTAAATTTAATTTATAGAATCGTAATAAATTTTGTATTCATTCATTTTTTCATAAGCGTGCAACACCTGTTGCACCAAGATCTGAATATTTATAAAACTAGTTATACTCAAAAGACAAAAGTCATTGCTTTTTTATTTTTTTATTTTTATAACTATTGAGAAAGTTAAGAAAATGGAATGTGTTAATGTGTTAATGTGAATGTGTGTCCACCAAGTCAAAGGATAAATCTCACTGTCTGAGATGAGCATATAAAAAAAAAACCTCCCACTTGAGGAACATAAATATTCACATGTTTACACTAATGAATACGAATAATCAGAAATCTAATTACAAATTGTTTGAGTTTGGGAATTCTAGAAAGAAATAAAAAGAGCCATCAAGATGAGTTATCCTATTGTCTGGAAAATTCCATAAATATATTCCGTTTAACACGTTTTCTATTTTTTAAATTATCCCTGATTGCGTAAACAATGAATCTGCATTCATTGATTAGGCTCAACGTAATAATGTCTTAGATAATACTATTTATTTAGAAATAGATTTGAAAAGACAGAAATTTTTTAGGTAACTATAATGGGCATTTTTAAAATTTGAAGTATATAAACACAGGTTTATCAGAATTGTTCTTTCCAAAATGCTGAAAAATCAATTAAAAAACTTAATTTAATAGCGACATTTGTTTTACATCATTTGAGACTTCTTAACAAAATTAACTAGAGCATAGAAATATACAAAATATATAAGAGCATTGAAATTAACAAAAATGAAGTAAAATAAATTCCTTCAGAACATCTCAGTGTATTTGAGATAACGACAAAATTTTTACTTTCTTCTATCTTTACAAGAAGAAAGCATTGGATACGTGAAAAATTTCGACGGATTTATAAGTTTTGTCTATATGTGACGATTTGTGTCTATAAATGCCTGTATGTGAATCTGTTTGCCTGCATGTTTTAGACGCTCTACCTCAAGAACTAATGCACGGGATTCAGAAAATTTTAGATTTCGTTAGAGCTTGATCTAAACTGGTGCTGATTAGGTTCTGGTGTAAATAAATCAACAGAGAGCGCTGCTATGCTGAATTATTCACGATTTTCACAAAAGCTATACCGCAAAAACTAATGCACGCAATTGAATTTAACTTAGTATCCTGTTACATTTTCATGTAAATAGATCCTTATTAGACTTAGATGTCTATTGAACAACAGGTGTTGATTTTATACTCTTTGGGTTGGAAATTTTGGTTGCGGACCTCTAAGAGTGTGAGTTCCGATATTCAATGATTCCTTTGAAACAATGCGATATTTCCTTGAAAATGCATTCAATTTTAAATTATTATCATGTATGAGATAGAAGAAAGATTTGTGATTGGCAGATCCGACTAGTTTATTTTTTTAATTACCTTTATTTTGAATACTAGGGGCTCTGCCTCCTTCAAGCTACGCTCGCCGACTTCACTTGAGGCACCGGCCAGACTTTAAAAATACGCTAATTTGATCTGCTTTAACACGTTCCTGTAGGCGTGCATCACCGGTGGGTCACGCTGGACTGTCCCATCAGGAGGCGTGCATCACCAGTGGGTCACAATCGACTGTTCCATAGAAGGCGCGTACTACAGGTGGATCACACTCGACTATGCTATAGATGGCGTGCAGTACAGGTGGGTAACACTTGAATATGCGAAAATTCAGTAGTAAAAACAATTCATTATTACAACCTTAACAAATTCACGACGGCAAACGAGAATTCTCGTTTTCATTCAAAAAACATCATTGACTAAGTTTCTACTGACTAAGTTTAGTTAGTGGCTTCTACCTTAATGAAATGCATTTATATCATGTTGTCCATATTTCTTTATTGTAAGATTGTTATATTAAATTCGTACATATGCAGTCAATAAAAGCATGCCTCTAAGTAATTTGCTTACTCCTTACGAGCTTTCAGACATTCGCAATCAATTCTGCTTGGTATATTCGAGTTCAATTCAATAAATATGAGAAAGGTGGATCATTACATACAGTGTCTGAATAAGCCACAGTACCGCGCCGCCAGATGCAGCGAAATATGAATTCGAGCGCCGTTTCACAGAGAAAAACATGAATATCGGCGCCGGCGTGAACGTGTTAAAACTATTACGAAGATAGAATAACAATTAAACCACTCATGGCGATCTCCTGTATTCGAGTTACCATTCATTTCCCTTTGATTGCAGGATTTTAAAGCCAAATCCTCTGCTGTCGAGAGAGCTAACGACGGTTATCGGGATTGATTCAGTAAGATCCATCAAACATTTTAAAATAAGCTTGTATAAAATGACTCAGTATCCTGTATCCGGATTTTTATAACGACGCAATAAGAGAATTATTTTATAAACGACATTTTAAAAATACTAGGATGCCCCCTGCTCGCCCATGAATTGCTACGCAATTCATATTGTGATCGCTGCGTGATTTCAGCTCTCTTCGCTCGCTCGCCACTATTTATGTCCACTCTAGCCAGAATGAATGCTATCATGAATCATTACAACGTATTAAATTTACAAATATTTTTACTGTATAAAAAAGTAATGAAAAACTTTGTTGAAAATGTAAATTAAAATGTACCTTGAAAACAGAATTAAATAAAAACCTTAGTGAAAACACAATGAAAAATATTTTTAGTTGGGCCGCTATGCGATCCGAGCAAGCAACATAGGAAATTTACAAATGTAAAGTCATGTATATAAAGTCATGCAAAACTTCGCCGAAAATGTAAATGGAAATGCATTTCGGTGGTGCTGCCAATGGGTTTAAATCATTTTAACATTATGAAATTTACAAATTTTTGAAATGAAAATAATTTATAAAAAAGTAATTGAAATTTTTGTTGAAAATGTAAATAAAAATGCATTTATCAAAAGTTTGGCTCTGTGACTTGTTGATCATCATTGAGAAAGCTAAGCGAACTGAAAATTGACGCCGTTTAAATTTAAAGGTCATGTTAGTGTTCAGATAGGGTCATTCTCCTTTCATTTTGCCTATAGTATTGAAAATCACTGCTTAAATTAATTTAAAACTATAATAAGACGCTATAAAAGATGCTGCGTATCACGCTATCGAACTGTAAGCAAAATGTTTTCGCCTGTGTCTAAATACAACCTTGGTTCAAAAAGCTGATTCGCTGAATTCCTCACGTCACCGTAAAACGGACCAATAGCAACTGCCATTCATGTATTGCTCAAACGATTTGCGTTAAAAGAGAGATTCTGCCTGAATTTTGATTTGCTGAGTGGGTTCGGGCATGTGACCGTAACTTAACCACTGAGAATCGTCGCTGTGGCTGTTGGCCAATATCAAGCTACAAATACAACCTTTTTTAGCGCTACGTAAGAGAAATATATATATATATAGATAGATAGATAGATAGATATAGATTTATAGGAAGTAATTTCCAACAAATTTTTGTTTCCCATTTTAATATTTGCGGGAATACACATTTTTACTTTCTTCTATCTTTAAAAGAAGAAAGTATTGGATTCGTGAAACATTTCGACTTCCTGTTTTCGACGGATTTATACGTTTTAGAATGCCCAGAAAACGATTTGATGGTTTTTAGAAAATGTCTGTCTGTGAGTCTGTCTGTTACTCTGTCACTCTGTGACTCTGTCTGTGAGTCTGTATGTGACAAAAATTTTGTGGGCGCTCTATCTCAAGAACTAATGCACGGAATTTCACAAAACTTCATATTTAGTTAGACCTTGATATAAACTGGACCTGATTAGTTTTTGGTGAAAATCGTCCAACAGGTGGCGCTGCTATGCGGCATTTTCACGATTTCTGTAATAGCTATATCTCAAGAACTACTGCACGGATTTTAATAAAACTTCAGATTCAGTTAGTCCAATATATAGTTTGGTGCTGATTACTTTTTTGTGAAAATCGCCCAACAGGTGGCGCTGGTATGCTGCATTGTTCATGATTATCGCAATAGCTCTAACTGAAGAAAAAATGCATGAATTTTCATCAAACTTCAGTTTCAGTTAGTCACCGATATAAATTAGTGCTGTTTAATTTTTGGTGTAAATCGCCCAACAGGTGGTGCTGCTGTGTTGCATTTTTCACGATTTCTACAAGAGCTGTATCTCAAGAACTATTGCACGGATTTTCACCAAACTTCAGATTTAGTTAGTCCTTGACATTAATTGACGTATAAATTAGTGCTGTTTAATTTTTTGCGTAAATCGCTCAACAGGTGGCGCTGCTATTCTGTATTTTTTGCGATTTCCGCAATAGCTTTATCTCAGGAACTAATGCTTGGATTTTCAACAAATTTCAGATTCAGGTATACCTTGATATCGTTTAGTGCTGTTTACTTTTGGTGTAAATCGCTCAACTGGTGGCGCTGATATGCTACATTTTTTCAGAATTTCCGCTATAGCTCTATCTCAAGAACTAATGCACGAATTTTCATCCAACTTTAAATTCAGATATACTTTGATATGAATGGGTGCTAAATCGTTATTATTTCTTGTACTATTTAAAGAATTTAATTGACGTGATTTATATGGAAGAAAGTTTTGTGATGGCCACAACATACTAGTTTAATAGTTAAAAGCCCAATTCGAAATATTAAATGAATTTATCTGTTTTTTTTTTTTTTAATATTCATGTGAAAATAAATTTTCATGACATAAACGTCACCATTTAACACAACGTGAACATTTATTATTTTAAAGTTTTCCTTCTGCTTTTAATAGTCACGTGTGAGTAATTTTTTTAATTGAAAGAAAATACAGGATGATCATAAAGAAAATTTTCCCGATATGGGGCATTTTCACAATCTTTTGACTTTCGGAATAAAAATCTTGTGAAATTAAACTTGGTAAAATAACATTTTAATTTGATAGACAAATGGATTCAAAATAAAGAAAAATGATCAGCAGCGAATTTTTTTTTTATTCAACTGAGGTTTAAGTTACAATTTCGAGATTAACTTTCCTTTCCATTTTACGACTATAACGTTCCATTTTCTTCTAAATTTTTACTTATAATGGATTTGCATAGTACCAGCAGGACATTCAAATAACAAATGATAAAAACGTAGTATTTTTAGTATAAAATTTTGGTATAACATTGTCTTAAAGGGGTGTTAAAAAAGGGACGTAAGGAAAAAAAGGAGATGGTACAGGAAAAAAGGGATGGTAAGGTTGGGACGGTAAGGAAAATTGCCACTATTTTTAGGCAAATCATGTTAAGGTTAAGTGATAGCCACACAATTCATTGATTTTTAGAAACTGTAATTTACATTGGATTAAATTTAAAAAAAAATTAATTTACATCGAAAAGTGCAGGAATAAACCCTGGGTACGGTAAGTCTACCAATAAAGCCAATAAAGCAATGATGCTTGAAATTGATATTTAAAGCTGATTTAAATACTGCAGTAAATTTCTTGTCAAAGAATTTTAGCCATTCTTTCTCTAACATACTTCTGAACGAGAAAAAACTTGAAAAAATTCTGTGGCTGCATCTGAAGTGATTTTCTGTATAAGTTTAGCAAGAGGGACGGTAAAGAATCTAAAATCCAGGGTCAGACTTCAAAAAATAATATCAACCGTAAAAGTGTGTGCAATTTAATTTTTTGCAACATATTTATATAAAACAGTAGTTCCAGTTTCGGAAAAAAATGACATTGAATTACGTTTATTGACACAATTTTATACAGACAGCTCCAAACTTAAAAATCAGCATCAGGGACACGGGACGGTATAAGAGTTTTCCTGTTATTTGGACCCCTAACATCGTCCAAATCTTATTTATCTCGTTGATATTGTTATGCAATCATACAATGGGATGTTCCCCAATATATGAAATTAAAAAAAAAAAAACACAAGAACATGTACTAAAATAAAAATTATTATTCAGGGACTTAAAAGTCAAAAGATTGTGAGAATGACCCCTATATGAATCCTTAGCAGACTAACTGCTCAACCAATTGAAAGGAAATTTCAGGTATTGTTTTTGAAGGTATGCACGCGGGATCGTGACGATTTAAAACAATACAGCTCACTGTTAAGGTTACAGTGAAAAAATTTCGAAATTTTCGAATGGTAACATCCACTTTTTTTCCTGCGTAGATTCATGAGCACATTGAAAAACCATAATTGGCGCTGACACGGTACACATATGACAACAATTGCCGGCGTAAAACATTTGCAAATAACTGCATTGTAAACTCTGCTACCTCTTAAAGATTGTGGCAGTGGTAGGACATCACCTTGTATACCGGATAACAGCAATTTCACTGCTTGTCTATTCATGGACAAATATGTAAAAAAATATATGTACACATGAATTTGTGTGCCTATGCATGTAAATATATTTTTTTTCTAAATATTGAAAATAGTTAATAATCTTAATTTCGATTGATAACACAGGCCTACAAAAAAAATTTTTTTTTTTTGTGCCTATAATTTTACAGCTGATTTTAGATATTTTTGGGACACTGAATCTAAATATGAAATCAGTTTTTCTCTATCAGCTCCACTTTTTTAGATATGCGAAAAGAACTAAAGATTTTTTAGAACTGAAGTGACCTTCAACGCTTAAACTGGACTTTGACACATGGGCCTGTCGCAACGCTCAAAGTGATTTAAGAGGCACTGAAATTTCAGAAGACCTTGAAAAAACAGATGTGCAAGTAAAACTGAGGTTCTGCGCATGCTTATGATTTCGCGCCGCTCATCCAGAAATCAAATGGGAAAGACGCAAAGAGATAAGGTTAGTTTGTGAGTTTTCTCCGTGGAGCGTAGTCGTTGTTGACCTTTTGCGATATCTGTGTTTAGTATAGAATTCTTATAAAATTAATTTAAAACGTACTGTATTGTAGATTGTTGTATTTGTGTTGTTGAATATAATTTAAATGAGTTCAAGTAGAAGAAGTTGTGTAAATCATCCTGATGTGTTTTGCTACATATGCGGAGAATACATGTTAAAAGAGAACAGAAAAAATGTTACTGACTTTGTAAAGAGAGCTTATCTTGGATACTTTGGTGTTAAACTTGGTGATCAGGATAAAGCCTGGGCACCGCATCAGGTTTGTAAAACTTGTACAGAACACTTACGACAGTGGACTAACGGGAAAAGAAAAAGTCTCAAATTTGGTTTACCGATGGTTTGGAGAGAACCCCAAAACCACTTCGATGACTGTTATTTCTGCCTAGTAAATATTAATGGAATTAATCAAAAGAACCATAGTAAGTGGACTTATCCTGATTTAGTCTCTGCAAGACGCCCGGTTCCTCACTCAGAGGAAGTGATGATCCCAATGTTTTACCAGCTACCAGAGCTTTGTGAGGATGAATATTGTTCCTCTGATCATCCTTCGGATACTTATGAAGGTGACAGTGATTATGAGGAGATGTCATCAATGCCTCAACGTTTCAACCAGGATGAGTTAAATGATCTCACCAGAGATCTCAACCTGTCAAAAGAAGCTTCTGAATTACTGGCTTCAAGATTGAAGGACAAAAATTTACTGGAACAAGGAACCAAAATTACCTTTTACTGCACAAGAGAAAAGGGTCTACTACCCTTCTTCTCCCAAGAAGACAATCTTGTATTTTGTCACGAAATTAGAGGACTCTTGAAAAAAAATGGGCCTTTCCAGATCATTGGCGCTTATTTGTAGACAGCTCAAAGCGGAGTTTAAAATGTGTTCTTTTACACAATGGGAAAAATATGGTTCAATACCAATTGCTAACTCAACGAAAATGAAAGAAGAATATAACACAATAGCTTTGGTTTTTGACAAGATAAAGTATCATGAACATCAATGAGTGATTTGTGCGGATTTAAAAATGGTAAACTTTCTCCTTGGACAGCAAAGCGGTTACACCAAATATCCTTGCTTCTTGTGTCTTTGGGATAGCAGGGATAAAACACACCACTGGGTTAGAAAAGAGTGGCCTAAGAGAGAAAACATGGATGTTGGGGAAAGGAATATCATTAATAACCCCTTAGTTGGTCGAGACAAAATCATACTTCCTCCACTGCATATTAAGCTCGGCCTTATGAAGCAGTTTGTAAAGGCTCTTGATAAAAATGGGTCATGCTTTGCATATATAGGAGAGAAAATGCCCAAATTGAGTTATGAAAAAATTAAAGCAGGAATATTTGACGGGCGACAAATAAGACAACTGATTAAGGATCCTGCCTTCGTAAATTCGATGAATGAGACTGAGCGAAAAGCCTGGACTTCTTTTGTTGCAGTTGTCGTCGAAAACTTTCTGGGCAAACACAAAGCAGAAAACTATGTAGAAATGGTAAACGAAATGCTTGATAGTTTTAAATCTCTTGGGTGTAATATGAGCATTAAGTTGCACTATTTACACAGCCACTTAGAGCATTTTCCTGAAAATTTAGGAGACACCAGTGAGGAACAGGGTGAAAGATTTAACCAGGATATTAAGACTATGGAGGATCGCTACCAAGGAAGATGGGATACGCACATGATGGCAGATTACTGTTGGAGTTCAAAAAAGGACTGTTCAAAAATACATTCAAGAATGTCACGGAAAAGAAGCTTCCGAAATGTTCAGTGAGAATTGGTCTCATCGATGACTTTTTCCTCTATCTTTGTGAGTAAATATATTTGTATAATATAATTTTTTAAAATATTATTTGAATATATGTATATTATAATAATGAAAAATAACATTTGTATATTATAAAAAAAATCTGAGTTTATTTATTTTATTTTTACTTTTGTTTAATTCATGTATTTAACTTCAAACAGTGTAACATATATTTCACAAAAAGTTCTATATCAAATATTTGAGCTCCTAGGCAAAATTTAATGCCATATTTGAATTCAGGACATCGAATTCATATAAAATCAGCTCCAAAAACCTAGGCACCAAATAGGCTTGTGTAATCTATACTTCTATACTAATATTATAAAGAGGTAAAAATTATTTATTTGTAGGAGGTAAGCTCTGGAACTACCGAATCGATTCCAAAAGTAATAGTATCAAAATGATTGTGTTAGTCCAACTTAGAACATAGGCTATATCTTATATCCGTGCCACGGGTCAAACGAGGTGCAGGAGCAAAAAACGTTCTAAAATGCGATTTTTGTGTTACTGAAGGGCCTCGAAACATGAAATTTGGAATGGTCGTTACTTATAAGATACTATCTACTATCTATACTATACTATAAGATAGGACATTTCTTAAGAAAATTGAAATTAAAAAGGGGTGAAAATGCGCGAAAAGCGTTCTAAAAAACATTCTAAATGGCAATTTTTACACAATTTCAGGAAGTACACAATTCATTTAAAAAATAATGGTGTCAAAATGATGGTGACAACCCTTTCTCCAACATAGGCTACATTTTATGTCGGTGCCACTACCCCTAAAGGGGGTGTAGGAGCAAGAAAACGTTCGAAATTGTGACTTTTGATGTTACTGAAGGGCGCAGATACATGGAATTTGTCATGGTAATTACTTATTAGATATAAATGATCTCTAAGAACATTTCTTAAAAAATTCGAAATTTAAAAAGGGTGAAAAGGCGCAAAAAGCGTTCTAAAAAACTTTCTAAATGGCGATTTTTACGCAATCTCAAGAAGTACCAAACCGATTTCGAAAATAATGGTGTCAAAATGATGGTGACAACCTTTGCTCCAACACAGGCTACATTTTATTTCGGTTCCACTACCACTAAAGGGGGTGCAGGAGCAATAAAAGTTCGTAATTGCGATTTTTGTGTTACTGAAGGACCCAGATACATGGAATTTGGCAGGGTAGCTGCTTATAAGATGTAAATTATCTCTAAGATCATTTCTTAAAAAATTCGAAATTTAAAAGGGGTGAAAATGCGCGAAAAGTGTTCTAAAAAACGTTCTAAATGGCGACGAAAGAAAATTCCATATTTAAAAGGATGAAGTGCGCGAGAAGCGTTCTATATGTGTTCTAAACTACGGTTTTTATGCAATCGTATGAAATACGAAACCGATTTTAAACATAATGATTGCAAATTGATGATGATAGAATCTGATCAAACATAAGCTATATTTTATGTCGAGGGTTGCAGGAGCAAAAACTTTCTAAATTGCGATTTCTGCGGTATTGATGAGGCTAGAAACTTTAAATATAGCACGCTTAGTTACTTATAAAATATAAATTTGCTCTAAGAACAGTCGAAAATAAATTCGAAATTAAAGCGAAGGGAAGGAGCGAAAAGCATTCTAAAAGAGTCCTAAATTACGGTTTCTATGGTATCTCAGGAAATAATAAACCGATTACAGAAGTTATTGGTTGCGAATCAAGAGTGATAGTCCCTGATCCTATACGGGCTATATTTTATGCCGATGTCACTACCACCTGGTTTGCAGGAACAGCAAGAAAGCCTTTAAAAACATCTAAATTCCATTTTCTATAGAATATTATGAAATACGGACCGATTTCAAGGTGAATGTTGGAAAATTCAAAATTTGAAAGGATGAAGTAAGCAAAAAGCGTTCTATAAGCGTTCTAAATTACGATTTTTATGCAATGGTATGAAGTACGAAACCGATTTCAAACATAACGGTCGCAAATTCATGGTGACGAAACCTGCTGAAACGTAAGCTATATTTTATGTCAGTGCAACAACCCCTAGAGTGTTGCAGGAGCAAAAAAACTTTCTAAATTGCGATTTCTGAGATTTTCTAGAAACTTTAAATATAGCACAGTAGTTACTTATAAAATATAAATGTCGTCTTAGAACAGTCGAAAATAAATTCGAAATTAAAAAGGGGTGAAGCGAAGGGAAGGAGCGAAAAGCATTCTAAAATAGTGCTAAATTACGATTTCGATGGAATCTCTGAAAATAATAAACCGATTACAGAAGTTATTGGTTGCGAATCAATAGTGATTGTCCCTGATCCTATACGGGCTATATTTTATGTCGGTGTCACTACCACCTGGTTGTCAGTAATAACAAGAAAGCCTTTAAAAACATCTAAATTCCGTTTCCTATAGAATATTAGGAAATACCAACCGATTTCAAGGTTAATGTTGGCAAATTAATGACCACAGTCTCTGTTTCACCATTTTTCGAAATATTCTATTTCAATTCTGTTTCGACATTTTATGTTGATGCCACTGACACCAGAGAGGTGGTAGACTGTTAGACAAGAAGCTCGGAATTTGACATGATGGTTAATTTTAAGATATAAATGTGTTAAGATGGTTTCTAAAAAATTCAAAACTTCAAATGAATACTGAAATGAGCGTAAGAAATGAATATAAAAGTCTCAAAATACTTTCTAAATTATCATTTATTTAGAATTAGTTTTAGTTCTTCTTATTAATTAAAATCTCATTTCTATCTGTTGCACTTTTATAATGAAGTTTAGTCAAACTGTGGCTTAATTTGTAATATTTGAATTATTCCAATAAGTGTTCTTCTAATAAAAAATAGTCATACAAATATCACTTGGCATATTTCAACTATTACGCGAGCAAAGCCGCGGGGTTTTCCAGTAGTTAATAATCTTAATTTCTATTGATAATAATTAATAATCTTCAAAACAGGTATAGCATTTTGTACCAAGAATGAATGAGTTTTTTTCACTATAACTTAACTATAATTTAAATGAAATTTAAAGCGATCTAGTTTGTGAATAAAACAAATAAAACAAATCATTTAAAACTACAAGAATTCTTATGTAAATTAATTATCTTAATTTAATTTATATCGCTTGACTAAAATATTCTTTTCACCTATATAATGAATACACAAGTTAAGAAAAAAAAATACAAAATAAGCATGATAACAACTCACGACAAATACTAAATCAACTTTTTCTAAATGTTAAAGATTAATTTTCCATTTCTCTTTCTTCGCAAATACCAAACATATTTTTTACTCTTTAATAAGGCATAAATGTCTCTCTAATTAAATTATATGTAAGCTATGTAGCCAAGCAGAAAGCATCTCTAATTATATTCTGTTTATGTGAATAAGTAAAAAGATCATGATAAAAATAACATGACATTCTCAGTCAAATAAAACATGTATTTTCAGATAGCTAATAAATGTTTAAAGATACTAATGTTTAAGGTATTATTCTTTAATTAAGCTAATCTATAGAACAGCAGATTGTGTATTAGTTTTTTTTTAAACTTTAAGTATTAGAAAGTTGAATAATGATTAAATTTCTAAACCGGACTTTAATGATGAATTATTATTACAATAAATATTTGTAGTATATGTGATATTATGTGATGTCATGCATAGGGAAGTTAACGTTTCGACTTGCGCCTCTGTAAGTAATAAACGCTATACCCAGACCGTGGCATTTTACAAGTGATTTCAAAATACAGATTTCTGCTTACTTATTTACAATTACAGTTTTGTTTTGTGTCACTCTATATGGATATTTAAAGGATTTTTTATTACTATGTGTTAAGGAGATTTGGATTCACAGATTCATGAATGAATAAAAGAAACTCCAACACAATACTTTAGGAGACTTACATTTATTGTAAAGAACTTTTAAGGAAGGGGCCGTGAAAATACTGAAGTACGGGGAGAATTTCGTTGTCTGCCCAGCGGCAGAAGGCCCCAGAGCGGGGCTTAAATTACGGTTTACATGGCTCTCGGTAGGAGCAAGAGTGAATCAGAATTTGTTACAAATACTTACAGATTGGCGAACATTATTTAACCATATGTAAGATGTTTGGCGAAAACAAATTGGGTAGACAAAACAATCATGAAGTTTTACATTGAGTTAAAAACTATGCCATGGCGGGCACTTTAGGGTTACCCTAAATAACATTCCAGTGGTAAGCAGGAGACTTAAAGAAATAGGAACACGTGATTTTATATGCACGTTACAGATATAACGACAGCTGCAAATTAGTCAGCAAAGGTGCATATGGTTTGTATCCGACAAAGTACAAGGGTGAGAATTGAATACTAATGCAAGCGCAGAGGCTGAGAAAATATGCATTACGTATCGTCGGCTGCGAAGCGAAAAAGACATACACTTGTATTTTATTCTTTTACTTTATTTCAATGGAAAATATCTGCGGTTAAGATCTTTTTCTGTCCGTGTGAATTTGAAAGACAGAAAAAGGAACCGAGATAAATGATGTCTGCATTTAAAAAGAACTTTAAAAAGTAAAAGTGAAACTTACAGTTGCAGGAAGGGGGGGGGGAGAATGACTAAAGCCATATGAAATTAACTATAAAATGTCAAATTTAAACTAAATATTTTATTTGAAGGGGGGGGGGGGATAATGACAATTTATAATGAACCAGTACAGTTAAAAGTTGATTTTTGAGGGGAGAGGAGGAATAATGCATATATAACGGGAAAGCCGTTATACTATGTGTTTTCAGACAGGTGATAAATGTTTAAAGGTTATTTATTTTTTATTTAAGTTAATCTGTGGAACAGATGGTAATGTTTTAATTATTAAAAACTTAATATATTATTCAGTTTTATAATGGTGGTTTCTGTTATTAAATTTTTAAACCAGACTTTATTCATAAATTTATAGTGATTATTATATTACGTCATGAGTTGGGAAGTTAACGTTTCTACCTACGTCTCTGTTTTTATAAGTGATTTCAAAGTACAAATTTCTGTATATTTATTTACTATTACAGTTTGGTTTCGTGTCACTCTGTGGGGATATTTAAAGACACACATATACATGTATGTGTGTGTATGAGTTTCAAACAAAAACAAACCATAAATAATAATAGAACTTTTATATTTTACTAGATAGTGCCTGTAAAGCTATGACGGTAAATAACTCGAATATTTCATTAGAAAAATACTTGAATTTTTAATTAGTTGCTTTTAAATTAATTATTGAAATCGTGCCAAATTTCTGTATTGCATAAGTGAATCCTATTTCTTTCAGTCGATAGATGGTTCTGTCAGTGTAACCTATTCAATGAAGTGAAGGAGTTTTAAGTTTATAATTTACAACCAATTATGTTTGCTTTTTATCAGGAATTTACCTAAAAATACAGGGTAAAACATTTATATTTACTTACTACGGGCTTTTTATTTTTTAATTATTATTTTTTTTAAACATTTTTTTTTAACTACATGACCATTAAAAGCTGGCAAACCTAAATTTGAAATTTTATGCAGCTAACTATTTACAATATATATTTTTTATTACCTTGAATTTTATTCTAAAAAATCAAAATTAAAAGGGTGCACGGGGAAATAATGCAATTTTTGTGATACTGTTCGGGCTAGAAACTTATAATTTGATAAGGTGTTTATCTATAAGATGTAAATGCTCGTCAAGAATGATTTCTAAAAAATTCGAAATTTAGAAGGTTGACATGAACGGTAAATATTCTAAAAACATTCTACATTACATTTTTTTTAAATTATTAGTGCAAGAATCTCGAAATGTATAATAATACCAGATTTCTTTTTCCTCCAATCAATCTAAAGACATCATGCAATTTAAATGCAACACAACTGGTTACTACGCCGCTGGTATTTTAAAAACCAAAAAAGACTATACTGAAAAATTGGATAACTATATAAACTGATTTTTTCACGCGTTAAATATAGTTTAATTTTTTCTTTAATAGATGGAATACTCCTTTTTTAAATATTATATTACTGGGTAACTATTTATGCATCTCAAAACTGCTTAAGCTTTTAGCTGTGAAACATTATAATCGTATCTATCGTTTACCCTCAATAAACAGTTCAAGGCAGAAGCTTAAATTAGTATTTTTATCTTGAATAATTCCTTCACTTCTCTACCATTTCTATTCGTCTGCATTTATTTTTATTTAATAATTCAAAATAAAATGACTCAAATAATACCTGATACATATCAGAAAAACAATGGATGTTTTTAATCATTTTAGGAAGATATGTTGAGATATTTTCTTGGGTTATCCTTTGCTAAATTAGTGACATTAGTGGATTTAAAGTACGAACGTCCGTAGCATCCAATTTACTCATTTAGACACACTTTTAACTCAACATTTAGGTACTCATTAAAGTCTCTTTTTTACTTACATATGATGGGCTGATACGCAGAAAAACTAAAAATGATGTCTAGGCGGTGCCAGGCATCAGGCGGCAATACATTATTTTACTATTATACGCTACAACATTTACGATCAATAGAAAAAAAGATTTTTTTTCCTTCGCAAAATGCACAAGATAAAATTGCGAGACCCATATAACATTTAAGCTCCATTCTTTTCTAATAAGTTCAGAAATGGAAATTCATACTTTCATGACATGGCGCATAATTTCATTAAAAATTCAACTAATAAAGAAGTAACTTCTAATTTGTGAAATGCAGTATATTGAGTGAAATTGCATTACATTGTTTTACATTGCACTGTAATAAATACATTACAATGCATTCAAATTATCATTTTATAAATTTAAATGTATTATGATCTAAGGCTATAAATAATTTTTTAATAAGTTCAGAAATAGAAATTTTTATTCTCATCGCATGTTATGTGTTTTAATTAAAGAAGTAAGTATATATCAGAACAACCAGCATTAAAATTATTAACCACACTAAATTCAATATAGCAATGCCAAAAGAGAAATCAAATCAGATATCGTTTCATAATATATGCTGCAATGTCATATGTATCGCTGTAATGTCACAAATCACGTAATATTCTATTGATTAGGAAGATTTGATCAATGCGATTGTTGCGATAATTAGATCCACAATGCTGTTAAATTAGATTCCCCCAACCACTTAATGCAGGCTACTGAACATGTATAAATTGATTTATTATGCAGTAATCCGATATAATATCAAAGGGCTCGAATTGAGCAAATAAATGTTTATGTTATGTAAATTAAAACCACTTTCTAACATGGAAATGAAATTTTCATGAACTTGATTGGAAAACAATGGAAATGACGTGGAAATGAAATTTTCATGAACTTGATTGGAAAACAATGGAAATGACGTGGAAATGAAAATTTCAAAACTGTAGTATTTATTGTTGATATAAGCTTGGTGATACAATAAGATCAAACGAACTTCTTCAAAACACCATAAAAGTCGTACCACATGAAATGTATATATTAAATAATTAATATTAGTTTTTGGTATTTATTTTTATATTTAATATTTATATTTGAATGTATTATTAAATTTTATAACTATTGTATTTGCATTAATTTTATATTTTTACTTTTATTATTATGTACTATTATGTTTGTTTTTAATTCTACAATGTTTTCATTTAATTCTTACCCGCTTTTTTCAGATAAATATTTATGTATATGATTTCATTTAATTTCCTGACTATGATTATATTTAATTTGCTTTATAATTCTCGTTCAATTCAGTGTTTTCTAAATGGGTTATGCTCTTGTGTGATTAGCTGATGCTTTCTGCTTTTCTGTTGGTTGTTTCTCTACCTTTTCCCTTTCCTTTCTATTACCTTTCAATCTTGCTCCTGCTGTTACTGTGGTACCACGGGTTTTTTTTCATTTGAAGAAGAAAACCAGAGTTTATTCGAAGGGCTTTGCGCATTTCTTCATTTTTGGGGTGATTTTAAGAAGTTTTTGATCTGAAAATTGTAGAACTCTGCAACATAGAAACCTAGCAATTAAACAATTTCTCATATTAACCGAGACTCACAATATCCGTAAAAACAATGAAAATCTTAAAACACGCTCATAATTAAACGATACACTACTGTTAACTGCTACGTCTTAAAATTAATTTATTATTATAAAGTTTGCATGCAACATTCAATCTTTTTTTTTTGTGAGTATCATTTACTTTAGGAAAAATCACAGTTCGGTGTCAAAGCCTCTCAAGAGGTAATAATTTTGAAGTACATGAACGACATACCGTAAATGTTACGAATCACTTTAATTTTTCACGGAAAACTCGCCTAACAGTGTCACTGCCATTTTCGAGCTATTGATTTCTCGTAACCTTCTCATTTTAACAGTGCGATAAGAGGCAAGATAAAAGTCAACTTAATAGACTCCAAAGTCCATATTTTAGAAAAGAAAAAAGTTTTTAAAAGTTTTTTTCTATGATCCTTTCTTTCATTGGCTCAGTTGTAAATCTCACAAAGTGCAAATATTTGAAACGTCTTTATATCTAACTTCTTTCTTACATTCCTTCAATACCTCAGGACAACCTTTTACATGTTTGAGAGTACGGCTGGGGTTGTGAAGGTCCCTCTGGTCAAACTGATACATTACTACATTTTGATAGACAAGGAAATTGGAGAAATAGTATAGCTGAGAGAGAACTGTGTTCGATTAGAAAGAGATTTCTTTCCTCATTCTGTCATACTCTTCACCAGAAAATCACATTGATATGAACAGATATTTTGCTTGTATTAGCAGTGATTTTGCTTTGGTAGCAGGTAAAAATCTTAAAATTTTTTATAAGTTTATAAGTTCTTAACCGTTTCAGGTCAAGTAATTTCATTTCGTGTAATGTTGAATTCACACCGGAATTTTCGAAATATTTTATTTGAGAATAAAGGAAAGCAATTTTACAACTTTTGTCTACTACTGCTATAAAATTAAAATTTAATTTAAAATTTCTGTTGCAAATCTTGATTAAAATTATGAGGGATGTAATATATCCCACCGCCCCTCAAAGAACGTGAAATCTGTTCGTTTTAACCATGCCATCGTTTTAACCGTGCTCGTATTAAACGATTTCAACTTTAAATATGTTTTTACTTGAAATTCAATTTTCTATGTGCTATTAAAAAATTAATAAAAATTGCATTATAAAATTTAAATTATAAATGGATATATATATATATATATTTCAATTGTTTACGAAATAATGTATTTTCAAAGTTCAGAGCGAATGTATTTTATTAATTATAAAAATTTTAAATTACCGGAATATTTCGTAATTAAAGTTTTACAAATATAAAATACTTCTTTAAAGACTCAGTTTCAAAATTATTATACAAAAACAAATTAAGAAAGCGTAAATAAAAACAATAGCTTTACCTAAAATGATTTTTTATTACTTTTAACGCGGTCAGTAGCAACTTCGAAATAATGTAAGAAAAGCAATAAGAAAGAATAAATTTAATATCTTTAAAAATAAAACATCATGATATTTATCTTGAAAAGTTAGTTTTAATGCAACAACTAGTTAATGTATTTGACTTAAAATCACATTTCCTTCTACAAAACAATATAATAATCTATCTATTTTTGATATCTTATAAAATACATTTTTATAAAATATTTTATATCTAAGAAGAATTATTAATGGGATTAAGTTATTCCCATAATATCTATGTACAAAACGACATAGATTTTATCTCCAGTGAGATTTCCTTCCATTCTGTATTGAAAATAGTTTTCTTTTTCACAAGCACATCTTATGCTAATATCTCAAACGCAAAGTGAAACCTAAATCGAATTAGATTATCTTTAGGTTTACATTTTATTAGCCCTACTCATATCTGGAAAATTAGAACAAATCTAATAGGACTGCTTCTAGTAAAATAAAATAGTATTAAATTTTATTTCCGTGAAAGAAGCGTATAATTTTTTTTTCTTTGTATACAGAAAATTTCTTTTGAAATTTTACTGCCTCATAAAAAATATATCATGGATAAGAAAATATGAATAATAATAATAATCTATAATCGCATAAGGTTTATTATCCATAAACCTCTTTGTTTACTTTGTGAATAAAATAGTAACGTAAGAAATTATAAGCGGAAGTAGTGATATCCAGATAGATTAAAGGTCCATTTGTAAACTGAATGAAGGGAAACGGCCAAATCAGCAGAAGATCTTTTATAGCTTTTTAAGGATCAAGCCATAAAGTCCGATCGAAAGAATAATTAAAAAATGCAAAGAAAATGAAAAAAATAATATGTGTGTGTTGCTTTGCTGAATAAATTAAAAAATATATATCTTCATATAAAATATTGATTTCATATATACAAAATGCACAGAGAAGCTTATTCAAAGGTTGTTTCTTCCAGAATCTATGAAGATTTAGATATTGAAATTAATAAAATTACTGTTAAATTAATAAAATTATTATTTCAAAATTATAATATTTAAGATATTTTACATTGTTTTGCTTTAGTACTTTATTAGTAGTATTTTACATTTAGTAACAACTCAATAAAAAGAGAAATGAGAAAGGAAAAATTAGGAATTTTATAGAACTATTTTTCCTGTGCCCATGTGCCATTTATAATACAGTAAAGGTAGGAATGTAGGATGTTTTTCTTCGAAATACAATGAGTAAATAGTTATTCAATATTTGGTATTTGATTTAAAATTGCGTTTTCTTCAGGAAACATAAAATATTGATAACATGACTAGGTACTATTTTATCCTATTTTATTTCAAAATACATATATATATGTATATTAATGTGATTAAATTATGCCAATAATTTATGTGTACAAAATGGCATTGCTTTTAACTCATGTGAAATGTCAATTTCCTTTTATTCTGCATTGAAAATGTATTGATACTTCAGAAAAAAATGTGAGGTAAATATCTATAAGCTAATAAAAAAAAATAAAAAATAAATTGATTTCAATTCCTTAGTAGTCGTATCCAGAACCAGTGAAGTTTGAAAAATATAACATGGCTTTTTCTAATAACATAAAATCCTTCTCAAAAATTAATTTTCGGAAAAGAAGACTATGTGTTATTTTTTAGCGTATTCATAAAATGTTTTCTTTTCTTTTTCAATTTTGTTATATCATTCCAAAAACAGGCATAAAATATAATAATAAATTTAAATTCTCTTGCGATACCTACAAAACTTTGGTTCTTCTTAGCTTTTAAACGAATGCTTTTCGCATAGATTTTACAGAAAATGCATATAATATGCATAATGAGTGTCTTTTCGGGACACACTCTATGTGTGCATGTGCTGTCTTGTACGCAAGGCTTGAGTGTATAGGGTAGACCTTGACATTTTCATTAATCAGTTTTATATCTTCTAAATGAAACTTATTTAATATCTTTTTTTATTCATCTCAAATACAATTCAGAGATTCCTGAAAAATACTGTTCAATTATATATTGATAAAAGTAAATGTTTCACAAACCCGTAAAACATTGATTTAGCTTGAAACTTACAGGCTCAAAACCCATTTTTGATTAAAAGCATTATTCGAAAAGTTTCTGCAGGAAGACTTCCATGCTTGCTGGACTATACCCGTGCTGCGTTTATGCCCACTATATTTAGAGATCTGACACGCACGTTACCCCTAAAAATAAATGGAAAATAAATAATAAATTATTAGGACAGATATAGTTTGATCTCCCTTATATAAATGAGCTTTTAGATCATGAAAAGTGTGTCTAAACTGACATTTAGCCCTTGTGTGTGTATTTGGAAAAATTAAAAACAAAAATAACGCCGTTTTTAATACTTTCCAAAAAAGTTAAAAAGGGTTTATGCATTCGGTTTGTCTGGCCGCCTGTCCTCGCTCTAACTCCCGTAAATAGACTTGGATTTTTATGTAATGGATAAAAGATATTTAGGGTCACCAAATTAGCGTACCAATATTGTATATGAAGTACGTATGATTAATAGCTCATTTACTAGGGTACTCAAAAAAATTTCATTACATTATGGTGTATGGGGAAAATCGTTTGCAGAGAATTTTAATTATATTAAGCTATTTCAAATGTATTGAAACTGATATAAATCACTGAATTTGACTACGATCATGTTAGAAGAGATTCATAGCATTTTTTATTCATTCACAGGGACGCACAAAAGAAATCGGTTACAGCACTGTCTTTGAGTCATAATTGGTGGAAAGCACGGTTTAAAATTCGGTATGCGCTTTTAAATGTAACTAATGTTTTGCATTTTACTCGTTATATATAAATTACATACCTCCTATACAGGGCTGCACAAAGTATTCGCGTACCATTCTCCTTATTAGCGGAAATTACCGAAAAATAATTTTCAACTGAAGTATATGTATTTTTTAACTGAACTAACTTTTGGCATGCATGTAGTTATTAGACACATATTATGTATATAGATACTATATACCACATAGAGGGCTGCTGAAACAAATCGGATAATTTTCCTATTGTAAATGGGAACATCTGAAACTGGGTTTTGAAATGTGTTATGCGTTACCATAAGGTTGAATTGGACAAAATATTTTAATTTTTTAAATGGTGCAGCTTTGTTACATTATTCTGAATGTGTTGACAAGTGTTTCATAATCTATGCTTGATGCGCACCATTTCCTCTTTCTTGTTTTACTATTTATATGCCTTCACTGGATGATTTACATTGCCTTATAGCAGACGTACATATAAAATATGAATAGATTACAGTAAAATGGCATTAAACTTTTAATATCATGTAATTTTTATTTCCATCAGTAGCCAATATTTATTTATAATACATATAGAATACTGAAATAGAACATTAATTGTATTTTAAATAGTCACACTACTTATGTCATAAGTACAAATTTTCGCTACCTTTTTTAATATTGTTTGTTATTATTTTTACTATTATTATTATTATTTACTGTTATTATTGTTATTATTATTATTATTATTATTATTATTATTATTATTATTATTATTATTATTATTATTATTATTTACTGTTATTATTGTTGTTATTATTATTATTATTATTATTATTATTATTATTATTATTATCATTATTATTTACTGTTATTATTATTATTATTATTATTATTATTATTATTATTATTATTATTATTATTATTATTATTATTATTACTTTGCAGAAACTGTGAGAGTATTATTAATAATATTATTGCTATTATTATTATCTTGCAGGACAAATTTATATAATTAATTAATTTAAATTATTTAATGAATCCTTTTCATAATTAGGTATCAGCATATCTTTCAAAAGTTAATTAAATCTTATTATTTCAACACCAATTTATCATATAAATTCCATTGAAAATGGATTTTCAAATTTTAATCTTTATGTAACTTTGTTATGAAAATTTTTATTTACTGTTATTATTGTTATTATTATTACTATTATTATTATTTACTGTTATTATTGTTATTATTATTATTATTATTACTTTGCAGAAACTGTGAGAGTATTATTAATAATATTATTAATAATTATTATTATTTTGCAGGACAAATTTATATAATTAATTAATTTAAATTATTTAATGAATCCTTTTCATAATTAGCTATCAGCATATCTTTCAAAAGTTAATTAAATCTTATTATTTCAACACCAATTTATTATATAAATTCCATTGAAAATGGATTTTAAAATTTTAATCTTTATGTAACTTGGTTATGAAACATTGTATTGAAACGTTTTATGTAACAATTTTATAAAACATTCCACTTGTTATATCATAAGAGATTATTTGTTTTCTTATTATAAACATATTTTTATATTGATTTATAATGAGTATAATATTGACGTATACACTACACATAAATAAATGTAAACAATATGAATATATATATATTTATTTTTTTTTTCAATCCATAAATAAATATATATATATATATATATATCATGTCAGTGACTATGTATATAAATAATACCATGTCTAAAAGCTATCTGATTTGTGTGTTTTTTGTAATTTGAAATATTTTTATATCAACAATTTATGCCGAATTAATCGCCATTACTAGAAACGTTCATTTAGCTTTTGTGTCTAAGATTTCTTGTATTAAAACCTTTTAAACGCCGAATTCAGATTTTGCTTTCTAATGCTTCAGTTACTGTTTAGTAATTACAATTTTTATTGATGAAATTTAATCTTTAAATAAACCTTAATTTTGAGATTTCACAAAGACCTATAAAACCTATAAATTATTCCAAGCTCAATTTGTCGGGGTTTATAATGTAAGAAAAATGTCATAATAATTTGTAAACATATTTGTGCCACTCCTAAATATTTTTTCAAAGAAAAAATATATAGAAAATGAGCCCTATTCACTTATCGTTTCAAAAGAAAATTCAAACTCAGCAAAATTGGGTTCTGAAATACAAATACTTATGCGATAGACGATTCTCATCCGATATACCATGGACGACATCCCTAAATATCACCATCAGATTACCTTATATCGGAATCGCCAGATTGAGCATAAAAGATTATAATAAATGATGAGAAGAAAAAACCATCAACAACTTTTACTTACAAGCTAATCTATCGCATTAAAAAAGTATACCTTTAAATTCGCAACATAAGATGTGGTGTAACTCCACTTGTGGTTAAATGACACAAGAAAAGTTACAGTAGCGAATAAAAAGCACGTGCAATATAATTCAGAAAATGCGAATGGTATCTTTTGCATTCCCGAGTACATCTCTGGTACATCCGGGAAGAGGTGAAAACAGAGAAGGCATTGTATTGATTTTGAACGCCTTGACGACATTAACTAAGATAATGTGCGATATCGCTAAAAAACAAATATTGTAGAACGAATATTTTGTAAGATTTAATTTCAACAGAAGACATGTTCTCTTGGAGATAATCACTACTCGACAAGTAAAACTAGTATGTTGTGGCTATCACAAAACGTTCTTCACGTCAATAATCACGTCAATTAAATCATTTAAATAGTACAAGAAATTACATCCATTTAGCACCCATTCATATCAAAATATATCTGAATTTGAAGTTTGATGAAAATTCGTGCATTAGTTATTGAGATAGAGCTATAAGGGAAATTCTAGAGAATGCAGCATAGCAGTGCCACTTGTTGAGCGATTTACACCAAAATGTGTAAAACGTCAATTAATGTCGAGGACTAACTAAATCTGAAGTTTGTTGAAAATCCGTGTATTATTTCTTGAGATAGAGCTATTGCGAAAATCGTGTAAATCCTGAAAAATGCAGCATAGCAGTGCCATCTGTTAGAGGATTTACACCTGAACGTTACCAGCACCAATTCATAGCAAGGAATAACTAATTCTGAAGTTTGATGAAAATCCGTGCATTATTCTTTGAGATAGAGCTATTACAGAAATCGCAAAAAATGCAGCATAGCAGTGCCACCTGTTGGGCGATTTACACCAAAAACTAATCAGCACCAACTTATATTAGGGACTACTAGAATATAAATTTTTATGAAATTCCGTGCATTAGTTCTTGCGATAGACGGCCCACAAAATTTGTGTCACATACAGACAGGCTAGCAGACAGACTCACAGAACCACAGAGCCACAAACTCACAGACAGACATTTTGTAAAAATATGTTTTTCGGAATCTCTGACCCCTAAAACGTGTAAATCTGTGTAAACCGGAAGTCGAAAATTTTCATGAATCCAATACTTTCTTCTTGAAATGATAGAAGAAAGTAAAAAGCACATTTAATACGTTAAAGGTGGTATGGAAGGCGCATTATTTTTACAATCCGGCTTATATTTCTACCTTTAATGAATGGAAGGACCACCCTGAAGTTTGAACTGTCTGAATCACATACTAACGGAAGGCATTTACAATATAATTTGCGTAAACACATGTTTTCGTCCTTTACATTTTTCTGAAGCACCCCAAATACTATTGATGTATTTAATTTTGTGAGGTCATTTTGAGAAGTTAACCGATTATTATGAAAGGATTAGTCGGCGCCATTAACAACACAAACACACGCATAACAGAGTACAACAATTTTACAAATGAGTAGACTGAAATATTACTCTGCTCAAAATAACGCATAATATTTTGACATACTGTATCACCTCTTGTCCTGAAGTTAAAATTACACTACAAATACCCATTCACTGCTTTTACTCCAACAAAATGATACATTAGAAAGACATAAAGAGCCCTTTTTATTAAATTAATATTTCAGGGGACACGTCATTTAGGATCACACATATGGATGTAAAACGACTAACCCCCTTAAGATATCAGTTTAAGTATACATAACCCAAAATCATGCAATAACACATTTAAGAACTTTAATCAAGAGAATCATCTGCAAATCCTAAATTCTTTTTAATGTAATGGATTTATGTTAAATAATTATGAGCATTTCTTACTTTCTTAGCCACACTGTATAGAAGGCATTTTGTAAAAGCGGATGAAAATAACGTTTATTTTATCAGTAAAGTCAGATCAATGCTGGCATTTATATATTTGGTTCGAAAGCAAATAACATTCAGCTATATAGAAGTAAAGTAAAAGTTTTAAAAAATCAAACAGTAGATCTCCACACACTGTAAAAAAAAATGGTAACGTTCCATGTAAAATCCAGGAACGTTTCGCCTTTTCTCAGGTTTTCAGAATAATTTAGCTCTTTCCTGTGAAATTCTGGTTTTCTTATCTGAAACGTTCCTGAACCAAAAGTTGGAAACAGCAAAACGCTGCGGCCGCCATTTATTATTATTTTTTTGCTATAATCCGTTGCTCGCGCGCGAGTGCCGAAAAAGAATTCCTTAAATGAATGTAAAAAAATCAATATGGAATGCAAATAAATCAATAGACGACATAATCCTTTACGTCTCTATTGTCAAGATAATTCAGATGAAAATACAATACCTCTGTGACATCACTAAGAGATTATCTCTCGTACTTGTCTGTGAAATCTTTAACGAGCAGACTGTGTAAAAAAAATTACACCTATTATTTGGATCTGCATTAACCAGGGGACAATCAAATATGATTCTCACCTATTTTGATTAATTTAAAGTATGTTTTAGAGTTCTTATCTCTAAATATTCTTGTGAAAGGATTTCTTCAAATGGGCCTTAGATTTTCAGAAATTAGATGCCGAGTTTTAGCATACGTTTCAAATACCCATTAGTTTGCAGCTCTCAACGTGTCTTTCGTGGTGTGGACGCAGAAAGCTTGCACGCCACCCGTACGGCCTGGGTTCGATGCTACCTCTTGACTTTTTTTTTCTTTTTTAATTAATTTTATATTTTAACACTTTATTACAATTTGATTTAAATTTGACATATATTTGACACTTTGAGTTGCTGCAAATTTGAATTTTTTTTTTTTTCGGGAAAAATATACAATTACGTTTAGGTTTTTTTTTTCATGAAAATTTATATGTATTTTATCTAACTTGTAAACTAACATAATCACTGACGAAAATCCAAAATATTTTATGTCTAGATTTTTTTTCTAATTATTATTTACATTTATATATTTTTATATTTTAAGCAAAGTTCAGAAACAATATATCACATATATATTTACTTTATTGAATTTTAACTGAAAATTTATTTTTTCGTGTAAATTATAAATAATAATTTTGATGTCAATTTCAAAATATTTTTTCATTCTAACAAATAATGATAATAAAGCGAAAATTGTCAACTGGAAATGTAAAAATCGTCTGCGGATCCCGCATTCTGTGAAATGTCAGTATGTCATAATGAAGGGAACGAACATCCAGAGTGAATTATGTCAGCCAGGTATCGGTGCGGATAGCCTAACAGGTAAGGCATTGGCACGGCACGCCAAGTATCCAGGTTCGATCCCTGGTCTGGACATTTTTCGCTCTTGTGCTACTCCAGCCTTGAATATGTCAGTAATGTTTTGCTGCCAACAGAAATATTCCTGGTATTTCGCAGGAAACTTACTGGCATTTCTGTAGAAAGTTTTTAACATATACAGTAAAGTTCCAGTCATTTTCAAGAAATGTTTCTTGGAAATAATGGGCAACTCAGCTGCCCATTTTTTCCCAGGAACGTTGCGGAATTTTTTTTACAGTGCATTGCTGAACCTCAAGTTCGAAGAGGTTAAAGATTTTGCAAAACATTTCCATGTAATCACATCTTGAGGCTTGAGTTTAATTTTATTTCTCATTATTACTGTCTTAGATATAATTTTTTTCAATTCATCTTACTCAGCAAATTATCGAAATAAAATTTTGCGTATCAGAAGAAAAAAACTCCGAAGATTTATAAGGTCAAAAATGAACTTGGCTTGATCCAATGGATAAAAGTCACACTCATCTGCATTAAAATAAATAAAAGCGTAGTCATGAATTTATTATATGTTGAGAAAAAATGTTTTATTGTTAAAAGAAAGAAACGATACAAAAAATGGTAAAGAAACAGGTGAAAAAATGAAAACTAAATCTGTTTATTTTGTTTATTTGATTCTAAAGGTAGAAATAAAGGTATATTAGATAGGTTTGGCATTTTGAATCCTTATCAGATTTTGAATTTTTCACGTATAGAAAGATATACATTATATATTATTGCTGTTTGTGAGTATCTTTTTTCCTTGCTTCTTCTTTTAGCAGATTCGCGACAAGCAGCACGTAAATGAATATAATGTACACAAAATCCTTAACCTTTGTATCACCTCGTTGCATATCTGCAACGTACCCAGAAGTCAATCAAGAGTTTCTTCTACTGTGGACATTAAAGAACGATTCTATTTTTGCTGCTATCTCCCAATACTGCAATTAACAAAAAATGTTGATAGAGCTCTCAATAGACGACGATACTGAGTTAATTTTTCATGCCCAAAAAATAGATTTTATAGAACGGTAAATTTGCATACTTTACAATTTCGTATTAGAAAATTGATACTATTTTTGAAAGGTATGTAATTTTCTGCTTATTGCCGATGTGAGAAAAGTACGTTTTAGTCTTTTTTTTCTTTTTTTTTTTTTACTTTTATGTTCTAATTCTTTTATTACATGCCTCAAAGAATGTATTTTAACATCCGAGTAAATATTTTCAAATTATAGTTGCTCCGTTAGAAAGGGTTAAATCTGGACACGAGTATTTTTGCTCAGAAGATTCCGCCTCATTGTATCGTAGAATTTCAGGGATTAAATACTACACAAAATTCTTTACTAAAAAAGTGGTGACAAAAACAGAAAAGAAACATAATCGATTCTTATAGCGAATGGATTAATATTTTAAACAAAGAATTTTTCATATAAACACATGTGGTAAATTCACGTTATAACTTTTCATTTTTTTAAATATTGAAACATTGGAAAAGAAAAAAAAATATGTCATTGTCATTATTATTAAAATGTATAATAATTGTCGCTTACTATTAATTCACACAACGAACATTTAACCTTTTCCACAGAACGATAATCATAATTGAAGTTTTTCTTATTGTTAACTGATGAATAGTTTTCATTTATTCATTGTGCCCTTTTGTATTTCTAATGCATTACACTCATAATCATAAATGGAAACAGACAAAACGTTCATTGTGTAAACCTCCTCACATTACAATAATGTTCACATTAAATTGATAATAACTATTTAATGAGGTACATTTTTAAACATCCAAATCAGTCCACATTCAATGCTACTTCTATTCATCCCATTCATCTGTCGACTTTTGAAAACGTTCGTTATTTAAACATTGCCATAGTTATCCATACAATTCCGCAATGAAGTATAAAATTTAAGATGATAAGATCTACTATTTAGTCAATATATTCTCTTAGTGTGAATGCTATAAATGGCATACGCTTGTTATGTCGTTTCTAAATTAACTGTTAATCACTGACACGCGTCGAAATAGAGGGTGCGTATGATAAATGAAATTTATCACAAGATAGATTTATTTATCTCTTATCGAGTGTGACCTTAAGTTATTTATTTTAATGATTTCTTTTTTAAATATTAATTTAGGATAATCATTAATTCTAGGAGAAATGTGTTCAATAAAAGCTTTTATAAAAAATTATCTAGTACATAATATTGTGAATTACATTATCTATCATTTTTGTAATTAATAATATTTTAATAAATTTTAAACTGTAATTAACTGAAATTTAAATATATTAAAATATAAACGTCCATTTGCTTACTTAATATTTTCTATATGCATGTAGGTTTTGCACATGTATGCGCATGCGTATGTATGTATGTACACATATATATGTAATTGAATTTATATTATTCGTGTGTGTGTAAATTTGTTGTAATTGCCTAGATAACGTCTTATTTAAAGTACTGATTATAAATTTATCATTTTCATTCTATCCAGATAACCGACAGTGTTGATTGTACTTGTTGGTCAGATCGTCACGCTACAGTAGCATAAAGCATAAGATTTCTCATAATACTCGCTGTAAAGTTATAAAATTTTCTCTAAATCATTAGTTTATCATCGCCATGACTGAATATATATTAGGGCGTGTGTAGGATGTTTTATGATAAAATAAATTTCGTATTTTAAATTGGTCTGGCTCACGAAAGATGGTTACCGATAAGCTGGCAGTGAGCACTAGCTAATTGCCGCCACGGTTATAGGACTTATCCACCTACGATTTTTATTTACATGGAATACTGAAAGGATGAACCCACGGACAACATGCGTGTATGATAATAGAATATCGAAGATGTGCCCGGATGTACGTCCTAATGGCACTAATGGTTCAAGTAGTTCTGTTTGATTTCCCATCGTTGGCAGTTTGTAGAAACTGTTGGGAAGTGTTGGCATTGGGAACAGTTAGGTTGGCAGTATTTGTAGAGAACAATCTAATTTTGAGCTTATGTGAACAGGATTTTGTACAGCAAACGTTTGGATAGCTGTTGGACTTTTGTTGGTAAATGATTAATTTGTATTATATTTGTATTATAATTTGTGACTATTGGTACGACAAGGCGAACGTTCGTACTATTGTCAGAATTCGAACGACACTTAGGCAGCAATTACCTAATATTATCCCAACCATTTTGTGATACTTGGATACTTTTATTTATGAGGAATTTTGAAATGAGAATTCACACGTTATACTTGCAATAGTGTTATTATCACGCGGATAAATGTCTATACCAGGACGAGCATCGAATTTGTGAAGGTCGATGTACGTCTTGATGGTATTACCGCTGTATATCTTATTTTTTTATGTGGAAAAGAGTATTTAGATAAAGGTGAAGGTAATTTTTAACATTTGTTGTGAAGGTACGTGCAATTATTTTACTTATTATTCTAAAATAAGTTGTCGGTGGCTGTTTTACGTGAACCACCCTTAATATAAAAAAATTTGAAATTTTCAGATATGTAATATAAACTTTATTGAAAATTTTCTTTTGCGAAATATCAAATCTTTGGAAAGTACAGTTATAATTTACGCGTTACATACTTAATTTTCTAATGTGTTTAACGCTCCTAAATAGTTTTGAGATATACGCCAGCATTTTTGAATAATAATATTTAGAAATACTTTTCTAAGGTCAAATAAGATGATCATTACTTTTCGAAAACATTAATTTATACCTCCTTCAGAGAATGTAATAGTATACGAACCCTGCTAATTTTTTAAAGCAAATTCCTTCAATTAATTTTTCAGATTAGAATAAAATCCAATGAAAATGTTAAAATATAAGACTTTTGAGTATGGATAAATTTTAAAGTAGTGTATCACAAATTCTGAAGTTTCTAGGTATTTCCTTTTATTTCGAAAGAAAGGGTAAATATAGTTTTTAATTTATATCATGGAATTTATTCCTTTTTACAAAGTTTATTTCGAAATGCGAATTTCAAAAAATTAAAAAACGGTGATGTTCATATATAAAATGTTAAACAGTTGTAAATAACTATACTTAAATCTGAGATGATAAAAATACGAAAAGTAATAAATTTTAGAAAATATATATTTTTCAAAGGTGTAAATTTATGATTAAGAGATTAATTAAAGCACGCTTATTACTCTGAAGCACATTTTAATATCAATTATTCTTCTAGAACTTGGAAGTAATCTTCTCTAAAGCATTTTATAGCAAGTCAATAATACTTTTTATAACATAAATGGGTAGAGGAAATCGTTTAAATTGCAATATAGTATTCCAGCTAAATTGACTCGGTAAAATATTCATATATATATAATCCAAAGATAAATTGAAACACCCTTTAAAATGCATGTGATCTGGGTAGCAATGGATATTATTAGATTTTATAAAAATGAATAAATATTCTTTTTAACTTAACGGTAACACGCAATCCGTAGATACAAAAAATGATGATATCTAAAATCGGTTTTGAACTTTCATCTAATACGCAGACATACTACTTTATTATTTATAATTCAAAAAAAAAAAAAAAAAATTAAAGATTATTGCAAAAAAAGTGTCTACAATTTTATACACATCAATAGGAAATAGCATATTTAAAGAATTAAACTAGCTAAACTTATTAATTTGTTATAATCTCAAAGAAAAACTTTTGGAAAATCAAAACTTCATTATCCATACAATTGTGGTTCAATTTTAGTACCATCCGAATCCCGTGTTAACGTTTTCTACAAAAACTAAATCATATAAAACGTATATGAAAAAATCTTACTCCATAATATATTTATGCATTAATATCGGAGGGTAAATCGAGATGCATTCTGTTATAGATACGCCAGTGTTCTATTGTGCCTGAAAGTTATACGGTGTCTGCAGATAACTGGGTAGTTTTATGTTATGCTTCTTTTATATAGAGTTATAAATCTATGAAGAAGGGCTATTATATAAGTTAACAAATTTAATTTATATTTTGATGAATTGAAATGAAAGAAATCGGTGAATAGTTTTATACTGAAATTCTGAACTCTACTTCAATTTATTTTCAAGTTTTTTTTGCATTATTAATTATTTCTGATATGTGCATCTTCGATAAAGAAATATAAAAGAAAGTTTGATTAGATTATAATTTATTAGCAAAACTTTTTCAACCGAATGAAAAATTATTTTTAAAAGATATTTATGCTAGCAAAATTGTTCCTAAAATACATAAATTATAATAGATAGATATATTTTAACGATAAAATTACATTTAAAATTGCTTTCTGTTTCTCTATATTTTTATTAATGCAAGATACTTTGATTGTTTTCAATTTCTCAAGACTAATTTTTCTCCGTCAGCAATACTATTAAACATTATATATTGTTCTTAAAACAAAAATGAATAAACAAGAAGGTAAATCTTTTCGTCCAATGTCTTTCCTTTAATTAAAAAGAACATATAAACTTGGTAATTTTTTAATAACATTTCAACGTTGATAACTCTTATGCATGTTTTTTTTATATTAAGAAGAGTAAAATGTTGTATTATTAAAAATAATTTCTTAACATTTTCTGGAAAAATAATGAAATAAATGAACAAGAATATGGAATCACAGAAAAATATTATTCTCGGATATAATGCTTTCATTTACAAAACACTTTCAAATGCAACTGATGACCAGAGACAAGAATTTCTATCATCGAAATTAAATCCATATGTCGGTTACTTCTTACCCTCATACAGTTCCTTCAACAATATACAAAATATTTTGGCAGAATTAATGTTGTTATGACTTATGAAAAGAATGTTCTTTTGCCTAACGGTACATTGGGAGGATTATTAAAAAAAATCAATTATTCAGAAATTGACGTTGGAGTTATTCCAGAATATATGACTAAAATTATGGCTGAGACAGTGGATTTTTCTTACCCTTACAAATTAGGAAGTTATACATTTATCACTGGATTACCATGTTATAAACCCCATATTTTCGGAATTTTTGAGACTATTTCATTGTCCGTATGGCTAGCAATTATATTGGTCTTAATTGCGTTGCCTATACTATGTTATGCAATAATGAAAAAGAAGTATACATTCAACACTATTTCTTTTCACATTTTTGCAATATTAATGAAGCAAAATTCCTTGATAAGACCTTCGTCGTTTGTGGAGAAACTTCTTGTCTATTCGTGGGTTATAGGAGCCATGATTCTTTGCTTATCTTACGATTCCGTATTTTTATCTTTTCTCTCAATTCCTCCTCTCAGTCAAATTAAGCATCTTTCTGATTTGGCTTTAGCTGTAGAAAGTGGAGATTACCACTGTATTTCTCATCTACACTCGGGCGTTCCCGAACACTGGATAAACTCAAAAGAGGAACATTTACGAGTCATAGGAACGGACATTCTGAAGAATAAGTTAAGTTACGGGAAACCTTTCACAAATTTTCTTCGTGAGAGTCAAAAGAAAAACGTCGCTTTTATCTTAGAGACAAAGTTTCTTGACATGGTAGCTGGAGTATTCTTTATCTCAGAAGATCGTTTTTTTGAGTCTATGGATGCGATGATGATCCGAAAAGGTTTCTGCTGCAAAGAAATACTGGATTCATTCGTGCACAAAATAATGGCCTCTGGTCTGTACTTTAAATATGTTAACGATGGATCCTTTTTGTCGTCAATGAGATTGAGATCAGTCATCCCGGATCATGAAACTACTAACAGAAAACTAACGTTAACCGATGTTGCCCCCGCATTTATATTCCTTTTAATTGGCTATCTCATATCATTTTTCGTTCTCATTGTTGAAATAGCGTCATTTAGGAAGAAAATTATTTCTATGAAGTTAAAAAGGAAAAGAGAAAAAAAAAAGTTTATCATGAAACCACCGTATAATTAGTTTGCACAGAGCTTCCACAATTTAGGAAGTTATTATTAATTTACCTATTTATATGTTAATAATACCCCTTTTCTGAAATGAATTTATTAAAATTATTATATTCAAATAAAATATTTTTCTTTAGTAATAACAGCGTTTCTTAATATTTTGATTTCTAATACTTTTACATTTTATGTCGAAAATGCCAACTGCACAAAATTTCTCATAGTATCCACAGACATCTATTTTTTTTTCTTAAAAATTGAATTAATTAAACAGAGTAAATCATTTTAATTGAAAATGAAAATTGCATCCGCACTCCGATACAACAATGTGGAAACTTTTATTGCAGTTTCGAAATGTGAGTGAACTTATAGTACACCCTGTATATTATTTAAAATCTAATTTATTTGAAAAAGAAGCAGGTAATTTTTCGAAAGTTATTTGATTCTTCGGATGTTATTCAAATTTTCTTTAACCTCTTTTCAGATTTTCAGTGACACTTTTTTGAAGAAAGAGTATTTTTTCAGAAAGCTTCAATTTCCCTGTTCTTGGAAAGAAATTGAGTGCAGATGTAACAGGTTGGATTCCCACTACTTTCCCACAATTTTGTTTTAGAATTGCCACTTCTTTGTGATCATTTTATTGTGGAATTGAAATGTTGCAAATTTAAGACTACAAACATTAAAAATCTGCTGATCACTCCTGGCCTAACGAACACCTTTGCAGATAATGGATAGTTTAACTTCGTCAAAGATGCTTCAATCCACAATTGTCAGACATGTATTGTGTATCAGATGGCATCAAGTTCTGAATTTTAATAAACATTCTAAAGAGTTTCTCCTCAAACTGTTAATAAAAATACTCCGCTAAATAAAACAATTCTATTTCAACTATTTAAAGAGGCTTCATTGTAACATAAAAAAGCGGTTCAAAAGGTTAACAAGAGGCATCAGCCCTAGCCATGAAAATTAACTAGAGAGACGAATTTAGGAGACGGAGCGGATTTTGGTCATTTTACTCTGTTAGAGAGTTATAAGATAGAGTTATTAAGAGAGTTATTAAGAAGGTCTTTAAATGGCCAGCGGAAAAACCATTTATACTTCTTAATGTTTTTCGTGAGCCTGAAAATTAGAATTTTATAAATTCAACACAAAAACATTCATTACGAACGTAACGAAGTTATCAGACATATTTGGAAGCAGATCTTCTTTTTATTGCCACATAAGTATTAAACATATATGGATATAGTTTCGATAGAATAACTAGCAGCTATCTCATTACATTTTAAAGTTGTGAAGTTTACTGTTTAGAACTGAAAAAGTTTACTTCTTAGCATAGTGAAAGTTTACTTCTCAGTATTGTGAAAAATTACGTTTAAGTTTTTTAAAAGTATACTCTTTTGCATTGTGAATGTTTCCTTTTCACCATTATAAATGTTTACTTTTCAACAATATGGAAGCTCCTAAAAATTATTAGATTTGATTTTGTTCTAGAATCACGTTACTTTTAAAAGACCTAAAAATAGCATCTGATTTATGAAGCACATTTCTAAAATTTTCCAGTCGTAATATAGTCAGTGATAAAATTATTTATCGTCAGAGATTTTTGGAGGATAGAGAAAAAAACTGAACAGTAATTACTGTAACATAATTACCTGTTAAAATAAAAGCACCTGTATAAGATTTACAAGTTCTTTATTAATGCATAGTAAACCTGTAAATCAGGATCTTTATTGTCATGTGTGACTATCACATTTTTAATTCTCTTAACGTCTCTTAACGAGTCTAATAACGTCTGACATCCTGCAATCAGAAATTTACATATTTAAAGTTATCTTTATTTATGAGCATGTAAAGTTTCTCAACGATTTAAATAATAAAATTTTAAAATCTGTAAAAGTGCGTTTAACATTTAAAACTTTTACATGCAGTGTTTTTCTTGAACTACTCATCCTTGTAATTGGTAATAGAATAAAAAGTATATTAGATAAATGCTCAAATAGCTCGTTTTATCGGTAATTTTGTCTTCATAATTTTCTATAATCTTTCTACTTATTGATGTATATCGTTCAGTGTGAATTACACTGAGCTTTTATAATGATTAGCATGTTGTTGTACAGGGGTATTAGCAATGTTATTATTCTATTAGTAATACTTATTTATATATATCAAGTAAGATATACTAACTCTTGCGCATTTAAGAGTTAATATATTGTGTTAATAGATTGCAATATATTTCGGTTGAAGAAGCATGTTCAAATAATAATAAAATTGACCTTTTTGTAACTATAATAATACAAATTTAAAAATTTGTACTTACAAACAAAATTCAAATTACTTAAAGGTGTTTTCACGTACAGTACGATACATTTAAAAACCTAGTACTTGTACGTTCCAGCATATCATGCTCATCATCAGGATTAAAAACCAGGATATCAGGATCCTGGCATTTATCAGGAGCATGGGCAGGTTTTTGAAGTTAAATGAAGTAGGGATTAAACATTTAAATTGTCCGGTGATTAATGGTTATATATAGTGTATTTTTCTAGACAAAGAAATATTTATCTGTTATTAAGTGCACTTTACGCTTGTTGGATTAATTACTGTGAATTATTGATTATCGGGTAATGATAATGTGATTCTCGAAACTATTGTCGTGAATTTCACACCCCTTTTCAGCAGAAAAATAATCTACATCTACATATTTTCCTTTAACTTTCAAGTCTCACGGATTTAAACAATTGTCAAACTATGATACATCTTTTCTGAATTTATGCGGGGGAGAATATAAGAATTTACATTTGATACTGATGGATGCAGCGCTTTCATTGCGAACATAAAGAAGTTATCAGACATATTTGGAAGCAGATCTTTTTTATTGTCACGTAATTATTAAACATATATGGATATAGTTTCGATAGATTAACTAGCAGCTATCTCATTACATTTTAAAGTTGTGAAGTTTACTGTTTAGAACTGAAAAAGTTTACTTCTTAGCATAGTGAAAGTTTACTTACTTTTTTGCATTGTGAATGTTTACTTTTCACCATTATAAATGTTTACTTTTCAACAATAAGGGAGCTCATAAAAATTATTAGATTTGATTTTGTTATAGAATCACGTTACTTTTAAAAGACCTAAAAATAGCATCTTATTTATGAAGCACATTTCTGAAATTTTCCAGTCGTAATATAGTCAGTGATAAAACTATTTATCGTCAGAGATTTTTTGAGGATAGAGAAAAAAATTGAACAGTAATTACTGTAACATAATTACCTGTTAAAATAAAAGCACCTGTATAAGATTTACAAGTTCTTTATTAATACAAAGTAAACCTGTAAATCAGGAATTTTATTGGACTATCACATTTTTAATTCTCTTAACGTCTTTTAACGAGTCTAATAACGTCTGACATCCTGCAATCAGAAATTTACATATTTAAAGTTATCTTTATTTATGAGCATGTAAAGTTTCTCAACGATTTAAATGGTTTTAAAATCTGTAAAAGTGCGTTTAACATTTAAAACTTTTACATGCAGTGTTTTTCTTGAACTACTCATCCTTGTAATTGGTAATAGAATAAAAAGTATATTAGATAAATGCTCAAATAGCTCGTTTTATCGCTAATTTTGTCTTCATAATTTTCTATAATATTTCTACTTATTGATGTATATCGTTCAGTGTGAATTACACTGAGCTTTTATAATGATTAGCATGTTGTTGTACAGGGGTATTATCTTAGCAATGTTATTATTCTAATAGTAATACTTATTTATATATATCAAGTAAGATATACTAAATCTTGACCATTTAAGAGTTAATATATTGTGTTAATAGATTGCAATATATTTCGGTTGAAGAAGCATGTTAAAATAATAATAAAATTGACCTTTTTGAAACTATAATAATACAAATTTAAAAATTTGTACTTACAAAAAAAAATTCAAATTACTTAAAGGTGTTTTCACTTACAGTACGATACATTTAAAAACCTAGTACTTGTACTTTCCAGCATATCATGCTCATCATCAGGATTAAAAACCAGGATATCAGGATCCTGGCATTTATCAGGAGCATGGGCAGGTTTTTTAAGTTAAATGAAGTATGGATTAAACATTTAAATTGTCGGGTGATTAATGGTTATATATAGTGTATTTTTCTAGACAAAGAAATATTTATCTGTTATTAAGTGCATTTTACGCTTGTTGGATTAATTACTGTGAATTATTGATTATCGGGTAATGATAATGTGATTCTCGAAACTATTGTCGTGAATTTCACCCCCCTTTTCAGCAGAAAAAGAATCTACATCTACATATTTTCCTTTAACTTTTAAGTCTCACGGATTTAAACAATTGTCAAATGATATATCTTTTCTGAATTTATGCGGGAGAGAATATAAGAATTTACATTTGATACGGATGGATGCAGCGCTTCCTTGAGTATGAAATAGTTTTTGATTTATGAACTCGGTCAATCCTGCATGAAAGATATCTCTCTCTATTTCACGAAAAAGTCAACATGAATGCAGAATGAAGAACGTCGAAAGGAATTCAAAATACACATCGAAAGAGAAATTTCAGATACCTGGTATAAACATATGCGTGGGTATAAAAATAAAATATATTCCAAATACACATATAAAAAATTGCAGAATATGTATATATATTGAAATATTTACTGTAAATGCTTTTCTTTTTTCATAGCCAGGTATATGTTCTATTGAAACGAAGCGTAGAATATAAAATAGGTCCAATGAAAAACTTTCGGCATACATTCAACTTCGCATATTTTTCTTAAAATTCAGGTTTATAATTTTTTTTTTTTAAGATGGAGGACATTTAGTCAAAATATTAGTAATTTTAAAACTCTTTTTGCCGATTTCCCCATAATTTTCCCATTTAAATATAGTTATGGGTTTGATAAAATTTTGTGCATTTTAAATTCATATTTTCAAATACAACGCAAAGTATTTGAAACCATATCTTTCTTTGTGAGACAAGCATATTTGAACTATAGGAATAACATAACAAAAATATATTTAAAAAAAAAAGAATAAAAATATATACCTAATAAAAATTTAAAACCAATAAAAATTGATCACATGTTTGGTAACCGTGAAAAAAAACTTTTTTATACTCATTTTACAGGTATATTCGAAAAGAAACGGAATAAGCAGTGTAAAGGAGAAATAAAAAGTCAAAAACGCCGAAACTGAAATTTAAAGTTATGGCAAAACTAATTTTGCAAAATTAATTTTGTCGTACAATGTTAAAACTTTTGTTATTGTTTTTTTTTTAAGTTGAAGGAATATAATTTTATTTTTATAAAACACAAATAAATAAATAGAAAAAAGTCTAAATCAATAAAGGTTTCCTAGATCCCAATCAAAATTCAATCAATTTTCATCATTTTAAACTTTTTTGGTCGCCTTAATTTCTAAATTTCTGAAAAAATTACTGCATTTCGTAATTTATTAAATATTATCTATAGACACTGCATTATTAAAAAGTAAAACATTATTACCGTACAGACTTTCCTTTGCTTACCAAAAATGTTAATTAACTTTTTAACACACTAATAAGATGTTAAAAGAAAATTTATTTTAATTTGGGTTATTACGATAACATTATCTAAGACGTGTATTCAGTCAGAAAAGTGGAAACTCATTATAAATATTCTCGTTATCCCGTCGTTAAATAAATATTCTTCAACTTATTTTAGAAAACAAATTCGCATGTATCATTGAATGTAAAAATGTATATATTTCATAAAGAAAAGAAAATGTTATACTGAAATTCTGATTATAGGTAAAATTTATGATTTTCGATGCTAATTTGAGTTATGAAATTTATTTAATATTCACTGCACCGTATTAATTTCATCCGACAAAGAATAGTTTAATTAAAGACGTAAGTACTTATAACATTACGTAAAAAGCTAAAGACTTACTGTCATTGTTAAATGACGTTATTTAGAATGACATGATTTTACTATCTTTCAACTAATAAGTACAAACTTTTTTTTTTTTTTGTAAAATGATTTAACCTCTAGAAAAATATTTACTGTGTGTCATCTGTATAAAAATTAATAATAGCATGATATTTCATTCGCAATTTCTAATATGTGCCCTACTGGAAAATATATAAAGCTAATAATGATTTTATTCACTATATCTTATCCAATATTGACGACAGGGCCTCAAAGTGGAACTTTCTACATTTTTTCATTCAAATATAAATATTTTCAAGAGATATTTCGCAGTTTCGTAGTTATTATTTTTCAATCATGCGGCTAGCAATTAGTTACTGAAAACCAAAACATTGCTTCTATCTGGTGGGGAAAAGGAAATCTATATTTTAACTAGATTTTTAACAAAAATGTTTGGTGCTGCCCTCTATAATTTTAACCGGGAGGTACAACAAACAAATATATATATATATATATAGTTAACTGAATGATTAATGCTAGAGTAGATACATTTGGATTTCAAGTGAATAGGATAGCAATAATGGTACTTAATAAACAAGATGAAAACGAATTGAAGACTAATGGAAATAATACATGAAAAATGCTATGTATATACATTTATTTATATGCAAAATAATTTCTAAAAAGGTCTCTAATAATATATCTTAATGAACCCTCCTTTGATGGCTTCGGTGATCTCCTATATTTCTCAAGTTTTCTACTAATACGGGTTCCCATGAGATTTGCCGCAGTCGCCAAATTCTTTATTATTTTCTCCACACTATTGCCAAATAATTTTTTCCGCTTGTTTTAAAAATATTAAAGTGACAATGGGAAAGGGCGAATAAACTTAGTGTACAATAATTTTATTCTAAATAATTTTTTCATGAAACAGACCTTTTTTCTTATAAAAAAAAGTTCATAATGTTAATTTAATATTTTATATATATACCGTATATTTCCGTGTATAAGCCGAGTATATGAGTTTTCAGTAAAAAACCGCCCAAAATCGGAAACCCGTATATAAGCCGATGTTAAACAACGGTGATGAAAAACTCGGCGAATGAAAACTTAACACTTTTTTCCGCAAAGCTAGTAGAAAAAATTCGCTCTCTGAAATTATTTAGATCTTCGGTAGATCCCTTTGACCTATCTTCTGCTTTTCAAAAATCGATTTTTTTTTTTTTTTTTTTGTAAATGAATCATTTAAAGACAGACTCCATTCAAAATGGACTAAATACCCAGGTAGCACAGCGATATCGGCCAATATCGGGAACAGCGATTTCGCAATATCGGCCAATATCGGTATACCGATATTGGCCGATATTGCATGGCAAACTTTTTTTCCAATATTGGCCTATATCGGCACCCAATACCGACCGATGTCGGGACCCAATACCGGCCGATATCGGAGAACGCCGGACCGGCCGATATCGGGACCCAATACCGGCCGATATCGGTGAGCGCCGGACCGGCCAATATCGGGGAACGCCGGACCGGCCGATATTGGTTAAAACTGGATTCGACACTATAAAATAGCAAAGCTTTCTTTTTTCAATATAGAGAGATATTGATTACCTGTCTTGACATAGTATTGGTAATAAATATCTCTTTATATTAGTGAAAAAAAGTTTGACATTTTATATTGATGAATCCAGGTTTGAAAACATATGCATATAAATATATATTTTTTAACTATTTCAAATATTTTTTTTTTGCTATGATAGAAATATATATTTATATATTGTTTATATGGAAAATTATAGCTAAGTTCACTGCCATGATAATGTAAAAAATATTTAAAAGGAAAATTTTTCATGATTATGTTGAAAGTGATGGCTCTGAAATAACCCAAAAATTTTGGGGATTTTTTTTTTTTTTTTTATGAAAAGGTATCTTTTTACGAAAATTCAAATACCATTAATAAAATAATTTATTCAAATATTTTATACATTCTGATGTTTTTTTAATTTTTTCTTTTCATGTTCAGTATTTTACGTAAAAATATTGTGTAAAATTAATAATTAAATTATACTTCTCTCATTAAAAGTGTCATATGCAAAATTATATCTATAATACCAATTTATGGAAATGGTAAAGTTGAAAAGTGTTATATTGTATTATTTGAATAAAATAACTTTTATTACCATATAAGCAATCTTGATAACTTTTTTTAATATAATCAATAAAAATATTCAACATATTAAAATTAAAACAAATATTTAACTGAAATGATTTATCCTTTTCTGCCTTTACCATAAATATAGATGTTCAAATTTGTTTAACTGTATTGATGTATAAACTTTGCAAAAAAAAAAAAAAAAAAAAAAAAAAAAAAAAAACTAGTAAAAGTTAGTCAAAAACAACTTATGTTAAGGGGACACAGTACCCTTTAAACTACTTTTTCAATTTTGAATAATACCGTAATATCTGTAGTGACATTATATTTAATACTATAAAGCAAATTAAATTTCATGTAATTAAAAAAAAAAAAAAAAAATCTGGCCTATTTCTATTTAACTAAAATTTAAATAAAAAAAAAATATATTTTTAAATCCCAGCTGATTTTTTAAATATCAATATTTTTCGTTTCAAATTTTTTCCCCACATTCCTCAGATTATACTACATAAAACTGTGCCATGGATTTTTAGATGTATGGGATATTACATTTAATATAAATCTTTTTCTTTTTTTGTATAATAAAAAATCAAGGAAATTCAACAAACTCATAATTGAAATTACAGAAATTTCTGAAGCAAAAAATATTCATATTTAAAAAAGTAGTAGGGATTTTTAAAAAGTTAAAAATTATTCAAAAAATTTAAAATCTAGTTAAATAGGCATTTCTGTAAGATTAAAAAAAATAATAATTATATTTGCATTATAGTATTAAACATAATGCCATATTACAATACTATTGAAAACTGAAAAATAGTTTAAAAGGTACTGTGTCCTCTTAAGTTACATATGCAAAATTCTACCTTTGTTGTTTTTCCAAACTTAACTTTTATTAATTATTCCAACCCAATTAACTCAGAAGAAAATTTATATTTTATGTGTATGGCCATCATCCTGAATCAGAGTAGGAACTTACCGATTCTATAGTGTTGGAAGATGAATACTCTCTTTCTTATGTTCACTCTACATTCTGGTGGTTTCTTTTTTTTTTCTTTCCAATGTTCAACGTTCTACATTGAAACATTAACTTTTTGAAAAACCCATAAGTAAATGCTACTTTCCTCATTAAAAATTCATATGCAAAATTATGTCCGTAATACCAATTTGTGGTTATAGTGAGGTTGAAAAATTGAATATTTAAAAAAATCAATTTATCATAAGCAGATTTCCATATTTTATTTTCACATAATCAATAAACACTTAACCATTATAAAAAAAAAAAATAATAAAAATAACGTAGTTGAAATGATTTTTTTTTTTTTGTCTTTACAATAAACGTAACATAGTATTTATATGCAGTAGAAGATCTTTATAATGCAAACCAAAAGATGCAACATTTTGCATTATATAGGTCATCTCGCACAACATTAAAACTTACCTTGTAAATACGGCAATATACAAAACAATCTCAGTAGATATTTATATTGCATTCCTTAGGACCAAAAGTTGTGCAGGTTAAAAAATTTTTGCATAATATTGATCATTTCGCATATTGTTAAATCACCTATAAAAATTATACAAACATGCTGGGACAAAATCATCTCATTACTCAATCCCAAAATTTTTACATTTAATAATAGCAATATTTTCATTTAAAAAAAATCTGAATTAAGGAGATAAAGAAGAAATAATGCTTGAAATTTAATCCTCTAAAAGGTGTCAATATTTTTGCAATACGGATTACAGGTGCTTCTAAAGTACAAAGTTCATTGCTTACATCTCAGGAGCTGTGCATTATATAGGATTATAAAGATCTTCTACTGTATAAATAAAATGTTACCCCCTCTCTCCGCCACACCTGAAAAAAAAAATTGGTACTTTTTGGTTAGCCAGGCACCAGTGTTATATTTACATACACATATATGTACATATATGTGTGTGCGTGTGTACATATATATGTATGTAAATATAACACTGGTGCCCGGCTAACTGAAAAATGCAAGCAAAATTTAATTGAAAAAAGTAAATCCACCTGTTGTTTTTTTATTTATTTAACCAACTTTATTTTAGTTACTCCTACATTAAAAATTAGTAAAACATTAATTTATATTTTATCTTTATACTCCCTTCATTCTGAATGAGAGTCTGTATACTACTGGGGGATAAATACTTCGATGGAATTTTTTCATTAAATAAACACAATTGCCAGCAAATATTGAGGCAAATATTTATATTACAAGTTTTAATGGCAGTGTAAAATTGAAAGAGCAACTGAAATGATCATTTAAAAGAATAAAAAAATATGTTACAAACAATGTCATTAAACTAAGCGGGAAAATCTATTCTGGAACTAAAATTTTAATAGTAAGTTTATTATTTCTATTTGTAATATATTCATATGAAGTAAAAATAAAATCTTTCTATTTTTAATGTACATACGTATATTCAAAAAATGTATATTATTTTATATTTTCAAAGAAAATTTAGCAACAAAAAAGCTCTTATTTGTAAAAAAAAAAAAAAAACAATTTTTACAGAAAAATGTTTTTTTTTTTTTTTTCCCAACACTTCAGTCTTTCTAGAAATTATACATCCCTACAAAAAGTAGACTAACATGACATTAAGGCTATCTAAATTCCATTTCAGAATTTACAATACCTACTTAAGTTTATGTAAGCAGAAAGAAATTGTGACTGATAGAAGGTAGAAACTTTTTTAAATATATTTCAGGACATTTCCCCACCCCTCAAAAAAATTAATAGATAAAAAACACTTTGAAAATATCAGAAATTATATAAAGGACAAAATAGCTATTTTCTTTATATGTTTTCTCTTTTGAGTCAGGGAGGGAGGTGGGAGGTGTGAAGCTATAAAATACATTTTAGAAATTGAAATTGATAGATTCTCTCAATTGCACATAAGTAAGGCATTTGAAATAATTAGAAATCTAAAAACTTAGCATTTAAATATCATGATAATTTATATTTCGTTAAAAATTCTAATTTTAGATAGATTTTATATGAGTCAATTTTTATCAACTGTTTTTCTCTAAGATAAAATTTACAAGGTGATTTTAAAAGTTTGTAAATTTATTTTATAAATTGTATTTTATTAAAATATCTTAAACATTGGATACTAGTTTTAAAAATGATAATATAAACATTAGAAGTCAATTCTTAGAATTTAAATAAAAACTTACCATGTATAACAAATAAAATTTATTAATCACAAAAAAGAATTATTTTTTTTTTATTTACAAACTATTATTAATCATATTTATTATTTAACAAAAATTTTTTCGACAAATCATCTATTTCTTGTTAGTCATCTTCTTCTCATTTGAAAAGTGTTTCCATCCCTGTCGTCAAATTCTGCAAGCACCTTTCCAATGCAGCTAGAGATAGCAGTGGTTTCTGTTCCTTCAAACTTCATTTCCACACTAGCTAGAAAAGTACAATGAACCAAAATCACAATCAGACCAAGTACATTTTTGCTATAACAATTTATAATTTGCTATAGCTTTTTTTTTTTAATTTCATAAACAAATTTTAAATGGGAGATTTGAATTTATTCACCAAAATTTCAGCTTGAAAATGAAATATTTTTACTTTATTATATTAATACAGTAGACTCCCTCAAATCCGCACAGCTTGGGACCAGAGGTTGTGCGGATTTTTGGTCATTGCTTTCTTTGTTTATATTTTTAAACAGTAATTTGAATGTAATAATGCAATCGAAATTATAATGAATGCTTACTTATAGTAAAATATTAAAATAACTAAGTAAAATAATAAAAATTAAGATAATTTAAAAAATAATTAAATTATTAAAAGTAAACGTCAAATAAATAATAATGCATAATTGAATATACATAATAAAGATTATATACATTTTTCTTCAATTATTCAAACAAACTTGCCTCACAAAGGTACCCTACTAATTCATATCAAAATCATAAAATAAAAAAGTTTTATTTCAGGTTTAGGCAGACTTAATAACCAAAAAAGCTTGATTAATACATAAATATATTTGGTAAAAAGATTGCAATTACCAGTGATATCAGCGATATCTTGAATTTTTCAGAAATAAATTTATACTATTTCCTTCATGAACAAGCAAGAGTTCAGTCACATTAACAAGAATTACATATTAAAATACACATGGAATTATATAAAAATAAAAAAGTCTGTAATTTTGTCCCTACATCTGAAGTGAAAGTTCTATTGTTTACATATTCGATGATGTGCGGATTTGAGGAAGTCTACTGTATCCGATAGTTAGTGCTAAAATCACACAGTACTCACAACTTTATTGTTTAATGGTTTTATAAATCAGAAAACAAAATTGCAAACCAACTACTTAACTTACAAACTGCAAACTTACAATATTAAAATTTTACCTGTTTTTTTTTTCTCTTACAAAATTTGAACATAATATTCAAAAATGCATTTTCGAATTAAAGTGAATTTTCAAAACAAACTCTTTCCGTAAATAATAAAAATAGTTTCTAAAAGAGTACACTTTTATAAGCATTCAATGTTTATCTTGAGAATCACACCTAATTTCATGACTACAATTTATGTCGTTAAAAAAAAAATCCGTTACAATGCATTAATTTTACAAAGAGCCCAACTATTGAAAAATCACTGCTTTGATGTATTACTTGATAAATAGCACGAATACGTGAATTTATTTAAAATATAATATTTGTTCTACTTATCTTTTAAAATATAGTAGGTAACAGGGGAAAAAATTATTATTTAAACTGTTATACAGGATTTCTAAACTATTTTTTTTAACATATAATCATAAATTAATTACTATATGTACTCACATGTAAATAAACACCAAAATTTTAAAGGAATGAAAATCATTCCATTTTATTATCAGTATTTTGGAATAGTTTTCATTGTCCTATTTGATTGCAGAATTCATATTAATCTTCCTTGATTAAAATTAAATTAAAACCAAGATTACTATCGTTATATCTATTGTTGTTGTCTATTATTAAATATTGTTATTCAAACGGATGGACATGTTATATCTCTCAAATTTTGGGGTTGACTAATATGACAGTATATACAGTAATAAATTATAAACAAGGATTTTTTTTAAAAGAAATATTAAAATTAAATTAATAAAATAAATTATTATTAATAATTAAAAATAATCAATAAAAATTAGGAAACTTAAAAAATAAAAAGCTATTTTCTTCATATTTTTTAATTTTTATTGTTCCAAATACTTCACTGTTACAGTTTTACAGCCACTAAACATATTTTGATGTAAATGGTTTGGTGCATAATTAACTTGTTTTTGTAAATCATAAATAGTTGTAATAATAAAGATTATTTTGAGATTTATCACCTGCGGCTAGGTACGACAAAAATGCCTTAAAATCAATTTATAATGAAGTTCTAAAAATATTAAAATGGCATATTGTCATTGGAAATACACAGGCATAATTTTTATAATTCTAGAATATCAAGAAAAGAGTGAAAAATCAATTACAAAATTCCTTCTTTACATATAAAAACAAAGTTAAATAAAAGAGTGTAAAAATACAATATTGACTACAATATAGAGACCCATGCTATGTGCGTTAACACTCAATCTTACACCATTTTTGAGGGCATCTCCAACAGACAGCACAGAGGCAGAAGCCCCTCTGTCCCTATGGGCCCACACAAACCAGGAAATATATGTATGAATGATTAAAAAACTGACATGTTTCAATATAATACAGTAGACTCCTTCAAATCCGCACAGCTTGAGACCAGAAGTTGTGCGGATTTCTGGCCATTGCTTTGTTTACATTTTTTAAACAGTAATTTTAATGCAGTAATGCAATCAAAATTATAATGAATGATTGTGATATTGTAAAATATTAAAATAAGTAAAGTAATAAACTAAAAGGATAAAAAGTAAGGTAATTTAAAAACTGATTAAAATATTAAAAGTAAATAATTAATAATGCATATTTGAATATGCACAAAAAAAATGAAATCATTTTCCTTCAATTATTCAATTTGAAGGAGTCTACTGTATTAACAAACTTTATTTTATACACAAAAAGCATTTTACACTTTTAATTCTTCAATACCAGTTGACGAATTTTTTCTTCTTGTAATTATTACTTAATCACTAAAATTGGAGGTTGCATAAGAAAAAAAATTCCAAGGGTCAATGCAAGGTTTTTCTTCTTTTGGCCCGTTTAATGTGAAACAAAATTTTTGTGAAAAATAACATTACATAATAGAAGACGAATTCAAATTAACCCAAATTCAATGATGAACTTATTACATTTAGTTTGCCCAAGAGGAATTTAACAGGTAGAAATAGTTTGTTCAAAAAACCTTAAATTTTTGGGAAATTTGCATTTTTAATTGTTTCCTAATAGACATCAGATAAATAATAGTGCTTTAACACAGCCATTATAAAATTCATGACAAGAGTTCCATAACATGTGCAATGTGCCAGAAAACTTTGAAAGTTATTTTGGGCGATGTGGTTGTTGCAATCTTTTGGCGCTTGGTAAGATGATTTGGTAAATTAAAAAATAAAATATTACAAATAATATTAATAAAATATAATAAAAATAAAAATTTGGTAAGATGCTAAAACAGACTTTTGACAACATTGCTTACTTTTTTGCCAGTCGCATCAAGTGGCACAAGATAGGGAACTCTTCCCAAATGGTTAAATTTCTGTATATGACTTAAATAAGAACACATTATGCAAATTAAAGATAAACAAAATACTAAGAAGTTTAAAGATTTTTAACTGTATTGATGGTAGGAAGAAGCATTATACAGAATCTTGAAATCTTAACCCCCCCCCCCCCCCCACACACACACACACACAGAGAGATAATTTATCAGTAGAAATCTTTTAAAAAAATCACAAATGATTAAACTTAAATAAGAAGAATCAGCTTTAACAATGTATCATATTTTTATTTTTGGATGGAATAAAAAATAAACCAATAAATAAATAAATAACAAAGAAAATATAAAAAGTATAAATAACCTTTGATTGTAATTGTTTGATGACTGATTTTGAATCTTTTAACGATTTTTATATTTGGAAAATTATGTTTAAAGTAGCAAGTATGACAAAACAAAAACAAAAAATTCTATACTTTCCCTTATAAGGGAAGAAAAAAAAATTCTCACACTTGAATTAGGATATCTGAATTATTTATTCCGAATTCTGATAAAAAGGACCTCAAGGTTATATAAATTGCTCACAACTTTAATTGTACTTGTGCCATTTAAGTAAGTAAATCGTTTCAGTTACGTAGAATAAAAAAAGAAAATCACGTTTTAATATAAATAATTACTTCAAGAATAAAGTAAACGGACAATTTAATTAATATATAAACAATGAAAAAGTGTTTTGGTGTTACTTAAACGGTTAAATAATATACTGACTCAAACACTACCAAAAATTCATATGCATTGTTTACAATCATTAGTGACGAAAATCTTTAAGGATAATATACATTGCGAGACAAGTATAAATATGATATGAACAGAAAATACACACTACACAAGAATATGGATAACTAATCAAGTAATAATACCAATGTGAACAGAAAACAATATTTAAAAAACAAGTTTGAATATATGAAATGAGTCTGATCATATGTTTTCAATAAACAAACATTATATGAAATATAAAGAGCACTTACCCGTTTCACATAAACATGTGACTTTCGGATTTCAAGAATGACGCACCTCACTTTTCCATACTACCATCACAATAAATATTCTCGTTTTTAATCTGCAACAGCCATGAAGGTGGAGTAGATATACGGCGAGAAAGCGAGAAACACGGCGGCCATGTTGGGAACTTGTCTTTCTCTTGTATTTGATTGGTTGGCTGGCTGGTACATCCTTGTGCATCATTGCTACCGATATAACCCGATATCGGGCGATGTTGGTCAATGTGAGTTTTTCCACATGGATTTACAGAACTTAAAATGTTATTATAATTGTTTCCTGTTTTCTACCTTCCTAAAAAAAGTACAATATGTGAATAAAAAATTTAAATATTCATGATTTCAGAAGTTTTAATGATATAAATCCAACATTGGACAACATCGATCAATACTGGCCAATGTCGGTAAACATGACCGGTTTTTGCCGATGCACACCAAGATTGGCCGATATTGGGCAGTATCGGGCCGATACTGCTGTGCTACCTGGGTAGATATCATCTGCAAAATGCAGATGTAACAAATGGCCGTAATTTTAAAAACAGTTCACATCGTTTCTGTCTGTGAATGCAGAAAGAATCTTGGCTGGCATTACCAAGAAATGATCGTTCGATCTTTCAAAAAATGTTGTATCAATAATGCGAATTGATTGGAACAGAGGATGATGCCATTTTTGAAGAAGATGGCGATGATGAATACTGACGATATTCATCCTGATGAAAGCAATTTTAAGGAGTTGCTTTAAAATTTTGATAATCAATTGCATAGTAAATGATCATTGGTGATTTCTTTCATTGTAAAAGAACGGATTATTGCATTTTTTAAAACTCTTAAGTATTTTTTATATTTTTATAGTTACTCTCTCTTTGTTTTAGAATATCAAATGTTGAAATTTTTTTAGACTCATGTAAAAGCGGACCCCCCCCCCCCACACACACACACACATTTTGAAGCCAAAAAAATGCCCAAAAAGTCTCGGCTCATACACGGAAATATACGGTGTATAATCTTGTGAATGTAGATGCCATCGGAATCTGTTACCTACAGGTGAGTATTGTTTTCTAAATATATTCTGTTCTTTAAATTCTTTTTATGCACAATGTTCTTTTTTTTAAATTCATTTTTTTCCATTTTATCATCAATATTGGTAGTTGGTTCAAATATGTAGATTATTTTCAGAAATTTAATATATGGAAAAATAATATTGTAGAGCCAAATCTGCAAATCTACACGCTACTCTACAGGTCATAAAATACAAGTTTTTTGACAATCAGTTTGTAAAGCGAACACAAGTAATCTGTATATCAGTTATAAAGGTTTTCCGACTTTGTTCCTTCATTTAAAAATGTATAAAATATATAATTTTTAATTTCATTGGTAATTGGTTATCCACTTTCCATAATATAGATTCTATTGAAGCACAAGATTGGTAATAATGCATAAGCCATCAACTATTATGTAAAGAAAGACTAACTATATCACACAGGTAAAATTTGTATTACCAATACATTGATGCTTAAATCATATATTTATCAAATATGTATAGAGAAATGCATGCTTCTCTTCCTACTTCTAGAAATATTTATTAAACGAAAAAAAATAGATTATGTTAAACTCTATTGAAAAATAAAATGGACAAGTTTTGCATAAAATGCATATGTATAACACCGTGCTCAGACATTGCTATAGATCATACATAGAGATGTTCAAAAGAATTCGAATACCTTATAAACTACGGGCGTTAATTTCTAAAATTGGGTCTTCAACGGTTTTATACGTTTTATAAATTATTTATTAATGTAAAATTTACGTAATTAAATAGCGAAGTTTCGTTATAGTATTGTGAGAGTGTTGGAAAGTGTTTAATAATATATGCGTGATATACTTTCTAGAAACTCGATTGTTACAATTTAATGAAATTATATTAAGAATGCTTAAAATAATAAAATAAAGTAAAGTAAAAACAGAAATATTTAAGAAAAAACAGATTGTGTTTGAAATACATGGATTCTATTGAAACACGGGATAGGTAATAATGGCTAAACCATTATGTAGAAAAAAACACTAAATATATAACACAGGCTATTTTTTGGGAAATGACATCTATAACTAATGCAGTAATGTTTAAATAATATATTTTTTTAAATATGTTCAGTGACATGCTCGCTTTATTCATCTTTTTTACAAATATTCATTAAACACAACAATAAAAAAATAATATTTTTGAAAAGTTTTAAACTATATTGAAAAAATGGCCCAGTTTCGGATAAAATGCATATTTATAAAACTGTGGCCAGACAGCACGATGTTCCGAATCATTTCACATTTCCTTTTACGTCGTTTGATAAATGACACTTTAAAATTTTCATTTCAGTTTTTAGCTATTTTCTTTTCTTCTTTAAAGTATTTTTAAACATCTACTTGAATCCACTTTCACTAAATATTTTTATGCTAAAATTTTAAAGAATTATATAATTCCGATCAAGAATATTTTACAATAATTTTGTAATACAAAATATGAATTGAATGGAAATATATTAATATATGGAATAATATATTTTCTGGAATTCAAAATATGCAAATAACACAAAAAATACTAATAATAGTATGTGCCAATTGATAATTTTAGAATTGGATACAATTTAAGTATGGAGACTGGTTCTTACTATATCGAAAACGATTTTCACAAACCTTGGCAAAAATAATTGAAGAAATCGAAAATGCCATAGTTAGGTTCCTTCTTCAAAGAAATTTATTTTATAAGGTTGATAAAAACTTAGTACTAACAAGTTAGAAATCGTACGTCAAACGCGGCAAATGAGGTGCGTTCATACTATAACTAGTTTTATAAATATTCAGATCTTGGTGCAATAGCTGTTCCACACTTATGCAAAAATGCATGAACACAAAATTTATGACGATTCTATATTTTAAATTCATCTATATATCAGATTCCACCTTAAATAGGACGTTATTACCATGGCAATCTAGAATAATGACCTATCATGGGATAACATTGAATTCATGACGTATGATAGGATTTAATAGAATAAAGAAAACTTTTATTAATATCTTTTTAAGTTTTGATTCGATTTTCATAAAATTTTTAATGAATCAAGAAAATTCTGCAACCATTATATATACTAAATTTCAAACCATTCAGTTGAGTAGTTTTTGCGCTGTTATTTGAGAACACTCGGACAGACCTGACGATGACTATTGGTGTTACGTGTTTTATTAAATACGAACACACTTAAAAAGGTCAATTTGCGACATTTATATTCAAACTGACTCCTCGCAGCGGGATCTAATAAAGAGAATGAAGCCATATTTTGTAGGTTGATTAAAGAAAACAGTGGATGAAATGTTCCGCAAAAACAGCAGCGTCACATATTGCGTATCGGTGACTTTTGGAACTATTTTTTGAGGATTCATTCGTCCCCCATTTTGTTTAATCATCATCGATTTCATCATCAATTTACTCAAAATTAGATCTCGACAGTGTAATTATGCCTACTGTCAGTTCAACTATAGCCACCTGGTATACAAATATCCAATGAATAAATACATTTTTATTAAAAAGCATAATGTTTTGCACCATAAACTATTCAGAGATTCAAATACACTATAGACGATAAATAAAATTTTAAGTGCAAGTCAGCAAAAAATAAATAAATAAAATATAGTGATAAAAAGATACTACTTTTTTCTATTAAATAGTGAACAACATCTACCTTGAAATGATATACATGAATATTGTTTTATAAATATAATTTTGACTACTTTTTTTCTCTAAAAAAAAAAAAAAAAAAAAAAACACAAAAATACAAATAATTTTTAATTTGCGAATAAATTCATCCTCAGATACTAAATTTAAAATAGTTTGGAAGAGAAAAAAAAAACAAGAAAATTTTTTCACCTTGTATTGTTAAACTACTTTTTACACATATTCGTTTTGCTGTCTTAAAATTTAATCTTATAATGCTGCATTTGTATCAATATAATACAAACAAACTTACAAATGATCGTTTCGATTTAATATTTTTTATACTATTTGAGTATAAAATAATTCTTATATGCTAAATTTAAAACAGTTTCGAAGATGCTTTGAAAAAAATATATAAATAAAATCGTATAAAGAGCCACGGGAGGAACTGGATACGTGGCCGCTCAGGGATGCTAATTTCTGGAAATGTGACTTAAGTATTTTTAAGTGTGTTTGAGCCTGATTTAAATTTTAGATTAATATGTGGCTAATATTTAATATTTACCATGTAGCATTACCATCGATTTTTTAAAAAACATTTTACTGGCTTAAGTAATTAGGGAGTATTTAAAAAAAAAAAATCTTTTGATTTAATTATCATTTTATTAAAGGAAAACCAGGGAGATTTTTTCTTTATGCAGTAATTTTTGTAAAATGTGAGATTCACCTTTAATATTTGCAACAGTATTTTGAAATGGAAAGGCTATTGTTATGAAAAAACAATAAAATAATTGATTTTTTGCATTTTTTCCGTATGATACAAAGACGATTTTAATGAACAATAATACTAAGCTCTCAGAACTCTGATACGGACTTCCATTTGTTCTCTCTTTTAGCAACAATAATTCATGACGATACACTTTGAGTTTTCTATGTTTCATGATAACTCGGCTGCTATTTATGATAGGGATTCGATCGCTAGCATATTTTAGATAAATGTTTGGCGTATTGCAAAAACCGATAATTGGTTAAGGAAGTCTCCAAACTCATTGCAAAGATCAACTAGTTCACAATATAGTGCAATCGAAATCTTCTGGTTTTAGACATAGCTACAAGTACTATTTTATATCAATGCAGATTATAGTAAAAAGTAACATAATAATGATTTATTATAGCAATTTTTGTTTTTTATGTTACACGCTATAATGAAATGAATGTGTTTGTATGAATGTGTCAAAACATTTATCACTTTAAAGTAATATATAGCAAAATAAATACTTTTAGTGTATTTATAATAATTCATTTTATTTAACCGTAATAAAGATTTATTTTGAAATCCTGAAAGAAAAATATTCCTATAACAAATCATAATTGAGTGTTAAAATGCTTCCATACACGAATAAAAAAAACCTGTATAAAAATTTATAATAACAGGAAATCTGCAAATGTAATTAACTAAATCCAATTTCACGCATTATGAAGATGGAAATAAAAAGATTTGCGAATTAAGAAAATATCATAAACGAACTTTTTCTATTTTAATTAAATTATTCCACGCATTAGCAAAATAATATTCTTAGTACACTGTAAAAAAAAATCTGTGAAGTTACTAACATATTTCTCGGAAACTGGGATTCCAGGAACTATTTATGTAACGGCAACAGCAAAAATTTCTGTAACAGCATCTGTTACAGGAATTTTTCTTGTTGCCGTTACATAAAAAGTTCCTGGAATCCCAGTTTCCTAGAAAAATTTTAGTAACTTTACAAATTTTTTTTTTACAGTGTAGGTAAATAAAAATAATACAGTCTTGGTTAAATGCTTTTTAGAGTATCCCTCTTTGAATTCGCTGAATATTTTTTATAATTTCTTAAAAGTAGATCATATTTGCATGTTATTTCTTTTACAATCATTTCCTTCTCCTTGAAGAATCATAAATATTTTAATTCGTGGTAATTTCGTACGTTATGATACACGAAAAAAAAAACATATTTGAAAGAAAAATCTGGAATTAGTAATAAAAATTTACTGATTGATATGTTTTATTAGAATTCCGAATGAGATTAGGTTGATCATGTGGTGTACAATTTTCAAATTTGTTTAAAAATGAAGCTACTTTGCAAAAACGAAAATGCTGTATTATCAAATCCTAATTTTTATTAATATCATTCTTAAGCATAATTATTATTTTATTTAAAACACTGAGGAAGTAAATTAAGATAAAAAAAAAAGCAATTTAACAAATTACAACGACCATTTGGAAAATGATTTTTTGAAAGACTGAAATTTAAGACATAAAAAATCGCACGGAGTTCATCCTACATTACGTACACCATGAATTAAACATTAATAGTGTTATTACACGTAAAAATTGCGAGAGACAAAAATCGCCTGCAACTCGTACGTATTATCCACCTGAAACTTACGTATTATCCAAGCATTTCATTGGCTGTTCGGGAAAAGGCTTTTCCATCTTCAGATTTCTAAGAAATCCCATTTTAAATGAAATTTCATTCTTAAACTTCTAAACATCCTACAATATTACTTTTTACACCGTCGTTTAGAGAAAAAATGTACTTTTAAATGCAATTTGTTTGAAAGCTGTATCTCAATTTGTTTCTGAGTTATTAATTTTTTTGTAGTTTTTATTACTTTTTTGTTATAATGGCAACAGAAGGTATCCATCTCTGTTGAAAGTAAAGAGAAATACATATTACTGTATAGACCAATCAGAAAACAAATAAAATGTGTATTAAACCAATAAAAACCTTCAGATATGCTTTTGATTTCCTACCCTGACGAGAACAATAACCATTTTTCCAAATGGTTAAAAAGTGTCATATGTATTATTTCTGTCGTCAGCATCCCTATCTCTCAACTAATATGTAGTTTAAAAATTAATGTATCAATTTTAAAAACACAAAAATAAGAATTAATACTTTATAATTATATACTGTTAAACAATAACTTACAGTTAAACAATAACTGCGATAGATGAAAATAAAACGCTTTTGTGTTTGTTTAACGTTTGAAAAATCTTAAGGTATGATATAAAATATTCCCATTAATTTAGAAATTTTTCGCATACTGAATTTAACTAATACATAGCATACAACGATATATGCGGTATCATTGGATAGGATGTTTTGCACACGTCTGATCTCGCATACTGAATTTTCATTATACTGTTAGATTAAGTATCATTGTACATATTATTTCGGATGGCGATGTACAGTCGTGGAAGAAAAAGGTAAATACCCCTACTGACTTTGCAACTAACTATAATAGAAAAAAATCACAGGTACCAAACGATTAGAAATAAAGTTTACTTTTAAATGATGCATATAAAAATTGCTCAGGAAGCCATCTACAAATCAAATCCAGGCCAAACTTTGTTTTTTACAATGGCGACACCCAATTCTAACACTCTATTTTAAATCTTCAGTTCAAGCTATGTGTAGAAATGAAATTGATAAACTTTTGAATTATAAATATTCAAAATTTAGAGTTTCCAATGTTAAATTAAATTTTCATATTTTTATTAATATATCCTGAAATTATAATCCTAATGTGATATTTTTTGTTTATTTATAACATTAAAAATCCCAAACACTGAATTTGTGATTTTAAAAATTTATAATATGAATTACGAAATTATTATGAATTGCAAACTACAATTTTTTTATAGATTTATGTTTGTTATGTCCTGTTTTATGCAAATTCTCAATATTAAAAAAAACAAAGTATAGGTTTCTTTTGATACATAGATGGTCCCCTAAGCAAATTTTATATACATCATTTAAAAGTAGACTTTATTTCCAATCATTTGGTACCAGTAACTTTCTTCTACATTAATTTGTTGCAGAGTTAATAGGGATGTTTACGTATTTTTTCCACGACTGTATATACAAAACCACAACAATAAATGGGGTATTATGCGAAAAGGTTTTGAAACAGTACACATATTACGTTAAAACACGATGTTTGATTAAAAAACTGCAGTTAATTATTCATAAATGAAAAACATATAAGAAAATAAACTCAAAGATTGCGGTGCAAAAGTCTCATTATTGTTAATTTTCTTAAATAATACAGATACTCACTTTTTTATACCAATTTTACGATACTTGCAATTTTTAATTATGTCGAAAGATTTAACACTAGAATATTTGTATTAATAATGCTTATAATAAGATCTAAAATCGATATTTGCTGAAGAATTATCGTTAAATTCAACTCTATATGTTATAACTGACAACTGATTTTATACACCAAAACATGTTTCGCTTTGTTTTCCTTAAATCCTGATTATGGTGAAACTTCAGCAATGGTGAAATGTTTTACCTACTTTTGACTATATAAAGCAGCCAATAAAATCAAACAGTATTATGTATGTTATTTTTGACCCTGTCCATCCATTCAGTGAACAGGGCCGCACTTCAGCTGTTTACAAATATCTAAGGAAGGCATTGTTCCAGTTATTCAAAACATGCAACTACTCGTTTTAGTTTTGGTTGTGTATAAACATTAATGTTTTTAAAGCAAGGTATATTTTACAAAGATTTTTTTCGTTTTTAAAGAAATATACTGACATAAACTATTCATAAGTGCGCCATGAAAACTTCCAAAAAAGCGACACGACGCCCACGAGAACCATGTTGTACATTCTACTTTACACTTAGTTTCAGAACACAAGCATATACGACTGCTTTTCTACGCGTTGGAACGCTGACTATAAGTTTAGAGATGTTGTGCGAAGTTTCACTCATTCGTATTATCATACGATTTGAAATATATGCTTTAGTAACTTATAGCAATTTTCCCATGTGAGCGAAAATGTGTCCAGATTGGGGCTCGAACTCTGAACCATTGGCTTTAATTTCCAATGAACTCCCAATTGAGCTATCTGGACCTAACACAATATTCGCTCAAAATAAACATTTAGTCATATTATCTGAACTGTTACTTTCAACTGCACAACAAAATAAACCTCAGGTAAAGGAACTCCACCAAACCATGGATCAGTGATTACACTTTATAATTAATTTAAACACAATAAACTGATTGGTAAATAATTGTGTTGGGCGGTGTGTCGTCAAATGGAAGAGCATTGGCAATTTTAAAGCCAAATGTTCTGGCTTCGAGTGTCATTCTGGACGTATTTTTGATCATATGGAAAAATTACTACTCTTTTGAATTATTTACATATTGGGTGATTGTGTTTAAAATAATTAAAAAGTACCTGCTATTGTCTCGCGCTTTCTTCAAGAGGCTTATTCGCGTTTCAGGTAGGGTTATTTTGAAGACTGAATGGATCCTAATCAAAGATATACTAATGTTTGATCATACTTCAGTCAGTTTTCTCCATTTCGAATCTTTCTTGGCCTCTTTATCTGCATTTTTTTTTCACTGGTACCCGAATGTAATGCAATATGTGCTTTTAAATCTAAATTGTAGTGCAAAATAATATTTATTTTATTCTTCACTATCTAAATTTTAATACGTTTTATTCTTTAATATAAAATTAAAATTTATGAGATTCTTTTAACGACATAAAAATACTTCAGAAAACATTAATCATTTCAAAAAATTTCAATCCACTTTGAATAATGGAATTTGTAACTTTTAAATATTAAGAGTGGTGAAAAAAAGAGGTTTTTTTTTTTCTTTTTTTCACTCAGTTCTTAAATAAAAGATGAAGAAGATTTTTTATGAGTCAAGAGATAACTTATCTCCTATAACTATTCTTGCGATTTTTTTTTCGTATCGTTTTTATAATTTTTCTCATTTCATCATCCTTTTATTCTAGTGATCTGTGCCATCTTCAACTGTCGTTAATTTTTATGATCATCTAAATTTATTTTTTAATATCAGAATGTGTTCATTTTTATGACAGATACATAAAGTAGAAATGAATTAAAAAAATAGCTGTATGTTTGGCTTCATTTCCATATGTTTTTTAATTTTTATTAGAAATTTCTGTTTATTGTTGTTAATAATAGTCGGTAATGTGTGTATTTTTACTGCTAAGGCTATGCTTTCTTATTTCTAGAATTTCGACAGAATAATCAAAATAAAGTGATGAAGAAAATCAAAATGAATTCTTAGTAGAAGGAACTTTGTGAGATGAAAGAGAAAAAAGCTTGCTTATAAGCTTTTCAACTTTATGTTCAGAAATACATTTTTACATGTTTATTGCCTGGTAATTTCTTTCCACAGTTTGATAGCTACTGGAACAGCAATAAAAAACATTTTTGAAGAAAAACATAAACAACCAAGTGTGTCACTTTCTCAAGAATGTGGAAAACACATTCTTGATGATAGCTTATTCAAAATAGCCGACATGAAAATCGAAAAACAATGCCACGAAAATACAAGTGAAATGTTAAAAGAAAGCTCATAGTAGAAATAAGTTGTGACGAATGCGTAGAACCATTGATTAATTTAGTCCTTCAGAGCACAGGGTCAGACTGATGCTTTATAATAATTTGGTAGAGAAAGCAAGAGAAACATACATTAAGAGTAAAAACATACATAGAAGAGTAAAAACATACATATAAGAGTAAAAACAGATTTTTAAATAAACACTCTTTTACAAGCATTCAACGTTCATTTTGAAAATAATAAGCCTAATTTTTTTCACTGCAGTTCACGTCTTTTCCCAAATAATTCTGTAACAAGGCATTCATTTGGTTTGGGCAGATCTTTTTCTACGCTTGGTTCAAAGCTGAATGAAATAAACTTTTTAAAAAATATATATAATTTTACACTATTTATTTTTTAAGAAAGGGAAGGTGAAATCAAAAATGAAGCATCAAATACGCTATCTTTTATAGGATTTATAAATTGATTTTCTCAACATGAAATCGAAAATTAATTAATGTTTAAATATTCATTGATAAAAACGTATTTTTTAATATTACACACATTGCATTTTTATTTTTTATTTACATCTACAAATAAATATAATAAAAGTCAAATTTTATATTAACAAAACTCAGTCTCTTCAGAAACATAATACTTATGAGTTATTATGTGTTTAATAATATATATATAGCCGTTTAATTTACCTACAAGTCAATTACCTGAAATTAAACAAATGTTTACTCTTCAAATCATTAGCATTCTGGTTCTATAACGCATTTAGCAATTTATGAGGATAAATTACAATCTACGTCAAGATGTAATGAGGAACAATTTGTTTATTCGAAACTTAATTCCATGATCTTTCTAATAAAGTACGTTCCGTAAAGGCTGATCATACTGGATTATTATGAGTGTATTTTGATATGTTTTACCACAAAATAACTTCACAAATGCTTTTCTAAAGTTATATTTTTATTATTTTTCTTTTATTAGCCGTAAATGTCGTAATAGGAACGACTCTTTTTCGGAAAATCAGATAATGTAATTTTGCAGTATTTTGAAAAAAAAAATGCTTATTATGTAAAAGACCAGCTAAAATACCCAGCGATTCCCAGGGTTTTAGACATGCTTTATTAGAAAAATCAATTTTAAAATTAAACACCGTACGGACTATGAATCTCGCTCAAATATGCTATCTTTTTAGGTGCGTTTGTAATTATATAAATAGGTAGCACCTATAGTCGTCGTTAAGTCCGTCTGTCTTTCCGTCAGTCCGCATATAACAGAGCAAAAACTACACAACCGAATTGTCCGAAATTTTAAATATATAATTGTTGCAAAATGTTGTCGTGTCATTTAAAATTTTATGAAAATCGGGTGTATAGTTTAATTACAGGGACAGTCAAAAGTTTTCCGTTACATTACAGCCAATGGCAAAAAATATTGCAAGTGCATTTTAATGATGTTACAGCCTTCCGAATGGTATGAAATTTTAAATATATAATTGTTAAAAAATTTTATCGAGTCATTTCAAATTTTATGAAAATTGGATGTATAGTTTCATGGCAGGGTCAGTGAAAAGTTTTCCGTTACATTACGGCCAATGAGAAAAAATTATTGCAAGTGCATTTTGATAGTATTACAGCCTTCGAGCAGAACGAAATTTATATGCACTTATGAAATGCACTAAAATATACATTCAGTGCAATATGCGATGCAAAAAACATTTATAAAACTATTTATAGTACGAATGCACCTCATTTGCCACGTTTGACGAGCAATTTCCAACATGTTTAATATATTGAAAGCCTTGAGAAATTTTGCTTCTACACCAGTATTTAAAAAAAAAAATGTTTCCTCATGCTAAATAAATATTGTCTTGATTCTTGAAGCAAATTTGAAAAAGAAATGTAAATTCATCAAAAGTCCTTCATAATATCACTTTCTCTTGTAAAAGCCATGCATTAACACTATATCCGTTTTAAATATGCGGTCATACATGAATTAACCTATATTATTCACAACTAAAAAGAAATGGCGCATCTAGTGTTTGTCGAGAATTCCATAAAAATCACTCACTTGTGACATCATAATTCATTTTTATATTTTAACAGAATAATAAGGCTACTATAACTTATGACACGTTCTATAGCTGTTATACAACTCAGGACACATTGCCGTTAGCATTATCATTTTACGCGTGAAGGTTTCGCTATAGCACTCCATTGTGAAATTTGGTAATTTTTAAAATTCAATATTTGAAAAACGGCATCATTATTAGACTTGAATTTTATATCAAGAAAAATCAATTTGTTACCAATTACAAATACAATTTTCTGACAAACACATTTCGACCTATTAATTTTTTCAGTAACTTCAAATAGTTTCATTTCCGATATTTTTTTGTTTTGTTTTGTTTCAAATAGTAGTCAATCGGTACTCGAACTAATCCTTTTCAATTACCATTTGAATTTGCAATAATAAACAAAATATTTTTAAGAGAAAAGGCATATAACGCTTCAGATACACATAGCTTAAATCAATATAGAATAGCACACATCCTAATTCTGTGGTGCTCAAGAAATAACATCGGGAATTCGTTTCAAAAAGCAGAATCTTTACGGTTAATTCTTACTACGTCCCAAATGTGTTGATGAAGTTGGCAATGTGTTAATGAAACATCTATGTTTAATATGAACAAACAATGCGGATTTGATGTATTATGAATAAAAGATTTATTATTTTGTCAGAAGAATTTTACTCTTAAAAGAATGATCAATTCACAAACGATGTACTTCTTTTAATTAAAAGTAAGAATCCACTTTAAAAAAATAAGCCTTAAAAGGCATATACATTTTTTAGGAGAAAATATAACGAAAATTAGTTTTTTGAAACTGTGTAGTATCTTGTATATTGCGAAAAAGGGTAAAATTCCATATAATATTTTTATATTTAAGGATCTTTAATCTTTTTGCAAATTTGAGTTAAAAGATCACATTTTAGTACAATTAAATATCTTTTATGTACTCCATTAAGTAGATGACAAGAATAGACGTGCCTGCAATATACGTAAAAAACGGAATTTGAAATTTCAGAATGGAAATAAAAACACCCTCTTTAAATAAAGAAGAATTTATAGAAAAAGAAAACTTTATTGACATTTTTTATAGTATTTTACATTAAAAGGGAATTTTCTTAAAGTTTAAAAAATGTGCTGCATTGAAAGAAAATAAAATTGGCGAATTTCCTTTTTGGAAATACTTTTCATGATTATAAATCAATTGTAATACATGATGCACGCAAGCAAGTCTCATTTACAAAACAATTTGGTGCATTAAATCCGCCTTTAATTTGCATTCATTGTTTATCAAAGATTAAAAAAATGCTATTTCATTGAGAAGCAAATTCCTTTTGTTTTTCAAAATAATTATAATAATAATAATAATAATAATAATAATAATAATAATAATAATAATAATAATAATATACATACGTAAATTTTTTTCTTGAACCGTTTCTTTATTTTATTCAAAGCATTCCAAATTGTGATTTCTAATTAAAGATCAAAGAAAATGTCACTCACTGGAACTTCTTCCCCGTGCAACCGCCTATACTAGGCGACATAATTATAAATCTTCGCTTAAAAAAATAAAAATTAGGCTGGGTGGCTTAAAAAGCTATCAAAATTAGATTATTTATTTTAACACTATTACCTATATTATTTATTTCAACATTAAAAAACCTCAATTTTACAATACAAAATTATATTAACGCTTCAGTTTGTGTTATTAAAATTTAAGAACTTCGTAATATGTTTGTTATATCGGGACACTTCTTTATTTATTCAGATATTTCCAAATAGAAAAAAATTGTAAAAATAAACTAAAAATATTGTATCTTCTGCTGTTTGAAAGATGAATAACTGTCACACAACTTTTAATTGAAATAACTTTTATTTAAATTATGGAACCGATTTTCGATGCCTCCTTTTTTAATCAATTTTTTTCTACATTTTTAGCCGGAACTACATCTATCATGCGATTTTGCATAATCCGTATACGCGTAACCTTCCAAGAGTTTCCAAATTTTGTTACGGTTGCGTGCAATAAAGCACCAAATATTTCAATACATTATTTCTGCTATTAATATACATTTTTTAGATAAATAAAACTATTCAGATACGTTGCTCATTAATATACACGCTTTACAATATAAAAGGTCGCTATTATATTGAAACAATAATCGTCCTAAATTAGAATCAGTAAAGTACTCTTTTGATGTGTTGTTTTTATGAAAAATATAAGTAACAGGATGACCCTTAAAAAAAAAAAAAAAAAAAAAAAAAAAAAAGAGAGAGAGAGAGAAATAAATTAGTGTGGTTCTAGATCAAAACATATTTTCATTTCGTAAACATTCAAAGATATTTAGTGGACACAGTAGTAATAAACTGAAATATTTTATATGTTACTGTAAGATAATTATATACACCTTTGCCTACTTTACTTTTTTACCAGTTATTGGGTCGCTCAGAAAGTCGTGCCCGTTTGGGAAAATCAATTCGTACCGAAAAATTCTATCATTTAATTACACTGATCAGCATGCATTTTGATGATCATATAAATATATATTTTTCTGAAAGTGTTTTTTATGCTGATTTCAAAAATGTAAAGCATTTTTGCACACCACGTACACTTTTTTTACAAATATTATTTTTAATTAATTTTATTCTTAAATCATAAATTACTTTATAATAGTAATACTAGATGGCGCCACCAAATTTTTTAGGAATTGATTCCATATGTATATACATTACATTAATTTAAATAAATGAGAAACTGTATTTAGGAAGCTGAAATTATTTATTAATATGATTTAATAATAATAAAAAAAATTATTTATGTAAAATTAAAAAGAAAAAGCGAAATCCATAAATTTAATTTTGTAAAAAATATCTAAATTAATACTTGCTAGGTGGCAGCACCAAACAATGTTTGATCTAATGCATAGGTTTTAACAACAATAAATTTCTTTGTTTATTCACGTCTGTTTCTTTCGATTTGAAATATGTGATATATTTCACATCTTCTTTAATTGAATAATGGCTTCACGTAAATGTGTAAATGATACAGATATATTTTGTTACATTTGTGGAAATTATACTGTAGTAAAACAAAGGCAGGATATTACAGATTTTGTTAAAAATGCTTATTATGCTTATTTTGGTGTGAGACTGGGTGACCAAGATAAGACATGGGCCCCTCATAAAGTGTGTAGAACATGTGTTGAAGGATTACGACTTTGGTTGAAAGGCAAAAAGAAATGTATGCCTTTTGCTATTCCCATGTTATGGAGAGAACCTAGAAATCATCATGACGATTGTTATTTTTGCTTAGCTAATGTTCATGGGTATAGTTCGAAAAATAAAAAAGGAATTATATATCCTAACTTGCCTTCTGCAATAAGACCTATATTGCATAATGAAAGTCTTCCTGTTCCTTCTCCTCCAACCAATTTGGAAAGCATAAATGAACCAAATAATTCAGAAGATGATGAAAATCAAGAACAAGATGTCTATAAACTAGAAGTAAATGATAAAGCTCCAATTTTATTTAATCAGCATGAACTCAATGATTTGGTGCGCGATTTAAATTTGCCAAAAATAAAAGCTGAACTTCTTGGTTCTCGGCTTAAATTTAAGAACTTATTATTACCAGAGACACAATTCTCTTGGTACAGGCATCGTGAAAAAGAACTTGTTCCATGCTTTTCTGAAAAGGATAATTTAGTACATTGCAATAACATAAAGGAAATAATGAATTTTTACGGTATCCTTTATAATGCATCAGAATGGAGATTTTTTATTGATTCCTCCAAGACAAGTTTAAAAGGGGTTTTGTTGCATAATGGAAACCAATATGCATCAATACCTATAGCCTACTCAGTTCATTTAAAGGAAACATATGAAAATCTTGAACTTTTGCTAGACCAGGTCAAATATAAAGATCATGAATGGTTGTTATGTGGTGATTTAAAAGTGATTGGAATGCTACTTGGACAACAATCAGGATACACAAAATTCCCATGTTTTCTGTGTGAGTGGGACAGCCAGGATAAAAAAAATCATTGGGAAAAGAAAGATTGGCCATCAAGAATATCATTATCCCCTGGAACAAAAAATGTAATTAAAGATCCCTTAGTCAATCCTAAAAATGTTTTGCTTCCACCTCTGCATATCAAATTAGGGATAATGAAACAATTTGTGAAAGCCCTAAATAAAGAAAATGAATGTTTTAAATATATTTGCAGCAAATTCCCTTCTATTACTGATGCTAAGCTTAAAGAAGGTATTTTTGTTGGGCCTCAGATACGAAAATTACTGACAGATAGTGAATTTGAAAAAACAATGAATGATTGTGAAAAGGAAGCATGGCTGAGCTTTAAATGTGTAGTGGAGAACTTTTTAGGAAATAAGAAAGACCCAAATTACAAAATTATAGTTGCAGATATGTTAGAAAAATTGAGATTACTTGGTTGCAACATGAGTATAAAAATACACTTTTTACATGCACATATCGAATTCTTTCCCGAAAATCTCGGAGCAGTGAGTGAGGAACACGGTGAAAGGTTTCACCAAGACATCAAAGATATGGAAAAACGGTACCAAGGCAAGTGGAATAAAAATATGATGGCAGATTACTGCTGGATGTTAAAGAGAGGTCTTTGTGCTAGTGGACGAAAAGCAACTAAAAGGAATTTTTCTCAAACTAATTGATTTTTTTAATATTAATCAAATTTGTCCATATTTAAATATATTGTAAGTATAATTATTATGTCTATACTTTAATTTTTCATACATTAATTTTTTAATACATATCCTAGTCTGTATTAATTATTTACCTTTGAATAATAATTTTTTTTTATAAATTTATATAAGTGAAAGTTAAAAAATCATATGTTTTTATAAATTTACAAATTGTTAATTTGTAAAAAATCCTGACGTGATACGCAAATTTCGACTTTACTTTTGAAATCAGCTTAAAAAATTGATCTAAAATCACCTATTCATTTTTAATCATCAAAAAAAAAGTTTCAATATGCAGATCAGTGTTATTAGATATTGATTCCGATATCTAATGTCTAATAATTACCGGGAAGAATTTTCCAGTACGAATTGATTTTCCCAAACGGACACGACTTTCCGAATGACCCAATACTGTTTAGGTAGATTTCGTATGAAATACTACCTTTACATTCTCCACTATGTTGGAATTTCGGAAAACTTTTTGCAGATCTACACCGATCAAGACCCCTAGAACTCAAAACCACCCCCAGTGAAAAAGTGTAACTATCTATCTATCTATCTACATCACTTTTTTATGGATACGATAACTTCCATAAATCTGCACAAATCTTTACATAAAATCAAGAAGCATAAAATTTCGGTCAAGGTCTTTAATGGGGAAAATGGGACCAAGGGAGTGGAAATGGGGAGGGGTTTTTTGAAAAACGAAGAACCCCCATAACTTGTTAATTTTAATACATATCGACTCAGTTTAAGGTTTTTATTACCTCTAAAAAAACGGCCAAAAATTTATGTATGACAGATTTTTTTGATAAAATTAAAAATGGGCTCAAGGGGCGAAAAAAATAGGGTTTTGGGGAGAAAAAAATTCATAACTTCGTCAATTCTCAAGATATCAAATCCAATTAAATTTATTATAAATTGGCTTAATATTATCTACAACATTTATATTGAGAAATTTTTGATAGGATTAATTCTTACTGCAAAAAAAAAAAAAAAAAAAATTAAACGAAAACAAAAAGTGGGCGTTGAAGAAGAATAAAATCCATAACTTAGTCAATTAATAAGATATCCAATCCGCTTAAATGTATTATACATCTTCTGAATATTATGTACAACTTTTACATGGTGTGTTCACAAAGTTTCAAGACTGGTCCTAGAATTCAAAAGTTATTAAACATTTTTGTACAGCGAACTAAAATTTTTCGAAATATGACCCTTGGGCATCAACATATCGCTGCCAGCGTTTTTTCCATTATTCCTAGGCTCCCTGGGGGGTCTTCGCGCGCAAGGCTATTAAGGGACCTCGTCGAAGCTACTTGGATTGCTGGAATCGTGTCGAATCGCTTCCCATTCAGGTCTTTCTTCATTCGGTGAAACAAAAAAGTCGCTGGGAGCAAGGTCGGTGCTGTAGAGGGCTTGCGGAAGTATTGCCACGTTAAACTGAGCCAAAACATCGGCAGCGGCGCCCGGCGTGTGAGAGGGGGTATTGTCGGGCTGAACAATACACTCGTCTCTGATGTCTGAGCGGGCGCGCCGGACTCTATCCTTCAAATAGTGGTGCATTTCAGCGTAAAAATTACCTGACCCGGCACTTCCGCCCAGACACAAGAGAAGATTGGATTGTTCACCACGACAATGCGCCCTCTCATACGTCGCTTGCAGCCGCCAAAGTTTTGGCTAAGTTTAACGTGGCAATACTGCCACAAGCCTCCCTACAGCCCCGATCTCGCTCCCAGCAATTTTTTTCTATTCCTCCGGATCAAGAAAGACCTGAAAGGGAGGCAATTTGACACAATTCCAGCGATCCACGATTCCGAGTTCGACGAGGTCCCTTAACAGCCTTGCGCGCGAAAACCCCCATGGGGCCTATGAATAATGGAAAAAACGCTGGCAGCGGTGTGTTGATGCCCAAGGGTCATATTTCGAAGAATTTTAGTTCGATGTACAAAAATGTTTAATAATTTTTGCATTCTAGCACCAGTCTTCAAACTTTGTGAACACACCATGTATATTGACAAGTTTTTGATAGAACCAACTCTTACACCAAAAACAAATAAAAAATACATAGACGTTGAAGAAAAAAATATCGTATTACTCAAATCGAAACTGCTTATTTTCTGACTCATTTTTAAATTCATTTTTGGTTTAAAACGCATCCAATTTGTAGGTTCTTTTATTCAGAAACTATATAATGTGCCGTAAAGGTCGGTGTTTTGATAGAGACAGAATATATTTCAAAAAAATGATGTCAAAGTGCGCATTTTCAGCCGAATTTCTCGAAGCGAATATGTTGGAGACTAAAAATATTGTTCTAATGAGAAAATATTTGTTTATAAATCAAGTTCTAATTATTTGAACGAAAAATAAAAAAAACAGGTTGCTTATAAATCTCTTAAAAAATCACGTCAGCAAGTTTCATGATTTTCCTTTTAAAAATGAATCTGAAAATGTGTCAGAAAATTTCGAGTTGTTGCGCATGGAAAAATATTTTTTGAGTACTGTCTTAAGATGGCTCTAATAGAACCAGCTCTTATATAAAAATGAAATTAAAAACTCGTCAAAAGCGGCCAAATAAAATTGTTAAAGTGGGTTTAAATCTAATCATGATTTAGTTTTTGTTGTTGAAATTAGTGCTTAACATCGAAATGTACCTGCGCCTGTAGGCCGAGTCGGCAGCGATTTATTTTTAATTCCAGTTCTGAAGAACTATATGCAAAAGTCGTAGAATAAATATATATTCATGGATAATAACATATTTATAGCAATTTTATTACAGAAGAATATTTGACATTTCGTTCTTGAATGAAATTTCATATCCACTTAAAAATACAATTTCAGAAGTTTCTTAGACCTTGTGTGCAGGGGAGAATGAATCTGGAAAAAATTATCTGTAATGCAAGCTTATTTCGACATATGTGTTAAACATGTGTCGCGACATATGTTGTCCTGTGATCGTGTCAATAGTATTCGGTGTAATAGAAACAAGAAATTATCGAATGAGACCATTATTTGATAAAAAGAGTCTTTTTTCATGTTGCTGAGAAGACATGAATATATTAGTATATTTTCTTTTATTTAATTGAATTTTTCCTTTATCTCAGTTGCGACAATGATAAAAATTTCGCTTCTACAGTGTTAATAAATTTTCTTTTTTTTTCTTTCATAAACTTTAAAAATTATTTTCATATACAGTACGGTAATCCGAGAAATGTCATTTAAGCCATTCACTAATCAAATAACATGGCTATTGTAACTTAGAAACAATATAATTATTATTTAACAATCTTTAAATAAAACATTTTTCATTACTACACGGTATACGATGAATACTTGAATTAACTCAATTAAATCTTACGGATTTAAAAGAAAAATGTGAAATTCTTATTTTTTATGCAAGTAAAATAAAAATATGAATGCTTGAAACGGTAAAAATAGCGAATGTATCTACCTTTTTTGTCCCCGTTTTCAAAACTGCGAAATCTCTCATTTGTTAAAAGAGAAAATGTAATTCTATTACTGGTATGTAAACAATAAGAAATATTCAAAAATTATATTTTTGAAAAGAAAACATAACATTATGAAAAGAGTTGGAAAAAGTGGATGCTTCACATTCGCACTGATTATAAAAAAAATAAAATAAAATAAAATAAAATAAAATAAAAAAATAATAATAATAATAACAATACTTGGAAATTTTTCCAGAGAGAAACATTCGCCTTGCATTCAATATTTCAAATGAAAACCAAATTCCAAATTGATTGCTTAAAAGGCGCAAAGGCTAACCTAGTGAAAAAGATTCCATTCCGGGACTCGAACCCGGGCCATCAGTACAGCGCACCGCTACGTTCTACCGACTAAACCACATGGAACTATACCCAGCCTGGAACTTCTCACTATTACAGGTTGGCAAGCATGGGCGTAATCTGGCGGGGCAAGGGGGGGCATATGCCCCCGCAGTTTTCCAGGAGCAGGGGCAAAACTTACCTTTTGCCCCTCCAGTTTTTTGTATTGTTTAATGGTTAAGGCCCAGTTTTGTATTTTAATTTTCTGTTCTATCCGGTCAAATTATTAAGTAAATGTTGCTAGCTTTGCATAGTTTGAAAATCTCACCTATGATTAAAGTGTCCCAAGCAAAATTATTTTTTCCTCAACCACTTTCAAATTTCACAAGTATGTTATATATTTCCCTCTTAATAAATGGGTAAACGTATGAGAAAGAAGGAGTACATATCAAATGCATCATTAAGGGAAATATCAAGAAAGCTCACCAAATTTGTGGAAAATATAATTATAAAAGATAATTGTTATGCATTAAAACGGATACATAATATATATGTTCACTTTTAGAAGCATTGTTAAGGCAATTCTCAAATACAAATTGGCTTCTTTCGTACGCATTTAATATATTTTTGTTCGCAAGCGTATCAAATTGGCAGGTGATTTTATTAAGAAACTATGTAATCGAACTGTTGTTTCCATTTCTCGTTAAAAGCAGAAGATATTTCAGAAAAATTCTGTCAAACTGGGCGTTATGAACAGAATTTCTGGACGCGACAGAGCAAAAAAAGAAAAAAAACTGCCTTCCTGAAACAATAATGAGTTATAACTAAAGATGAAATTCATTTATCGGAAAATGAAGAAAATTGATATTACAAGTCCTTTTACTAATCACGTTTGTAAGTATCATTCTTTTATGTTAAAATGAATCCGAAAATTTCGGGTTGTTGTGCAGGGAAAATATATATATTTTTTTTTTTTTGAGAACCGCTTTAACCTATCATTGATGTTCAGTCTCTTGGAAATTGCATGGTACGTTATTAAAAATTAATTTCTTTTGCATTATACCTATGAAATAAACTTTTTTTGTCCAGAATTTTGTATACTTTATTTCAAAATACTATATGCACGCGGGAAATGTTTCATGCCAGCCACAGCTTTTAAATAATAATAATAAAATAATAATTTCATTGTTCACAGTACCCTTAAAACAATTTCTTGAAATGTAATTTCATTAATCAAAACATGTAAAGTCTCGGTATACTATGTATTTTTTATGTGATTACTTAAGAAAATCAGGGGTGGTTCTATTCTGAATTTTCCGAAAAATTAAGACATTCGGTTCCGAAAATTTCAAAAAATTCGGACATGAAATATATCACGAATTTCGATAAATGGTCGCCGAAAAAAAAATCAATTTCGTCAATCATTCACAGAAAAAATCGCCTATTTGTCAAAGGATCGCTGGAAAACGTAGATTTCGTCAAAGGATCACGAAAAAACGCGAATGTTGTCACAGAAACACGGACAACACAAATTTTGTCAAAATCGCGAATTTCGTCAAAAGATCACGAAAAACCGCAAATTTCGTCGAAAGATCGCAAAAAACGTAAATTTCGTAAAAAAACCCCGCAAAGTTCGTCAAAATATCGAAAAAAAATTACATTTCACAAAAGATCGCGAAAAATAAGCAAATTTCGTCAAAGAATCGTGAAAAGAAAAAATGCAAATTTCTAAAAAGGATCTCGAAAAACCCCGCAAAGTTCGTCCAAGGATCGCGAAAAAACCGCAAATTTCGTCAAAAGGTCACGAAAAAAGCGCAAATTTCGTCCAAGGATCGCGGGAAAAAAGTACAGTAGTGACAGGAGTGGATCCCCCCCCCCCCCCCCTCTGCTGTAACCTTTGAGAAAATTTGCTGTGAATTTCTGAATTTTTTTTTTTTTTACTCAGAATCACCCAAGATTTGAAACTGTCTAAAGTTAAGCCTTACCGGCGCGGTGTCCTTAAAAAAGGACACCTAATTTTAATTCCAAAACTGACAAACGGCACCAAGAATATTTAACTAAAATTTTCCTGTTATATTGTACATGAAAATAAGCAAGTTCGTATTTTCTAATAAATTCGTTTATAAATTGCGGTGTCAGTCCATTATTTCATCAGTTTATAAACAGAATTACTCCGCGCCGGTAAGGGTTAAAGCTTACGAATGTAACTTTTTTGCTCAATTTAGACTATTTTATTTAAAAAATAACTAATTTTGCTAATAAAACATATAATATTGTTTTTCAAGAAGCATTAGGTGATGTTTGATAATATACAGTTTAAAAAAGAAGTATAATCTTTTTAATCCTTTCCAATATCTTTAAAAATTAATTATATCTTCCGTTTGTTCGACTGTCTTTTAGGACGTTTGTCTGCACTCTGACTCTCATAAATATATTTGAATTTCCACGTTATAGATATATGCTAGTTGGCCTTATTATAACATATTTCCTATTGAAGATGAAGTACGTTGCCGCTATAGCTCGTTTTCAGTGATACACAAATAATATAATTTCCGTTACTTTATGGTCCATAGGGGAAAATATTTTTCAGTGCCTTTTAGGGATATTATGATACAACAAGCATGATAAAACTGATACGTGCCACCGAGGTGGACAGCATCCTTCCTATAGAGCAGGTTAGGCGAACCTTTTCACGTGCGCGTGCCGAAAACACACAAACAATACCTATCAACAATGTAACGTGTCAAACTTGCACAAAAATAATTTTGAAGGGTACGATGTTTATACGAAACAATGAAACACTGGTTATAAAATCAGTTGCTTTCATGCATTAATAATTAAAAAATATTAAAAATCAAAATGCGATTTTCTGTATTCCGGAATCAGTCATTAAATGAATGAATTTTTAATTCGTAAACAGGATTCATTTATGCGGTATGTACTATAATAAGGGGAAATAATACGAGTTTTCATTTCATTAATTTTTATTGCAACATCCCGGTTATAATTTTTCAAGTTGCATTAAACAATGCACTAATAATGTATAATTGATCAGATTTTTGCTGTCGTACGTACGATGGAAAATGCTTTATATTTGGTTCATATTTTGTTATTTTTACAAATATATATATCTAAATCGGATCCATTTGCCATTTTATTGTAGTGACTGTCAAACGTAATTCATTTAAAAATTACAGCTTTTTAAATTCATATAGAAATGCAAAATACATGTCGAAAACGTCGCATAGCAAGAGAGGAAAAGAAATTGTGTTAATTCATGCAAAAAAGAACTGCATTATTTGTAACTGCCCGTAAGGAACAAAATTTTATTGGTTATAACAGAAATAAAAAATGGATTTTATTTGTATAATGATTACCAAATTTAAATTTGTCGCGTGCCGGAAAAATTAATTTACGTGCCAACTCTGGCACGCGTGCCATAGGTTCGCCAACCTTGCATAGAGTATGAAGTAAGCAGCATATATGTAGTTCGTTCACTCGACTGACTAATGAACCATAATTGCTCGAAATGCGTTTTCGGCTGTTTGGGTCATTTTTAAGCTTAAGTAAAAGTCTAGTGCGTTACGTGGTCAGGATAAATTTGATAGATCATATGCAGGGGTCAGCTAGGTGTTGATAAAATTTGGAAATAGATCATATACAGAGCAGCACGAAAGAAACAAACATTTCAGTTTATGGGCATGAATTCCTAAAATGTGTTTTTAATAATGTTAGGCATTTTGGCGGCCGAATTATATTTTATCATAGTAAAAGATGCTTGTAGAATGTAAATAAATTCATATTTCTATGCAAAAAAAATGTAGATACTTTGCCATCTATGGAGGGTAATTGCTGTAAATACATTTTTAGTTGGTTGTGCGTTTTCCAGCTGAAATAAAGTTTAGTATATTATGTGATGTGTATCAAGCGTAATAGATACAGGTTTATTTTAAAAAAATCGCATTGCCGTCTATGCAAGAGTTTCCTGAAAATGCACTTTCAACTGCTTTACTCGTTTTCCAGCTAATTTAAATTTTAGCTTCACTTAGCGGCATGTTTAAAGCACTATCGATCATATACACGATAGCAAAAAAGAATTCACATGCATTATCTTACATGAACAGGAATTATTAATAATAGATTTTTAGCTGCACTGAGTTTTTTATATTATTTATTTGGAATTTTTCATTTCATTTTATGAAAGCATGAAATTTCTTAATAGTATTCTAATAATGTTAGAAAATGTGTTATAATCTATAACCGATGCACAAGATTTCGTTCTTGTTTTACTTCACTTGAAACGTTTTGAACAGGTAGAGCTCAACGTTTTCGACAATATCATTTTTTTTTATTTTTTAGGTAAAATTATTCCGTGTACCCTTAGTGTATCACAGCCAAATTTCTGAATTGTTCCCATCAGAACATTAGCTCGTGTTTTTATTAAAAACTTCTTGATATGTTAAAATCCTGAATGGTGGCAAGTGACATCTTTCACGAGTTAGCAACAAGTAATTTATTTTCCGAAATAGCAGTTTATTATACAGTAGCTGAGCCAAGGAAAATTCGATTTTCTAATAATGAAGATAACTATATACGTGCGTCTTATCTCTAAAATTCAATCATGAGTAACAGAAGACCATGACGCAATTAGCCGTAAGCAGATAAATTTATCATTTCGGCGATGAAAAGTACGTAAATGGATAACGTATGCATAGGAAAAATATCAGATTTACTGACTCCATTTCAAACAAAAAATACAATTTGTTAAAAGATATATCGGTATAAAATGTGCTTTTTTATATCATGCCCGTACTTTTTAATTGCAGTTGTTCATCCTAAATTTAAATAATTAGGGAAATATAATGTCACAGATGCAGTATTTTATATGGATATTAAGATATTTGTTATTAGATAAATGATTAACTATTATTATTATTATACAAGTATGAAAGTTCTGAACTTCATAGTTTTGTGCATATTTTATAACAATTTCCTTTAAATGTATTTCCCCCTTTTTTTATCTCCTTTAAATATACTATAATTATAAATGGATAATTCCGTTTAATGACTATCTTAGGAATTTACTGAAACAATAAAGAAAAATCATGCGAAAAACACAGATTATGACAGATATCCAAAACAGACAGAATACTGTATCAAAACTTCACAGTCTTAATATTGTGAAAGATTATGTCCAAGTAAACATTTTAGAAAACACATAACACGTTTTAAAACCCATTGTCAGCGATTACCGTCAATAGTCGGAAAAGATCCTAATTTATTTTGTGAAGGGCTGTATAACATCTACAGTTTTGTATTATACTGTACAATTTTCTAAAATTTACTTCAGTTAAGAAACGCAAATCACAGTTGAAAATACCCTCTACCAAATCTCGCCAATAAACAGTGATATACTCGACATCTTTTGTGCGGCTCTGTATAGAATCTGTAAAATTTATGTACACCCAGTAATATGTAAGAGATGAGTTAACTATAAAAATGCCACAACGGAATATGCACTTCCAGCAATTATTATTAACCCATTAACGACGAGCCTCTTTTACACTTCTTCTAATTCTTCAACACCTGTTTATTCTACGTTGTAATTTTGACTTATTGAATCGCTCAGAATTTGAGATTAGATAATTTGAAAATTTCCGAACTAAAATACTGGTGTTAAAATTTAAAAGTTTTCATCGCCTTACATGACAACTTTTCTTGCCAACCGGCTTTAATGAGTTAAATTATTATTAATGTTTTGTGTGTCCCTGTAAATGAATGACGAATGCTATGTACAACTTATTCTGTGGATAGCATCTTCTAGTGCACCTCGGTGGTGCATATTAAATATGAAATTTCTTTGAAATAGTGTAAGAATATCAAAGAACATCGAAAACGATTTTTTTCCTATAGACCTTAATGCAACCGAATTATTTTTAATATCCCCGTAGATGAACTCTAAATGCTACACACTTCATTTTCAATACTGAACAATATATAGTTAATCTACATGACATATACCAATTGCATTACAATCCGAGTATATGTATAGAAGTAGAGCATGGACAGACGGCAGACAGACATAAACACTTTTCAATTGTGTTCGGAAGTGTTAAAAACAATTGATAATATTTATGCTAAGTGGTCCTAGGCCCAACCTTTCTTCACATGGCAGCTAAAATGAGATAAAATTCTTTAAAAAACGTTCATTATTGGTTGTAAATTAAATATCATAAGATCTTTATGTGCCGATAGGCATCTTTCACAAATCAGCAGCCAATAGTCTTAAATAATTTTAATCATCCATTTATCAGTCATTTATGTTGGGTTGTTCGAAGAGTGAAACATAAAGGACGTGAATTTATTGCAAAGCGGTTGCTCTTCCATACCGTGTTGCATTTACACTTAATAAAGTGTCAATTTTAAATTATCCGAAACTGCGCCGTGGTGTTTGCATTTTTATATTTTACTGTCTTTAATATATCTCTAGTTTTTTTTTATATCAATGGCTGCTTCCGATAACCGCTAAATATTATAAATTACAATATTTACAAATATATTTTGAGTTTTCAATGCAAATAACAGAACGATATATATATAAATTTTTTAATCTTCCCAACATTAAAAACATATACACATTTCTAAAATACAGGATAATTACAAAATATCCTACGAGTGTGATACAAAGTATATAGACAAAGCCATACCATTTTTAATGTCGGCTTAGGAGAGTATAGAAAGAGTGCTACAAATGGTAATATTAAACGCTCCGCTAATCTCAACCCTTCTTGGTCGCACGATCACATTTTTAATTTTTCCGGTATCTTAATAATACAGAAATCCTCATCAATATACAAGCTCGATTTTTAGTAGGTTTATTACATATAAAAATATTCTAATAGTTTGGTAAATGATTTTTCAATACCCCCAGGTTTTCTTAAGTCTGGATTTTTTTTTTTTTTTTATAAAATTCTAGCTCTTCTTCCGCACTCTTCCGTAATTCTCTTTCTCACGTCAGCTCTTCCTATTTCCCTCTGCTTGAATTATCAATGTCTTTACATTGGTTTCCTTGGCTGGAACATTGATTCATGAACTCTTAATTCCGCTTGTTTTCATACTTATTGCCATTTCACCACAAGCTGCATTTTCTGCATTTTTATGAAATTTTATTGTACTTTTAATCATTGCATGATGATGAAGATTTAGAATTTCGAAACAGATGTCTGCTCTTTTTAAAATCCATGTTGGTATTGTGCTCGTATCACGTTAACTTCTACTTCTTAATATTTCTGAAGAAACACAGATGTCATATAAAAGTTAGAATGAGCAAAGTTTGAGAAAGAAATTGAGAAGTAGATTAAGAAATCTTTATCTTTATATTATAGCTTTATATTATGGGGGCCGAGGAAGATAAGAAACATTTCAAAATATTACCACTACAACAAAATACATAATATCGATGTGACTACACAAAAATATACATGCATTATTTAAATGGGTAAATTTTTCATAACTTCAGAAAAATATACAAAATCAAGAAATACAACATTTTTTAAGAACTCCCAGAACATGTATATCAAAACTTGTTTTAGATATTAATTTATTTTAATCAATGCATCCTATGTGACTGAAAACGATTCAGAAAACCAAAGCGTGCCCGTAGACGAAATAATTTCCAAAGCGATTAAACATTTATGTACTGAAAGATTTAGAGACATATTCCCTGGGAGAAAGACAGTGAGGTATGAAGCTGATATGTCTCGGATTTAATCTTGTAACAAACTACTTGCGTATCTCGTCAAGCATTTTCCACTGAGCCGAAAGGTATTTAAACGAGTTTTTAAAATTTTCTGCAGTACATCTGTAATCGAATATGCTGATGAAAAAAATTCTTTTACAAATATTATGTAAAGGAGGATACTGAAAACATTGTGATTTCTTTAAATATGTTTAAGTAAAAATTACTATCAAGAAAATTACATCGTTTTTTCTTTTAAACATTTAATATCCAAAGAAATTAAGATTTTATTAACAATTTATTGCTTCCTGTATTTTATTTTCAAATTAATATCTAGGAAAAATTTCACCATTAATTAGAATTATAGAGAATTAAGGAGAATAAAAGGACAGTATGTAAAATACTAATAGAATATTTTAGTAGTTTAAATATTTAAAATTTACCTTTTTGCTTAAATGGCAATAGAGTTTTCGTAAAGTTATTAAGGGAACCTCCTACATTAGGAGACCAAAATCAAGCACTTTTTTATGATTTTTTTGAAAAAAACCTGCATGATGTATGTTTTTTGAAATTTTAACAGCTTATTGTACATATCTTAAAGCATGTACAAGAATATATTTTTATTAGATTTTGTTGCTTCTACTTAAGTTATAAACAAATATGTCACATTTTTTTTGACACGGTGGGCAAGATTTGAAAAAAAGAACTACTCAATGGATAATCTTGATTTTTTTTAATTAAATTTTATTTAATTGCCTTTGATATGAATTAAAGCTTTTACTAAACTTATATAAAATAAATTATTAACAACTAAGAACAAATTTTTTAAAAGTTTTTTTTTTTTTTTAATCAGCCATTACATAACTTTTTTTAAATAAATTTGTGGGTTCCTTTAATTTAACTAGAATCTATACTCCTAAAGTTTACGAAAAAAAATTATGTTTGTGTTTCAGATAATTGTACAAGGCGCTACCATGCCCATCGTCCAGATGAAAATTTCCAAAGCAGTTGAACATATTTGTTTATAACATAGAGTAGAAGCAACAAAATCTGATACAAAAATTCTTGTGTATACCTTATGATATGTACAATACACTGTTAAAATTTCAAAAAGCTACATCATGCAGTTTTCTTACAAAAAATCATAAAAAGTACTTTTTGTTTGGTCTCCTAATGTAGATGGTCCCCTTAATGCATTTTCTCCTTTCTCTTGTAAAATATCATTCATTCCTTCTGGTATGTTTTTTAGGAGATGATCTTTATTATGTTGTGCTTATTTCATTAAAAAAAATTGTAAAATTCATTAGACTTTTGAATACACATGATTTTTAATTTGGATTTTCTAAATTTTTTTAGACATGTAAAATTCCATATAGTTTCATAAATATAATGTCAAATTGAGATAGAGCTTTATAATTATAACCATATCTGAACTATTGCTCCCGAAAAAATATATTTTCAGTATTAAAAAAAAAGTTTTACTTTAAAAGTATTGTTTTGAGATCTGATATTTTCTTCAGTGTTATATTTTATTAAGGAGAAACTTGGAAGGAAAAAAAAAAAAAAGAGGAATGCGTGTTGAGGATACTCCCAAATGATTTTTCGGTTACTTCCTTTAATCTAAGAAAAATTAGTTTAATGACATATTGAAATAGAAATGATCGTCAAGAAAATTCTCTAGGCATATTATTTAGGTTTCAATGGCAAATACCTTTCATTATTCTGATAATTTTTCTTTTATTTGACATTTATATACATGTACATTTATACCATAACTAAAACAAAGTTTGAAATAAGGACCACTAAACCTTAAAAAAGACTTTTTTGAAAACGTTTTCTCAATTTTGACAAACTAGTGTATAGTGCGAAAAAAAGAATGTATGAGGACATGAGTTTCAAAACTAGCTTCATCCAAAAAATCAAATATTTGGAAATAGCGAAAAACCTCTGACTGCGTCCATTGATTTTCATTGTTAAAAAGATTTTTCAATGTCAGAAATTATGGATAAAACTAGTTTTTTTGCAGATTTGGTGTTTTTTTGGTTCGGGTTTACCAGTGGAATAGATTGTAGAGAAAACACGAATTTTTAAATTTTGGTATCGTCGTCAAATGTATTTCTAAATTCCTGTGCAAGGCTGATTTTGCAATAAAAACGTTGTATAGTCAATGTAGTGTAGTAAAATAAAGTCAAACGTATCATGTTATGCAAATAATTTGAATTTCACCTGTTGATTTCATTTACAAGGACAATTTATTTTGAAATTCTTCCGCGAGAGTAATTTCTCCTCTGTAGCGGATAGACTCCCCATCCTCTCATGTATATTTTTAGACATACTTTTATTTCTGAAAGCTTTATTATTATTCTTGTTTATATTTGCTGTATTCATTACAAGATCGTTCAAATTTATTAAAGTAATTTCATCATTACCTTAATTATCATTTGCATAATCGCATTAGTCTTCCAGCCCCATTCATCTTCTCTTCTGCGACTCATGATCGATTACACCGGAAAACTTCCTCTTTTGACTGTTTTTAAGGCCTTCGAATTGAACACAAAATCTTGTTGAGAAGAAATCGATCTTAATTCAGTTATTGAGAACGAAAATTCGAATTTAATATATTATAGAGATTTAATACTGAAGATATTATCCAAGTAATAATATCCTTGTTCCAGATGAAACGTTAAACTGATAAATTGTGAGATTTTTCTACGTTTGAAGGACATATAAAAAGGTTTTTACAAAATGCGTTCGTTATCTATAATATAGAATCGAATACCTCGTGATCACTCAAAAAATTGACAACTTCATATTTCAGAAGCAGTCGACAATTTTTTCTCATTAATAAAACTGCATTAAAGTAACTTTCTCAGAATGATCGTTTGGATTTTTAAGAATTGATTTATATTGAAATACGAGTAAATATAATAAAATGTTAAAATATTTTCTATTTAAGTTCAGCCAACCTTCCGATATCTCCTTCCATCAATGTAAATAAAATTTTTTACTCTTCTGTGAGTTTTAAAGAATCCTCTCAAACTTCTTAAACATGCATGTGAAACATTCCTCTATGATTCAAACATAATTTATAGATCCTGGAAAACAACAGTAAACAATACAAAAAAAGTTAAGCGTTTGGAAATGTTTTCCATGATAGAACACGTGTGATGTCATTAGCTTGTAACACGTGTGATGTCAGTTGCCTGTAAATCAATCATAGATTGTCACTTAATTACAGTTTAATAGAAGTGTAATTACGTAATCAAAAATTATTTGAGTTCCTGTACCTTCGATTTATTCTATCGAGCTATTTCGAATAACAGACCAGATGTCATTACTAAATGTTTGTATGAGTGAATTGTGTGTGCTGGTGTGTTGTCATGATATCTCAATCTGAGGAGCATTCACAATTAAAGACAAAGGTTCTTTGTTCAAGCCCCTATGTGGACACGTTTTCACTCAGTAGCAAAAAATGAATATCATTTATTTTACGATGATATCATAGAAAATGATATCATTTATTTACCGATCAGATGGATTGTGTTAAAATAATTAAAGTACCCACTTATAATTTTACAGCCAAAATGCAGGAAAAGACGTAGATTTATATCTAGCAAAAATATTAGCATATTTCAATAATAAATAAACAGAAATAGAAATGCATACCACATCTTTATGGTATTAGCGTTTCGTAACGTAAACAGTAAAAATTACGTACTCTTTCAAAATTCCCTTCATACTGATCATCAAAACTACGTCACTCATCAAAATAACGCTATTATGGCTGAAATCGGTACTGACTCTATCGTATCTCTCTCATAACATGACTGTTTTCATAATGTGTCGAGAAGCAAACGAAATAAATAACAGGTGTTTTTGACTACATATGAAAAAAAAATCCCAATTAATCATGTGCAAAAAAACTGGATTCCTCGTCAGGTTTCCCAATTGACCGGAACGTATGCCGTATAGCACCTCAGGGTCAAGTGTTAAAAAACAGAGTTGAGCACGGTATGTTAGAATCCTTAAGGCAAAGGTCAGCGATATTTCAATTTTCCCACGCTAATGTCAAGCCTATGCGAGTGAAATGTATTCCTATTTTTAAAATATTTCATAAGAAAGTTAACCTTAACTGAGAAAAATTTTAAAACTTCACATAATTTTATGTATCTAATTTTGAAATATTTGGACAACTAAAATAAAAGGGATAGTCCATCTCCATTGATTTAACATTAGCGAGGGGACTTGCACTGGCAAACAACCTTAATAATAAAATTGAGTAAAATGTTATAAATATAACTTATATCTTCAATAAGGAATGCCATTATTCGACATTAAAATGGAATAATTTACAGCTTGCATGTATGAGATTTTACGATTAAACTATTTTACATCGTCGATATTTGTATTACTATACAGAAGTGCGTATATTCTTTAACAAAATTATCGAAAGAAATATTTGCTGATTAAATTTCATTGCAAACATTTCATTTATCAAATATTTACTTTTTAAATTTATTCTTTGATCCAGTTTTATGTTATTTTGGTGCAGATGCGTATTAAATATTACATTAGCTTTTAGCAAAATCAGAATTATGTGTCTAAACTATTTTACCCATGTTTGGAGCATTGCCATCCATATTCGTTTAAGCAAGCGTGAAATAGAACATATCCAGTGGTTTTGATAATGTTTTTGAAACATCATTCAAAGTATATATTTTGTGTGGATGTTGTTTCTTATTTCAAAATCAAATGCAATTAAACAAGCACGGTAGCTTGCCAAAAACATCCAAGTTTATTTACTACACATCGTACCTTTATTTTGAAGAAACTTATTTTCTAAGTAAAATCATTTGATAAATGTTTCAAATCAGGATACATTTTTGAAAGACTAATATAAATGTATGTTCTTTCCATTTTCGTAAAGTAAGTGCATGTAATATTAAATTAAATGCAATGAAAATAATTTCATAAATGTAATAAAAATAACAGTATGTTTCAGAACATTTGATCCGCCTTCATTAGTCCATGCGACCGCTATGGGATCTGGAAAATAAAAAGCAATTAACCAGTAAAAAAAAGAAGTATCATCAGAAGAAACGTTAAAATAAATTAATATGGATACAAATTATCAAAGAAAAAAATAAACTAAAATTAATTGCAGTGATATTAAAATTTTTGAATAATTCTTTTTATTAAAATTGTCAGAATTTCTAAATTTCGTACTTGATGACTATAATACTAGGTTGAGCAAGAAGTTCTGGGAAATTTGTGAAAGTTGCGTTATTATGCGCAAATTAACAACAAAAGCAACAAGGACTATTCTTCAAAGTAGAGACCATCACAGTCCATGACTTTCTGCTGTCATTCTGCTAGATTCCGGATTTTCTGGAAGTACCATGGCGGCTCTTTGGAATCGAAAAACACTTGACATGCTTCGTAAACTTCATGAAAGGATTCAAATCGACGGTCCATGAAAAAGTGTTGGATTGAGCGAAAGAGGCCATAATCGGATGGAGTCACGTCTGGACTGTACGCGGAGTGTATAAGAATTTCGACGCCGTCCAATTGTGCAAACTTGTCCTTGGTCCTCTAGGCTTTGTGCGGTTTGGCACTGTCCTGCTGAAACAAAGCGCGCTTTAGGCGGACCAATCTTGGAAACTTCTGCACCAATTTGTCGTAGACGCAACCCAACTGCTGACAACAGTGCTCCTATGTACGATTCCAGTTGTGGTAACTATTAGATTAAAAATTTTCCAGACCTTTTTGCTCAATCTAATAGTAGGTTATTTTGTTTATCTTTAAAGTTTATACCTTCAGTCAGGCTTCCATGAAATTCTATCGTGTAATTTATTAGAAATCATGCAGGCAGTTTCCAAAATCACCATTTTCAGAAAATTGACTTACTGTGTATGATCAAGGAGTAATTTGATCTGTAAAGTTAACATAACTTCACTTCTAAAGAAAAGCTTCCTTGCGTATTCTTTTAAAATGCTCCTAAAATATAAATTTTGAATATAAACTAGTAAATAAAAAATTAATATTTTGACACTTTTAAAGATAGTTGACCCTTTAATTTTTTTGTCTTGATAACTTTCCAGACTTTACCTTTTGACAAAGAAAATAAAATCATTTTATTAGCTTTATATGGGAAACAATAATTACCTTTAATATTATCTCTATATTATTTGATGAATATAAATAAAAATACAATGATTCAAATTATGTGAAAGAAGTAATTAAATTAAAAATATTGTCCGAATTTGAAAGTGGTATGATATTCAAATCACATGAATCTAAAGCATTGTTCATATTATAATTACTTTATAAAACAGAACCATTGATTCAGGAAAAACAATCGGTAAAAAATCGATTTCAGTAAACTTGTGACTAAAAACCATTGATGCAGAAAACAGATCGCAAAAAAGAATTTCAGAAAATTTATGGGTGTAAAACGTTGATTCAGAAAATAGATTTCAGTAAATGTTTGAGTGCAATGTATTGTGATACGTTTGGATCGTGAAAACAGAAAATTTACATCGTTTGAAAAAAATGAGACACCTGCGTATTTTATTTTATTAAAAAGTAGTAGTTTTATTACATTTATCCATAATTTCTGACATTGAAAAATCTTTTTAACAATGAAAATCAATGGACGCAGTCAGAGGTTTTTCGCTATTTCCAAATATTTGATTTTTTGGATGAAGCGAGTTTTGAAACTCATGTCCTCATACATTCTTTTTTTTCGCACTATACACTAGTTTGTCAAAATTGAGAAAACATTTTCAAAAAAGTCTTTTTTAAGGTTTAGTGGTCCTTATTTCAAACTTTGTTTGAAAAAAATAGGAAAAAAAATAAATAAATAAAAGAAGAATAAATAAAAAATTTCAGTTAAAATAAAATCAAGACAATATAACATATTAAAAAAGGGCAATTTCATGGAAGATATCGTAATTTATAGAATACACTATAATAAAATTATACTTTTGAAAGATGTTGTTACTTCTAAACTAGTTATGGTGTTTTTATTAAAAAAAATACTTTTTTGTATTTTTTAAACATACGATAAAAGACCAAATTCATTTCAAGAATTTTCAAAAATGTTGGACTACTTTTTAATAAAATAAAATACGCAGGTCTCTCATTTTTTTCAAACGATGTAAATTTTCTGTTTTCACGATCCAAACGTATCACAATACCTTGTACTCAAACATTTACTGAAATCTATTTTCTGAATCAACGCGTTACACCCATAAATTTTCTGAAATTCTTTTTTGCGATCTGTTTTCTGCATCAATGGTTTTTAGTCACAAGTTTACTGAAATCGATTTTTTACCGATTGTTTTTCCTGAATCAATGGTTCTGTTTTATAAAGTAATTATAATATGAACAATGCTTTAGATTCATGTGATTTGAATATCATACCACTTTCAAATTCGGACAATATTTTTAATTTAATTACTTCTTTCACATAATTTGAATCATTGTATTTTTATTTATATTCATCAAATAATATAGAGATAATATTAAAGGTAATTATTGTTTCCCATATAAAGCTAATAAAATGATTTTATTTTCTTTGTCAAAAGGTAAAGTCTGGAAAGTTATCAAGGCAAAAAAATTAAAGGGTCAACTATCTTTAAAAGTGTCAAAATATTAATTTTTTATTTACTAGTTTATATTCAAAATTTATATTTTAGGAGCATTTTAAAAGAATCCCCAAGGAAGCTTTTCTTTAGAAGTGAAGTTATGTTAACTTTACAGATCAAATTACTCCTTGATCATACACAGTAAGTCAATTTTCTGAAAATGGTGATTTTGGACAATGCCTGCATGATTTCTAATAAATTACACAATAGAATTTCATGGAAGCCTGACTGAAGGTATAAACTTTAAAGATAAACAAAATAACCTACTATTAGATGGAGCAAAAAGGTCTGGAAAATTTTTAATCTAATAGTTACCACAATTTGAATCGTACATAGGAGCACTGTTGTCAGCAGTTGCATTGCGTCTACGACAAATTGGTGCCTAAGTTTCCAAGATTGGTCCGCCAAGATTTTCCAAGATTGGTTAATTTTTTTAAAACAGTTTTCTCTAGAACGTATTACTGTATTTTCTCCAGTGTGGATCATTTTAAACACATATTATAACTGTACTCATAAAAAAAAACCAGTTACTCCCTAATGATTCCGTTACAAGTATTAAGTCCTGCGCGCAAGAAATATAAGGTAAATTCATTTATTTAAAAATATTACATTTCAAATTTAATTTAAAAAAAATACTATGCATCTAGACTATTTATCAGAAAAATAACGTTTATCATATATCTATTTTAATGTATGATTAAAAGGGTCTAGCCTGATAAGCATAGCGAAATGGTCCCAACGGCCGATGTTCTAAATGACATGTGTGGTAATAAGGCTCACCATGAGAATACAATGTACAGTGTTTTTAGCGACTGATCTTGAGCTGTCCTTGAGATAACCAGCAAAGTATGCGCCGGCGCTACTGTTTTTCAAATATGTTTTTCTCAAAAAGGACAAACATTAAAAAAATGAAACCAACGCCAATTATTGAAGAATATATTAGTTCATATTATATATATTTTTTACATTTTTACACAAATTTTAACATAGAAAAATAAACAAAAATATTAAAAAAAAATTATTAATGTAGTAATTTTATATTTACACCATCCAAAAAATTAGCGAATAATGGTCGAAGTATGTATTTTTAAGAAAAAAAAAAAATTCGTTAAAATCGAAGATGCGCTTTTTCAGTTATAAAAAAAATAATGCTAGCAACTTGCTAAAATATTCGTATTTTTCCCGGTTTGCATTTTCAGAAATACGCTACTATCAATGTTTTGGTCTATTCCTGACATTTCCATTCGGGCAGGATACGCAGTACGCCAAAATAAGAGAATGTTTCCATACATACCACTTAGATACATACCACCATCAGATTAGTTAAACTAATTGTATTTTAACATATATTTTATTTTATAAGGATTTGAGGCTATGATTTCTTTTAACTAAAATTATGTTTTTTTCATAAGATTTCATTTAACTTGCAATGATCGTCTTTCCAGTTAAAAATTTGTACTCGAACTTTAACTTATTTTCAAATGTCCGATCAAAGTTAAATTTTACATACTGATACTGACTTAAATCCGATTACAATGAAATATTATTATGATTTTCGACTCTTACCATATTATACATACTTATATTAAAGGATAACACAAAAAAAATTCGGATAGATTACCGTCAAGAACTTTAAGAAAGAGTTTTAGCTTAGATAACATAAACCTGCGATGGTTGCGTTTTTTAACTTTTATAATTACATTTTATGTATTTTTCAACGCTGAATCAAATAATTAACTTGATTTTTAACCAACATGTCAAGATTTTTCGCAAATTTTAAATTTCAAGGTTAAAAAATAGCGAAAAATCTGATACTATAAAATAGATGCAAAACTTTTTTTAGTCAGTTTAATTTTATTTAATTCAATAATTTATTAGATCTTTTGGCTTATACTGGGTTCCTTACGGCTAAACATCTCGGGGGTCCGATGAGGTTGGGAGGGGAGGGGGGATCAATTTTAACTTTTAGATTTTTAACTTTGAAATTTACGATTTGAGAAAATTCCCGACGTGATGGTTTAAAATGAAGGTCATTTTTGGATTCAGAGCTAAAAATACATAAGAATCAATTTTCAAAAGCTAAAAAACATGCCACAACCCAAAATTTGAAAGACAGTGTAATCTAACGGCATTTTAAAATATGTATCATTTTGTAAAGAATTGAGGCTGTTGATTTTCATCCTTTGATTTAACAAAAAATCTGTTATTTTTATCCTCTTATAATGTTCAGTACAAATTGTACATTTTACAGAAATATGCCAGAATGATTAAAGATTTCAAATTTATATTGCAATGCTAATTTTACTCTCAACCATTTCTTTAACAGATCTGACGAAATTATATTTCTACTAAATTTGTGAATGACCCCTAATATGCAGCAAAAAATATACTCCAATTTTAAACAGCTATTACTCGGTCAATTTTAAGCGCAAAATAACGGGACTTTTTTTCCTTACTTGCCAGTGTAACAGGGAAATTTTACTAAATATAACTTATAGGACCAGAGGACCGTATAAAAATTTAGATTCTGTAATTCTTCTCTAAATTGTTTTTCTCTTGACACTTTTTTTTTATCTTAACCCTGCACCTAATTTTGACCATTTTTGTAATTGGAAGTATGCATCTAGGACCAATGGTTGTGAAAATAACGGTCGGTCAGGTTATACGTGGGCACACTGTATATTTATTTATACACTGTGCATCCTGTCCTAGTGGAAATGTCACGAATCGACTAATTCATTGATAGCAGCGTATTTCTGAAAATACAAGCAGGGAAAGTCATGAATATTGTAGGAAGTTGCTAGCATTATTTTTGTTATAACTCAAAAAGCGCATCTTCGATTTTAACAAAAAAAAAAAAAAAAAATTCTTAAACGTACATATTTTGAGCATTATTCTATAAATTTTTTGGTTGGTGTAAATATGAAGTTACTATATTAACAATTTTTTTTTAATATTTTTGTTTATTTTTCTATGTTAAAATTTATGTAAAAATGTGAAAAAAATATATAATATGAACTAATATATTTTTCAATAATTGGCATTGGTTTCATCTTTTTTTTTTTTTTTTTTTTACTTATATACTTTTTGAGAAATGCGTATTTGAAAAATAGTAGCGCCGGCGCATACTTCGCCGATTATCTCAAAGACAGTTCAAGGTCAGGTGCTAAAAAAATCTCTATATTGTATTTTCATGGTGAGCCTTATTACCACACGTGCTATTTCAAACATCGGCCGTGGAGGACATTTCGCTAGGCATATCCGGCTAGACCCTTTCATAATCAGATTTTAACCAGTTTGTGGAGATATTGCAATTCACATAAAGGTGACGTTTACATGTAATTTGTCAGTTTAAAAGGTACCCACCCCTTAAAAAAATAATTTATAGCTTGCAAAATAAAAAAAAAAGTTTTCAATGAGAAAATAGAATACCCGAGACAATAATTATAGCAAAGTGAATGTATAAGTCGATGATTATGAAAGTGGGCAAGTCCATTTTATGCTATTGGTAGACATTTAATGGTTTTCATCTGAATGAATTCGAAAATATTCGTAAACAGTAATAGATTTATTTCATATTTTAGTGGAAATATTTTTGGTACATTTAATATGCAGTAAGGATTATCTATATTGTATACATAGAAAAAAAATCATGGTTTTGATATGTACCGATGGACTTGTCTGACTTTCAAAAGCAATGATTTATTGGAAAGATTGTTTTTCTTTGAATGGAATATAATTATAATAACAAAATGGTGAATAATTTATTTTATTGACTTATTTATTTTATTTCAATATTTTATTCTTCGTTAGACAGTTACGATAGAATTAAAAATGTATTTATATTTAAAGGGGAAAACAATGGAAAAAATAAGAAGAGATTTTCGTAATAAATTGTACAGATGTAATTATATTTCATATACGCTTGTGAATTACGCTCGGAATATTGAATAATTTTAGTTGCATGAATTGTTTGTTGCATTGCTAGCGTAACGCCAACAGACTGAAAAAATGTCCAAGTCAGGACTCGGATTCAAGTGATTGATATAAAGCACCAACGTTCTACCCACTGAACCACTCGGACGATATCCAGTCTGGCACTTCTCACTTTCATATGTTGAAAAGACTGCATATTCACGCTGTTAGAGGAATATCATCATGTTCCGCAATCTTCTATCACAAACATGAGATGAAGATAAACCCAGTACTCTTTTTTCACTCTGCTGGCTTAACGTTTAACTAGCTATGAAAGAATTCATGCAACTAAAATATTCAATATTCCGAGCGTGATTTATAACTCAAGCATTAAATAAGTATGTCATTTCACAGTTCCTGGGTTTTGTCAACACCTACTTGACAGAAAGCCTTTGAGAGATTTCGTGACGTCACTTTTAGACGACTTAATATCTTTCTTCCAGATGGAACTGTGTGCTTTTCTTGAGCGTTCAAGAATTACACTTGTGATTTTTTTCCACTACATACTTTCTTTGAAAGAGAATTAAGTTAAACATTTATTTTTTTCATTTTCTTCCTACTTTGTTCGCAAAGGTTAATTTTTAAATGTATATACAGTAGTACCCCAACGTACGTCCCCTCGACTTACGTCACCCTGCATTTATGTTGTCTGGCCTGAAAAAAAAATCTTTAATTAACACGGAATTTGTTTTAATACTATTGTTCCTATGAAGGGAAAAATTCTCCCGACAGTCATGTAATAGTGACAAATAAACAAACAAATTCACTAGAAAAAGCTCTGCTCCGTGCTTATAAGTGAAAAAAAGAAGAAAAATGCCGGTTCAAACTTCATTGCAAGATCTTTTCACATCCTCAAAGACTCGAACAGGGCAACTAGAAGGACAATAAGTTTTACGTTAACAATTTATTGATTTATTGATTTATTCCAAATTCTTGTATTGCAAATACATTCTATTGCTAATTTTAAATGTATGTAATATACCTGGTTTCTAGAATTATAAAAATTTACTTTCACAGGTGTGTTCTTGGTAAAAATAGAACTTTTTAATAGTTTTAGACCTTAATTATAAATTAATAACTTAATTATAAGGAATTTTTCCGCTAGCCCGCCACAGGCTAGTGGACAATAGGTCTGTAACTTGTAAAATACTATACTAGTTGAAAGAATAATGGATTTAAGGATGCGACAGTAAATATCTCCAAAATAGGCCAAATGAGTGTGAAAATGCAACAAAGAAATATTTTAAAAGCTAAAAAGCTGAAAATAAGATATGAATAACATATGAAGATGATAATATGTAAAAAGAAAATACGCTTTCTTGAATTAATTGTTTCATATTAACTAATTTAAGATTTAGAAATAAATTGAGAAATTCTAAGGATATTGTTTAAATACTGGTCGATTTTTTTTCGTTACCTTAAAAAAGAAAAGTAGAAAAAATATAATTTTTAATAAATGCTCTTACTTGCGCTTTCTAACAAGCGGAAAAAAAACTATGATTCTTATAGTCTGGTTTTCTGCAAACGCCAAATTAATATATTGTAACGGAAGATTTGGGGAGAAGGATAAATTGTAAAAAAAAAACAAATTAGGAGTCATTTTCAAGATGTACAGTGATCACTCATAAAAGGATGGGTTTAAAATAATCTATTTTACATTTATACTTATTTTCGAAATACGAGTATACCCTATTCATTAAATTATTTTAATCATCAATGTTCTTCGTTATTCTTTTCTTCATTTTATCGCGAATAGCTGGTTCAAATATATAGATGGTTTTCAGAATTTTAATATAATAAAAAAAAATATTTTGGAACTCAATCTGCGGATTGGGATGGTTTCATTATTTATTTATAATTTATAAAAATATTACTCTATAGGTCATAAAATACAAAATTTTCGCCTATTTGTTTGTAAAACGAAACAAAATATAATCTGTTTATGAAGAAGGGTTTTCGACTTTATTTTACTCTTATTTTAATCTATTAAAATATTTTTAATTTTATTATTAATTAGTTATTCACTCTAGTAATATAAATTCTGTTGCAACAAAGGATGGGTCATAATGATCAAGACATTTACAATTTGTGTAAAAATGGATAAATATGTAACATTACACAGGTTAAATTTATAAAATGACTAGGGGGCTCTGCCCCCTGCAAGCTACGCTCGCCAACACCCATTCAGACACCACAGAATCTAAAAACACGCTAATCTGATCGGTTTAAAAAATATTATAGAAGATTGAATTATACTGAAAAAATCTGTGCAGATCTCCCTGTAAATGGGTTTCCATTCAATTTCCTTTGATTTCAAAAATTTAAGGCCGAATCAGTTACTGTTAAGACATCGAATGGTTGTTTTCGTGTTTGATTTAAGAGGATCGGTTAAACGTTTGAAAAGAAGCTAAAATAAAAGGAAATAAGTGTACAGAGTCTTTGTCTCCCGGTATTTTAAAACAATTTCTATAACAATAGCCTAAGTCATGTGACTATCATCTAGATTTCCGGGCGAACTACTTCGCTTTTTATATTCCTGGTGCCATTTTGGTACTTTAATATTAGCCAGGTACAGGTGATAAGTCGAAAAATATTATTCTATCGTCATCATTTCATCTATATCATAATAGTCAAAGTCATGTAACTGCCATAAATAAATACGCTCTGATCCCTTCGCTTTTCATATGAAAGTTTGGCCCAGATATCATATACGGCCCCATATTGGCGCGATTTTTTTCCGACGCTAATTTGGGGAAAAGATCAACAGCATAAACAACAACATCCGGCTTATCAAATCAAGCAAAATAACGATACTATGGCGCCAGTTAAGTAACCGTTGCGTATATGACATTGGCGTCAGAAAAAAATCGCGCCAATATGGGACCGTATGTGGCATCTGTGCCGAAAGTTTTCCATTTCGATTTAAAAAATCAATTTTTTTTTCGAATAATACTACATAAAAGCATTGTCGCAAAGAATTCTTGGTTCTGTTACTCTAGCCGGGTGCAAATCTCGCCAATAACTATTTTTTAACTCGCCAGTTTGCATTTTTTTTTTTTTTTTTGGGTGGTAAATTAAAACATTGCTTTGAAGTTGAAATTAAATGTCATCGTTTGTTACATCATTTAATATTTGACCAGATGCCATATACGCACCCGGTTTGACGTGATTTTTTTAATGAAAATTTGGCGAAATCCTCGTTTTCGAATACCAGTTACATATTTTTTTTTGGTACTACTTAGTTATCCCGTCGAACAAAAATCTATCACCAAACTATAAGATTAAATGCCAATAATGGTTGATCGTAAATGTCACATTCACTTGACTTTAGGCAAGTTACACGTCTTTACGTCATCAAGTGATTTTTATTTCGACGTTTTATTTGTATATTTATTAATGTTATACTATTTTTTTTTCTTTCGTTATTTAAAATAAAAATTATGTCAATTTGTATAATTTGGCGAGTGGTTTGGCGATTTATATAATTTGGCGAAATGGGTCGATGGAATAACTAAGTAGTACCGTATTTTTTAAATTATGTTCTACTATTTTTATTAAAGAAAAATAACCAAAAAAATAATTAACTATAGAACAAAACAATTTATGTAATTTAAAAAAAGTAAATAAAGTAAAGAAACACTTATTATTAAATAAACAACAATAGCCGAGTTACCATGTCAACCAAAATAATGCCATTTTGGCGGTAGGTACCCCGGTGCGTATATGACATCTGTGCCTAATATTTTTCTTTTCATTTCGTTTAAAAAAAATAAAGAAGTGAAAGCCATTTATTTTAAATGTTTCTGTTTATATTAAAAAAATTGATAATGAAATGCAAATTGAATTATGAATAAAAGTAACATGATACATTTCTTAGCATACATTTGCGGGAGGCCAAACGTCTCGCCAAATTAGTTTAAAATAGTAACCTTTTCTAAAATCTGAAGAAAAAAAATATCTGTTTGATTAAAATTTGAGTTGCCATAATAAGAAAAATGTATATAAAATTAGAAAAAAATTAATATTTCGAAAACTGATTCGAATTTAAAAATTCTAATACCAGTTTTGAAATCTGCGGATCAATATTGATTTTTGGTGTTAATTTCATCGCAAAGTATTCCATATTTTAGGAGAAATCGCCGTGAAACATTAGTTGTTTAATCAGTCGATTCAAAGAATCGTTACATTTCAGCCGTTTCGTATATTCGTTTCGTAAATTCGTTTCATAAATCATGATCAGGATCATTAGGATTTTATATATATAGGGTAGATATCTGTCATAATTGCTGCATTGCAGTTTTAATCATATAAGTGTGAAATATATACTGGTAAATGTATACTTCTATTCATTGTTCTACAAATATGTAATGACCAGAAGTAAAAAAAAAAGAATAGAAAGTTTTAAGCTCTACTTTAAAAATGACCAAGTTTCGTTTAAATTGTACTGACATAACAACGTGCCCAGACAGCAAGGTGTTCCGAGTCATTTTACATTTCATTTCATGTCGTTTGATAAATGGCTCTCTAATATTTTCATTTCAGTTTTTGGCTCTTTTCGTTTTTATATTTCTATAAAATATGTTTAACACATTTATTTGAATCCATCTTATCTAAATACTCTTAAACTAAAATTCTGAAGGTATAATTTGATTTAAGAATGTCGTCACCAGTAATTACTTTTAGTAATTATCTTGTAACTGTATTTTTAATAGCATCATTGAAAATAAAGTCCTTCCCGCCAATGCCGGGAGGAAGAGGTAGCTTTCATATTCCTTATTTTTTAAAAGCCAGCTTATATTATTCAAACACACGGAGCTCAAAATTGTGGAGGAAATATGAAGATTAAATACTAATTTTTGTCAAAATTGAATATAATGAGAATTTCGCAAAATTAGTCACTGTTATCAAAGCTGGTTTTATTAAAGTGATATATATTTGTCAACAAATCCGGTGATATCCCGAATTATATTAATAATTATATTAACCCGAATTATCGGTGATAGCCCGCCATTTTAAAACAACATAATGGGTGCAACAAAGCTCACAAATGAACTTGTTCGACACCTTAGTAATTCCTGTGCCATGCTCACTCATATCTAAATCGGTTCATACATACGAGTGCTGTTGCAGGCAAAAAATCAGATTTTTCAAAATGTCACACACATTCGAAATTCAAACTGCTACATCTCGGCATTTTTTTTTAGGTAAAGTCAAAACAAAAAAATGATCCGGAACCAAGTTATACCCAAATCTGTTCATACATACGCGTGTTATCGAGTGACAAAAATCAGATCGTTTCAAAATCTCAACCACACTAGAATTTCAAAGTGCTATAACTCAACCGTTTTTTAAGATACAGACGAAACAAAAAATGCTCCAGAATCTTTGTATGAAGACCAATCACATAAGAAAAAAATGTTTTTCAATGTCTAATTTTTTTGTACCTCATTTTAAATTAATTTTTTTTTAATTTTTAAATGGCCGCCATTTTGAAACAAGATGGCGGATGAAGTTAGCAAACGAACTCGGCCGAGAGATTGCTATGTACTATGCACATGCCTTGTCACATCTTAATCGGTTCATAAATACGCGTGTTATCGCGTGACAAAAATCAGATCGTTTCAAAATGTCAGCCATGCTAGAAATTCAAAGTGCTATAACTCAGCCATTTTTTAGATATAGACGAAAGGAAAAATGCTCCGAAATCTTTGTATCAAGGTCAAACACATAATAAAAAAAACTTTTTCAATTTCTATTTTTTTTCGTACCTCATTTTAATTTTAAATTAAAAAAAAAGTAATGGCCGCCATTTTTAAACAAGATGGCGCATGATGTTGACCAACGTACTCGGTCGAGACATTGGTATGTACTATGTACACACCAAGTTATATTCAAATCCGTTCATAAATACGTGTGTTATCGCGTGACAAAAATCAGATCGTTTCAAAATGTTAGCCACACTAGAATTTCAAAGTGCTATAACTCAACCGTTTTTTAAGATATAGACGAAACAAAAAATGCTCCGGAATCTTCGTATCAAGCTCAAACACATAAGAAAAAAATCTTACTCGATTTAAAATTCATTTTGTACTTCATTTTGAATTTTAAATTTTTTTAAATTTTAAATGGCCGTCATTTTGAAACAAGATGGCGGATGAAGCTGGCCAATAAACTCGGTCGAGACATTGCTATGTACTATGCATATTCCTTGTCACATCCAAATCGGTTCATAAATACGTTTATTATCGCGTGACAAAAATCAGATCGTTCAAAATGTCAGCCACACTAGAATTTCAAAGTGTATAACTCAACCGTTTTTTAAGATACTGACGAAACAAAAAATGCTCCAGAATCTTTGTATGAAACCCAAACACATAAGAAAAAAGTAATTTTCAATGTCTATTTTTTTGTACCTCATTTTAAATTAAATGTTTTTTTTTTAATTTTTAAATGGCCGCCATTTTGAAACAAGATGGCGGTTGAAGTTAGCAAACGAACTCTGCCGAGAGATTGGTATGTACTATGTACATGCCTTTTCACATCCTTATCGGTTCATAAATACGCGTGTAATCGCGTGACAAAAATCAGATCATTTCAAAATGTCAGCCACACTAGAATTTCAAAGTGCTATAACTCAACCGTTTTTTAAGATATAGACGAAACAAAAAATGCTCCGGAATCTTCGTATCAAGCTCAAACACACAACAAAAAAATCTTTTTCGATTTAAAATTTATTTTGTACTTCATTTAATTTTTTTTTTTTTTAATTTTTAAATGGCCGTCATTTTGAAACAAGATGGCGGATGAAGCTGGCCAACGAACTAGGTCGACACATTGCTATGTACCATGCACATTCCTTGCCACATCCAAATCGGTTCATAAATACGTGTATTATCGCGTGACAAAAATCAGATCGTTTCAAAATGTCAGCCATGCTAGAAATTCAAAGTGCTATAACTCAGCCATTTTTTTTTATATAGACGAAACTAAAAATGCTCCAGAATCTTTGTATCAAGCCCAAACACATAAGAAAAAAATATCTTTCGAAGTCTATTTTTTGTGCCTCATTTTAAATTTTAAATTTAAAAATAAAATAAAATGGCCGCCATTTTGAAACAAGATGGCGGATGAGGCTGGCCAACGAACTCGGTCGAAACATTGCTATGTACTATGCACATTCCTTGTCATATCCAAATCGGATCATAAATACGTGTATTATCGCGTGACAAAAATCAGATCGTTTCAAAATGTCAGTCATGCTAGAAATTCAAAGTGCTATAACTTAGCCATTTTTTAAGATATAGACGAAACAAAAAATGCTCCAAAATCTTTGTATTAAGCCCAAACATACAAGAAAAAAATCTTTATCAATGTCGGATTTTTTTGTGCCTCATTTTAAATTTTAAATTTAAAAAAAAATTTAAACGGCCGCCATTTTGAAACAAGATGGCGGATGAAGCTGGCCAACGAACTCGGTCAAGACATTGGTATGTACTATGTACACACGAAATTTTATCCAAATCAGTTCATAAATACGAGAGTTACAGCATGAAAAAGATCAGATATATATATGTATATATATATATATATATATATATATATATATATATATATATATATATATATATATATATATATATATATATATATGTATATATATATATATATATATATATATACATATATATATATATATATATATATATATCAATTTTGAACGGAGGGTGGTTTCGGGGTATAGGGGTCATGATTGGTGAAAATAAACCAAAATTTTTCGGAATCGTTTTCCTCCGAACGGCTGCAATAGGTACCTTTTTGTAATGAAAGCTACCTAATACACATTTCTAGTCGAGTGAATATTTATGCATTTTTCTCTACGAATTCGGATTTCGTAAACAAAATATGTAGCTTGTTCTTTACTCTTTTTTTATGCCGACAGAATCTCAAAGAGTTTGTGTGTTTTAAAAAGGGAATTGCATGTACGAGTACAATAAATGAAATAAAATCAAATTACATGGAAACAAACGAAACTTCTTCTTTCTAAATTTGAAGGGTAAACTTCGTTCTTCATTCTTGTTTTCGTAATCGCATAAACGTAGTACAATTTATCTCGACATAATTTTGAAAAAAAAAAAAAAAAAAAAAAAAATCGAATAATTTTAAGAATTTCGGAACAAATGCAAAGTAAGGAAAAAAACATTTTTCTATACCTAACTTTACATATAATCTGATAAAAACACTTGAAAATTTTTTGTTAACAATGTTTTGTAATATGTATTATGAAATTCCGTACAATTTATGTAATCAATGCATTCATTTGTGTAAACACCCTGTTTCTTCATAAATGTACATAACAGAACTTTTATTTTATCTTCCATTAAAAAAAATTGCGATTTTTGAATTCCAAAATTTTTTCAACTTAAATTCTTAATACGTTTTACAGTTTATTAATTAAACGAATTAAAATTATTTTTATAAATCATACTTGAAAAACCACCACTTTCCTAAGCAACTATAATAATAAGAATAATTTTAAGAATAATATTAATAATAAAATTTAATTTGAAACCGAAATTTTGTTTTAGGAAGGAAATTAAGTAAATTTTAAATGATAACAGCAGACACAGTAAAATTAAATAAATTGCCTGGTTCAATGTATATATATATATTTCATTAAAAAAAAAGCTAGTTAGAAAGTATGATAAATACGTTAAATTAAAATAAATTTTTAGACTATAGTTTGTTTCTGTATATTTCTTAAAGAAAATAATTTTTTTTTGCTGTAAACCTGTCATAGATATTACTGACAGTGTTTAAATGCACAGGTTTTGCATGCCTGTAACATTTCCATCATTAGTATATAAAACTAGCATGAAATAAAACATGTTTCGATTTTTAGTTTTAACAGATTTACCGTTCAATTTTACTGTTTTAGCCCAGTAATTTTAAGATATATTTTTTTTCTTTATAATTAAAAATAAATTTAAAACGTACGTGATAATTTAGCAAAAGTTTCAGAAATCCAGCTATTTTTCTCATTACGAAATATAAAACTTTATTATAAAGAATAAATATTTCCAAATAAAACCATTTTACAAAAATAATGATTTATTTCAGAATGATTATTTATGTTTATTTTGTTTCCGATTTGATAAAATGAAATAAGCAAAGGGATTTCATAGGAATATTTCGATTGTTTATTTATATTAAATAAAAAATAAATATTAATACATGGAAATTATTCCAGAGAGAAACATTCGCCTTGCATACAATATTTCAAATGAAAATCAAATTTCAAATTTCAAAGTAATTGCTTAAAAGGCGCAAAGGCCAACATAGTGAAAAAGATTCCAAGCCGGGACTCGAACCCGGGCCATCAGGACTGAATATGTTCGGACAGAATCGTATATGTTTTAAAGGACTGAAACGTAGCAATCTTATATTTAAAAGGCAAATTCCCACAATAAGGTATAACTGTATTCTCTTTCAAAGGTTTTCTGTAAACTGATAATTCCTGCCGCAGCAATATGCATTTTACCTTTTCAGTTTACAGAAAACCTTTGAAAGAGAATACAGTTATACCTTATTTTGCGAATTTGCCTTTTAAATATAAGATTGCTGCATTTCAGTCCTTTATCAGAAGAGCCTACAACATTTGTTAAGATAGTCAGCTTGAGACTGAAATTAATTTCATTAAAATAGTTGCAGTAGATCATGGTTATAAAAGCTTCCAGATTGACCGGATTATTTCGCAGTTTAATACCCCCCCCCCCCCCCCCCCAGTCAGGCCAGCGGTTTGTTAATACATTACCTATCAAGTACAGGAGTATGCATTATGTCCCCATCTTATATGAAAAATTAAAGCAGATCCTTCAATCATTCAATATAAAATTAGTAGCTCTCCCCCCCCTCCCCATGCCTGATTCAAATTGTTAGTAATAATATTGATAAAATCATGAATCATCAAAAAGCTGGGGTGTATGAAATTCCGATTACCCTCCCAAATAAAGAAAGATTAGTGTATATAGGCGAAACTAAAAGAAAATTCTCATAAAGGTTGAAAGAGCACAAGCGGGATATTTCACAATCTAAACTTAATACAGCTCTCGCAAGATTTTGTTTTGCTTATGAGCGGAGCAGAGTTATCTTTGAAGAAGCAAGAATCATTATCCCATGCAAGAATCCATATTTAAACAAAATTTTAGAATCCATTAGGATTATTAAGCTTGGACAGCACACCTGTAATGATAATTTATCCTACAACATACATAAAATTTAGCACAATATGTTATAAACTGGTTTTGAGTCAGTTCATTTTCCCCTCCCCCCCCTCTTCCATAGCTGGATTGGTTTTCTCCTTTTTATTGCCTTGGCAGCTTTGTGACGTTTGGTGCGCCCTCTAGACAAGATCGTCAGTGACTCCGAGATGTTTGCCTCCATTCTTGAACGATTTTAGACTTGTGTGCCATCCTGATGACGTACGCGGAAGCGAAACGAAACGTTGATTTTTTAATGTATATATATTTTTTTATGTAAATTTTTAATATGTGTACCATTTAGCAAAGTGTATTTTATTTTAAATACATTAATTTGACAATTATTCTAATTGGTAAACAAATCATATTAGATGTAAATTTCCAAATGCGCGAAAAAATGTCCGGACCAGGATTCGAACCAGGGACTTCCTGGCTGAAGCCGCCAGCGCTCTGCGATTTGAGCTATCCCGAACGAATCTGGTGGAACTTTTACACCCAGCTAACCTTAATGATTATAGCATCTGATCTGAAACCTGGTTCAGCTCAACAGAATAAATTTCAGGTAAAGGAATTCCAGAAATTGCTGAATACGAAATTACACAAAATTAATTTTAACACAATTATTCTAATTGGTAAACAAATCATATCATATGTAAATTTCCAACTGGGCGAAAAATGTCCTGACCAGGATTCGAATCAGGGACTTCCTGGCTGAAGCCGCCAGTGCTCTGCCATCTGAGCTATCCCGGACGAATCTGATGGAACTTTTTCACCCAGCTAATATTAATGATTATAGCATCTGGTCTGAAGCCTGGTTGCTACGAAACCTTAAGCCTCAGAAAGTTCTTCACCGATTTCTTTGAAATTCACCGATTACATTGAATTTGAATGCTCACGTGTTTTAATATTACTATTATGAACTCGCACCCCCCTCCCCCAGTTTCATCCCCCGTGGCACTTTTTAAATATTTTTCGACACCCATTTGTGGTATATCATTAGATAGCACTTTGACCACTCTTTTATATTAATATTATGCATCTCCCCTCACTATGCCCTCCGGAGAGGAAACATTACTGAAAATTTCGTCAGTATTTTTTATGATATTTGTTTTTTCTTTGTTTTTTTATTTCGTGTTTTTTTAGCTCACAGGCTATTAAATCCTGAGAGCTAATGTGCCCGAAGTTTCTGTATGTTCTGTATGCATGTAACGCGATAACTCTTGATAGAAATATCCGATTTGCTTCAAATTTTGTAAATACGTTCATTCTGATAAGGCGCTTCCCTGATTAGTTTTGGGAGTTCATTGGTTAAGCATAAAAGGGGCAACGGGGGCTAATCTCCCCTTAATTTCGATAAATGAGTTTTTCATGCAGAATTATTTGTTTTGCTTCAAATTTTGTAAATAATTTCAGTCTGATATGGTACTTCACTGATTAGTTTTGGTGTTTTATTGGTTGTACAAAGGGGTATGAAGAGCTAAATCCCCCCTTAATTTAGATAATTTGGTTTTTCATGTAGATTTGTAGGTTTTGCCATTTGCTTCAAATTTTGTGAATAGGTTCTATCTGATAAGATACTTACCTGATTTGTTTTGGGGGTTCATTGATTAAGTATAAAGGAGCAAACGGGGGGCTAATCCCCCCCTTCATTTAGATAAATGGGTTTTACATGCAGAATTATCCGATTTGCTGCAAATTTGGTATACCGGTTTATTCTGATAGGGAGTTTCCCTGATTAGATTTGGAGGTTCATTGGTTAAGTATAAAGGGGGGATGGGGGTAATCCCCTTTTTTGTTTTTCAGTGGGCATTATTCTTTGAAATAAGAGTATAATATACAATTAGTGTGCAATTACAACACTCGATTTGCCAGGGATGCCACCGCACTTACTTCAACTGATAATCGACCTGCCAATTATGATGTTGCGAAATATTCACAAGCCAAATCTTTGCAATGGCACGCGGCTTGCAGTAAAAAAAAAAAAAAAGAGCAACTTCATAGAAGCAGCAAACTTGACAGGACCTTTCAAAGGTGAAGATGTCCTCATTCCTTGCATTTCTTTGATTCCAATGGATGCGCAATTTCAATTTAAGAGATCGCAATTACCTATTTGATTGGCGTTTGTAATCTGCATCTACAAAGCTTAGGGCCAAGCTTTAAAATTCTGCGGTTTAGATCTAGACATGAATTGCTTCTCAGACTGGCAATTATATGTTTCGTGTTCTGAAATTGGCAAATCAGACAATCTCTATATCTGCACAGATAATGTAACAACAAAAAATATTGTATACCCACAAGTATTGTGAAATTAAACATATTAGAAACGTGCACTTTCTCTTTTCTTTTTTTTCCCATTTAGCCAGACTGAGCCACAACAACGCGTGGCCGGGTACAGCTAGTATATAATATATATATAATATTTTAATATAAAATAACGGTTTAAAATAAAGTGTTCAGAGCGTCGATTGGAGTCTCTGCAGATATTTGTAAAAAAATTTGGTAAAATCCAAAGCAATAGTTTGCAACATAAAACGTGTAGGGGAGGGCAGTACACAGTGAGACGAAAATTATTATTACTTAACAAATGGCGACGATTTTTATTCTTTTGAAATTTTTTTGCTACATCTTCAAGTTACAATAATGCGCTACACATTAATGTATAAATGCTTTTAAAAAAGTTATTTATAAAAGCTTAGAAGCTGCATAACGGAGTATCGAAAATTATCTCACTGTGTACCACAAGTAGTACATCACAGTGAGACAAAGTATATATTTTCATAAATCATACATTTTTACATTCTATTAATAACTTTCTGCAGTTTATGATTTCTAATTAATATTTCTAGATTTTCAAAATATTAAAAATATGAGCCTCGGGTGGACAATGGCAGACCTTGGGCTACCTTTATGCAAATTTTCAGCCTCTTATGATTAGTAAATTTCGCTAGCCATCGCACCCCCACACACACAAAGAGAAAGAGAGAGAGAGATAGAGAAACCTTCTTTTATTAATAAATAACTTTTTTAACAGTGAACCACATAGTAGGTACACAATAAATTACGTCTTACTGTGTACTACAACTGAGTGTCTCACTGTGTACTTTCGTTACGTTGTAACAAAATGGATGCCACATCTTTTACATCAATTTCATCGCTTTAAAAAGTTTATGTATTTTTGTCTAAATAGTCTATTATTAGATATAGCTAGGTTTAGTTAATTAAATATATGTCATATGGAAATAAATAAACTCTAAAATAGACGTTTATGTAACTTTAACCACTATAAAATAAGGAATTATTTACTATTTTGTCGGACGAGTAACTGAAGCGCCGAAAATACATCCACGTGTTGCATAAGATGATGTCGTTATGTTAGTGTGCCAGCTTGAAGAAAAAGTTACAATTATGTCAAAGTGGCGACTGTCTCACTGTGTACCATGTCTCACTGTGTACTCCCCTACAATATTTATTTATTTTATTAGGAAACAGTCAATATTACATTCAATCACTTTTTAAATATTGCTAAATCTCTAGTAAAATAATATAATCATCTTCAAAAAATAATTAAAATTTCACCTTCAGCAATTATACAATATTGCTCAATATTGCGTAATACAAATAAAGATTACAGACTTTTTAAAAATAAATCTTGATAAATTAACGCCCATTGAATTTTAATATTTTTCATTATGTAATAACATGCCTAATAATTATTATATGAAAATAAATGATATAACCATGTATGTGTTTAGTTTTAATTTCAACATTTAACCAGAGATAATTGGACAAAGAGACGGGCACAATATCTACTAATACTATAAAATGAAAATACGTTGACTTCTTCGTTAGACCAGATAATACTTTTAAAAGCTTTTATTACAAAAAATATTTGTAAACAACAAACTAAAATAATGTATCAGGCAACAATTCGTTGTTTTACGACATTTTTTTTTTACACGAATAAAACTTCTTAAATTTAAAAATCATTATTTGTATCTTAAACCTTTTACTCCATAACAACCACATTCATGTCACCAATAAGCTGACCAAATTTAATAAGATAAATTTCTCATAACGCGCTTAGGCATATTTCATATTTAAAGAATTTAATACGCATTATTGATAATAAAAATTATTAAAGAAATTCGTATTTAACCCTCTTATCAGTTTGCATCTGCATCACCCCTTAAGATATTTAAATAATGCTATTATTTTGAAGGAAAAGTTTAAGAGTTCACCAACCTTTTATCTAAATTTCAAGTGCAAATCATCTACTAGCACGTGCTCCAAAGAAGATTAAATAAAATTATTCATATAGTGAGAATAAAGTGGAAGAATATAAGTAATACTTTGTATTGAATGTTGTCTTACTGGTTGGAGAAAAACCCACATATTCACTTGCTACACTGTAAATTATAGAAAATTTTATTTGGATGTAGCACGAAGGCTTACGAAAATATAGTATAATGACTCCTGAGTTTCACAAATCCGAAAAGTGTTTCTTAATCTTCAGAAAAGAACAGATTTTCTAGCTTTAAAGAAGCATTTATCAGAGAAAAGACACTTATGCTTCCCGCAATTTTCGGAAACTTCACAAAGTAGTTATTACGGTGTTTTAATGTGTTTTCTAAACCCTGTATCAACGCGAAATATCGATTTTAAAGATGTTGTTAACAGATTCCGATTAAGCTGAAGTTGGGCCCAGGGCCTGTTAAAAAGTTGGGCCCCTCCCCTACCTCCCCATTCCCGGCGACACTTTCAGAAAAAAAAGTAGGTTTATTTGATGAGTTGACAAAGTTGTTTGGGTAAATGTTTCAAGTTTACAAAAAAAAATTAATTTACAAGAATAATCAAGAAAATGAATTACCGTCCACTTTTTCAAATAAGCATTTGTATAATTCACAAATATCTATGATCCACAGTTTATGTTGCAGAGTAAATGAGTACGTCTTTTTCAAAACTCGCCTTATCCAAAATCATAAAAATTCTGTTTTTCCTAGCAGTCTAGTAATCATTTTAAACTATAATTCTGACATTGTAAAATCCTCATTTATATTGAAACCAATAGACACAGTATACAGTTTTTGGCATTTTACCTAAATTTGATTTTCTGGATACGACAAGTTTTGAAAATTATAGGTACTCTCAAATTGAAAAAGACTTTTACAGAAAAAATAAATATGTATGTTTTTTATTACAGTAAAACTTTGTTTTTACTGTCAGGGACCAAAATATAAAATGCAAACAGTGGAAAAACTTAAATTGTGAGAAAATACACACAAATTTGTGGGCCCCTGAAATTGGTGGGCCCAGGGCCGAGGCCCCGGAGGCCCGTGCATTAATCAGGCCCTGGCTGTTAATTTTCAAGCAAACGTTATAAGCTGTACATCAGCATGTTTGCATGCAATAGCGGCATAATAAACTTCATTATACTAATCTGTTAATACTGGCTGTTAATCTAGCATGCATGTCTGAAAATGTTTACTTCTTGAAAATAAAAATCTTTTCCTGAGAATGGATAGCATCTGAAAAACCAATATTTTTTATTCCTATCAGGTTGAGAAAAATAATATTTTCTTATACCTTATTGCTAGATCAAGAAATGCTTTTTACAGTGTAAAAGCGAACTATGCACAATAAAACAAGTCGATATATTTTACAAAACATGCACCAATAAAATTGTATAATAAATATATTTGATTTATCGGACTGACTCAACATAAGATCTGGCAGAGTTTAATATTACCTCTAATATCTGAATCAAGTGACTCAAAATATAAAACTTACATTAAAAGAAAAAGTATTTATGGAAAATGAACTCTATTTAGTATTATCTTTATTTACAACCACACTACTATTTATACAAAATTGCATGTGCAATGCAGGGTGAAATTAAGAGCTGAGAAATATTTAAAAGTGTGTGCATGCTTCTTATTTTTAAATGTGCATTTTAAACTATGAAGGTTAAGGGATTTGTTTAGGTGTTATTCAAACCAATGAGCTTCATAGTGAGTCAGATCCATGAAAAATATTTTTCCTACGGAGAAATAATATAGGTCTCTTTTTCTTGAATCCCATAAAAAATTGTTATTATTTTTGGTGCTAGTATGCTATTTTTTCCTACATGCTATAACTATATATAATTTGAATATATCACCACATTATATGTACAAGTTCGAGAAAACGCGTTAAAAATTGTAAAAACTACTTTGTGCATACTATATTATCGCAAACATAAGAATATTTAAAACATCTATAACTTTCCTAATGTCTAGAAAAACTTATTGCTAATAATGAATAAATTTTAATAATGTCATTTTCACATTTATTTATTAATTTTTTTTCTTGCAAAGAAAGACAAAGTAATAGAAATCTATAGTAATATGTTGTGAATCTATTTCTTCTTTATAAAAGAAGTAAAGTAGCATTTTTTAGACATTTCCTTTCAAAGTAAATTGCTTTATTCGGTGAAAGAAAAAGTATTAATTTAATTGTATATAATCCATTGCATTTAATTCACTTCGAGGCTAAATTCTTTTCAAAAAATTATCATTGAAGAATATCAATGCGATGTCACTCAGAAAAATTATTCTCGAGGGAGAACCAATATCACTTTGCGGAAGATATTAATGCCCTCTGGTGCTTTTTTAGTATAAAGAATTCATGACACCGGAAAATGACATTACTTTGGAATGCAATGTTCAGGTTAATTAGCCGAATGCCAGCATACGATACTTTTAGAGAATTAAAAACCATTCTTTATAACTTTTAAACGAAAGATATCTGTACATTATAAAATTTTAACATTTTACAACTTAGTTGTTTGCTGTCTGATTTTCTGTACTTTAACTCTGATAAATATACTTGAATTTTTAGCTGATCGATTTATGTTGTTTATGTTTACTATAGGACGTTGTCTATTGAAAACTGCATGTGTGGGAGTAAAATGTCTGGCACATAACGATACAAAAGAGTTATGTTACATTATGGTCTATAGGAATGTTTGTATTTTAATGACATTACGGTACATTAGACATAATGCAATTCCTATTATGAATCACTGACATGCCCTACAATACTCTTTCTTGTAAAGTATTTAGTGCGTTAACATTTGTGGTTTATTGACAAAAATACAAAAATTAATATGTTTACAGGACTGTGTATGAGTGATGTTTGTTACAAGTACGATTTAAGATATGGTTGGCATTTTTTACAACTAAAATGATTTTATTGTATTACGTGGTTTGTATAAACTATATATATTATAAACTTGGCTACACCCGTTAATTCTTATGCATGCTCGGCCATAAAAAATGGATATAGGGTAAGGTGATGCAGCAGTGTGCACTTCAGCTATTTCCTTAAATAACAATAAAATAAGAGATTTAAGGGGTAATGTTATACTTTATTTGCAATCTTACATTAAATGGAATTCGTCGACTTTTTAGAAAGACTTTCGTTATTAAAAGATTATTCTGCTGAATGCGCACTCTTGTACAATCAGTGAAGGGAAGATTACGCAATATAAAAAACGGAAGCGTTTCACTTACAAACATCACATTTGTAGTGGCCACAACCTGTATAGTCTGCACTTTTCGCGCCACCGGTCTCTCAATAAATACACTCCATTCATTCCTCTACAATTGGTTCTCTATACATTTCTGAGTAGCCTAGAGATATCCACAGTTTTTTCTTTGGTGCAGTTTTTGGCTTCACAGGTTTACTTTTATTCTTTTTTGTTTGGTTTAAAGTTTTTTACTTTTTTCAACTTTTTTCACTTTCATCTTTAAGCTGCCTTCTGTGCGGTTAACTGTTTAAAATTTCAGGTTTTCTGATCCTCTAATTACCACAGCGCAGATGATTCTGGATACATTGAAATTTTTTTTTAATTTGAAGTATGATCAAACTGTTGAAGTCGAAAATATACCTTGTGAAACATTGGGTTTATTTCACATTCAGCATGCGTCTTTCTTTTCAAAGATTTTCTGCCTTTACTGAAATGTCACTTTCTGTTGAAAGCAATTCTCTTCCCCTCCCATTTTTAGTTCCCATTTTTTCCCATTTCAACTAGCAAATGTGGTTCAACAAATTTAGATTCTAATGGTCTTCCAGTGACGCTGCTTGCTTAAAATCAGTATATAAAAAAGGAAATCTTTGTAAGGTTATAGAACCGTTATTATAAATCCTGCTTTAGCAACGGTAGTAGTTTTCGCAAAAGCAGGCGCACACTATTGCACACTTTGGCACTGCGCTCTGTTGTACACTTTGGCATTGCGCACTCTTGCACTATCGTCACTAAATATCTTTGAAATGTCAGTAATGCTATCTATTGGTAAACAAATCCAAAACAAGCGACAGATTGTCCAATGATAACCTAATTCTTAAAACCAAAAAAAAAAAAAGTAAGTTAGCTTTGTAAACTTTATTTAGATCTTGTTTTCAAAAACAATAAATATTTCAACGAGAACACCAAAATCACCTTTTTTCTTTTCTAAATCCTGAAAAATATAAGCAAAATACGAATTTTTTTCACCACAAATTTATTACGTCATTACATGCGCAGCTAAATGCAAAATTCTGTTTTGGGATTAGGTAATCGCTTTGCGTACTTTTCTACACTGCGCCCATCTTACCATAATTTCATCGAATAAAAAAAATGAAATTTCTTAACAATATTCTGAAAGTGCTGGAAAGTGTTTTATGATATATATCTATTGCATTATAGTTCATTTATCCGTTTTCATAGAAGAATATCTTTAGAAGTGACGGGATAAATAACCCTTCAGGCAGAGCCGATATCACTTTACACTCTAAAAGATTAATGACTCCTTGTGTTCTGTAGCATAAACTATTCGTGACACCGGAAATGACGTTATCTAATGTTCGAAAGTAATGTTCAGGTTAAGGAGTGAGAAAATTTCAGTGAAATAAAAAGAGCAATGATAAGATGTGCGCTTTTTTATGTTTAGTTTAAAATGCATCCGTGCAAAAGTATTTAACTTGTGATGTATAACTATTTTGGCTTATCTAATTATCCTTCTATTCTAACAAAAATAGAATTTTTCGCTTGATGTTACTTTTGATCCTTATTGTTCTGTAGAATGGTCTGCACTCATATTTACAAAATACGTTTAGAAGTGTACCAAATGTATTCCATTTTACATTTGTAAAATATTTTGAACGATATTTCTGTGTAATATGGACATAAAGAAAAAAGAGTAGAAAAATACAAGACAAAAGTAAATTGAAAATTTTATCCTTTTTAAGTTGATGAAATAACGTCAAATGATAATACTTTTTAGCCTCAAAATATAAAAAAATGAAAGAAAGAAAAGTTGTATTTCACAATGTTCCATACATAGATTTGAATTTGGTGAGTATACATTAAAATATTTAAAAAGTTACAATTTATTATTTCAATCTTTAAAAACTTAGAATAAGACAATAAGCCAGACATTAATTCTTTTTTTCTCAATCGAATGCCCAATTCTTTTTCTAATTAAAATTTAACGATGTTCTTATTTCTCGCTTGATTATTTTTCTTGAATTTATTTCTCAAAATATAATTAAATGTTTGCTATTATGCCACTTTTCTAGTATAGGGACCTTGGGGAATTGAGAAAATGGTTTTCGGTAGAAAAGAAATCTTGACAACATGTTCAATTTTTCATATATAAAAGCTATTTTTTATATTTCTAGATTTTTTAATATAAAGAAACATTTTATCTATTTTTATATACAAACATAAATAAATTTTATACAGTTAAAACATATCTATAATTAAATAAAATATTATATATATAATTAAATATAATATATATCTGTATAAAATATACACATACAAACAAACATTAAAAATCATTTGACTTCTTTTCATAGCTGTTTATATCATTTGGCAGCACACTTCCTGAAGCCGAATTACCATACTTTATTTGAAGAAAGAAAAGTACCGTCCTTACACTATGCCTTTACTTGTCCTACTGGAAACTTAAGATTCTTAATGTCTGCGGTGTTGTGTTTAAAGTATAGACGATTTCAGCCACTTTCATTCTATAACTACCAGAAACACATATTTCACTTTCATATTAGAATACACACTTCTTATCTATATAGAAAAAAAAACACATTTTGTATTTCTATAAAAATGTTCCTAAAGACAAATGTTTCACTTTCGTACTTTCTACTGAATGAAATGAATACGCTCTATTACCCATTTATCAGTATATCTAAAGCTTCGAGGGAGCCTGAGGGATTCGGCAATGCGAACCCCCAACGTCGCGCCTCAGTCCTTTAGTACACGAGTTTTGCTATTGTGCCGACCAATTCATCCAGTAGGTCAGGGTTTCAGGAGAAGGGATTCGGGATGTTCAGTGCTCCTTTTTGGCTGGAAGTATCTACGTGCGGAATGCCCTTAGGTTAATGAGGCCCTCCACGGCGCATATGCATAGGACTTCCGTGAAACTTAGACCTGAAGGTAGCAACCCTATTTTACCTATAATCCTATTTAACCTAAATAAAATACTGCATACGATTTGACAGTTATCTGTTTTGCGATATTTTCCAGCAAGAAATAGTGAAAAATACGAGATCGAATTGAAGTGTTAGTGTCTGTTAATAAGGCATGTATAGAAAGCTTTATAAACAAGTGTCTTTGAAATCTCTTCAACAAGAAAGTTAGAACATTTATCTTTATAGAAAGTCGTTTACTATGTTAAAATTTTCATTAAACATTTATCTAAGTAACAGTACAAGACTTTCTTTTTAATCCATTCACCAGATGACCATTTAAACTTTTCGAAAAACGTGTGTCCTTTTACATTATCCATACATAGTATACAGGGTGATTCATAGAAGATGGGCAGAACTTTAAGGGGTTATAGTACACTTAAAGACAAATAATATTAAATAGGAGACTAAGGGTCCCAGACGTATTCCCAAGGAGATAGGGGGCATTAAAGTTTAGGGTCCGAAATTTCAAATGATTATAAAACATGGAAAAATTGGTCGATTCGTTTGCGGTTTTTGCAAAAAATTTTCTTTATGCCAGTATTTTCTTGAAATAAAATTTTAAAGTTCAATTTCAAAAAATGCCGATAGGGGGCGCTTTAGACTTTGGAGTAACAAACAACTATTTTTTAACGTTATTTTTTGTATTTCTTTAAATGATTTCGAAAGCTTAGACTTAAACTTAAATTTTGATCTAAAAATCTGAGTCCTAACGAGTAGTTAAGTAGCGTAAACTGAAATTTGAAATTTGAAACCCTTCTCCCCCCAGAACAAAAATCAGTTATTCCCGATCTTTGTGTCGTAGATTAGGCTCTAACTACTGCCGCGTTTTGCTAAAATTATTCTTTATGTCAATATTTTCTTGAAAATAAATTTTAAAGAAAATTTTCAAAAAATTCCGATAGAGGGCGCTTTAGACTTTGGAGTAACGAACAACTATTTTATACCGTTATTTTTTGTGTCTCATTAAATGCTTTCTAAAGCTTAGACTTAAATTTTCAGCCCAAAATCTGAATCGTTAGACGTGGTTAAGTTTCTGGGGAGAGGGGTTTGAAATTTCTACTCCTGAGCACAGTTCAGTTTACCATGTCCACACATTGTGTGCTGTGATACGAGGTAAAAAGACACAAATTAGGATTATGTTACCAAAGCATATTTATTAACATGTAATTACAATAAATGTTCAAAATTGTGACCACCAGAGGTTATGCACGCAAAACAACGGCGAAGAATGGAACGGCGAACATTCGCGAAAACATCAGGCTTTTCGAGCACTTCCCCTACAGCGGCGGAAAGTCTGGCGACCAGTTCCTCGGGGGATTCAATGGGTGTCTCATACATAAGAGCCTTCAATCGTCCCCAAAAAAAGAAATCGAGGGGTGAAAGATCTGGCGAGCGAGCAGGCCAAGCAACAGGACCACCTCGACCAATCCATCTGTTCGGAAATGTGATGTCCAGATAGTTGCGGACGTCTCGTACGTAATGGGCTGGCGCTCCATCGTGCTGGAACCACATGACCCGCCGGATGCGTGGAGGAACAACGTTTAACAGGTCTGGCAGCACATGTTGCAGAAATGTGAGGTATGTTTTACCGTTGAGGCGTTCAGGAAGAAGGTACGGTCCGATTAGGTGGTCTCCGAGGATTCCTGCCCAAACATTGATGGAAAAGCGTCTCTGATGAGCATGTGGATACGTAGCATGTGGATTGACATCCGCCCATACATGTGCATTGTGTGTGTTAAATGTACCTTCACGTGTGAAGGTACATTCATCGGTGAAAAGCACAGTTCGTCCAAAATGTGGATTTAGCGCGTTCTGCTGCAGAAACCAGCGGGCGAATTCAATACGATTTGGATAATCCCCTGGAGACAGTTTCTGGACTCGTTGCACATGAAACGGGAGCAAATGTTCATCCTTCAGTACCCTCCAAGTCATGGACTGTGAGGTATCCACCTGCCTAGCCACTGTTCGTGTACTTGTACTTGGCTGCGCCGCTACTACATCCAGAATGGCTTCTGCAACAACTACTGATTCGTCCTTTTTTGCACTACCTGCATTCGACCGGGAAGCGAGAAATGATCCCGTCTCACACAACTGTCTGTGCAAGCGCTCGAAAGTTTTGCGGTTAGGCAACCGCCTGTTGGGAAATCGCTCTCCGTACATTCGTTGTGCCTCTGCACCATTTCCATCTGCCGCTCCGTAAATTAAATGCATCTCAGCCTTTTCCTTATTCGTGAAGGGCACCATCTTCCGATTCATTACTACAGCGACTTACACTTGACTCACCGTTCAGTGGTTTTTATGCCTGAATCGTGTCGAAATTTTGCATACGTGTTCTTCTTCTTCCCCATTTGACATTTGCATACTTTCTGTTTCCTTCTTCACCCGGTGACTAGCGTCAGGAATGGAGCTTTAACGTTTGCATGAGCGACGTTTCCAACTGTGCCAGTGCCTTTATGAGTGAATTCCGACTATGCAGTCCTTGACGAAAGTTGTATTTTTGCCTCGTATCACAGCACAGAATCGTTGGGCATGGTTAAGTAGTGCAAACTGAACTATGTTCAGAAGTTGAAATTTGAACCCCCTCCCCTCGCTACTGAACCACGCTCAGCGATTCAGATTTTGAGCTGAAAATTTAAGTTTAAGTCTAAGCTTTAGAAAGCATTTAATGAGACACAAAAAATAACGGTATAAAATAGTTGTTCGTTACTCCAAAGTCTAAAGCGCCCTCTATCGGAATTTTTTGAAAATTTTCTTTAAAATTTATTTTCAAGAAAATACTGACATAAAGAATAATTTTAGCAAAACGCGGCAGTAGTTAGAGCCTAATCTACGACACAAAGATTGGGAATAACTGATTTTTGTTCTGGGGGGAGAAGGGTTTCAAATTTCAAATTTCAGTTTACGCTACTTAACTACTCGTTAGGACTCAGATTTTTAGATCAAAATTTAAGTTTAAGTCTAAGCTTTCGAAATCATTTAAAGAAATACAAAAAATAACGTTAAAAAATAGTTGTTTGTTACTCCAAAGTCTAAAGCGCCCCCTATCGGCATTTTTTGAAATTGAACTTTAAAATTTTATTTCAAGAAAATACTGGCATAAAGAAAATTTTTTGCAAAAACCGCAAACGAATCGACCAATTTTTCCATGTTTTATAATCATTTGAAATTTCGGACCCTAAACTTTAATGCCCCCTATCTCCTTGGGAATACGTCTGGGACCCTTAGTCTCCTATTTAATATTATTTGTCTTTAAGTGTACTATAACCCCTCAAAGTTCTGCCCATCTTTTATGAATCACCCTGTATACAATAAATATAAAATAAGAACCTTTCTTTCAAAATAAGAAAGTCCTCGTGTCTTATAAAGAATTTTCAACCATCATTATCGATAACGCAACCATCAAAATCTCTTTAGAAATACATATAATCATATATATATATATATATATATATTATTTATTTATAGATATGATTTTTCTGTATATATTTTTCTTTTATATTTGTATATAAAAATGTCTACATGACTTTCATATCTTTGCATAATCGAGTTGTATTAATTATTAATGAAGCGACTTTTTTCCGCCAGTAAAAATTTATAATAATTTCTGCTGCCTAAAACTATTTTTTAATGATCTCTTCATTAAAAAAATAATTGCCGTAACATATACATTTATAAGGATAAATATGCCATGTACATTCATTAGAAATGAATCTTGTGAGATACAGCATTTCAAAAAAGATAATTTTTTATTTGAAAGTATTTTGAAGTATATAATCCAATGTATGTAATGTAAATAATTATAAGCTACATAATATATAAAGTATTCAATAACAAAATCCCATTAATACACTTAATTAAATAAATGTGACAGGCATGAATTTCCCCAGAATCATAGTTTATGTTGCTTGAACATTTACTTATTTTCGGAAAAAAATTTAAGTGATCATTTGTACAGTGTTCCGAAAACTTTTTGCGGAAATAAATAAATCTTCTGCTCTGATATCTTTAGGGAAATTAGCAAAGAGGCAAACCAACAATGGAATGGAATAAATAACAGATTCGGTTTCTTTAATTAATTAGGATAGTGATAGTTAAGATATGTCTGGAAGACATAAGATGCTTCGCACGAGATATTTATTTTGGAATCATCTGTCTAGTTTCTGAGGTAATGGGTGTTCCGCTTAAAACGAAACACAATTTAAATTAACTAAATGAAGTTAAACAAAAGATAGATTTACAGAAGTTAAACACCAGAGTAAATAATGTTTTATTTCAGTAACCAAACTTAAAAGAAAGAATTTGTTTTATAACTAAAACTTCAGAAGACTTCTTGTACTATTAAGGGACAGTTTACCTCAAAATTGGTCAAAACCCGATTTTTTAAAGCCCCACTAGTGGCCGAGAGGTTCTGCCCTTGAAGCTGGTAGACGGGAGGTGCTGGGTTCAATCCCAATCGCGCCCGACGGCCTAATCGTTCGGAGTTTTCGTGGTTTTCTTCGAACCTTGGTTTTCCAAGCGTTAATACGGGTTAGGTTCCCTTAGAAAGACCTCCACGGAAGGCACACCTTCCCCCCTCTTAGGGCCTATATCCCACGTGCTGATAATTGGCCGACATAAATACAACCAACCAACCGATTTTTTAAAAATATTAAATGAAAGCCTGTTTAATTGTGTTCTTTATCATATATGTGATAAATCTGCGCATGGAATTAGCCTTCAGGTTTTTTGTTATTTTTTTAAAATAAAAGATGGATAATATGTGCTGATTTAAATAAAAGATGGATATAAAGATGTGCTATATTTCATCATTTTACACCATATATATCAATAGAAAATATATTAAATGTAATATTAGATGTTCCTAAAAATCCATGCGCAATCTTGTGTAATACACATTTGAAAATCTTTAAAAGAAAATTGGGCAAAAATATCAATGCTTTTTTTAAAAATTTAATTAAATATGCAGTTTAGATTTTTTTTTTCAAAATGTACTTTTAGTTGAACACTGAAATGCAGTGTTCATTTATTTGCAAATGCACCATTTCAACCCTATTTTAAAAAATAAACAAAATTGTTGAAAAGGTAAACTGTCCCCTTAATAAAGGTATTCACTAAGATTCCAAAACAACAAAATATTTGCCCTCGAAATTCTATTTTTTACTCGTATTTTTTTCACATTTAAAAAACTTTCAAAAGTTTCTTTATCTCCTCTGCTTATTCATCATTTCTATTTGTGTATGTTTAAATTTATAAGAAATAATGGCGTAAAAGAAAGCGCTTTAAGGCCTAATAATGTACATATTTACAAACACGAACATATTTTATTTCTGGTGAAATATATGTTCCTACATTCCACGTGAATTGAATGATAAATTCAGCCTTCAAATCTTTAGAATGGAGCTCAAATATTGAAAGAGATATGTTCGATAGCTAGTATTTATAATATTATCAAAGATACATTTCTTTCTTTATAACTGGAATTTCCTTCATGGAATAAAGCGTAATTTTCTCTTTAATTAAGATTTGCTGAATTTCTGTTGTATATTTGTATGCATTTGTATGCATTTGTAGATTCCGCACATTCACATGCATGAGCAAGCATATTATTAATATTTATTATTTCTTTCAAGTGTTTATCTGATGTGTATATATTAGTCTCATTTACACATACTGGGAATGGAAAGCATAATATAAAAAGTGTCGATATGTTTTCTCTACTAGATTAAACATCTACTTCAAACCTTTAAAAATTTTAAAACGTGATGAAAACTTAAATTTTGATGAAACTTTAAATTGATAAAAAGATTAATTTAGCAGTCATTTCATTTATATTACTTAAATATTTGTGACTGAAATTATAAATGCAACTAAACAATTAAAATCATTGTTTCTAATATTAACCCTCTCGCTGCGTTTTTTATTTTTATCAAAATAGGTTAAAAAATTACGTATTTTTTATTACATATTTCAAATCTAGATATATTTTAGAGTTTAAATATATAAACATTTTGTGTAAAAGAGTTTTTTTTTTAACCCAAACCCAAATCAATAATTAAACATTTAAATGAGGACACTGGAGACTATTTTTATATTCTCGCACCACTATTTTAAGAAAATCAATTTTGCAGTATACTTCTCTTGTAGATGTTGTTAAATTCTATGTGGAATTTTTGTGTTTTAAAAGTGGTCCGAGTTGAATTTAAAAATAGTCGCCAGTGGAAAAAAATGAATCCCCGATGAAATCGCGGGTTGCGCAAATTTTGCTACTTTTACGTTGCCCGAGAAAATCTCGGGTTGCGCAGCGACAGGGTTAAGGTATATGTTTTCCTTTTTATGAATTGTAGTTCTGCTGGAATGCTTATTTGTGCCCCGTGCTAGTAATTAAATAATATTAAATTTCAATATATTTTGAAATTTAAAGCAATTTATGATATATATATATATATATATAAGTTTAAACCAACTATCTCACTAAATATTTAAAATGATAAAAACTTTCCGAATTAAGTTCACAGATTGGATTTTAAACAAAAAAACTTTATTATAAAAACTCATCAGGAGCAAATAATTATCAACATTCAGTTCTGAATCAGCATGTTTAATCTACATATATTCAAGCTTTATTCGCAAATATGTTTTTTCAAAAACCCAATATTCCATTTAATCTTGCCTATTAATTTCACTGTGAATTCGTATAGTTATCAAAAATTAACAAGCTCTTTTCTAAGTAACTTTAAATGAATTTTTGTTCCTTATGCTGATAAAATTAATACTAAACATTGTTTTTGCTAATCACAGTTATCTTTCATTAATGTCTAATCTTACTATGTGTCTAAAGGACACTGACCATCTTGAAGATTTTGCTAACTACCTAAATTCTTTTTTTAATAATGGTATAATTAGTCAATTTATCTTCTTCTCTACTGAGATCAAAATAAATTGTTCTGGGAATTTTAATCTTAAAATTTTTAATGCATTTTAAGTTCAATACAATAGAAATAATTTAACGTTTACGTTGAAAGAACTGTTGCAGATAAGTTTCTTAGGTATGTGTTCATAATCTGTCTCATTAAAAATATAATGACTTTCTGAAATGTACTATGATATGAAAACATTTTGCTTAATTATTTAGCTTTAAAATATAGCTTTTAAGAAGCCAAACAAGGACTTTAAAAACATAATTTTCTTGCTAAATAATTAGAATACTCTTAAATTATAAATGTGAAAAGCTCCTTTTTTAAATGTTAAAAAATTTGAAGTTTGAAAGAAGTAAAGAAATATTTAATGTCTTCTTCCTATAAATTGCAGTTCAAGAGATTAAGCAAATGAGTATACTCAGTTTAATTTATTTTAATACACCATGCATTTTTATCAACTAAAATGAAAACTATTTAGAAGCACAAACTAAAGTAAAAAGTAGAGTAAAAAGTTAAAATCATTCGAATTTTACATATACGTTAAAATATTTTAATACTAATTTACATGTTTTCAAACAATATTAACATATTAAGATGTTTCTAAATGAAAGGATTCCAGAGACGACTATTTTATATAACTTTGTCCGCCACTATTTCTATAAAAATTAATCTCTTGTAAATTAACAAAATAAGAATAAAATAGTCGCTAGAATGAGCGTTGTAAATTCGTTTAAATATCTTTGTTTAAACGTGTATGTGATAAATTAATTTCTAATAAAAGTTATTTTTAACCCGTAAGTACACGCACTGGGGGTAAATCTCATCCCAATCACATTTTTCTTCAAAAAAGGATAAAATTTTCTAGGACACTTTTGACCTGCGTTGTACATTTCAAGGTCAAGATCAAGAAAGGTTGGGTGAAGGAATGCCTTTTCTTTCTTCGGTAGGATGGGAGAAATATACCTCTTGGGAGTAAATAATCCCGCGGTCTACAAACGTTTCATTTAGGTATATTCATTTCTTGCGTGATAACCACACTCAAATAATTTTAATGAAAGAGTAACATAAAAGCTACATGGATAGGTTAATGAAAGGACATTAAATGTAATTAATCGAAAAGTTAGTTCGTAAAAAGAAGTAGTCCGGATGCATTTGACAACACAGAGCAGTAGATTTGTTTTTAAATCATATTTAACCAAAAATATAATGGGAGACAAAATGGGCTAAAATTTATCCCACGCGTGAGTTAACGTTGCAAAAATAGGCGCGTGTGAATGAGAATCAAAATATTTTTGAAATAAAAATAAATTACGTTTTAGTTTCGTGCTAATTATCTTTAAGAGGATTCGTACGAAACATTAACAATTTCCTTGTACACTGTTAAACATTTACAGCATTCTGTCCAGTCATTTGACCGTTTTTATCAAAAACGGTTACACAACAGTAATTTAACACTATTCTGACCATATTAGGGACCATTTTAAGGTCAGAATATAGTTAAATTACGGTTATGAAACCGTTTTTTTCAAAAAACGGTCAAATGACTGGACAGAATGATGCAAATTTTTAACAGTGTAAATAAGAAACATTAATAATTTCCAAATCCTCTTATAACTATTCATTGTAGGATATTTCGAATTTGGGAATCTTATGTATCAGAATTTACTTCTTTCGAAAATATATATTTCAGTATTCCATTCATTGTTGCAAAAAAATGGATTTCTTTATGTTTAATAGAGTGCGATATTTGGAATAGTATTTGGAAATATTTATACAAATGCAATGAAACTATACATTTTTGAACTATTATATGCCTTTCTATAATATAGTATGAGAAGTAAACTGTATTCGGAGTAAAGTTTTATACATTGTTAAAATCTACAAAATGTATTCCAATTTCAAATTAAGAGGTTATCAACAACATCAAAATAATTGTAACTTCAGATGCATTGTTAATGTTTTGAAAATTATATTTGTAAAATTTATCTGTTCTTTGAAAAGGGAAAAAAACTCTTGGAATGTTTTGAATGCAATTAAACGACGTCGAAAATTCTTTCTCCGGTATAACACAGTAGACTAGAAATAAACACATTAATAACAAATATTTAAGAATTCCCAAAATGTATATAGATCACTTTCTGTTTTAAACCTTTATGCTAACTTTATTTTAAGGAAAAGAAATACTTAAATAAATACTAACATAAATAATCTTTAATTTTATCTAATTGTTTGTTCTTTATTTACTTGAACCTCATATTAAATTATTTTAAGCAGAAAATAGGAACCATTTTTTTATGACCTCCGATGATTCTTAAAAACAAGACAAGCGTAACTGTAACAACGGATTTATTTATAGAAGTAATTTCAAAATTAATTATTTAAAAGTTTAATTTATTTACAAGTAATCTTCCTTTTTAAAGTATTCACTTTGAAAACTAGGACATTTCTTATATTGGAGATCAAGGTTTCTTATGCCATCTTAAAAAATAAAGTTGCTGTTTATATTTTGAGGTATTTCTACGCTATTTGGAAGATCCCAATTTGAGCAAAAATGAAACTCTTGAAGCTCTGGAAATACTGTTCTTATAGTCACTTCTGCACCTCTCGAAAACGAAAGTACTCACTGGGAGCTATGTTCAAAAATTTGTACCGCGCACTCGTATCAAATCGATCCATTTCCGTCCATAACTACTTTCATCATGAAAACCAGTAGTGACATATCTTAATCTTTTACGCGTGTTCTCGACCGCTTATACAGGATGGTTCAAAAGATTATATCCAAACGGCACGTGTGTATGTGTCAGGAAAGGAGGAGTAAGAATTACATAGGAACTGGGGTCGGAAACACGATCTTGACGATGCAATTGCATCGTGACCGTGACGCAAAGAAAAGATAACAAACGGTGCAAAATACTTTTATTTTACAAAAAACGTATTCGAAGTACAAAATACAAATGAAAAGTGTTACAACTCATAACAAATGCTCAAAATATTCCCCATTAGCCGTGATGCATGCTTCACATCGAGCACGTTCCAATCGGCCCTATAACGTGGCCACCGAGATACCTAAACTCCCTGGATTTCTACCTCTGGGGATATCTTAAGTTTCTAATGTACGAGACACCCGTTCAATTGGCCGTGGACCGCATGGCATGCATCGCTGAAGCGGCGGTACGTGTCCGAGAGACTCCTGCTCAATTATAACGTGTTCGCGTTTCCATGCGACGCCGATGAAAAGCATGCATCACGGCTAATGGGACACATTTTGAGCACTTGTTATGAGTTGTCACATTTTTGATTTGCTTTTGTACTTCGAGTACGCTTTTTGTAAAGTAAAGGTCTTTTTACACCGTTTATTATCTTTTCTTTACTTTCGGTCACGACGCAATTGCATCATCACGATTGCGTTTCTGACCCCCAGTTCCTCTGTAATTCTTACTCTTCATTACCTGACACACCCACACGTGCCGTTTGTACATGACCTTTTGAAACACCCTGTAAAGTTTAATTCGTATAAGCGACTCAATCTACGATGATCTTCCGGTGCATTTTTAATTCCAAAATGCTTGAGAAATATTCATGAATTCGGTTTGTCTGTAAGTCCATGATCTAACTCACTTATATTTAGGCGGATTGCCATCCAATAATTATATTTTAATAGGTCTACTATAAAATGTTTGGTATTAAAAATTAAGTATGTGGTATTTATAGTTCATTTACAGGGGGATTCAAGATAGTTTCGTTACATCACGGTCTACGGGAGGGGAATTCTGCGGTGTATTTTAAAGGTGTTATATTATTTCAAGCATATTTAATTTTATATGTATTACTAAAGAGCAATACAGGATGCTAGGGTGTGCATCGTTCATTCACAGGAACACACACAAGAATTCGGATACAATACTGTCTATTAACAACAATTGCTGGAAGTGTGTTTTCAGTTGTGGCCCACGCTTTTAAATGTAAGTAATGTTTTATCTATTACTTAGTGTGCATACGTTTTAGAGATCATATACAAGGCAACACAAAAGATCTGGAATATATTTCAGCTTATTATTGGAAATTGCTGATAGATGCTTATAAAGTTATTCGCGTATGTGCGACTATTGTATTTTTTTTTAATTTCTTATCGGAACAATAATTTTAACTTATCTTTTCCGGTACTTTTTTTGGAGAACAGTTCTTTTTTTTTTTCATCTCTTGCTCTAAAATATGTGCTTATTTATTTTTTTTCGATTTTTACAATTGTAGTGAAGTTTACCAGTTGTGAGTAAAACTTTAAAACTTCAAATAAAATTAAGCATGTGTTTTATGGAATAATTTTTATGAAGGAATAATTATTAAGGAATAATTTATTAACTAAAAAAGAAGAGTAAATACAAAAACAAATTTTAGAATATTAGATTTCTGATAGAAAATTCAAAAAATACGAATGCATCTCAAGGCCATGCACAGGGGTCTGTTTAAACTTCATGAGCACAAATGACTCTTAGCGCCAGCAAACCACTATTCAACTCTATAAGAAATTAAGCTGAAACTGATTCGTTGGTCGTTGCAGTGATAGAAATAATGCTATGATAGAAGTTACACGGAAGGTGTTACGGGATCGGCATTATTCATTTTTGTTCAAAATCACGCGATCAGAGATGAAAAATGTAAAGAAAAACAATTGACTTGAAATGACATTTATTATTTTGTTTTTGCGCGTTCACGTGTTATTGTCGCTGGTTAAAAAAGAAAAAGGGACAAGTTTTGATGTATTCTGTGGCAACTTCCTATATTTTTGTAGATTCAAGTGAGAAAGAAAATAAATGCTGGTAGCTTGTTTTTTATGAGTTATTATTACTAAGTTTTGAAGTTATCTCACCGTAGGAGTTGTTCCATAAATAGTACAACTATACGAGCACAAAGGTGCTAATGTGAGTATGGCTTAAGTTTAAAATTTAAAGTTCAGTAAAAGTCTTTCATTCGTAGAATTTAAAAGTAAATATAAATCTGCTTTGCGTGGTACGTTTTGTGGATTTGTTACAGAAGGTTATGCTGACATTATGTGGCTAATTGGCCTCCTTCGACTTATCGGCTTTTTTCAAGAAACTATCGGTATATAACCTGATAGATTTCTCCGTTTTAAGGGATAAGACATAACTTAAAATATTTTGTTGATTGGTTGAGTTTTACGGAAGAAGGTACACATTTGAAAACAAACACCAATAGCAAGATAAACTATTGTGAAAAATCTTTCACTTTTGAAATTATTGGTCCCCACATAACAAAGGAATCAAAATATAAATGATTGAAAAAAAAATCCGCTCGATTTTTCCTATAATATCCTTGTAAAATTTGCTTTTAAGTTTTCTAGTGACTTTTTAAATAGTCGTTTATTTACCTTTAAGCTGATATTATGCTATAGTGTTACATTTACGTAGATATTCGATTACGTTTAAGTATTTGTCATATTTCTTTATTTATAAAATTTTTAATAATAATACCTTTTAAAAAATATATGTGGTTCATATAAACTCGACAATCTAGTGTACAAAATAGTCACTTGAAATAGTTCGTCGTTTCCATTCACAAATAAGTATGAGTTAGATATATTTAAAAAATAGATTCATCAGCTTAAGCTATCCGCAAATCAATTGACATCGAAAAAATAAGCCCGGATATAAGAAAGCCAAATCAAATCATCGGTTCATTGATATAGATGCTAATTTATGTGGATAAATTAGACACGACGTCAGAATATAATTTCCTGAACGACGTTAAAATAACTTCTCGAGATTTTTTTCTAACATATTATATTCGGTAGAATACGTTGATATTAGACATATACTCGTTTATTTTTAGTATCTTTTTAGAAACATAGCTGCTGAAAATCTTTCTATTTATGTCTAAAACATATTAATCAAGTTGAATAGAACACGTCCGATTCTGTAATGCATGCTTATGGTATAATCAAGGATAATAACGAGTTTTACACTTCAAAAACGCTTAATTAACTATTTCTAACATTTCTATTATCTAACATTAAGTCTTTGTAGAGCAGTGTTATGTTATAAATAGAACTTAATTTCAATTCCAATCTGTAAAATGGCACCCATAAATTTTGAATAAAACTTTGCTTCTATTATGTACGTGAAAAAAGCATTTTTTTTTTAAATTTTCAAATAACTTCGTTTTTAACTGTGGTGGTATTCAATCAATTCAACATTTTAATAATATAATTACTTTGCATTGAAAGTGTTAAATACCGTTACATATGAGTCACATCAAAATTGCGAGAAACATTGCTGTAATTTAAATTATGATTATGTTGTGGTGTGGGTTGAAAATGCACATAGTATTATATAGATGCGCGTGCGATGACAATGAAATCAAATGGCATTTGCTTAAAAGCGGAAGATGTAATAGGTACAAAGGTTTAGTAAATCTTTTTGTTCTGCAGAAATATATCTAAGGTTGAAAATGTAGTTATGTTAAATGGAAAATATTTGTACGTGTATCAGTCAAATTTTATTTTTGTTGTACTTGCCTAGTTTTGTATCTACTTTGATTTATTATAATTAATAACATAAATATAGCAACAGTAGGATGATTATTAATAGAATCGTTTTCATTACAGTTTATTGTAGCAATTAATAATTTTTGAATTTTGAATTTTGAATTTAATAATTTTTGAATTTCGTTTAAAACTGCTAGTGTTAAATAAACTCAGTGAGAATTCTGTAAAATGCAAAATTTCCTTCATAAAACGTATTCTGTTTCAATTGAAACTCAGTTAATATTCAGAAAATTGCGTGTGCTATCAACAAAAATCTCTCTTAAAAAGTTTTCGTTCTACATTTTCTCTAAGAAGTGTGAAATTTAATAGAAATGTAAATGTGTTCAAAGTTACAAAAAAGATTTGAAAAGAAGTTTTCTATTCCACAAATTTAAATAATATATACTTTTCAGGTTCATTGAAAAAGGTATAAAATTGCATATCCAGATATATTGAATATGCCATTTTCAGTAAGATCAGTAACATTAAATTCCGAAATATTTTATTTCAAAATCTTTATCTTCGGAAAACATTATAGGTAACTTAAATAAAAATTCTTAAAATTTTTTTTTTATAAAAATAAATATTTTCTTTACTATTTGTTATAGGTTATATTCAAAATAAGGGATTCTGAGAACATACATAAATGATTTCATAATATCTCTAAAAATTCAATCCCTTTAAAAGTACAAATAAAAATTTAAATAATATGTACATTTTATTACATATATAAGTACATTACATTTTACTTATATTTTACAATGAAAGCAGAGATGAAAAACATACTTAAACCATACTGAAAACGTATTAATGCAATACTAGATAGTGCCCGTCAAGATTTGACGGTAAATAACTTAAATGTTTCATTAGAAAAATTCATGAATTTTTAATTAGTTGCTTTTAAATTAATTATTGAAATCGTGACAAATTTCTATGTTGCATAAGATATTCCTAATTCTTTAAGGCGATAGAGGGCACTGCCAGTCTAACCTATTCAATGAAATGAAACAATTTTAAGTTTATAATTTACAACCAATTACGCTTGCTACGCTTACGCTTTTTATCAGAAATGTACCTAAAAATACTGGGTAAAGCATTTATTTTTACTTACTACGGCCTCCGCCCCCCCTTTTTTTTGAAAAAATAACAATATCAATTTTTATTTTCTTATTTATTTTAAACTACACAACCATTAAAAGCAGCCATGAATTTTATTTTTATCAGTCTCATTCTCTAAAACCTAAATTTGAAACTTTATGCATCTAACAATTTATAATATATATTTTTTACAATAATTTTATTTTACATTTTTTTTTTTTTAAATATTAAACCATGGATATCAAGGTAATTTCTTTTATAATTCTTATACGAATACCTTTTCCTATCTTTCAGTTTTCTTTTTTACGGAAAAGAATGGCAAACTTTTCTTTCTGTCACACACATATATATCTTCTTGATATTGGTGAGAAAATATAACAAAAATTGTAGATCAGCTCAATTTATTTAATTGATCATTACATGTAAAATATTTTAAATAAAAAAATATTATTTTGAAAAAAATTGGGTATTAAATTTTATTTAATTATAAAGCATTCAAATAATGATAATAACAAAATAAAAATCATACAGCTTTTCCCGCTAATAATGTCATTATTGAAGAGAATCATCGCCAAAAGTATTGCAGAAATCATTTTGCGAGGCGTTGGCTTCGAACCCACGTGCTGTACAAAAATTCAGAGCTTTAAACTGGTGCGTTTGACCACTACGCTAGCAGGGACTCTCGCAATACTCATCTGAGTTAAAGTGGTTCGAAAAAGAGTTGAAGCACGAGCAAATGTGTCGATATTGGTCCTACTGATCGTGATCTTACAGAATTCACTTTATATTTTAATATATATGATATGCTGTAAAACTTGATTAAACATTACTAAAAAAATATATGATTAACTGAGAAAAATTAAATACAGGTACCTAAAATGTATTGTTATATGCATTAAGAAAATTATATAATTACTTGCAATAAAAATACAATGACAATATTAATAGTTAAAAATTGATTCATAAGAACTGAGAGTATTTTAAAGTAACTGAATTTGGTTTCATAAATTTTAATAGATAACTTTTTTGAATATAGAACTTATTGGAGAATTGATGTGTATTCAATTTACATTTTTTTTTTAAATTGATCTTCATCAATAATTCCTGTTGCCCAAAGTAATAATTTACATACAATATATGGCCATTAATGACCGCCAACTTTCAATTTTATACAATTTGTCGAATATTTGGAAATATACTTGACAGATTCTTCTGGAATTTCAGGATTAAAAAGAACAGGTATGGCCTCATATTTAGCAATGTCGATTTGTTAAGGGGGGCAATTAGGGGGCCAACAAAAAATCAAAGAAAAAAATAATACTTGGGATCACCCTGTAAAATAAAATGCACAAAATGATCTATTGCTACCGAATATAAATAAACAGACATTGTGCAATATGTGTATTCTTTTGTGCACATATATTAATGGAGATATAGCGATTTATTTAAAAAAATTAAAAAAATATTGCATATTTTTGGCTTATAACATGCAGGGTTTTGAACCAAATTTAACGCCGGTTTCAGAAAAAATGACAATATAGTGCAATTGGAATATAAATATATTAAATATTTTAGGAAATATGAGCAGTTGGGTGAAATAATTTTTATCTGCGCATGCGCGAATGATAACAAGGATTATTTTACATAATTTAATAGTCAACTCTATGGAGCAACTTATTAAAAGAAATCTAGTCAAATATCATAAAAATCCAGAACGATATCGGCGTTAGAGTGAGCAAATTTTTAGTTGTTCTCTAAACGCAGCTGAATGATAAGGGATTTTACACAAATTGTCATTTTTTATTAACTGACTTTCAGAAAAAAGTTAGTATTTAGTGACTATCAACGAGTAGATTTGGAAAAAATGTTTCGATTTTGATACTTCTTTTGATCATGGTATAGTCTCGTTCTGGTGGTTATCCAAGAAGAATTAAAGCATAAATAAAAAAGGAAAAAAAAATTAAATTTAAAATGACAATATGTGGAAAATCCCTTATCATTCAGCTGCTTTTAGAGAACAACTAAAAATTTGCTCACTCTAACGCCGATATCTTTCTGAATTTTTAAGATATTTGACTAGATTTTCTTAATAAGTTGCTCCATAGAGTTGACTATTAAATTATGTAAAATGATCCTTGTTATTGTTCGCGCATGCGCATATAAAATTTATTTCATACAACTGCTCATATTTACTAAAATATTTAATATATTTATATTCCAATTGCACTATATTGTCAATTTTTCTGAAACCGGCGTTAAATTTGGTTGAAAATCCTGCAAGTTATAAGCAAAAAACATGCAAGAATTTTTTTATTTTTTTAAAATAAATCGCTATATCTCTATTAATATACGTGCTATTCTTTCACAAAAGAATACACATATTGCACAATGTCTGTTTATTTATATTCGGTAGCGATAGATCATTTCGTGCATTTTATTTTACAGGGTGATCCTAAGTATTATTTTATTTCTTTGTTTTTTTCTTGGCCCCCTAATTGCCCCCCTTAACAAATCGACATTGCAAAATATGAGGTCATACCTGTTCTTTTTAATCCTGAAATTCCAGAAGAATCTGTCAAGTATATTTCTAAATATTCGACAAAATGTCTAAAATTGATAGTTGAAGGTCATTAATGGCCATATAGTGTATGATGATTTTTTTTCCCTTGTTCTATTTCTTATAACTAAACCTACTAAAAAAAGTAAAAAAAAAATTAAATTGTATGTCAAAAATAATAACAAAAAATTTACTGCAGAAAGTTATGAGATTTTATCTTATATAGTATTAAAAGATTTTAAGTATTTCAACTTTGTTTATATTTGTTATAATTGCACCATAATCATTTTGTAATTCAATGCAAGTAAATTTGCTTTAAAAATATTCTATAAATAAAAAACCAAAAGAATCAATATAGAAAAGATTTAAATTTCATTCAAATGAATGTACAAAGTAGGTTAAAATCCACTTAAAATGTAGCAAAATGCCGTAGAAAATAGATGTAAATTATATATTCTTCTCTCAATATAAATGAATGAACTATGATTTTTATATAATTTTATAATGTATTGTAAAAAGGATAAGCCGAAATATGCAATCGGTGTTAATCCATTGTAACCCCGCAAGATAAAATAGTTAAACAAGTTTAAATTAACTAACAAAATAAAACTACTTTAGAATCGAAAAAAAGCATTATTTAATAACAGAAGTTTTGCAATTAGATAAAAACCTAAGAATCTTTTCGAAACATTCAGATATTTGCACATATGTTCAACTTCTATAAATGTTATTCTTATACTGGATGTTTTGCTTTCCGGACTGTTAATATTTTATAACTAGAATGAATACGACTTTTAACGAGATATGGAATTCTTTGTAAGATGATGATCCTGCATCAATAGGCATTTGAATGCCTAAAATGTCATTATGTAGGTTGATTTAAACATAATGTGCCATACGAAAGATGGTGATGAAAGAGACCATGCGGTGCATAAAACAAACTAGTAACCCTGTTTTATGTGTAATTGTTTCCGAGCTATGACAGATAAAGAGAAAATGCGTCACGTCTGAAAACCCCCAAATTTGTGACTTGTGTTAAACATACAATTTAACCACATTTTTGAAAAGTGTATTTAAAGTCAATTAAGATCCCTAAAGATATCTGCATTTAACGGCGAGCTACCGAAGACGAAACTTTGCCAAGTGAAAAATCGAATTGCCACTTAAAACTTTCTAGTTACAATCAGTCAATTTTATCAAACATTTGTCCATTGCATCCTCTTTCAAATGGACCTACAATAAACAATATCATTGGGTCAGTTGAAGAGAAAATTTTGTTTTAGCTTTTGTGTATTTAAAGTCAATTAAGATCCCTAAAGATATCTGTATTTAACGGCGAGCTACCGAAGACGAAACTTTGCCAAGTGAAAAATCGAATTGCCACTTAAAACTTTCTAGTTACAATCAGTCAATTTTATCAAACATTTGTCCATTGCATCCTCTTTCAAATGGACCTACAATAAACAATATCATTGGGTCAGTTGAAGAGAAAATTTTGTTTTAGCTTTTTACTAGGAAACGGTTAGAGATAGGATTGATTGGCTATGATGTTTTAATATTAAAACGGGGCTCTTCTATCACCGCATTTCATTTTTAGAGTTCCATGCTTAAAAAGTAAAAACGGAACCGTTATAAAATCACTCCTGCGTCTGTTTGTCTGTCATAGCCATTTTACTCGTAAACTATGGAACGTGGAAAGTACAAATTGGGGGAAGTAATAAAAACTATTGACCCACATATTCACAGGCTATTAAACATTCACAAATATATTTAGGATAAATGTAGAGGGGCTAATTAAGTTGCTTGGAAAAAATAATATTTTCTTTGTATATCGTGTGAAAGCTTCCGTAACGCAAAACTACAATTCTTTTAATTTTAGGCATTATATTTTCAGATATCGTCGAAAATATAGTGCAAAAATATGTTCCCCCTTCTATTGCCGATTCTACTATAACTGAAATTATGAAAAAAATTAGACGTAATAGACGTTAATTTAAACCTTGCAGGAAAATTATATCGATTACCCTAGGTCACATAGTTTTGGAGAAAATCGCATACTATTTTCTAAATTTATTGTACGGAACCCTCTGATCGCAAGTAATACTCGCTCTTGACCGTTTTTCTTTTCGGATTAGGTTCAATTTACACTGTAAATGAGTTAGAAAATCAACCAAACAGCCATTATATCAGGGTTGGTAGGTTTTTGACATGTTTCAGTTTATGTCGAGTTTAAACCATGGTTGAAACCGTTATGGCAAAAACCACTTGCAAAAACCATCTGTCAATAACCTCGTCAGAAACCTTAAATACTGCATTGATCTGTAAAATTTCACATTAAATGTCACACATAACATTATTAACCTACTCTGAATGTCCCTAGTTATATAATTTACCCATCAAAAAATTCCAGTTAAATGTATTATAAAAAATTGCTGATTTTACTGAACTGTTAAAGAAAAAGTTATATACGAGGGCAGTATGATAAGTACCTGGCCTTGGCGAGAGATGGCACTACTAGAATTTAAAAATGATTTATTTCGCAATGGTGACTTTTTACAACAAACTTGGCTAATTGCCAAGTCGCTACGTGGTTTAGTTTGTGAGTAGTAGCCATTTCTATAAAACAACTTTGGTGATATTTCAACAATGGAAAAAATTGAATATACAGCAGTGATAAAATACCTGTGTTTGAAAAAGGAAACTAATGATGAGATTAAAGCGGAACTCGGCGAAGTTTATGGGGACTCTGCACCTTCGTTATCAACCATAAAATATTGGACAGCTGAATTCAAACGCGGCCGTACAAGCACTTTTGATGAAGAACGTCCAGGTCGTCCAACTGAGGTTACGACATCAGAAATGATCGAAGAAATCCACGATATTGTGATAAATGATCGGAGAGTGAAAGTACGCGAGATCGCTGAGACTGTGGGTATCTCAATTGAACGAGTGCAAAATATTATAACAAACCATTTGGATATGAAAAAGCTTTCGGCAAGATGGGTGCCGCGATTGCTGGCTATTGACATTAAACACACTCGTGTGTCAATTTCAAAAGAATGTCTGGCGAAATTAAAGCACAATTCAGATAATTTTTGGCGTCGGTTCAGAACAGTTGACGAAACATGGATTCATCAAAGTACGCCAGAGACTAAAGAACAGTCCAAACAGTGGTTTTTCGATACAACCTGCGCCAAAAATGCTAAGGTGACTTTATCTGCGAACAAAGTCGTTGCTACAGTGTTTTGGGATGCACGCGGTATAATTCTCGTCGATTACCTTGGAAAGTGGAAAACGATCAATGGAGAATATTATGCGAGTCTATTGGATCGTTTCGATCATGTTATGAAAGAAAAACGTCCGTATTTGGCGAAGAAAAAAATTCTCTTTCATCAACACAATGCACGCGTGCACGCACACCTGTGTCGTCACCATGGCAAAATTCGATGAATTAGGATACGAACTGCTGTCGCATCTACCATATTCAATAGATTTAGCCCCTAGCGATTATTTTCTATTTCCAAATATGAAAAAATGGCTTGTTGGAAAAAAAATTGTATCTAACGATGGGGTTATTCCTGAAAAAAACGCCTATTTTGAAGGGTTAGAAAATCATATTTTTTAGAGGGGATACAAAAAATTGAAAAGTGTTGGGCTAAGTGTATCGAAGTAAAAGGAGATTATGTTGAAAAATAAATCCCATTTTAGACATAAAAATGTATTTTTCTTGACAAGGCCAGGTACGTATCATACAGCCCTCGTATATATATTACACATATGAATAGAAGATATGCATGAATTTCTAAATATCATAAAATGTATATATTTAATGCATTCGTTCGAAACATTATAGTTACATATCCCAATGTATGCAGACAAAAAGAAACATTCAGACATGCATGTAAAAGAAATTTCTAATGAACCGCTACCCAGTTTGTTTATTTTGTTTTATTTTAAACCTAAGAAAAAATATTACTCATAGCAGAGAAGATATAATATAAAAAGTTTAACGACAGTATATTTATCTTGGGGAATAATTTTCTTTGTGAGTTTTATTTTTAAAAATGAAATGCATTCAGTTGTAGAAAAAATACACAAGGAATGGAAATCAGTAAATTTTATTTAGAAGCCTATTTGTATGCAGAGCTCTTCCTTCATGAAATATCAGAGTAATATTTTGATATTGAAAGAGAAATAGAAATTTCAAATTTTACATTTTATTCTTGAGCGAAATTTGATATCCTCTTGAAACCACGACTTCCAAGATTTCTTAGATGCGGTTTCCGTCGAATTTTAATCTTAAATAATCTTAAAAAATACACAAGGAATGGAAATCAGTAAATTTTATTTAGAAGCCTATTTGTATACAGAGCTCTTCCTTCATGAAATATCAGAGTAATATTTTGATGTTTAAAGAGAAATAGAAATTTCAAATTTTACATTTTATTCTTGAGCGAAATTTGATATCCTCTTGAAACCACGACTTCCAAGATTTCTTAGATGCGGTTTCCGTCGAATTTTAATCTTAAATAATCTTAAAAAATACACAAGGAATGGAAATCAGTAAATTTTAATTAGAAGTCTATTTGTATGCAGAACTCTTCCTTCATGAAATATCAGAGTAATGTTTTGATGTTTAAAGAGAAATAGAAATTTCAAATTTTACATTTTATTCTTGAGCGAAATTTGATATCCTCTTGAAACCACGACTTCCAAGATTTCTTAGATGCGGTTTCCGTCGAATTTTAATCTTAAATAATCTTAAAAAATACACAAGGAATGGAAATCAGTAAATTTTATTTAGAAGCCTATTTGTATACAGAGCTCTTCCTTCATGAAATATCAGAGTAATATTTTGATGTTTAATAAGAAATAGAAATTTCAAATTTTACATTTTATTCTTGAGCGAAATTTGATATCCTCTTGAAACCACGACTTCCAAGATTTCTTAGATGCGGTTTCCGTCGAATTTTAATCTTAAATAATCTTAAAAAATACACAAGGAATGGAAATCAGTAAATTTTAATTAGAAGTCTATTTGTATGCAGAACTCTTCCTTCATGAAATATCAGAGTAATGTTTTGATGTTTAAAGAGAAATAGAAATTTCAAATTTTACATTTTATTCTTGAGCGAAATTTGATATCCTCTTGAAACCACGACTTCCAAGATTTCTTAGATGCGGTTTCCGTCGAATTTTAATCTTAAATAATCTTAAACAATACACAAGGAATGGAAATCAGTAAATTTTATTTAGAAGCCTATTTGTATACAGAGGTCTTCCTTCATGAAATATCAGAGTAATATTTTGATGTTTAAAGAGAAATAGAAATTTCAAATTTTACATTTTATTCTTGAGCGAAATTTGATATCTTCTTGAAACCACGACTTCCAAGATTTCTTAGATGCGGTTTCCGTCGAATTCTAATCTTAAATAATCTTAAAAAATACACAAGGAATGGAAATCAGTAAATTTTATTTAGAAGCCTATTTGTATGCAGAGCTCTTCCTTCATGAAATATCAGAGTAATATTTTGATATTGAAAGAGAAATAGAAATTTCAAATTTTACATTTTATTCTTGAGCGAAATTTGATATCCTCTTGAAACCACGACTTCCAAGATTTCTTAGATGCGGTTTCCGTCGAATTTTAATCTTAAATAATCTTAAAAAATACACAAGGAATGGAAATCAGTAAATTTTATTTAGAAGCCTATTTGTATACAGAGCTCTTCCTTCATGAAATATCAGAGTAATATTTTGATGTTTAAAGAGAAATAGAAATTTCAAATTTTACATTTTATTCTTGAGCGAAATTTGATATCCTCTTGAAACCACGATTTCCAAGATTTCTTAGATGCGGTTTCCGTCGAATTTTAATCTTAAATAATCTTAAACAATACACAAGGAATGGAAATCAGTAAATTTTATTTAGAAGCCTATTTGTATACGGAGCTCTTCCTTCATGAAATATCAGAGTAATATTTTGATGTTTAAAGAGAAATAGAAATTTCAAATTTTACATTTTATTCTTGAGCGAAATTTGATATCCTCTTGAAACCACGACTTCCGAGATTTCTTAGATGCGGTTTCCGTCGAATTTTAATCTTAAATAATCTTAAAAAATACACAAGGAATGGAAATCAGTAAATTTTAATTAGAAGCCTATTTGTATGCAGAGCTCTTCCTTCATGAAATATCAGAGTAATATTTTGATGTTTAAAGAGAAATAGAAATTTCAAATTTTACATTTTATTCTTGAGCGAAATTTGATATCTTCTTGAAACCACGACTTCCAAGATTTCTTAGATGCGGTTTCCGTCGAATTCTAATCTTAAATAATCTTAAAAAATACACAAGGAATGGAAATCAGTAAATTTTATTTAGAAGCCTATTTGTATACAGAGCTCTTCCTTCATGAAATATCAGAGTAATATTTTGATGTTTAAAGAGAAATAGAAATTTCAAATTTTACATTTTATTCTTGAGCGAAATTTGATATCCTCTTGAAACCACGACTTCCAAGATTTCTTAGATGCGGTTTCCGTCGAATTTTAATCTTAAATAATCTTAAAAAATACACAAGGAATGGAAATCAGTAAATTTTATTTAGAAGCCTATTTGTATACAGAGCTCTTCCTTCATGAAATATCAGAGTAATATTTTGATGTTTAAAGAGAAATAGAAATTTCAAATTTTACATTTTATTCTTGAGCGAAATTTGATATCCTCTTGAAACCACGACTTCCAAGATTTCTTAGATGCGGTTTCCGTCGAATTTTAATCTTAAATAATCTTAAAAAATACACAAGGAATGGAAATCAGTAAATTTTAATTAGAAGCCTATTTGTATACAGAGCTCTTCCTTCATGAAATATCGGAGTAATATTTTGATGTTTAAAGAGAAATAGAAATTTCAAATTTTACATTTTATTCTTGAGCGAAATTTGATATCCTCTTGAAACCACGACTTCTAAGATTTCTTAGATGCGGTTTCCGTCGAATTTTAATCTTAAAAAATTTATACTTAATAACACAAACATATGTAAAAGTCGTCTTGTGGTCTTTTAGATAGTTTTCTGGTATTATATATGCGTAATTTTCAAAGGAGAGCTATTATTAAGTAAAAATGAGATTTGTTTTGTCTTTCTGAAATTTCCTAATTAAAGAATCGGTATTCAAATCGTGTCTTTTAAGCTATATCTAATCCAATGGCATGACTAATATATGAAATTTTGTTACTCAATACCAATTTAGTTATTAAAGAAAATGTCCTGGCAAAATATTTTTCTGGATTACACAATATAATGTAAATACTTAAGTCTATTCCATTATTTTTACAGATTATGTCACGAGAAAGACAAAATACACTTTCCAGAAAAAGTAAAAATATGCTTTATATTGGAAAAATGACATATATTCTACCTTATTTTCCGTATACAAAAACACTTATTCTTTGTAAATTTAAAGTAAAGTAATTTTAATGTTCTGATATTAAAAAATGAGATTTAAAAATGTATTTTTTAAAAGAAAATATCTTTCTGCATATATATACATATATAATTGTATAAAATCTTTTATATTTATTTTAATTATAATAAAATCTCTCATTTGCAAAACACATAAAAAATATTTTAATGAATTCACAGTCATACAGTTTTTATATACATTCGAAAAATTTTCAATGACATTTTTCCTTTTCTCTATTAAGACTTTTCTCAGTATCTATTTCCTGTATTGGATCCATGAAAAATTTCGACCTCCGGTTTTCGATGGATTTATACGTTTTAGAATGCCCTGAACACGACTTCATAGTGTGTAGAAAATATCTGTCTGTCACTCTGTCCATCACCCTGTTTGTCACTCTGTGAGTCTGTTTGTAACAAAAATTTTATGGGCGCTCTATCTCAAGAACTAATGCTCGGAATTTCACAAAACTTTAGATTCAGTTAAACCTTGATAAAAACTGGTTTTGATTGCTTTTGGGTGTAAATCGTCCAACAGTTGGCGCTGCTGTGCTGCATTTTTCAAAATTCCCGCAATAGCTATATTTCAAGAAATAATGAACGGAATTTCATAAACTTCAGATTCAGTTAATCCTTGATATAATTTGGTGCTGATTACTTTTTGGTGAAAATCGACGAACAGGTGGCGCTTTCATGCTGCATTATTCATGATTATCGCAATAGCCCTATCTCAAGAACTAATGCACGAATTTTCCTCAAATTTCAGATTCAGTTTGTCCCTGATATAAATTAGAGCTGTTTAGTTTTTGATATATATTGACCAACAGGTGGCGCTGCTGATCTGCATTTTCACGATTTCCGCAATAGCTGTATCTCAAGAACTAATGCATGAATTTTAATCAAGCTTCAGATTCTGTTAGGCCCTAGTATAAATTGGTCGTAATTAGTTTTAAGTGTAAATCGCGCGACAGGTGGCGCTGCTATGTGCAGTTTTTTCGATTTCCGCAATAGCTCTATCTCAAAAACTAATGTACGGATTTTCTTCAAACTTCAGATTCAGTTAGAAGTTGACATAAGTCGCTGATGATTAGATTTTGGTATAAATCAACTAATCGGTGGCGCTAGTATGCTGAATTTTGCATGATTTAAACGATTTTGGCGACAGTCCTATCTCAAGAACTAATGCACGGAATTTCATATCGTTAGAATCCTCATGATAGGCATGGATAGTCATTTAATTTTGGCACTGTACTAGAGAATTTTGAAGTATTAACATGTATGAGATAGAAGAAAGTTTTGGGATTGGCATATCCGACTAGTTTAATCTAACTCAATTACCAAGCTGTAGTGTTGTGGAGGACAAAACAATTAAATTTATTATTTTTAGCAATTTCAAAAAATCTAAAAGTGTTAAACTTTCTTTGATAACATGGAAAAATATATTAAAAATTAGAAAAGAAAGTTTACCAAGCTTTTAGCGAATTATTTATCTTATTCTTTCGTTCTTCAAATGATTTTTTACACAAAATCTGATATAATGCGGAGATGTTTATAAAACTGATTTTTACTCGTGTATTATGCTTCAATGTATACGTACCTCAGGCTTTCATAATTAAAGGGTATCCTCGAACTCTTGTACCAGTAAAATGTACGTATTGGTACACAGAGAGATGAACAGTTACTTGATATAACCTGAGTCACAAAATTATGTTTCAGGAAAAAAGAAAAAAATGTCTCATACGAAGACGAATAAAAATTCAATCCGTATCTTTAACAACAATAAGGAAATTGCAATGAAATTTCCTATTGCCTTTCTTTGCTTTAACAGAAGTGTCATGAATTCTGTGATAAATATTTAATGTACAATGTTACTTTCGATCCTACTCACACTACACATTTTTTTTTATTTAACTCTCTTAAAGCTTGCCCATGCGTCAGGGATCTTAAAACGAATATATTGTGTATTTTTATTGCGTCCTGCAATGTAAAATGGCATTTTCTTTAACGTGCGGTGCCAAATCTTCATAAAGATTGGACTCTTTAAACAAATCGCCATAATTTTGGTTCTAACCTAAATCATACTCTTTCTGATAATGAAAGAGTCTCAAAAATCGCTTCCAGATCCTCGTACCAGCAGAATTTCCCCAAATTCAACTGAGACCTGCTGGACACAGCCAAAAACATATTTATGAAATTTGTTTCAATTCTATGCATTATCTCATACACTTTTTGATGGTACAATGAAGAAAATTGCTAAAAAATCGCTATTACAGTGCCCCCTTTAAACGGAATATCCCCAAATAGAACTGGAAACTTATTTATATGTAAATTTTGGTTCAATTTTATGCACAACCACGTGCATTTTTCGTTAATACATTAATGAAAATTGGACAGAAAACAGCTATTTCAGCGTCCCCTTACGGCGGAACTGGCCATAGTCAAAAACGTATATATGGAATTGTTTTCCATCCTATGCATAATTTCATACACTTTTCGATGACACAAGGAGGAGACACACGCACACACTAACATACAGACATTTTATAAAAACATGTTTTTAGGGAACTTTTAGTCCTAAAAATGTAAATCCGTCAAAACCATAAGTACAAACAAATTTGATTACAATACTTTCCCCTGTTTCAAAGACAGTAAAAATGGAATATTTGAAACACAGAAAATGTAATATAAAAGTAAAATTGTGTATTGAAAGAATGCATTGACGTTAAATTTGACTTAATTTTTATAAATTCGTCGAATAGATTAAGAATTTTCAAATCATTCCTTTTAACAAATACGCTGCATATTTTTACTTATTTTTTATAATAAATTTTGAGAACTTCAGTTTACTAATACTATTTGGTATATCTTTCCAGAATAACATTAGGGTTCTATGTCGTATTGTAACGATAATAAGGGTGTTTGTATTTTATAAAGCACCACTGAATAAATATTGATCTCTTAGTGAAGACGTCTTAATTAAACGCGATTTAAAAGCATATAAATATTCATTAAAATTTTATCAAATTAGTCTGACAAATGGCCATTAGAACAAATTTTTCTTAAACTTTCAGATGTGAAATACTTCTGTTTCTAAATTGTTGAAACGGTTGAATGACAAAAGAATTTATGAGAAATTTAATTACAAATTAGTAATAATTTCCCTCGTGTAAATTAAAATTGTGAAATTTTATTCAAAACATCTGTTCCCATTGTGGCATTTAGGAATAAAGTTAAGTGGTGTAAATAACCCTTCAAAATGTTAAACATATTTTTATCTACATCGTTTAAATTACTTATTTTTCTATGTGTTAGCAGAAAATTTTTGGTAAATTATATGCACTATTTATTTCTACAAAGTACCGAAATATTTTGCAACCTGCTCGTGAAAATTAATAGATTTTCTTTATATATTCAGGAAAATTTACGAAAAGGCAAATTAACAATTGAATGAAATAATTAAAGGGAAATTTTATTCAAAACCGCTGCTTACATTGTCACATTTGGGGATAAAATTAAGTGGTGTAAACAATATACCAAGACCTTTCAAAGGGTTAAATATACCTTTGTTCATATTATTTTAATTACCTATTTTTTTTTCTTTGTGAACCCGGAAATATATTCTAAAATTATTTGCACTAATTATTTCTACGAAGTATGGAAATGCTTTACAAACTGCTTGTTTAAATCAATTGAATTCTGGATCGATGTCTTCAGAGAAATTGACGCAAAGGCAAAGTAACAATAGAATAGAATAAATGAAGGATTAGGTTTCTTTAATTAATTAAAATGAAGATTTTTAAGTTATGCCTTGAGGGTATAAGATGTTTTGTATGAGATATTTATTTTGAAATCATGAATCCATAGTAATTACTTAAATCGGTGTTTCAATAATTTCCTGAAGTAATTTGATCTAATAAAAGAAAAACAATGTCCTTCTATATATATAAAACAGTAACAATTTGGAAATGGACCAATAAAAATCTGATAGATCTTCCCGGTACACTCCTAGATCGGCATCCATATTTCTTGTAACCGGATGACTTCTTTTGTTAATATTAAGAAAACTGTTTTACACAAAAACATGAAAATTGGTGCTATTATAGGGAAATGTTTGATAAACACACTGATGCAGACATTTTTTAAATCGAATAATTATTTTAAGAGATATTTAATGTTAAAGTTGGTCAAAATTGTTTCATTAAAAAAAATTTATACTTAAATTATTATTTATTATTATTAGCAAAAACTATACATAGTAATTTAAATATTTTTACATCATTTAATGCATTAGAAGTTCCCGTTATACAGACTTGCTGGTGACACTTACGTGTCCAGCAGATTAAAGACATTTTCCTATAAAAAGGTACCTGTATTTATATTTATTGAAGTTCAGAATTATTATTTTTTTTAATGTGTATTAAATGTATGATTATTAATTTGATTATGGGTATGCATATATATATGTAATGGATTCAAGTTGTTTACGAGTGAAAGCGAATCAGGTGGCGTTTATCTTTATGAAGCATCTTTGGGTCGTCACCACGGAGGCGACCATCTAACAATGCCTTGACAATAATGTCAAGAATAATTTTATTAGTGTATTTACGACTGGTCATAAAAGTGGACCACACACATTTAGTAGTCACAAACTCATTTCCTAGAGCCCCTCAAAAGGACGGTGCCAGTGAAATCCGCACGGCCTCAAGTTATCGAATGAGATGCTTTGAAGGGAGTTCGTTATAAGGGGGTCGGATAAACTGTTCGCTGATTGAACGGAGGGCGTGCAAACCCCATCCCTTTGTCCAGAAGAATAGTATTACATAAGAGTATGGAGTAAGGCAGATATAGTAAGTTGTCAGTATTATTCAGAAGGTGCTCTCCAGATGACGTAGTCTCATATAGTTCTGTCTAAGTGCTCTTCAAGATGAGAAGTTGTTTTTCCTCAAAGTATTCGCAAGTTGTGATAATTACTCCCAGCCTGTACCGAAATGAAGAAGTTGTAGTATCCCCATGACCTAAGTAGTGTCAGTTAAAATAACTGGACCGTTTTAGATTCCAGTTTTTTTTATCGGTCCACTAGTTGCATTAGTGGGACCGCATCGAATAGCTCGATTGAAGAGCTGGTGTTGATGGCCTCTACCGTATTTTATTGTGTGTGCACCGATATAATGAGAGACTATTTTTCATGATTAAATATTCCTACCTGATTCCACTTGGAGTGGTCTTTTACTATTCGAAGGATGTTAAAAAGGTATTGTCTTTTTACATATATTTTGTTCCCTGTTGCGTGTTTATGTATATGTAATTAGGGATTTTATTCTCCAATTTGGTATCCATGTGTCAAGTAATTTTATAGTGAGAAATTTAGAATTAATGTTAGAATAAAAATGACTTGTTTCAATTTGTTGCTTAGAGAAAGCGTGTCCTGTGACACGTCATTCCTAATTGTATATTTTACTGCAAATAAATTTTTGTTACTTGTTAAATTTGAATATGTCATTTTTCAACCATGAGTCTTTGTTAATTATTTTATTATTAGATATTTTATTTCAGGTCAGGTACGAATTCTCTTAAGAATTATTAATTCTTAAACTTTATATTTGTAATCTAGTTTACTTGCGTGGTCTAAAAGCTACTTCTAGTTCTAAAATAATCACAACGCAATTGGGGTAGGTTTGAGGTACATGTCTCCCGCCCCCTTTCAGGATAATTGGAAATATATTATCTCAGAAGTATATCATCAGAAGTATTATCTCAGCAGAATATATTATCTCTCCACGACCAATTTCACGATCACAGTATATTATATTATTAATTATGATTTTTTTATGTTAACACTATGAATATTACAGGATGAGTAATTAAGAATTTGCTAACCCAATTCACTCTGGGGTATTTGGGTAATTTGGGGTGTTGAGATCCCCCTCTCTTCCGTGTTTTCTGTCTCATGTTTATCTTGTGTGTCCCCATTTTATCCTGTAAAATTGTCCCCCAACCCCAAATATATATGCCTGGGTAGTTTCTCGATGGTACCGTTATAGGAGTCCAAGCAAGACTGCATTTATTTTGTTAATTTGACTCCTTTTTTGAGGGTTTATCCCCCATTTTAAATTCAAATTTTTATCATTTCAAGAGATATTTTTTACATATTTTAGAAAAGGGTAATATTTTAAAATGTTGCCAATTAAAAAAAAAAGCGCAAAGAATAATATTTCCTTCAAATTGAAAATTTATTTATAATCAGAAAAAAACTTTCAAATGAGAATTAAGTTATTATGTGTTAAAAATCAGGAAAATATTGAAAATTACGTCATAAAAACTATAGTCACACATGAATTTTAGAAGGGAAAGAAAATTTTTAATAATAAATTCATTATTATGCGTTAAAAGTCGTAAATGGAGGAAATTAACGTCATATTTAAAAAGGCCAAGCAATTGACAGTTGGCAAAACAGTTTAAATTAAAAAATATATCCGCGCGAGACATTTATTTCATATTTTGAGGTAAACTTTTCAACTATTATCGTGAATTCTAAGACAGCGCAAATAATATTTCCTTTCTAGCAACAAAAGTATTTTCATTCGAATGTTAAAAAGAGGATGAAAACTTTGGTGAAAATTACGTCAGATGTAAAACGACACATTTCAAAAGTGTTATTTAAAAGACTTTCTTATAGAGCTATTAAAAAAAACCGAGAGACAAAGACTCGGTTTACTTAATTCATTTTACATTAGCTTATTTTCAAATGTTTAGCTATTTTTTTTTTTAATCAATGTCGAAAACAGCCATTGTATACCTTAAGAAACGCTGATTTTGCCTTAAAAATCTCCAATCAAAAGAATATGAATGAAAAAGCGTTTAAAGGGAGATCGCCACTGTTTTTTTAAATTATATTTTAATCTTTTTAAAGCCTATAAAATTAGCCTGCTTTTAGAATCTGGGGTGTCGGAACGGGGGTTGGTGGGCGTAGCTTGTACGGGGCAGAGCCCGCTAGTATGTTAAAATGGCGGACAGATATCTTAGCTGGAGTTGTTTAACATTATATTAAAAGGGCCCAAAGTTTTGCTTTGCATTCTAATATGTTTTAGCATTATCTAATATTTTTTAGACTCAGGGTAAAGATTTAAAGGAAAACAAGCAGAATGACAGAGTTTACGGGTGTTAACCTTCGAAGTTTTCCTGTTAAAATAAATAAAATATTGATCTAAATAAAGGAGCTTTGTGCATTTATGCTCACCAATCGTTAAAACGATATTACCGACATACATTTCCCGCAATCATAGTAAAATCCCTCACTTATATAAATGGGAATGAAGGAATTTCGGGTGAGTAATTCGGAGTAGTTTAAGAAATGTTTAAAGTAGACAGTAATTTTAATCTTGTTCTAAGATGCATTTCTATCTGATTTTCTGCAATTCGAACAAAAACTGTATAATTCTATTAGGAACACGCACTTAAACTTTGATTTATATATAAAAATATTACGAATACAGATATCTGTAAAGAAGATTAGTCAATAATGTAACTCCTTTCATCATAGTTACAGCGAAAACAGATCAAAGATAGCAAAAGGTAGGCGCGAGGGGAAAAATAATAATCATATTTTAACGAATTAGTGGATGACGTAATCGAAAAAAGCATTGCACAAGGACATGTGAGTTGAAATGCAGTTAATAATAATTTAATCTTTTTAACAAAGAATATTTTTTAAGCTTCTTGTGACATACCCCTGCTTCGATCTAAACGTTTCAATTTCAGTTTTGATTTCAATCATAATATAAAATAAACCTTTTCCTAAACGTCGGTCTTAAAATCTTTTGTACTTTTTATTTTTATAAACACTATTGAGAATAATATAACACGTATTTTTTTATAAACATTGATGCGCAAAAAACTTTTAATATTAATTGGGAACATTTTTCTTATTAATATTTGATAAAACAGTGTGTTTTAACAAATGTTACTCCAAAAGTCAGTTCAAAAACTTATCTAATGATACTTTATTCATTGTTGTGCTCTTTGAATGTACATAAAATAAGGGATGTTGATATCAGAAATAATATAACTTCATATATGTTTTCATCTTATTCTCGACAGCGGTGATTTAAAAAAATCCAGCATTAAAAATGTTTCTTTTCCTAAATAAAAAGCAATATGAAAGTTAACAAATATTTCACAATCTTTTTTAGAAGAAAAACACAATCATTGACAAATTTTATTAAAATTATTTCAAAAGCATGCAACCTATATTAACCCTTTACTGGTATCCACAAAAAAAAGGAAACCTAATTTTAAGAGTACTGGCAACCAGAATATTTAATAGAAATTTTCCTTTTATAAATTACAGGAAAATAAGGAAGTTTTTATCTTCTAATAAATTCGTTTGTGAATTCCGGAGTTTGTCCATCATTTCATCATTTTACAAACATAATTACTTCTCGACGGAAAGGGTTAAACCGGTTCTGTTCTTTGGCACTAAGCCCAATTTTTAGGCACTTAATTATTATTATTATTATTATTTATTTTTTTTTAATACGCAAACTTCGTAGATTCAACTGTAATACCATTAGTATTTCGTGCAAAGTCGAAGGATTTGTTTGCATAGTCTGGGTTGATTTATTATTCCTTAAAAAAAAACCCTTCGAAACAGTGCAAAGAGATACCGTAAGCTGCTTATAATATGTTTTCTTCCCGGAAATATCTCAGTCAAAAGAATTTTTAGGCGTGAAGAAGTACTTTATTCCAATTTGAGGAAAAAGATAATCCTTACTATGAAAATTATTTTTCTGGTAGATTGTACACGATATTTTGAAACACAATGTTTTATATACGCAAAATAGAGATTTCATCTGCATAGGTAAAGAAAAAAATAATAATAAAACTTTTATGCAATAAAATATCCTTTTTAAAAAATAGTATCAAATATTTTCATATTGCAGTTGTAGGTTTAAAAGCAATTGTAATATTATCTATATTTTCTACGAGTACTGTACAGATATCACATTTATATTTAGAAAGATTTTCCTTCTAAATTATTGACGGATATTTTTTAATATTTCCGTTGTAGGATTAAAAATATGTCTCTATACATATTTGTACTACACATTCAATATACAGCCACTGTACATATTTACTGTACATACTTTAATTATATAGTTAAAAATATACTTTTTAGAAGTGAATATATTATATTATTATCTAATTACGTGTTTATATTTCACAACTAACATTCCAAGAATATGGAACTTTGCGCGAGGAAAATGACGTCAGTTATTTGCAAGGAACTGGTGATGTCCCAATAACTCAGCAAATTAAAAAAATATCCCTGCCGGCTCGGCCTGCATGAACAGGTAGATTTCGAAGTTAAGTACTAATTTCATCAACAAAAAGTAAATCAAGATTAGATATAACCCCAGTTTAACAATTTTATCTGGCCGCTCTTGACGAATTTTTAATTTCCCTTTTTAGTAAGAGTTTGTTTTATCAGAATCATAGTAATGCGGTATTAAAAAAAATATATATATATTTTTTTTTTCCACGCTCAACAATTCGAAATTTTCTGACACATTTTCAGACTCATTTTTCAATTCCTACTATTAGCTCACACTCTCCCTATATTTATTTATATATTTATATATTTATATATTTATCTTGTACAAATTTTCAATCGTTAATAAAATACTCATTATTCATCCTATCAGGTTGAAATAAATTTTTTTAAACTTGTACTGGATGACAATTGATGTTAATAAAGTTTTTCAAATATTAATTAATTAATTTTAGCTTTGCATGGGAAACAAAATGGCCGCCATTGATTATTGAATTTCAATGAAAGTATTTTCAATAAGGGTTACCATAGGGGGGGGGCACCCTGTTCTGTCGCCAAATACCGCCAAGTTTGTCGCCAGCTTGGCGATATATTGCCAAATTTGGCGGCCAAAATGAGTCGCCAAAAGTGACGCCAACTTGGCGATATCTGTAATATTTCGCCAAATTCCCATAGAGTTCCATTGTAAACCTACTTGCTTATAGAAATCAACAAATTGAGATATTTTAATGCAACAAAAACTCATATTAGCTTGATTATATTAAATTTTTTTTGATGGCCTAAGTAGGAATTGACTTTAAAAACAAAATTTTTATATTACTTGTTAAAAGTAAAATCATGAAACTTGGACGTGATTTTTTGATGCGATTTATAAGCGACCTGTGTTTTTATTTTTCGTTCAGTATTTATAATTTACAAACAATTATTTTGTCAATACGATCATTTTTTTCGTTTCCAGCACTGTCGCTTCGAGAAATTCGGTTCAAAATGCCCATTATATAGTTTCTGAATAAAAGAACCTGCCATTGGATGCGTTTGAGAGCAAAAAGGAATTTAAAAATGAGTCAGAAAATTGAATTTCAGTACACCCTTAGAAAGATAATTTTTTTCGTCAACTCCTATTTTTGTTTAATTTGTTTTTGCTGTGAGAGTTGGTCCTATCAAAAACTTGTGAGTATGAAAGTTGCAGTTAATATTGAGAAGATGTATCATAAAGTTAAGCGCATTGGATATCTTCTGAATGGACGAAGTTATGAATTTTTTTCTTCTCGAAAACCCATTTTGTTTTCCGGTTAGAGTTGGTCCTATCAAAAACTTGTTAATCAAAAAGTTGTAGATAATATTAAGAAGATTTATAAAAAGTTTAACAGAATTTGATATATTAAGAATTGAGGAAGCATTGAACTTTTTTTTCTCCCTAAAACCCTATCTTTTTCGCTCCTTGAGCCCATTTTGAATTTTATCAAAATCTGTAATACATAAATTTTTGGCCCTTTTCCTAGAAGTAATAATAAATTTAAACTGATTTGATGTGTATAATAATTAAGAAGTTATTGGGTTTTTTCGTTTTTCACAAGACCTCTCCCTGTTTCTAACCCCTTAGCCCCATTTTGCCTGTTAACGAACTTGACCGAGATTTTCTACCCCTTGATTTTATTGGAAGAGTTTGGAAGAGATATGTGTCGAATTATGGAAGTTATCGTGTCCAAAAAAAGTGATAGATAGATAGGTAGATAGATAGATAGAATTTTGAACTGGGGGTGGCTTGTGTCCTAGGGGTCATGATCGGCGTAGATCTGCAAAAATGTTTCAGAAATTCCAACATAGGGGAAAATGTAATAGATAGTATTTCTTATGAAATCTACCTAAAATAATAATTAGTTCCCGAGTTAGTATGAATACCGTGAACTTCTAACTATAATGATTCTATTTTATGTTTTAACAACATTGAAAGTACAGAAATTAAATTAATCTAAGAGCATTTTTACAATTCGCTAGCAATTGGTTATCAATTACCATTAAAATCTATGAAAATTGCAATTATCCTTTAATTATATCTCTCTTAAGCAACAATATGCGATAATGTCAATCGCTGTCAAACATTTTCAGTCTTTTTCTTTTCATTTATGTAAGATGATAAGGCTTCTTAGAAACAAATGCGAACATACTTTTAATTTTAAGAGAAATTGACATTAAATATTATGGCGAATCAGTAATAGTTGGCATCTTTTCTTAAGAGTTTTCTGAAAATTTCGTTGAATTGCTTTCGAAATGACTTTAATTTCCCAACTTCCGTGTAAAATGACAATTCGACAAACGATTCTAAATCTGTACAGTAATCATCGCAGAGAACAGAATCAAATTCAGTAATAAGTACATGAAATGAGTATTTAATGCTAATAAATTATCGTTTCACAACATTCAGTATATTCATTAATCTTCTGAATTAGTATTACAAAGCAACTGCTATTCCATGGTTTTGGGAGATTTGGTTAGAATGATTCATGTAGTAATTTCAGAAGCGTAGTCACAGCACATTTCAACAATTTCACACTCTAACACGTTTTACGTCTTTTAGAAAGTGTTTCAACAATCTTACTGTAATTTATTTAACATGAATTTTGAGAACTAATTTGCATTTATGTAAACATCAAAGATTGTAAAGATTAATAAATTATTTAACACAATAAAATATACTGCTTTTTTTTTTTCAAATGTTAAACAGTATTATTTCGAAACATTTTATTATTAATCTATTGCTTTTGATACTATTTAATTATAATTTTGGAACGTTTAAAAAAACTGTTCAGCGCTCTGTACCCATGTATTTTTAAAGATAAATTTAAATAAAACATCCAACAAGATAGATTTTTTCTGCTATTTTATGAGTTACTGTACAATTATAAATTGTGTGAACAAAACATAAAGCGTCTTTAAATATATTTTAAATGTTTAATTATTAATTATTAGATTTTAATGTTTTCCCAATCTAATAACACATTATTTTTTTGTACAATTAGACATTAAAAATTCTTTTTCTCATCTCAAAAAACTTAGTGTCCTTTGCACTATCAGTCATCAGACGTAATTTTCTAATGATACAATAAATTAAACATTCACATTCTCCTATTATTTGCAGAAAATTAATGGGTGTTTATTAACCTCTTTTTTTCAGTTCCTACTATTAGTTCACACTCTCCCTATATTTATTTATATATTTATATATTTATCTTGTACAAATTTTCAATCGTTAATAAAATACTCATTATTCATCCTATCAGGTTGAAATAAATTTTTTTTAAACTTGTACTGGATGACAATTGATGTTAATAAAGTTTTTTCAAATATTAATTAATTAATTAAATTTTAATTAATTAATGTTAGTTTTGCATGGGAAACAAAATGGCGGCCATTGGTTATTGAAGTTCAATGAAAGTATTTTCAAAAGCGGTTACCATAGGATCACCCAACCGGAGCACCCACCAAATTTGGCATAGGTTCAACGCTCCGGCGGAAAACCCCCACCACCAACTACAAAAACCACATACAAGATAACAGTCCCAGAAAAAACAGAAAAACAGGGGGGGGCCTGTTCTGTTGCCAAATACCGCAAAGTTTGTCGCCAACTTGGCGATATATCGCCAAATTTGGCGGTCAAAATGAGTCGCCAAAAGTGACGCCAACTTGGCGATATCTGTAATATTTCACCATATTCTCATAGAGTTCCATTGTAAACCTACTTGCTTATAGAAAATCAACAAATTGAGATATTTTAATGCAACAAAAACTCATATTAGCTTGATTATATTAAATTTTTCTTTGATGGCCTAAGTAGAAATTGACTTTAAAAACAAAATTTTTATATTACTTGTTTAAATTTTATTTTAAAAGTATATTATTTACCAGAAAATTAAAATAAAATATCGTATTTTATTCTTTCTACCTGGATAATAAATGATATTTGTTCAACTGTAGCAATTTTGAAATTGAAATATGATTATTTCATTTCATAAAAGCTTTTACTTTATAGGGTACAATGTCAAGTCTCGATAAATGTGGAACGTATGTTATATCTTAATAATGTAAGGAGGCTCTCCTAACGAGATTTGACACTTTTGATATCGAAATGAAATAATTTAATAAACCTCCTCAAAAGAGATAAATTATGTAAAGGAATCCGAATTCAGCTTTATTATCAATTTTTCTAAAGAAAAACGCTCAGATATTCAAACATTACCTTTATATTCAGGAAAAAGTTCAAGAGTTCATCAAACCTTCACGCAGATTAGACGTAAAATAATTTCCTGTCTCGAGAGAGGATGGGAAGAAAAGATTTGTGTATCGAGAAAGGTAATAAGGATTGGGAATATTACGATTGGAATGTCGTCCTATATATTCAATAAAATCCTAAAACTTTATAGACGTTGTTCTATAAATGTAAATCATATAAATGTTCTACAGTGGAGGATCTTTTACCGAAATACAAAAAGGGATAAAATTATATTTCTTTTGCTACATATTAAAAAATTATGTTTTATTTAATGTGAATATTGTATTCTATTTTGTTTTGGTTCAATAATAATTATTCTTTAGATGGCTACATGTGAATATTCTTGAAACAAAATTTTTTATTACTTGTTTTCTGCTTGATTACCTGTTTCACACTTATCAATAAACATCCGTAATTCGTTACTTTTGGCAAAAATATTTTACAGATCCTATTGAAATACTCCAAAACTTTGCTCCTTGTAAAACAATTCTTGCCTTTCTGCTCTAATCTATTAATTGTCCAAAATGTTTCATTTTATTCTCACATATTTAAAATTCTATAAATAATATTTTCAAAGGCTGAGACAAAAATCCGTCTATATACACGGCAATCGAAAAGCCAAAATAGATCGTAATGCGTAATTTATGTATTTTTATGGCTTCCATTAAATGTAAACAGACAAACACTAAATTATAGATAAAATATTATGTGTTATTGACTGTATAAAAAAGAATAAAAATTAAGAAAATTTTATATTACTACAAAATAAAATACGCAATGACCTCTTACGCGTTACCTACGATTTCGAAAGTCGTTCTTTATATTTAGAAATCTCAGAATCCCTATATTTGTTATATTTAAAGAAGAATTCGTAAAAACCAAATTTAATTTTGCTGCCTCAGAGTTTTGGAAACAATCCCGAATATATTTTATAGATTATTAATCCCTTTTTTTTTTAATTTTTTGGATGTTATCCATTCTTAATTAGACATTTTCAGTTGAGTAACGTAATGTATACCGACAAGGGTAACAAATTATTAAATATTCATTGTATTCACTGTGTACGTCTGTTCTTCATGTTATATTTTATTTCGTTTTACATTTTCCTCTTCTGAATTTATTTCTTTACATTTTTAACTAAACGTTGTGCGTAGGACTTTTATGGTATTTTAAAGACATTTTTTTATCTTATTGTATCACCCCAGCTTATATCAATATTAAGTACTAATTTTCTAATTTAAATATACACGTTTAAGTTAAATTATGTGTTTGTTACATTGTGTAATTTAAGTTAAATACACGTATTTTCAGAATGATGAAAATTTCTTTCCACGTTAGAAAGTGATTTTTATTTATTTAACGTAAGCAAATATTTGCTCAATTTGAACTTCATTTCACATACATAAACAAGCTTTAAAGTTATATCGGCTCACCGAATGATGATAAATTAATTTATATATGTTCAGTAGACTACATTCAGTGTTTGGGGAAATCTAATGTAACAACATTGTGTGTCTAATTATCGCATCATTCGAGATAATCAAATCTTCCTAATCAATTGAATATTAGTTACTTTGTGACATTACCGTGGTACATACATCATTGCGACAAATGCTCTGAACCGATATCGAATTTTATTTCTCTTGTGGCGTTGCTCTGTTGAATTGAGCGAGGTTAATATTTTTAGTGAGGGATATTCTAATATACTTTCACTTTTTTTGATTAATTTGTGTACTATGTCATAAAAATAAAAAATCCCATATCTGTACTTATTATGAAATATTGGTACTTTGGTGTTATATGGATCTCGGAGCTTTATTTAAAAGTAATTCACGCTTAAGGAAGTGAGATTTGTTGCTAAACAATCTAAAAAAATACAGAAAAACTGATAAACTTTTACGCTTGTTAAGATTTGTATGTATAACAAATTTCTTCGACTTTCGAAAATAAGATATATGATTTCAGTTTGTATGTAATAACAGATAAAAGCTTTCTTAATAAATTGAGCAAATATTGAAAAAAAATGACTTGTGTGTATGAAAAAGTGAAGAAAATATTTGTAGTGCTGCATGTTAATATATATAAAACTATTTATATATTTAAACTATATAACATGCGATGAAAGAAATGATTTATATTTCAGTAATTATATAAAATCATTCATAACTGCAGATCATAATGCATTTAAATTTTGAAAAAAAAGAATAATGTCAATGAATTGTAATGCATTTCATAAATTAGAGAAAAAAATGTTTTCTACTTGATACAGAACAATCAAATTCTGAAACGATTTGGTTATCGTTACTAAATAAGAGTTTTGCCCCAATTTATTTGGTGCAGGGTAAAAAAACCCCTTTTTTATTGATCGAAAAGGTTGTAGTAGCGTATGACGGGCCGATATTGTGCAGACACCTGTTGCCAGCGTATGCCCTACGCCAGACATGTTGTTTCTCAGTGTAGTATCTCTAGCGATGAATTTTTGAACTATGTTTGAACCGAATCTTTCGTCTCCCGTTTTGTTTAATTATTCTACAAACCTCACTTCATTTTAGCAATTGGATCTCGCTGCATCGCACGCTGAGTACCGCCAGTTTACATTGTATACATATATATACATATCTATTAACTGAATCAGTATCATTTTATTAAAATAACATAATATTTTGCGACATAATGTATACTGCGATTCAAATATACCATTCGCGATTCAACTTTTTGTTCCTATTTCCCCAGGTTTTAAGGATTTATTTTCAGAATATTGAACCACAAACAGGGCATATTATACGATAGGGGTCGTTACATACTTGATTGCTTTTACACAGAATTTCTATTGATTTTCTTACAGTGGATGCGTAATAATTGGATGTTGAAACTGATGATTGAAATTGAGCAAAGTGACGTAATAAAATTTAAAGTACAGAAGTTAAATATTTTCTTCTACCCATGGAAAGTGACGCATGAAAAACAAAGTGATGTCATAAACTGAATGGAACTGCAATTAATAATAATAATATATATTTCCTCAAATTAAATTCAATACAGGAAACTGCTACTACTACTTCTACTTTCAGCTCTAGTAATTATTGGCTCTCTCATTTTCAAAACAAAGTGACGTATTTGTATAAATAAACAGCATTTAGTTATTAAGATATTATCTGATAATGAGCCTGGAAGACTTGAAAGTACTAAGAAGTTTTAAATAAAAATGTATATTTTAATATTGTAACATCTTTTTCATTACATTAATCGCCTTTTAAGTAACATTAAGGACCTTTTTAATGTTCACATTATATATTTTATGTTGAATCAAGGTGAAAAATTGCGTTTCATCTTATGATATTATTCGATTGTTTTGACTGAATATTTCTCGTACTATGTGAGTATAAATTAATTCTTGTATTTATTGTATTAATTTAAAATGGATTGCAGATGCTTTGAAAAAAAAATATTATTTTTTTTTTTTGTTTCTATTAAATTACTTTTAAATATACTAAGTTTAAAATAGTTTGGAAGATGCTTTGAAAAAAAAAATACACATTATTTTTTTTAGGTTCTATTGTTAAATTAATTTTATTTTTTTATTTCATAGAATTAATTTTTATATGCTAGGATTTATATCATTGTAAAGCAAAGCAACCGAACAACAATTATTTTGATTTGTTAATTTTCATATTTTAATAGTACAGTGCATGCTTTAAGAAATTTGCATTCGAAAATGTTGTAAAACTATTTTAAGCATTCGCTGAGAAAATGGTTTTTGTATTCGTACAAATCTTTAACATCTACTTTCCAACAAGGTTTGATCCATGGTTTGGTTTAAGAAAAGCACATTTTATTAGTTTAAGTGATTACAAATTATATGTCTAATGTGTTTGATGTACTCATCATTTTTTAAATGAAAACCAGACAGCTATTCCTTTACAGAGAAAATTTTGTAAAATTTCATATTCACATGTAATATTACTATGTATAATAGAAATGGCATGCTACTGTTATGAAAAGTCCAATTAAAATAACTGATTTTTACATTTTTCCTTATGACAGCAAGTTAATTTTTAAGTACAATAATACTGAGTTCTCCGAGCTTTATTACAGACTTGCATTACGAACTGTTCTTTAGTAAGAATAAATCATGACGTCAACTTTTGATTTTCGGATGACTCGGTTGCTATTAATCACAGGAATTCAATTGCTCCCATATTCTAGATGTATGTTTGGCGGTTGTGGAATCCAGTATTAGGACAATAAAGTCGTCAAGTTCACTGCTAAAACAAGTAGTCAATAATAAATATACATATACATTGTGCAGTCTAAATCTGTTGACATGCTTAGACATTCCTACATTCACATATGAGGTATTTCATAACAATGCTGATTATAGTAAAATGTAACGTAATAATAACATATTAATAGAAAACAGGAATTCTGCTTTTTCAGAATTTAGTGTCGTTACCGAAGAAAAAAAATATGTATGAATATAAAAATAGATAATATAAAACATATCTCAGTTTTAAGACTTTAAACACACGCTTTTATTTTATATAAAATGACGTTATTCGCCTTCTCTGAAGAATTCCTCATTTACATTTCCTCTTAAACAACATCTACAGCAAAGTATTCATGTGATGTCACTATCGCTGAATGATACATAAATCCAAAAAACGGATGTCACTCAAGAAACTCGAAAAAAAAATCGGCTGTCTAATGATTCATATGCCTTCATTTGTTTATAATATAGATAATTAAATATAGTTTGTAATAGTTCCATGTTTTATCAGAAATCATTTATTTATATTTTTTCAAAATTGTACGCATTTTAATTACGTTTTTTTAGTAGTTATGGGAAATTGTTTCTTTACTTTCTACAGAAATGGAGTACTTGAGTTGCCAAAATTAAACAAATAGCGCTAAAAGCTACAAAAAAAATTAAAATCTCAAAAATAAATGGAGATGCAGTTTTCAAACAAATTGTATTAAAATGTACATTTTTTTCCAATGCGACGGTATAAAAATTGAAAATCTGCGATGCTTAGAAGTTAAAAAAACACAGTAGGATATTTAACAGTACAATGATACATCTGCTTTATTTTGCGGCTGGCTAATGCAACGAAACGTTACTTTTTGGAGACGACACTTTAATTGCTGGGAGAAAGAAATAGCATATCGGGGATTAATAGTGATTTTTGTTTTATATACGCATATAAGAAATAAAAACAATTTTCAACTTCAAATATTATACAACGAAATGAATATTCCTATTTTATCTATAAGAATGCATTTTATTTAATAGTAATAACCATTTATTTAGACAATACTGAAAAAAAAATCCAGATTATAACAATAAATAATTTTAGCGTTGATGACACAAGATTTGACACACACAATATGATGACACAAAAAAGAGAAAAAAATTAAAAGTCTATAAAACCAGGAAATCCGCAACTATAATTAATCTAATTTCATCATTCTGAAGATGGAATTAAAAAGGGTGGTGAATCAAAAAATATTCTAAACTCATTTTTCTATTTTAATTAAGTAATTTTACATCATAAGCAAGATAATATGCGTAAAAGATAAATAAAAGTAATACAGTCTTTATTAAAAAAAAAAAAATCCATTATATCTCTTCAAATTTTCTTAATATTGCTTATACTTGCTTAAAAGCAGATAATATTTGCATGTAATTTCTTTTAAAATAATTGCGTTCTTCATGAACAATCATAAATATGTTAATTTGTGATAATTTCAAACATTAAAACAGACAAAAAAGAAAACGCATTTGAAAGAAATGGTTACGATTACTTACTAATGAATAAGTTTCATTAAAATTTGGAATGAGAATAGAAATATATGAATATATGAATGCATGCAAAGGACATGTTATATCCATTTTTTTTATTTGTTCGAAAAGTAAATTACTCTGCAAAAAGGAAAATAACGTATTATCAAATCACAATTATTCTTAATATTAATATTAAAAGTAATTATTCTGTTTAAAAAAGTTAAGTAAGTATTTTTAAGTATGTTTTTAATTTTCTTTAATATTACACCTACGCACTTATTTTATATCCGTTTTACAATACTTTCTATTTATTAATACATTGTAGAATTTAACAGTATAGTTATTAGTGCTAAGAACGTTTACATGCAATATCACATGTCATTTGTCAGTGTACTAAATAAGTCGAAATAAATCTGGTTACAGTTGTTAGTATTATAGATACGCTAAGGAAATTTTCAATCAACTTTCAACAATTTAAAAATGCGAAAAACAAAACAAACAAATTCCCAAGCAACAGAGTATTGTTTGCTTTATTTTGATAATTTCTGTTTACGGTGACACTTCAGCAGTGGTAAACTTTGCCACTCTCCTTTGGCTATGTGTGACCAAGCCTGTCCAATATTTCAGTAAGCTGGTACGCAACTTAGCTGTTATCAAACGATGGAGGGAGCCATAATTCATATTATTCAAATCATGAAACACTCAGTAGATAGAGCAGCGGTGGTATGCAAATATAGATGGCTTTAAAGAAAATCATTATTTTTTACAATGGATTTTACTTGAAGAAAGCTGCTGACATAAAATATAAGAAGGGGAGACAAGAAAACAGAAAAAGGCGCCATGTTTTCCGCGAGTCCTGAGTCGGCCAGCACAACTTTCGAGAACAAGGGTATTCGAATGCTTTTCTTGTTGTTAGAACTCTGGCTAAAAGTTCAGAAATGTCGCATTAAGTTTCTGTCACACGTATTATCACACAACCTGAAACATTTGAAGTGGCTTATTCGCACTCACTTATTTGCGAACTTAATGCAAGGTCAAATTTTAGTCAGTTTTCGTCATTTCAAACGTTTCTGGCTCTCCTGATCTGAATTTTTTTCAGCGGAATTCAGATATCATGTAATCGGTGCTTTTAACACCTTCCAACATGGTTGAAATGTCTTTATGTATCCGTTATGTATCCTTTATGTATCCGTCTGTTTGCCGTTAGTCCACTAAAACTCTCGTAAATATACACGGATTGCCATGTTATTGATATATGTTATTATGGTTCAGTATAGCATGTTACCCATTGAAAATAGAGTGTATAGCATTTATAGCTCGTTTATAGGGATAGTGAAAAGAATTCCACTACATTAAGGTAAATTGGGGAAAATCGCTTGCGGGGTATTTTAATGATGTTATGCTATCTCAAGCATAATAAAATTGATTTGCATTTCTGATGTACACTAAGATACGTTTTTTTAGACTAAGGAGTGCAAAGTATTTATAATTCATTTACAAGATCACATAATAACAATATGTAACTACATGTATTCAACACTACGTGGGACGGTTACAGTATTGTTTCTGTGAGATAAATGCTGGAAGAACGTTTTCAGTTTTATGTCTGTTTTCAAATTTAAATATATTTTATTTTTTTTATACTACGTGGTATGTATGAATTCTGTAGATTATATACAGGGCTGTACAAAATAGTTTGTAATTATCACTGTTTATGAGAGTGAATTTTTTGAGGTTGTTTTATAATGGAATTATGCATTTTCCAGCTGAACTATATTTAGTATAATGAGAGTTTGCTGAAAATAAATTAATTCATATACAGGAATTACCAAAGAACTGGATACATTGCAATCTGTACTTGGTTATTTTTTATAAGCATATTTAGAGTTTTATGCACATTCTAAAATTTTTACTTAAGACATCTTACACGATAGTAACTAACAGACATTTATTGAATATAAATAAATTCATGTACAAGGTTTTGAAAAATACTGGGTACATTCACGTTTATGCATGATTATTTTTGAAAGTACATTTTCAGGTTTGAGTTCTCAAAATTGTTTTCTTAAGATATCTTCTTTCATTTTATTAGTTAGTGAAGTTCTGTTACAGTATTCTGTAAGAGTAGAAAGTGATTCATAATCTATGCTTTATGCAGGATTCTTTTTCTTGTGCTTTTATGTCCTAATATTTCATTTATTCTCCACTATTTAAATTCTAATTCGTTTCTTTCCTTAAAATACTATTCAAATTGATGTGATTCTTTTGGTGATATAAAACTATTTCAGAAAAAATGTATCATTTTAATATTTTTCTGTGCACTGTCAATAATAAAAATGTGTCACATTCAAATCTTATGAGCGATGAAAAAAATGATTGTTTTATGCAGTTAGATCTTGGAAAAAAAAAGTTTCATATTTTTGTGTGCATTCTCAATAATAAAAATGTGTTACATTCGAATCTTATGAGCGGTGTAAAAAATGACTTTTTTATGCAATCAGTTCTTGAAAAAAAAAAAAAAAGGTTTTATATTTTTCTGTGTACTCTCAATAATAAAAATCTGGCACATTCAAATCTTATGAGCGGTGAAAAAAATTATTAACCATTTGGAAAAATGGTTATTGTTCTCATCAGGATGGGAAATTAAAAGAATATCTGAAGGTTTTCATTGGTTTAATCCGCATTTTATTCGTTTTATGATGGGTCTATACAGTAATCTGTATTTCCCTTTAATTTCAACAACGATCGATACCTTCTGTTGCCACTATGACAAAAAAGTAATAAAAACTACAAAAAAAAATAATAACTCAGAAACAAATGGAGATACAGCTTTCATACAAATTGCATTTAAAAGTACATTTTTTTTCTATCCGACGGTGTAAAAAGTAATAGTGTCGGATGTTTAGAAGTTTAAGAATGAAATTTCATTTAAAATTGGCCGTCAGATTTCTTTGAAATCTGACGATGGAAAAGCCTTTTCCCGAACAGCCAATGAAATGCATGGATATTTACGTAAGTTTCAGGTGGATAATACTTAAGTTTCATGAAATCTGACGGGTCGCAGGCGATATTTTTGGCTTGCAATTTTTACGTGTAATAACACTATTAATGTTTAATTCATGGCGTACGTAATGTAGGATCAACTCCGTGCGATCAACCAACTCCGTCTTAAATTTTAGTCTTCAAAAAAATCGTTTTCCAAATGGTCGTTGTAATTTGATAAATTGCTATTTTTTTTCTTTTTTTATGCAGTCGGTTCTTGAAAAAAAAAAAAAAAAAAAAAAAAAAAAAAAAAAAAAAAAAAAAGGTTTCATATGATTAAAGATATAACTCATCTCCTATAATTATTCTTGTAATTTTCTTTTTCATATCGGACGAATTCCTTTTACTATAATGATCTGTGCTATTTTTAAGTGTCGTTAACTTTTATGATTTTTCAAACTTTTTTTTTTTTTAAATCGTACTGTGTTTATGTTTATAACAAGTACAAAAAGAAGAAATGAGTTTAAAAAATGGCTGCAGTTTTTGCTCCATTTACATATATTTTGAATTGTTAGTGGAAATGTATGTTTATTATTGTAAGTAGAGAGTAATGCATATACATACATTGTTTTTAAATAAGTAAGGAGGGAAAAAAAAGGAAATCGAAAATCGCCTGATAAAGTAGATATAAAGATTCAAATAAAGTGATACAGAAATCAAAGTAAAATCGTAATAGAAGAAACTTGGTAAAAATAGAAAAAAAAAACAAGAATGAAAAATCATTCGTCCAGCATAGCTTATGAAACACTGCAATAAAATTTCAGTTTCTTATGGTTAATGATGTCTAAATAAACAATTGGGAAAACGCATAATGCATTTTGAAAAAACAAATTTCTGCAATTAGCATCAATAGTTGGGAAAATATCTCAATTTCTTTGTGAACGTCGGCATATGATCTATAAATTTGTATGTTTCACGTACATCGTATGTTAAAAGTTAGTCTAGTTAAACGCATAGCACAGTTGAAATTTTCCCTTCAGATATTTCTCCAATAAACTGAAATGTATTCGACATGTCTCGTGCAGCCCTTAAATTAATCCTTTGAATTTATGAACACCAAGTAATAGTAATATAAAAAATAAAAATAATAAAATTTAAAACGCGTAATATGATAAATTATATGCACATTAACATCATTTAGTGCCTTGCAGTACCACTCAGTAGTATATATCAATTTCAATATTTTTAAAATTTTGTATTATCATTAAAATACACCACAAACGATTTTTTCCATAGACCGCAATGTAACGGTTTGAGGGTCCTTGGAAACGTACTTTTAATATTACACACTTCGTTTTCAATACAGTTATTACATCGTAAATGCCAATAACATGTATCTATTTCATGGCAACCGGACAATATTTAGGTGAGTTAGAGCACGAACAGATGGCAGACACACGGAGAGACAAAACGAATTCATAAACACATTTAAAATGCTGGAATATTATGAAAAAGCAATTCCAGAGCATAAATGTAACATTTAAGTGTTGAAACCTAGCGTGGAAGTACATTTCTATATCATTAATACACGGTATTTTTTTTTTTTTTGAAAAATTTGATAGATACTGGCACAACAGTAAAAGGGATTTTTGAGAAAACCACAAGCAACACATGATGTCGCTTCCTGTAGTGTAAAATACCTTTTTGATGATAAAGTGACCAAAATAGTTGACATGAAAATCAAAAAACAATGTTACGAAAATGCAAGTGATTATTTTATATAAAAACCACAGTGAATGAAAATAAAATAAAATAAACATAGTTTTTAAAAAATTCTTTTTTATAAGCATTCAATGTTTATCTTGAAATTACCGCCGCCGCATCTTTTGACTGCATTTTATGATTCGCCCAAAAATTCCAGTTACAATAGATTCATTTAGCGTGAGCCGCGAATTCGAGTATGAAAGATTTACAGTTTTTTTATGCTTGGTAAAAAGCACAAGAAAATGAATTTATTAAAAAAAATATATTTTTGCTGTATTTATTTTTAATAAATGGATTAGTAATGAAAAATGAAACTTTTTTAAGCATTCATTCCTTCATTTAAATTTAAAATGAAGGAAAATGTTCCAATACTTCCCGAGAAAAAGAGTGGCCTAGTTTGAAAATCGGGAAGACAAGTATAAAATTTTACAAAAGCATTATGTTCAACGAGAGTATGAAATTCGAGTATGAAAGATTTACTGTTTTTTTAGGCTTGCTAAAAAGGACAAGAAAATGAATTTATTAAAAAAATATTTTTTTGCAGTATTTTTTTTAATAAATGGATTAGTAATGAAAAATGAAACTTTTTTAAGCATTCATTCCTTCATTTAAATTAAAAACTAGTTGGATGTGCCAATCCCAAAACTTTCTTCTATCTTATACATCTTAATATTTCAAAACCTAGTTACAACACATGTTAATACTTCAATATTATTAGTTCAATACTATAATAACTTTGATTTTCATCTTAAATTTCTGCTCCAGTCAATGAAACGGACTAAAAACGAGTTAATCGATATTATATTTGTTAAAATTATTAATTTTTCCTTATTCTGTTGTTATCAGGTGTTTGTGAATAGCCGGCTTAGCAGGAAACGAGTTCCCGCCGTTGCACGAGCCGCCGATGCACACTAGAACTACAAAAAATCAAAAAAGTATACAAAAAACGCTGTCACAAAGCCCCTTTACCGCACAATATTTCTAAATTAAAGGAGGACCTGTTGGCCAAAGCAAAAAACATGCACAAAAATTTTGATTCAATTGTATGCATAATTTTATACACTGTTCGATGGTACAATGATGAAAATGGCACAAAGATCGCAATTATACCGCCCTTTTTTGGCGGAATTTTTTCAAGTTCAGGGAGGACTTGCTTGCCATAGCCAGAAACATACACAAAAAGTTTGGTTCAATTATATGTATAACTTCATACAGTTTTCGATGGTACAATAATGAAAATGGTACAAATGGCAGAAATTTTCCAAATTTAGGTAGGACCTTCGTGCCATGACCAAAAACAAACACAAAAAATTTTGTTCAATGCTATGCATAACTTCATACACTTTTGGATGGTACAATATTCAAAATCGCACAAAAATCGCTATTTCAGCGCCGCCTACCGGCAAATTTTTTCAAAATTCAGGGAGGACCTGCTTGCCATAGCCAAAAACTTAAAATAAAAATTTGGTCCAATTCTATGCATAACTTCATATACTTTTGGATGGTACAATATTCAAAATCGCACAAAAATTGCTATTACAGCGCCCCCTAAAGACGAATTTTTTCAAAATTCAGGGAAGACCTGCTTGCCATACCCATAAACTTAAAATAAAAATTTGGTTCAATTCTATGCATAACTTCATATACTTTTGCATGGTACAATATTCAAAATCGCACAAAAATCGTTATTACAGCGCCCCCTAAAGACGAATTTTTTCAAAATTCAGGGAAGACCTGCTTGCCATAGCCAAAAACTTAAAATAAAAATTTGGTTCAATTCTATGCATAACGTCATACACTTTTCGATGGTACAATATTAAAAATCACACAAAAATCGCTATTACAGCGCCCCCTACCGGCGATATTTTTCCAAATTCAGGGAGGGCTTACTTGCGATAGCCAAAAACTTAAAATAAAAATTTGGTTCAATTCTATGCCTAACTTCACACACTTTTTGATGGTACAATGGCGACAGACAGACGCACACACGGACACACGGACAGACAGACATTTTCTATAAACATTTTTTGGGGGATCTCTGATCCCTAAAACGTGTAAATCCGTCGAAAACCGGAAGTGGAAAAAACTTTCGATTACAATACTTACTTCTATTGAAGATAGAAGAAAGTAATGAAGGAAAATGTTTCAATACTTCTCGAGAAAAAGAGTGGTTTTGACCTAGTTTGAAAATCGGGGAGACAAGTATAAAATTTTACAAAAGCATTACGTTCAACGAGAGGCGTTACATTCGATGAACAAAAAGTATTCAAAGAAATTTAAATATCACAAAATTGCTTTAGGGAAACAATGTATAAACTTAAGATATGCAAAAAATACAAAATAAAATAATCGAAATTTTGGACATAGAACAACTTGAAAACAATTACTTGATTTTATCTTTTATATAACTGCGTTACGTGATACAGTGCGGAATAATGAGGTAAAAATATTCTTTCGTGAAAAAATCTGTTTTTACTCTAAATCTTCGTAAAAATCGATACCTAATGACAAAAACACATTGACCAAAACTACTTTAGCATTCTGATTTTTTAAACAAAAAAACAGACGCAAATTCAAGTATTTATGTCACGCATTGCATTATCAATATGAACTGATACAATCCGCATGCTAAATCTATTATGTCTATTAAGTTTTAGTTAAAAATTTTTAAATCTCTGATTAAATTTTCAAAAATCAAGGAGAAACAATGCAAAATTATAAATACTTAAATGTTTACTTAACTTTAACGTTAAATGTAAAAGTTTATTTAATTTTAAATTACACATTTATTTTTTCTAAACATTTTGCTTAAACGTCATTGAAAACGGAAATATAAGAAAAAAAAACGGCCAGTATTAACGGTTTGATGTTACATATATTGAGGAGAAGCAAAGAGTTAGCTGATTCTACATCAAAAAGAGTATGCTTTACAAGTCTAGAGAAAATATCAGTCATCGATGGGTCAACATTATTGAAGATAAGAGTATTTAAAAGGAAAGAAAAATCACAGTATATGAAAAGAAACATTAAAGATTTATGAGTATGGAATTGTTAGTAATGACAACTAGTTACAAGGATTCATTATTCTTTTAAGAGAAATTTGTTTGTTTCTGGAGAAATAGGATTGGCAATTGTGATTTAATGTTTGTTAAATATAAAAAAGAATATAATATAAAAGGAATTTATTCAACAAAGAAAATATTTTGTACATCAATATTTTACATATAATATATTAGCCAATAGTGGCATATTTGTACAAACAATACTTCCGTTTTTAGCGTTTTCTAACACAGTTGAAAAGTGTTTATGCGTTCGGTTTGTCTGCCTGTAGCCTAACTCCCGTAAATATGGTCAAATTGGCATGTACGGTGTTGATAATGAATTACTTAACATTTACGGTTTGTTTGCAGATATATTCAAAAGAATTCCGTTACATTTCGGTCTATGAACGAAAATTGTTTGCGCTGTATTTAAATGACACTAGTTTAAGCATATTGAAATTTTTGCGTATCATTGAGGTATACCGCAAGGTATTTACTGTAGAATATGGTGTCGATAGACTTTTTCGTTCATTTACAGGGACATACAAAAGTACATGGCTACAGTATTGCCTATGAACAATAATGGGTTGAAATGCGTTTTCAGTTATGATACGTGGTTTGAAATATAACTTTATTTCTGATCTTTTGTTGTCAGTAATTTTCTTCTACAATAATTTCTTGCAGATTTAGTAGGGGGTGTTTAACTGTTCTTTCCGAGATTGCACATAGCAATTACTTGTTCATTTATAATGACACTCAAAATATTTTGGATATAGTACTGTATCTGGAAAATTACCTATTCGCTATAATTGCGTTTTCAGTTGCAAAAGTCTTTTTAAGATTATCTAACTTCAATATATAAATGGTGTAAATAAATGCTATAGATATATTTTATACGCAGTTAAGCAGAATTATTCGTAAGCCTTACTATGTTTGAGAATGAATGGCATAAAAGTTGTTCTTAATTGAATTATATGTTTTCAAGCTGAACTGTGTTCAGTATAGTTAGTGAGTATTGTATTAAAAAAAATTAAATCATATACAAGGCCACACAATGTACAGCATACATAGACAACTGTGGATTTCCTTAGTTTTAGGCGTGTATTTGGCGTTTGCATACTAAAATAGATTTGAGCGTACTAAGTAGAACATATACAAATCTATATATCATATGCACAGCATCACAAAATATTTAGAGTACTCTTCAGGCTATAGTTGATAATTGTGTTACCCGGTTTTCAGATGAGATATGTGTTTTCTTAAATGCTCACTTAAGTACCTTATTCAACTTAATAAACAGCGGAGAGTTTTTAAAGTACGTGGGTCGTTCAATAATTATTGTCCCTAGTGCATATAAAATATTTGTACTGCGGCGGTTGATGTGTAATAATGCCTATATACTCAATTTCAGAATCTTAGCTGCTATATTCACATAGTTTTGGAAGGAGGTGTGAAGTTTTAAAGACCTATATTTGAGGAAGTTTTTAAGGAGGGGTGTGAGGGTGAAATGCTGGTTTGGAACTTATGAGGCTAAATTTGTGACAGTGGATGAGATGTGGCTACATCACTATGATTCCGAATCCAAACGACAGTCGCTACGTCTCATCCACTGTCACAAATCTAATCCCATAAGCTAAAAATCAGCCTTACAACCCCACTTCCCCTCTTTCACCCCTCCCTCCAAAACTATGTGAATATAGCGACTACAGTTCTGAAATTGAGCATATAGGCATCTAAGACATTAGGCTTCGATATTCCAAAACAAATATCGCAGCCCAAGTATTTTATATACACTAGGGACAATAATTATTGAACCATCCACGTATATAGTGAAAGTGTGAGAAAATGTTCCATAACTTATGGTTCTTGGTTTCTTTCAATTGACTAATTTTAGCTGCATTCTCTAGTTGTGGGCAATTATGTCCAGAGGAAGGGGATAATTTCGGTTTGGAAAATTCTTGGCAGGTTTGCAGTTTTAATGTTCCTCAAATATGACAGTAATACGTTGCATTAATTTTACGTCGTTCATGATGAAGAACAGTGTAAGTGATACACCATAAATTCCAAAAATAGCAATAAGAACAATGAAAACATAGACTTTTGTGTACCATGTTTTAAATTTTATGTGTCAATATATACTGGTTAGCTTATCTTAAATGATGTAATCCAGAAATCTACTTTCATCATATGTTAATATCACTCTAAAATAGCATCTCTTCGCTGATATTTTCGATTATCTTTCAAAACATTTATATTTTCCTTTACTTACTGTCTTTTAAAGCAAAAAACCTTCAACATTTTCCATTAACAACTATCTGATATCTTCCCATGCAATCTATATTTCCATCATATCACGAGAGTGTTCGTCAATTATACTAACACAAATGATGTGTTACTAATTGTTGAACATTAAAAGGAATTTTAAGCATGTCTGTTTAGGTGCGTTGGTAATTATATAAATACGTAGCACCTGCAGCGTGTCGTTAGGTCCGTCTGTCTGTCCGTTCGTCCGTATATAACAGAGCAAAAACTACCCAATCGAATGGTCTGAAGTTTTAAATATGTAATTGTTGCAAAGTTTTATCGAGTCATTTCAAATTTTATGAAAATCGGGTTACAGTTTAATGTCAGGGTTAGATTATAAAATGTTCATTGATATACAGAAAAATAAATTAGAAGGCGTTGAGCAATGTACAGTATTTCTGAATTTTCAGCAATGAAACACTAAACATTCTCATAAAAAATTACTGAAAAAGGATATGATAATTTTCTCAGAGTTATTTATATGTCTGTGCTCCAACAAAATTACTTTTTTATGCATTATTATAAAAAAAAATGTCCTAAAGTAAATTGAAAATTATTTCTTATGAAGAATTTACATGGCGTAGTAACCTATTGGAAATTTCTAGGACAAATCATTACAAATATCTTTTCTGATAACTTAACCCTTTGTATCACCTCGTTGCGTATCTGTAACATATCCAAAAGTCGATGATATTTATACAGCGGGCTTGAAAGGACGTTTTTTGGGTGCATTCGTAATTATATAAATATGTAACACCTATATTCGTCGTTCGGTCCGTCTGTCTGTGTGTCCGCATATAACAGAGCAAAAACTACGCAACCGAATGGTATGAAATTTTAAATATAATTGTTGCAAAATTTTGTCGAGCCATTTCAAGTTTTATGAAAATGCGATTATAGTTTAATGTCAAGGACAGTCAAAAGTTTTCCGTTACATTACGGCCAATTGGAAATAAAATTTCTAGTGCAGTTTAATGTGTTACAATCATTTTAACAGAATGAAATTGATATGCACTTATGCAATGCACTAAAATATACATTATAAAACTAGTTATAACCACATTTCACGTGCAGTTTCCAACTTGTTTAAGTTGGTCAACGAAAGTTGGCCCAGTGGAGAAATAATTGAAATCCTCAATACGAAGTATGGATATTGCGTCTAATCAGAGTAGAGGGGTTTGTAAGCCATTGACTGTTTTGTTGTACTTGTACATTTTAACTTACATACTAGTAGACGTTTTACATTTTTTGACGTAATATCTTTTAATGTGCATAAAAAATGCATCACTTTCTGTTTCTTGCATTCTCCTTTGCTTGAAATATATAATATTATTGAAGTCTTTTGAAATGTATTAAAATTTCGAGACACCCCTCTTGCCTCACTTTTCCGGATTCTCAATTTTGTTTTAATGATGAAATAAACACCTCCATTTCATTACAGCTATGTTACTAATATCGTAAACTTTTATTTATTTTGAATAAAACAACGAAATTCTTGTATTTTCTCAGTCATTATAACTGACTAAATGTCAAAGTTTATATTCAAAGTTTTAAAAAAGATTAGACTCATTTTTAAGTAACGTAGTATTTACATATTTTAGACATTGAAGTCTGTCATTGGCGAAATAGGCATTAGTTATGTGCAAATATAAATGTCTTTGTCATTTTCAATCATTAACACTTTAATAGTTATAGCAACATAATATACCTTAAATAGATGCTCAGGGTGCTTTTTAGAGTGCACAATGTTCGGTACAATTCAGTATTTCAGTCAGTTTGTTTACAGTTTTCATCAAAAAAGATCCACCATCCCTGTGGCTTCTTGCACGAGTTTAAAGAGTTTAATTAAGGGATGCGAATTCAGTTGTCATAATGCTAGCAACTAAATAAATGAATGTTTTAAAGAGAGTGTTGCTATTTTTTAAAACCACTACTGACATGTTTTCTGGCATATCAAGTATAACAGTGGTCTTCTGTTATTAAAATAATTGTTGTTTATCTTTTGTTCATCTTGTCCTATTCAGTTAATAAAAATTCATTTTCAGATTGCTAAAAAAGTAAATATTGTGTTAGTAGCCAAACAAGGCCCAAGAATCACAAATTAAAAAAGATTTCACTCATGCTGCACTGAAATTTTAGTTGCATTACACACATGTTATATTAATAAAATGTTTGCTTGATACTGCCTAAACAAAACTAGCTGATATAATTGCGTATATAATTGTATATTGAACGGAAAAGCTGACGCAATAGCGTATAACATAATAAAAACATACAGAATGCAACAACGATAATTTTATTTTCAATAAAACTTCTTTCTTATAAAACTTTCAAAAATTGTCGCCAAAACGGCCTGTTTAATGTAGGAAGATACTTTAACAAAACTTGTTATAGCAACTACGACATAAAGTTCTGAAAGATTTACTTTTTTGAGCCTCCGTCTGAGGAAACTTAATAACTTTAATAAATTTAGATTAAAAAGAATTTTTAAATGATGACAATTTAGTACCAAACTAATTATACATGAGTTTCATCAGAAACCCTTCTCCTCTTTCTCTTTTGATTTTTCAGCATGTAATTTATTTTCCTTTGAATTGACACTATTTCAAAAATAAGAACCAAAAAAGATATAAAATAGCCAGATAAAAGAAATATAAATGCAGGGACAACATCTGTAAGTGTCAGTATTCCATTAGTAGTTTCGTATACCGGCTCAAGAGAGGACGATTCCCTTGAGAGTAAAAAAATATGCATCGGTTATTTATTTAATGTAAATGCCTGACGCCATTATTCTATGTTCAAAGGAATTTAACAGTTCTTTGCAACAGAAACCTCTTCGGATCATCATGGCAAACATACTTTCGTAAAAACGGTCGTCAGGTATAAAGATTTTTTTCAGCATTTAGACATTCAGCAAACTTTGTATTTAAGATAAAAGCAAGATTTTGCTTCTGACTCTCATGAAAAAATTTTTTGTAGGGTTACCTGTAACTTAATTTATTCTTAAAAATGTCTGTTGCTATTATTCTTAAATTTTCCCGTTTTGAATGGATCCAGTAATTTAAAATACCCGAATGCAGATGAGAAATGCGATGATAGTCACCACTTTTTACAGCTGAAGCCAAATCTGAAAGAGTCTTAATTTTAGTGATAGGTGGAATTGAAAGAAAAGATAAAAATACGGAATCGTAAGACAAGCAGAAAAGCATAGCTCCTACAACCCACAAATAGACAAGGAGTATCTCCACAAGCGACGAAGGTGTTATAAGGGAATTTTGCTTGATCAATATTGCAAAAACGCCAAGTGAAATCTTGTTAAATATATACTTCATTTTTGCTATAATATAAATTATTTTCGACATCGCAATTACAAACGATATTACTGTTATCCATCCATACAACGAAAACATTTGAAAAATGCCAAAAATGTGTGGTTTGTAACTCAGTTTTCGAGTAATGAATGTGTAATCTTCCAACTTGTAAGGGTAAGAAACAACTACACTGTAAAAAAAAAATCTGTAGTTCTACAGATGTAAAGTTACATGCTTACTAAACTTTCACCTGTAACTGTACGAAAAAAGCTGCAAATCTACAAAACTAGTTTTTGTAAAGCTACAAAACTCTGTAACTTTACAAATGAATCTGCTAAAATTTCAGTAATCTTACTAAACTTTTATTTGTAACCCTGGCTGCAGTTACATGAAAAGTTCTCGGAATCCCAGTTTCCAAAAAAATTCTTAGTAACCTTACAGATTTTTTGATTTTCGGCGCAAAAGTGTGTCTGTTACATGAAATTTTGTTGTTGCCGTTACATGAAAAGTTCTAGGAATCCAAGTTTCCTAGAAAAACTTTAGTAACTTCACAGATTTTTTTTTACAGTGTACTGCATATGTAATCTTCTTATCCAAATATACTGGAATAACTCCAACATCAATTTCTGAATAAATTATTTTTTTAGTAATCCTCTCAAAGTACCGTTAGGCCAAATTTTATCTGGTTCATAAATCATAACAACATTAATACTGTCAAAATATTGCGTATATTGCTGAAAGTACTGTATGAGAGCATGTAATAATCGACCGTAGTGATTTAATTTCGATGAGAAAAATTTCATTCTCTCCTCATCGGTTGCATTTGGAAGGGGTTTGAAAGAAGTATACACTGTAAAAAAAATCTGTGAAGTTACTAAAGTTTTTCTAGGAAACTGGGATTCCTAGAACTTTTCATGTAACGGCAACAACAAAATTTCATGTAACAGACACACTTTTGCGCCGAAAATCAAAAAATTTGTAAGGTTACTAAGAATTTTTTTGGAAACTGGGATTCCGAGAACTTTTCATGTAACTGCAGCCAGGGTTACAAATAAAAGTTTAGTAAGATTACTGAAATTTTAGCAGATTCATTTGTAAAGTTACAGATTTTTGTAGCTTTACAAAAACTAGTTTTGTAGATTTGCAGCTTTTTTCGTACAGTTACAGGTGAAAGTTTAGTAAGCATGTAACTTTACATCTGTAGAACTACAGATTTTTTTTTACAGTGTACGGGAATGTGTAACATCTAAGTTATATATTTTTTTCAGATTCCATAGCCATGTTCCTTTCGTTCAAAATATTTTCAGAGAAAGATGCTTACAAAATATTTTTAATACAAAATGTATTTTTTTACATTTAAAAATATGAATGAGATTAATTAATATTTAAATTTAATTAAAAAGTATAAAGCTTATTTGTACTTTTTTATTACAGGAAATGTAATGACTTATAACATAGATTGACACAAAAAAAATCCACTAAAAACTACTTAAATGAGATTGACAACAATCAAGATTTCTTTAATGCATCTCAAAATATTAAAACACTAAAGCAATTTTTGGATGCAATTTCATCTTTATTATATAAATAGATATATAGATATTTTCATATTCAAATTTAAATAATTTTTGAATTGGCTTGCCTTGTTTAAAATATGTATTATAAAAAGTATTTTACGTTTAACTACTTCATTTTAATCTAAACCAACTTTCTTTTGTATTAATTATTGAATCTGAACAAATCAGGAACTTATGATGCATAACAATATTCAAATATTACAAAATTGAGTTTTGACTTTCTATATAAAGTTAGTTCTCATTATCTTTAGTTGCAGTTCATTAAAATATAAATCAGGTTATTTAATTAAAAAAAAAATTCTATCTTTCATAGGCTTGCAAATCTTTATCCATTAAAGAAACAGGAAATGAATGTATCCAATTTGTTTTGAACACCAACTTTGATGCACAATTGAACACTTGGGTTTATGCATGTCACTGAACAGTTTACTCTCTAATGCTCATGCATATTTGTATTTTACACTCGAGAAAGGTTTCTTCAAATACGCTTTTTTGCATTCACATTATATAGAAAACGTTAACACGGGATTTGAATGGTACTAACATTGATCCAGAAATGTATTTCTGATGAAGTTTCGATTTTATAAAATCATTTCTTTAGAATTATAATTAGCTTAATGTGTTATCGAACACGTCTTGTATTATGCTAATTGGCTGTAGATAAGTGTAAAATTGTGGATACATTCTTCTGAATATCACATTTCAGTTTATTTCATGAATGAATCATACATATTTGCAACTAAGTTTCTATTTCAGATAACATAATTTTAAAAGTTTGAAACATTGTTTTGTACGTGTCCATTGTTCAGAAAAAGACTCGGAGTAATGAAACAAAGAGTAGCTTTATAATATCTTCTACAATCAATATTAAAACATGTCCAAAAGGGGTATTGTTCAGTCTTTTTTACAAGTTAGAGTCGCTGTTTTTCAAAGGCTTTTAGATTATTATTACTATACTGTTTTATCTTTTAAAGTCAATAATTTAGACATTATTTGTATATTATATAATATTATAAAAAGTTACTGAAAAGTTGTCTTGTACTTATCCATTGTTCAGAAAAAGACTCAGAGTAATTAAACAAAGAGTAGCTCTAAAATATCTTCTTCAATCAATATTAAAACATGCCTAAAAGGGGTATTGTTCAGACTTTTTTACAAGTTAGAGTCACTGTCTTTCAGAAGCTTTTAGATTATTATTACTATACTGCTTTATCTTTTAAAGTCAATAATTTAGACATTATTTGTATATTATATAATATTAGAAAAAGTTACTGAAAAGTTGTGCGAGACATCTCATTAAAATATAAATCGGATTAATTAATATTAAAAGTATCGTCTTTCATAGATATGTAAATCCTTTTTATATAAAGTATCATAAAATGAAAGTAACCAGTTACCTTCTATCACTATATAACTTTTATGCACAATATAGCACTGATATATGTACATACTACACAGCGTACATTGATTTACTCTCCGATATTAAAGTATAAACATACTTTAAACTCAAATGAGACTATGTGAGATACGTTTTATAAAAATCAGTCTATATAGAAAACTCTAGCAGAGGATTCAGATGGTACTAAAAATAAATCACAATTATATGTGCAATGAAATTTCGATTTTCCAATATTATTTCTTAAAGATAATCAAAAAGAATAAGTCAGCTAATTTAATGCTTTCAATATGCTATTTCCTGTTGATATGCATAATTTTGTGCACGCATGCTTTTATAATAAAGTTTTGTTATTGCAGCATTCTTTATTTTGAATTATAGATAGCGTAGTATATCAGCAATTTAAGTGAAGATCGAAATTTAAGTTCGATTTTCTTAATTTATAATCTCCGGATCGCATGTACTATAGTGCTAATAGAAATCATTACTAATTTGTATAAAATATAGTAATCTCCGTTTCTTGCAGTATTGTTTCAGTTTCAAATTTCAAATGCTTATTTTTTGTTGTTGTAGTTGTTCCTGAACTTGTTTTTTCTGCGATGGCAATTTCAAAATATTACCCATTTAACCACTATTTAATTATTATTAATCACCCTATTTAATTAATATTAATTATTCATTATTAATTTATTTTAATCCAATTATTATTTAATTAACTATAAAACCGATCCCCTTTCAGCTTATTAGGGAAAACAAATTAAATTACATAATGTTGCAAGATAGAAAAATAGTTCAAGTTTACAGTTATCACAAATGTTCGGCGTGACTTCCTTTCGTGACTCTGAAAATGCCCCATCGATAAAACATTTCTTGCCACAGATTTGTCAACTTGTTTCCGTCGATCCAATTAGGTGCAGTGCAGATTCTTGATCTTAGTTCAAGAATGGATACAGAAAGTGACGTCTTAAAAAAACCATACACCGAAATCAAGCGGTAAAAGATCTTGTGATCGTGGCGGCCATTGAATATCACGCCCGCTCTCTAAGCGATAGCGTCAGTTATGACACATAACGCCATCTATGAATAAACTTAGGCAATATTACTACTAATCTGACTTTTAACTAGTTAATCTCATTTAATGTTTCGTACGTGCTTAACTTACGTAATTGCCCAACTAATTTGTAGACATCCAGTATTTAATACCTATCTTCACCAACATAACATAAAACAGGTTTAAAGAATAAATGTTAAAAAATTAACTTTTTTAAATTTGTTTTTATAAAGAAATTTAATCAACAGAGATTCTATTTAATTAATTTAATTAAAGGATATACTGTGTTCCATATTGAAATACAAAATGGACTACGTAATAAAACGTAACCGTAAAATGGCATAAGTGCAAAAAAATTCGTTTTAATATTAAGTTAATGGCATCTCTGATTGAAGGTATTAGTTATATTCATAGCAATGTACTACAATTTCATGTAACTAAAGCTCTAAACTCCCCGGCGATACAATCCATTAAGGATATAGGGTGCCTAACTCTGTTTTCTTGCACTGGGGTGCCCATAAGTCCCTTATGTGGTACACAGCATATACCCCATTTCAGGTAGTCAATCTAATGTGGAACCTTCATTATTTAGTTCCCGATAATGCTTGGTACTCATTTCATCGAGTTTGAAGGGATGGCAGTTTGAAATATTGAAAGCGATTCAATTAAATTTATAAAAGAAGATTTTTTTAATGATAAACAGGAATTAATATATATATATATTAAATATATATATATATATATTAAATATATATATATATATTAAATATATATAAATAAATATATATATATATATATTAAATGATACTGTGATTTAACATTTTTATCTTTCCTTAAACTTAACATATTCTCAGGAATAAAACTTAATATTTGGAAAGATTTGAAATTGATGTGATACTTACAAAATTAACTGAAATGTAAAAATTCAGAATCAACCTCTAAAAAGAACATTTTTATTAAAATAAATGATCAAAATTTAAAAGTATTATATATCTCTTTTTGATAGGTATGAGTATTGTTTTAATATGACATGCTATAAAATATTTACACAGTTTTTTTCCCTTCGAAATATTTTTTAAATGCTTTTATCCGAGAGATATATTCATTTTCAGAGCTCTCGTGTCAAAAATCCAGAGTGAAAAAAATTTACGAAAATATTCTAAAAGAAATGAGAAACGACAATGCTAAGATATTAAACAGCCATTTATCAAATAGTAAAAAGCGAAAAAAAAGGGGTTAAAAGTTGTATAGAAATGATAATAAATGTTCATTTTAAGTAAAAACTAGAATACCATTTTAACTTGGTTCCTCTTAGAGATAAAAAAAAATAAATATAATCAAGTACAATATTTATTGTACTCGATAACTGATGATAAATGATACTATGATGATAAATATAATCATATGTACAGTGAGTCTTCAAATATTATTCCGCCCTTTTTCAACGTTTAGACACTTAATAAATATCCCAAAAGAACTATTATTCATGAAAAAAAAACCTAGTTATGATTGAAATATTCGGAGGTTGAATATGATGTTTACGTAAAAAAAATTGTTATAAAAATAACATTATACTCCATATTTTTAAAACGATGTAATTGAAAACATTTTTTAATGTATTTCACTAATGTATAAATAAAACATGTCATTAATAACGACTAGTCAAAGTTTGGGTCAAGTATATTTCTTTTATACCGTTCGCATAACTTTCCTCCCCTATAGTTTATTCTTAATCACGATCCTCATTTTCTTGAAAATGCAACAGATACCCTAACTGTACATTTTAATTGGAAATTAATAACTGCAAAATACTTAGAATTTTATGCAATCTAAAACATTCTCAAAAAAGATTTATGCCACATGCACCGCCAATGCTCTCTGAATTGTTATTTAAAGAACATAATCCTAAGGAAATGGAGTAGCATTAGTTCTTTGTAAAATAATTGTACCTGTATAGTTGTATAAATAGTTGTATGCCCTGTTTATTTTTCCGTTGAAAGGGTTTTTGGGGGAGAAACATTTGATATCTGTCAGCAAGAAAAATGCAGCGACTTTCTTAGTAAGTTTAAAATCAAGAAGAATAGAGAATTCAGGTGTCACAATATTTTTTTTCTGAAAATTATACAAATGAAAGAAATTTTCTAATACGGAAGGAGAATTTACGTTGCAATAAAATGGTTGCTGTCTGCAGTTAACGGCGTTGCCCATCAACATCTTAATGAATGCATCCAATCAAAACAATTCCTAATTCTACTTATAAAAATAGTGTGATCGTCTCTAATTTATAAATTCCAGGTGACTCTAAATGAAAAAAAAATTGTTGGATGTGCAATCCCAAAACTTTCTCCTATCTTATACATCTTAATATTTCAAAAAGTAGTTACACATGTTAATACTTCAATATTATTAGTTCAATACTATACCAACTTTCATTTTCTTCTAAATTTTCTGCTTCAGTAAATTAAACGGTCTAAAAACGAGTTAATCTATATCATGATATTTGTTAAAATTAATAGTTTTTCCTTATTCTGTTGTTATCAGCTGTTTGCGAATAGCCGACTTAGCAGAAGCGAGTTCCCGCCGCTGCATGAGCCGGCGATGGACAACAGAACTACGAAAAATCAAGAAAAGTATACAAAAATCGCTATCACAGAGCCCCTTTACCGCGCAATATTTCCAAATTTAAGGAGGACCTGTTGGCCATACCAAAATTATGCACAAAAAATTTCATTCAGCTGTATGCATAATTTTATACACTTTTCGATGGTACAATAAAGAAAATGGCACAAACATCTCTATTATAGCGCCTCCCTTCCGGCAGATTTTTTTTCAGAAATTCAGGGAGGACTTGCTTTCCATAGCAAGAAACATACACAAAAAATTTGGTTCAATTCTATGCAAAACTAGTAACCATTTTGAAGGTTTTATGCATGATCCGTGCAACTTTTGGTGTAACAACCTCACCTTTTTCCTTTCTGCGACCATCAGACATCACATTGAGGGGTATAAAGATTTGTTTGGGAAAATAGTTAATATGCTGGATACTTCCTTATATGTTGATGACCTGTTTCATGGAGCTGCTTCAGTAAACGAAGCTTTTGTTTCATCAAACTGTGCAGAGAAGATATTGAGTGAGGCCTATATATATATATGAAACTCAGACAATTTAAAACTAATTCTACCGATTTAAAATTTTTATGGAAGGAACATGGAATAAACTTTGAGGAAGACACTCTTGAACAAGGTATTGGGAATTATATGAATAACGGAAAGTGACACCTTGAAAATAGACATAGAATCACTTTTGCTAGGATTTGATCATAAAATTACTACCAAACGTAGTGTTTTACAAACTGTAGCAAAAATTTATGATCCTATTGGACTCATTCCCCTCTTTGTGATAAGAATTAAATTTTTAATGCAAGAACTCTGGGTACATGGGATTGACTGGGATTCTACATCACGAGATTCTTTAAGTGAAAAATTCAGAAAATAGCATAATGAAATAAAAGATTTGGTAAATTTTGAAATTCATAGAAAATATTTTGTAACGATCACAAAACTAAATCCTGAAACCGCTCAACTTTTCATATTTTCTGATGCTAGTTTAAAGGGGTATGGTTCAGTGGCTTATATTCGTGATCCTTCTTCTTATGAAGCTTCATTTGTAATAGCAAAGTCCAGAGTAGAGGGAAAAAAAATACATTTCCTCGCCTGGAACTTCTTGGAGCACTTACGGCTGCAAGATTAGCGAAATATTTAAAGGGAATATTTAAAATTGTGAATGAAAATATATTTTGTCTAAGCGACTCACAAATTACATTGTACTGGATTAAATAGCGCTAGCAACTAGAAGCCCTTTGTGGCAAACCGTGTCCGTGAAATTCAAGAACTTGTTGCTGCTGTACAATGGAAATTTTGTAAAGGGAAGGAAAATCCTGCAGATGTTCTCTCTCACGGTTGCTCTGCATCTGAATTGATTAATAGCGAGATATGGTTACATGGTCCCTGCTGGCTGAAAGAAGAATCATTACCAGTATTTCTCCCTGAAACTCAACCAAATCTACCTGTAGAAGAGGTCCAGCAAGAACACCGTAAAACGCTTGTTTGCTCCATATTCCAAAATATTCCGGAATTTGAACTTTTATTTAAATTTTCATCCTGGACTAAATTAAGACGAATTACGACTTGGTGCCTCAGATTCATCAAAAATAGTACATGTCCATCTGAACGAGTAGATGTTCCAGAACTTAAAAGGGCAACAAATGCTATTGTGAAATTAATTCAAAACCATGAATTCGGAGACGAACTGAAAATTCCAAAATCCAGAAAGACGCTAAATTCTAAAAGCAAACTCCATCCTTTACATCCATTTCTTGACGAAAATGATATTCTTCGTGTTGCAGGTAGGCTAAAAAATGCAAACCTGTCTGAATATCAAAAACATCAAATCATTCTCCCTAAAAGGCATCATGTTACACACTTGATAATAAAGTATTTCCATGAGAAACATCTTCATAACGGCACTCAATTGACAATTTCAGCAATTCTACAAAAATTTTGGATAATTAATGCTAAAGAAGCTGTGAAAAGAGAAATAAGGTAATGTAATGTTTGTCTGTGTGTTTGCTTCGCAACAAAAGCTATCCATCTTGAATTAGTCACTGATTTTACAACTGAAACCTTTCTAGCCTCGTTAAAAAGATTCGTGGCTCCGCGTGGAAAACCTGTGGAAATATTTTCCGACAGAGGTATAAATTTTGTAGGGGCAGACCGCGAAATAAAAAGAATGATGTCTCAAATTGCTTCTGATGAAAAAATGCACAAGTATCTTACTGACGAAATGATAGTATGGAAATTCAACCGGCCTTCCGCCCCTCACTTTGGAGGCCTTTGGAAGCGGGAATAAAATAAATGAAAAATCATTTGAAGAGAACAATTGGTGAACTGATTTTAACGTAGGAAGAATTTTTGACCTTAATTGCACAAATCGAGTCATGTTTAAATTCAAGACCGCTTGTGGCTGAGTCTTCTGATCCAAATGACTTTACTGCTCTGACACCAGGGCATTTTGTTATAGGAGCACCCTTGACCTCCTTGCCTGAGCCTGATATCTCCTCTACCTATGTAACTCCTTTGGAACGTTGGAAATTGCTACAAAAGATTTTCCAAAGTTTTTGGAAAAGGTGGTCTTCAGACTACCTCTCACAATTGCAGCAATGTACAAAGTGGTTTAAAAGAACCCGAACTTAAAATTCAATGACTTGGTGTTGATAAAGGAAGAAAACCATCCCCCATTAAGGTGGAAATTGGACAGAATAATTGAACTATTTCCTGGTGACGATAATATTGTTAGCGTTGTCAAAATAAAGACTTCTACTGGTGAACTGAAACGCCCAATCACAAAACTGTCTCCTGTTGTCCGATGGACAATTACTAGAACTTTTTTAATTAACTATTTGGGAAAATGTTTATTGTCCTCAGTCAGGGTAGGAAATCAAAAACATGTCTGAAGCGTTTTATTGGTTCAATCCGCATTTTATTCGTTTTCTGATTGTTCTCTACAGTAATCTGTATTCTCCCCTTACTTTCAACACTTTCAACAGAGATGGATACTTTTGTTACCACTATGACAAAAAAGTAATAAAAACTACAAAAAAAATAATAACTCGGAAACAAATTGAGATACAGCTTTCAAAGAAATTGCAGTTAAAAGTACATTTTTTTTTTCTGTATACGACGGTGTAAAAAGTAATATTGTGGGATGTTTAGAAGTTTAAGAATGAAATTTCATTTAAAATGGGTCGTCAGATTTCTTGGAAATCTGACGATGGAAAAGCCTTTTCCCGAACAGCCAATGAAATGCTTGGATAATACGTCAGTTTCAGGTGGATAATACGTATGTTTCAGGTAATTTGACGAATCGCAGGCGATTTTTGTCGCTTGCAATTTTTAAGTGTAATAACACTATTAATGTTTAATTCATGGCAGACGTAATGTATGATCCACTCCATGCGATTTTTTATGTCTTAAATTTTTGTCTTTGAAAAAATCATTTTTCAAATGGTCGTTGTAATTTGTTAAAATGTTTTTTTTACGACTGTACAAGTACTTGTATCCATGTGAAGTCATTTGATAAAAAATAAAGTTTGGTATTTTATTTTTATTTTTTTAACTTACTTTATTTATTTATTTTACATGTGTAATTCTTGTAATTTTCAGAACTATTATGTATATTAATGTCTTTTTCTATTTTTAGTTGTTCCAGAAACTGTTTTTTTCCAAGTAGTAGTGATTTAATTGCATATCATTTTAGTTTATACTTGACATTTAAGGTAAAATATTTCAATTTTGTATTTAATATTTGATTAATTAGTATACAATAGAGGAAATTTGGTAAGAGTAGGTAAGTTATATTAGTTGAGTGTTTGATGAACTCCGTTCATGGAGGCGGAGGATGTTTCGGCGTAAATGCCCTTGAAGAAGAAATCAAATTTATTGTTTATAATTTAAGTCTGTTTATCTTTTATATTATGAAACATAATTATAAAGCTGATTGATTTCTTTTGACAGAAAATTTAATTTGTTTATAATCCTGGCTCTTGATAGTATTTATGAGTAATATTATGATTTCAAGGTCATTTAACATAGATTTATTCACTTTTATAATAATTTTGAATTCTTGATGAAGATTTATTAGTAATTGAATGACTTTAAATTTAAATAGATTTATTAGTTTTATAATTACTTGATGTCATTTAAATGAATATTATAGTGATTTATAATAACTTATAGCTAATTTAATGTGGTTATTAAATTATTATTAAAGTAATTGAAGAAGATTTATAACCAGCATATTGTAATTTTTATTTTGATGTTTTTTTTTTTTTTTTTTTTTTGCATAATATGTATTTTTTAGGAAAAGATCAGTCTTGACTCTGCAGCCAAGCAGAGAACATGTAACTTGGCTCTGTTAAATACAGAGAATTGTACTATTATGGAACCATAGGATTAATGATTAACTTCTAATGATGCATGGAAATTACATATACAATTTCATTTTATTTAATAAACTATTTAATCTCTAATCGCTCTCCCACCTCACTTGGCTTTTGTGATTTATTTGATATTTGAATTATCGGCGCCCACAGATGTGATAAATTACATTTTTACGTCATTCGTTTATCAGCATTATAAAAAATTTGCTTTACAAAGTACCAAAAATATAGGAATTAATTTTTATAAAATACATTCTTAAAGCTTTTAGTAATAGATTAGATTTATGTTATTGCCTCAAAATGAAAAATAAAATATAGTAAGTAATTTTATGTTCTCGTAAATATAATATGTAAGAGATGATGTATGTTTAAGGGTTATTAAAAAATAATATTATTATTGTAAGAAATAGCTCGATCAATAATAAATGGCAATTCCATAAAAAACCTTTAAATTTGAATAGAAAAACATATAAATATAGGCGACGCTTAGAGCACAAATGAAACAACAGTGTAAGGACGTATATTTTAAAATCAAAACTTTCAAAACAGAAAGATATATATTCTTTATGGTGAAACTCATAAAAATAAAAAAAAATCTGTGAAAAGCTATTCATTTCAAATTTATTTTCATAGATAGATACCACTTATTTGTAAAATTTCTGTAATAAATATTTATTGCAAAATATATATACATATACTGCTCAGCAATGCTTTTAATCTTCTCATTCAAAGGATTTTAATAATCATACTTCTGATGAATGTGGTTTTGGATGCAGATTGTTTTAAATTTAAAACAGTATACTTAAGAGATGTGAAGCATTATTGTATTCCAATTTTTTTCGATTTTATGAAAATAAAATACAGAACTAGTAATAAGTTATCAATCAACATATCTTAATACAACAAACACTACACAATTTAATTTTAACTAAAATTTCGTAAAAAAGTCATAATAAGTAAATGAATTTTAATTGAATTTTCGTGAATTTATTTAGTACTTCTTTCATTTATAAAAATCCCTGCCGACCCGGTAGCATTTAAACTCTGTTTACTCGATTAGAGACCACAGAGAGGTTTCCGGCCTCCTGATTGGTTGGTTTCTTTTATGCGATTTGTTTTAGCGACATTATGAAAACGCAAAACACTAACTTAGAAACAACTGCTCATTAGGTTTTTTTATTTCCTCATTTTTATGAAATGTTTGTTTTGGGGGAAGTTAAACTTCCGACTTCATATTTTAATGAAATCAAATCAATTTCCCAAAATTTAATTTCAGTTTGCAGCGATGTTAAAAATTTAGCAAATTGCAAGCAACCCAGCTAGAAAATGTTTGCACTTTTTTTGCAAAATAGTATAGATTGTACACAATTTTTGCATAACAAGTGACTATTTTTGAACACTTCGAAAAGTATGCACCTTTTGTGCAAACTGTCTGTATTTTTTATACATACAAAAAAGTGTATATCCTATGTTGTCAAAAACTGTGCACATTTTTTGCATAAAATAAATTAATATTCCGTGTTCGCGAAAAATGTGCATTTTTTATGCAAAAAAAAAAAAAAAAACTGTAGATTCTAATTTTTTATGGATGTAAAAATTAGTACTTTTATTTTAAATAGTATGTTTACCCCCACCCCCACCCACCCACCAAAAAAAAAAAAAAATAAAAAAAATAAAAAAAAATAAAAAAAACGAAAATTCTCAATTCCATTTTAATTTTAAGGTAAACGAAATAAATGCATTTTACTATGTTTTTCAAAATAAGAAAAAAACAAATTTTAATTATTTAAATTTCAAAATCCAGGAAGGGGCAGTGGATCTCCTCCCCCCCCTCTTTCTTTAACGGAGATTTCCTGAGTTCCCCCTTTATTTTAAGTCGCTTGAAAAAAATAAATTTTACTATGTTTTTCAAAATAAGCAAAAAAGAATTTTAATTAATTAAATTTTAAAATCTGCGGTAGGGGAATATTTAACAGAAAATGGTATAACAGAAAATGGAACAGAAAAATATTTAATTCCTCTTTTATGTTAAGTTACTCGAAAAGAGAAAATTTTACTGTGTTTTTCAAAATCATTGAAAATAAAATTTAGAAATAATTTAGATTAAATCAAATTTAAATCAAATTCGAGGGAGGGGCAATAGCTCTCATATGACCCCTTCTACCTAAGTAAAAGTTCTTGGTTTCTCTTTAATTTTAATGTACTCGAAATAAATAATTTTGCTGTGCATTTCAAAATTGGTGAAAAAGACATTATAATTAAATAAGTTTCAAAATCCAGGTAGGGGCAAAATGGACCCCCCCCCCTCCTTAACAGAAAATCCACAGTTCCACTTTTATTTTAAGTTACTTGAAAGAATAAATTTTACTTTTTTTTTCAAAATCGGAGAAAAATAAAATTTAGTTAGTTAAATTTTTAAATCGAGGGAGGAGAAATGGCCCTCCTAAGCCCCCTTCCCCCAAAGGAAAATTATTAGTTTATCTTTATTTTAAGTTACACGTAAATAATAAATTTGACTCTGTATTTCAAAATAGGAAAAAATAAATTTTAATTAATCAAATTTTAAAAATGCAGGGAGGAGCAATGGCCCTCCAATGCTCCCTACCCATATCAGAAAATTCCTTACTTGCTCTTTTATTTTAAATTCTTCGAAAAGAATAAATTTTATGAAGTTTTCAAAATTATCAAAAAAAAGAAAATTTAGCTAGTTAAATTCTAAAATCGAGGGAAGGGCAATGGACTCCCCCCTTCCCCCCCACACACACTCACGCAAACACTCTTCTTTTTGATGATTACTAAATGCATCCCTTATCCTCTATCAAGCATAAATTCCAGTTATTATGAAAATTACTTCTGCTTTCAAAAATTAAATGAAAAACGTTTATTTCTTATTAATAACACATACATTTTTCGCTATTAGCCAAACGAGATTGACCAATCAGAAGCCTGCATATTTCCAGACAATTAAAAGGTCGAAAAAATACAGGCTTCTGATTAGTCGATCTCGATTGGCTAACAGCGAAAAATCTATCTCGATCACGGACTTGATTTTTATTTTCGCATGTGTAGCTGCAATTAAACTCAACACTCCTCTTGTGTTTACATGCATCGAACGCGAGACACAGATCGAGCTGCGTGGCTGGCGTGGCGTTATTATTAGCGAAATTTATAAGAAGTAAGAGTAAAACTTTTACTAAAATACGTAAAAAAATATATGTTGCTTAGAATATGAGCTCAACTGGATCGAAACTTCGGACTTCAAAAAGGATAAAGCCTAATACTAGGAAAAAGGGATTTATATCTTCTAAAAATGAAAGTGAAGAAACTGCAACGGATTCAAATGCCCTCACTGAGAATAATGGAGAAATGAACGACAGCAAGATGGAGGATGACACCGTAGCAAACTGCGTATCTTCAGTTCAGGAAAACTTTAACGTTTATTATTTGGATATCTCACCAAAGGAAATAATAGAAGCAGGGCCCGCTTAACACTTGGAAGTAGGGGAAGCCCGACGTCACACAGGGCCCCTATTACTCTACAAATTGCTTTTTTATTTACTAAATCCCTTTTTCGTATGCTTAAATAATTTGAAATTTTACCATCAAAGTTTAGAGTAAATAACACTTTTAATATAAAACTAAAACTAACTACCTATATATACATACTATGAAAAAGTATTTTATTATATTTTTAATTGTAAATGAAAATATGGAACTACAGATGAGGATATTTAAATTTCAAAATATCTTTTGTGATTTACAAATTGCCACATAGTAAGAAAAAATAAATTTCAAAAGAAAAAAAATGCATTTTTTTACCCTGATTGAGTTTCTTTTTTCTAATAATTAGTTTTGAAAAGTAAAATTGGGGGACCTTTTGTATCTCAGTGGGTAAGCACGGGCTTCATGGGCCTAATCCGTAAACAGGGCCTGAATACAAGTGCTGCAGAGTGATATGTACAAGGAAATTAAAATCTGTACTTTTCGGTTAGCCGGGCGCTAGTATTATGTATACACGTATACGTCAATCGGGTGTGAAAAAACAGCGAATTTTGTCCATTGGGTGTGGAAAAATTGTGAATTTTGTCAATTAGGAGTTGGAAAATCTCAAATCTCGTTTATTCACGAAAAATAGAAAACTTTGTTGATCAGGTGTGGAAAAAAAGCGAATTTCATTTGTCGGGTAAGAAAAAATGGCGAATTTAGTCAATCAGGCATGGAAAAATAGCGAATTTGTTTGATCAGGCATGAAAAAATTGCGAATTTTGTCGATAATGTGCGGAAAAATTGAAAAATAGTGAATTTTGTCAATCGGGTGTGAAAAAAACAGCGATTTTTGTCAAAATGTGTGGAAAAATTGTGAATTTTGTCAATGTGCAGCGGGAAAAAATCACAAATTCCGTCAGTCAGTTGAGATCATGAATTTCGTGGATTGGGCGTGGAAAAATCGTGGATTTTGCTGTTTAGAAGTAGAAAATTATGCTGATTCACAGAAAAATAGCAAACTTCGTTAATCAGGCGCAGTAAAAAAGGAAATTTTGTCAATTGGGTGTGAAAAAATGACGAATTTCATTGGTCGGGTAGGAAAACATGGCGAATTTAGTCAATCAGGCATGGAAAAATAGCGAATTTGTTTGATCAGGCATGAAAAAATTGCGAATTTTGCCGATAATATGCAGAAAAATTGAAAAATAGTGAATTTTGTCAATTGGGTGTGAAAAAACAGTGAATTTTGTCAATCGGGTGTGAAAAAAGAGCGAATTTTGTCAATTGGGTGTGGAAAAATTGTGAATGTTGTCAATGTGCAGCAGGAAAAAATCACAAATTCCGTCAGTCAGTTAAGAATCGTGAATTTTGTAGATTGGATATGGAATAATTGCGAATTTTATCCATCGGATTTGGAAAAATTACAAACGTTATCTATCGGCTATGGAAAAATTGTGAATTGTGTCAATCTAGCATGTAAAAATCGCAAAGTTCTTTGATCGGGCGCAGAAAAATAGTGAATTTCGTTGATCAGGCGTGGACAAATATCAAATTTCGTTGATTCATGAAAAAATAGCAAATTTTGTCGATGAGGCACGGAATAAAAGGGAAATTTGTTCATCAGGTTGCAGAAAAATAGCGAATTTTGTCGATTGGATATGGAAAAATTGTGAATTATATCAATCGGCTTCAGAAAAATTGCAAATGTTTTGATCGGCTATGGAAAAATTGTGAATTGTATCAATCTGGCATGTAAAAATCACAAAATTTTTTTATTGGGCACAGAAAAATAGCGAATTTCGTTGATCAGGCGTGGACAAATCTCAAATTTTGTTAATTTGCTCCTTCTCTCCTCTTCGTTCATAAATTTCACATTTTTTCATCTTCATTCACATCTTTAGAAGAAATAGTATCACTCCTTAAAAACAATCCTTGCTATATTCGTGTTAGATATACAAACGTAAACTATTGATGTGTCCTTGCCAACTGAATTGGATATGTTGACTAGGTAGGGGAATCTAGAGGGTAACCACCCCCTCTGAAACCATATTTTTTATCCGATTATAGGACACAGATCACCACCCCGAAATATTCTCTCTGTGTTACTGATGTGGCCCTCGGCAATGCAGACATTTTTGCAAGTGGCCCTTCTCTAAAAAAGGTTGTGCTCCCCTAGCCTAGAACTAACATTAGAAATAACTCATATGTTAAAGACTGTTACCTAGAAATCCGCACAAGCTTTGCAGTTATGGAAAATAGCAAAGGAATCAGGGGCAGACCCGGAGAATCGTTTGGGGGGGGGGGATACCGAGTGACATATAATCAAAGCAACAGTCAAGTGATATTCCAAAAATATCTTGGAATATTTAAATATTACCGATTAATATAAGAAGTAGTTCAACACGAAGTAAGTCTTTTTTTCTAATTTTTCTTGCATTTTTAACTACAAAGAAGTTCTTATGAAAATTAGTTTTTTCATGTTTTCCCTAAGTTGAAAGAACTAAGGCTCAGTGCTGAAATAATTTAGAAATGCAGTTTTTAGAATCATATTTTTGTTATTAGATTTGCATATTTTTAGAATCTTGATATAATTTGCAACAAATATAGGGAGATATTTTTTAATGTTTCTAAAAATTTCATATAAAATTGATAAACACGATAATTAATAACAATTTAAGGAAATTTACCATGTGTAATTTAATTTTTTTTAAGATAATAAAATATTGAAAATTGAATGAAGAGTAGTATTTTTAAAAATGTATATTTTGTCAGAAATGGGTCATTCCATGCAAAATGAGCAAATCAGCTGTGCACACATGTCACAGATTTTAATCAAAATCAGTCTATAAGTAGATCATATCTATTTATGAGTAAATGTAAAATAATAGATTTCTGGATTGTTAATTTAAGTATTAAAATTTATATTAAAAGTGAATGTAAAATCGAGGTATTGTCTATGTGCTTAAAATTTCAATTTCGATTATTAGCCTTAGGAATGGAAAGAATATATTAAAAATTATTTATAATTAGGAGTGAATGATAATTAACAGACTGGCATAAGTTAGTAATTGTATTTTTATTTCGTATCGTGAAAAAAATTATTTTTGAAAATTTTTGAGGGAAAAAAGCAATATTTCTATTAATCCTTTACACACGAAGGACAGCCTTGACAAGCTGCAAATTGCTACACCTTATAGCTAAAAGTATATATTTGAAATATCGAAAGTTTCATTCATGCCTTTTTTATTCCTTAATGAGAAAAAAAATAAATAGTAAAAAATGTTGAGGGTAAAATGCAATATGTCAATCTCTTTTTTTTAAGTCAAGGAAAGCTTTATTAAACTTTTAAAATATTTGATATTACAAATAAATGTATATACTTTAAATACAGAAACTTTTATTCTTGCTTTCAGTTTATTTTTGCCTCAAGAGAATTTTAAATTAGAGTAGAAAGAACTGGCTAAGCTAAACGAAAAACTATATATCAATTCTAAATTCAAATAAAACAACTAGATGGCAACACTAAATATGTTTTCCCATGAAATCGTGCAATGTTTTAAGATACGCGGGCGAATTCAAAGAGGTATAGCGAATGGAATCTAGAAAACATTACTATTTTGAACCCCATTTTCTTATGTTAGGAATCAAAAGGCAATCTTGAATTTTTTTTAACGTATTATGGAGTTATTAATCTTTATGTCTGTGCAATATTTTTACTGTCGGGCCTGTCCCTTTTTTATTTTTGACTTATACAGAAGAGGAAAAATCATGATTTTGTAATTTTTTTTAAAGTTTCTAACTTTTTTTGAAGATGAAGGAAATAAATGGCCACTTTAAAACTTGGGGAATTCGATCTACATATGACATACTACATCAGGCATAAATTTCACAGAGGTTTTTTAATTCCTTTGATTTTTATAACGATTTTAATTTTCTCAAAATTCACAAATTTTCAATTTTTGCAACCAATTTATAAATAATCATGGTGTTACTAGATTATTATTACTCAGTAAATAAGAAGATAATTTTTCAGAGTTTACAAAATTACAAAAAAAATTCCTTTCTGTTAAACAGCTTTCAAGATACAGAACTTCAAACTTGCAACTTTGGACGATTGCGCACATGCCATTCTATATCACAAGTTTTTTAAATGTCCAAAACTGCTAAAAAAATTTATTTTTTGTCAAGATATTTTGCAGAGCATTACTTTGAATATGAATTGAACCTGTGCATCGAATTTTATTAAAATTGGTTAGTATGTGGCCACGACTTTTTTTAAATTTTTGCTCATTTTACGTGGAATGACCCAAATGCTATACCAAAATTCATTACTACTTTAGAATCAATAATAAAAATTTTGGGGGTTTTGTTATGAATATGCCTTAATTGTGTATGATGTTTACATTCATGTTTGTGAAAAAGTATCTCTCTTACTTTTTGTGCAATTGAAAGTGTTTTTTTTTATGAACTGGGTTATTTCTTATATTTTTAATGTTTGTTTGGTTATTGTAAATATTTTTATGCAGTTGCTTAAAAAATTGTGAATGATGCCTATTGAAATACACTTATGCTGCAGAAGTATTGAAGAGGCAAAATTAAAAGATTAAATTGTTTATAAGTAAAGAAAGATCTTGACTGAGTTGTATAGGTCCAGGCTCCCAAAAGCTGAAAGAAGCCAGTGACTCCTAAACATAAAAAATCCCGTCTCCACATTGTAAAACAAATGCATAAAAAAAATAGCATTTATATGGGGAGAAAATTCAAAGTGAAAAATGATTTGTTTAGGTACTTTTCGGTTAGCCGGGCGCCAGTATTATATTTACATATTTATATACACACACCTTTATGTATATATACATACATGTATATATAACACTGGCACCCGGCTAGCCGAAAAGTACCCTTTTTTAATATCAGTGGTCGCAGCATATAGGGCAAATTTTATTGTTCTTTCCAGTAAGTTTTTTCAATAATCTTCATGGAATAGTCCTATTGCATATCTTATAAAAATTTCTCTTGTCGATTACTGATAAAACATACTGGTAGGAACAACACAATTTGTCCTATATGCTGTGACCCCTGTTAATATGTACTACATTTGTACAAAAAAACACTAATTGCATCAAATGTGTATAATTAATTTGGACATAAAATTCTTAAAATTTGAATAATTAATTAAATATAATATATATATTTAAATGTGTATAGTCGGAAAATATAGTTGAGCAAGATACAGTATAAAAAAAATGTGTATAAGCTAAGCAATCACGATAGTAGGGAATGTTAAGAAAACGATATTTCTTATTTTGATTTTGTCATACAAAAATGCATATTAAAAACGTGACATTATTTTGCACTTTATAAAAATCAAAATACACTTTCAAACATTTGTTCTTCTACAACACACACACATAAAAAAAGGCGAGTTAGATATTAAAAGTTAGTGGCCGCAGATAAAAAATTTGTCGCCACCTGGCAAGTGGTGACCATCCATGAGTTTGCACCTAATGTTCGTTTTTGAAAGCTGCGCCTAGCACTCTGGGACTATTCTACTAACCAAAGGGGTGTCACACTGAGTATTTTCTTAAGTTGTTCATTTGTTGGTTGTCACTAGGATTGGCACCAGGGCCCGAAACTAGTGGGTTGCAGAGGGTTCATGTGCCCCGAACAGCAGCATGAAAGACGAAGGGGGTGCCAAATAAAGATTTTGTTTGTCGTTTCATACAAAAATGTATATATATGAAATACAAAGAAACTTGCAAGCTAATGTTAAACCTATGAGAGCGTTCTTTTCAAATTTGTGAAACTGACTTTATAAAAAAAAATCTGCAGCCAAAATCTATAAAGTAAACACTAATACGGTTAGAATTCTTTCTAAGCAAGAAAAAAAATCATTTGAAACTATTAATATGCAAGTGAGAAATTTAAAAAAGAACGCTCCCATAGGTTTAACATTAGTGATCCAGTTTCTTATAGAGCCTAGTGTAGGCTCTTAATGCTCAAGCTAATGTTAATCCTATAAGAGCCTTGTTTACATATTTGTTGTTAGCATTTATTAAATTATTTTTATTTTTTAAGGATTTTTATTTCTTTTTTTGCATAGGGTACCTGCGGCAATAACTTTTATTATGTATGAGGAGGGAGGGGTGCCAAAATCTATCCCCCGGGCTCAAAACAATCTAGTTTCGGCCCTGATTGGCACTCAACTAAACAAATGCCATTCCCCCCCCCCCCCCCCTATTTTGACAAAATCAAAGAAAACCTGACACATGCACAAAAGCATGGAAGGCTTTTCTATCCGAAAACAAACAATATACTGACATGAATGTAAACATAACCCTTATTTTCTCAGATTCAACTAAAGAAACAGCACAACTATCAGTTTCTGACTGCAGTTTTAGATTTATTTATCTTTAAACCTTTTTGCACTGAATTATGAATACATGAAATTTTTTTCTTCTAAAGCATGTACATCAGTGATTTTTTTTTTTTTTTTTACAAGCATTTACCTTCAGCTGTAATTAGAAATAAAAAAAATTGTGAAAATTCCATTATAATGTTTTAAATTTAAAATACAGCTTCATCGTATGTTCTAAGGTTCAATTTAAGGTATTTTAGTTATATTTATTGAAACTTCATTTTTGTGGATTTATTTCAGAAATATATATATTAATTATGTTTTTTTGTTTTTTTAAATTTCATGCTGTTATAAGAATATATATTGCTAAGCTTTCTGTTGTGCCACTGTTTCCGTTACAGTTACACCAATAAATTTACGCTTGCTGTTCAGTCCAGTGTTCAATTCAGATGCTTTTCTCCGGGAGGGACTTTTGCGACTCTGGGGGGGGGGGGACATTATAGAGTTCCGGGGGTGTTGCATTTTATGACCATTGAAAATGCAAAATCTCAAATTTTCTGGGAGGGGGGGAATGTCCTCCCAGGCCACCCCCTGAATTCAACGCTGGTTTGATCGTATTATTAATTTTATTGTTGCAGTGTGAATTATGTATGATGTGATAGCAATATATTTAAAATGCAAAAATAAAGCCTTTTTGTGGTAAAATTTAGGTAGGCAAAAAAAGTGTACAAAGAAAAGTGCACAAAATCTGAGCGTATTTGGCACCACTGATTGTGCATAAAAAGTATAAAATTTTAGGTAGGCAAAAAAAGTGTAAAAAATAAGTGCACAAAATCCGAGCGTATTTGGCACCACTGATTGTTTATAAAAAGTACACAATTTAGGTATGCAAAAATAGTGTAAAAAAGTGCACAAAATCCGAGCGTATTTGGCACCACTGATTGTGTATAAAAAGTACACAATTTAGGTATGCAAAAATAGTGTAACAAAAAAGTGCACAAAATCTGAGCGTATTTGGCACCTCTGATTGTGCATAATAAGTGAACAATTTAGGTATGCACTTTTTGCACACAATTCAGTGTGCACTCATTATGCACAAGCAGAAGTGCCAAATACGCTCGCTTTTTGTGCACTTTTTTTTACACTTTTTGTGCAAACTTTTTCTAGCTGGGAATGGGTGAAAGAATTCAGAAATTTGAATAATAGAAAATAGAATTCAGGATCATCAAAGTCTTGTGGACAAAGATTAACTTGGTCAAGCAAAAAAAGGAAACATTCCTTGGAAAAAAAACGTTAAATTAAACCAGTCAAATGCAGAAAGCATTAAATTTTGCTATTATGGGCATATATTTACTAGACAATGTGCCACAATTTTATTTTATTCTGAATGCATTTTGTTTAAAATTAATTTTACCTTCTAATATTTTTAATTTTTATTAAATTGCTTCATGTGATAACCATTTTGTTATTTAATAAAAGATTTATTTATTTCCCTAATTAGTTGCAGATTTAAATAATAATGATAAAGAGAGCAGTTCAAATCACACATAAAAAAATATACGTTTTTTCCCTTTTTCGTTTGTTAAAATAAACGATTTGAAACATCCTTCTCATTTAAGCTTACGGGAAGATTTAAACAAAAATAATGGATTTTATCTGTTAAACACCAATTTCAAGAACCTTTTATTCAGATAAGAGAGAAAAATTAACAACCTTTTTTTTCCCCCACAAACCTAATATTTTTACAAGTTATACGGATTTTTTGGTGATATATACGTCTTATAGAATATCTTACGTTCCTTTCCCCTCTCTTCATTAAATTAAAATTAAAAAAAGATGCATCTTCATACTCCCATCTTTTCTTAATTGTTAAAATGTTTTTGAACATCTCCAAGGTAAAAATCATCAAAACATGAATGAAAAAGTATAATCATAGTATGATGCATACATGTACAAACATATTTTTTTTACTTTTTACATAAGAGTTTTTTTAGTCCCTTTCCCATCTAAAAATTCTGAATATTTCGTTAAAATAGTCAAAATGGAAATGAGAACGAAAGTTATTTATTTATTTATTTATTTATTTTTTTTGTATAAAAAAATACAAAGGAAAGTTTTATCGTGAGAAAATAAATCACAAAGTTACTAAATGATGTATACAGAATGTTGTAAAGTTAAAAACTAAACTAACATCAACACCTTACATGTTGACCGAAACGTCGATTTTGAAACTTTAAATTGAATGTTTGTTTAGTTTATAACGTTACAACATTCTGTATTCATCATTGAGCAAACTGGTGCTTTATTTTATTTTCACGATAAAATTTTTAGTAATATTTTTCATGATGTAATTGATCAGACTATTTATTAAAAGAAGAACTTTCGTTCCCTGTATAAAATACTAAAATTTTAAACACTTTTTATATGTATAAATGTGTATATTTTATAATATAAATAGATGCAACGCAAAACGTTTTCGAAACTGATAATCAAAAATCAGATTTAATTCCTTAAAGAAAACAAAAGTCACAAAAGACAAACGTTGACTAAAAAAACAAGCTAAAGTTTAGTATAAGAAAAGCAGATGGCGCCATTACATATATTTTTTTAATGTTTCCTTTAATTCATGTTTTCTAATGTAAGAACATTTTGCGGAAATCTGGATTAATTAGTCATTTGACAAGAACCGAGTTAGATTGAAATGTTGAATGTTAAATGCTGATTCACTTATATATATATATATATATATATATAAAAAAAAAAAAAAAAAAAAAAAAAAAAAAAAAAAGAAAAGAAAAGAAAAAGAAAAAGAAACAAAAGAATTGTGCAATGGTATATTACTGCTGTCATTAGAAATTCCAATTTCCAAAGACCTTAAATATCAGAAAAGACGAAAGAGAAATGAACCAATCAGGATGCCGGAAACTTCTATGTGGTCTCTAATCGAGTAAACAGAGTTTAAATGCGACCCGGTAGACAGGCGGAGGTTGATTTCGAAGTTAAGTATATTAATTGCTCCAACAAAAACTAAATCATGATTAGATATAAATCCACTTTAAGAGTTTTATCTGGCCGCTTTTGCCGAGTTTTTATTTCATTTTTATATAATAGCTGGTTTTATCAGAATCATGTTAAGGCGGTATTAAAAAAAAAATACTTTTCCATGCTCAACAACTCGAAATTTTCTGGCACATTTTCAGATTCATTTTTAATTAAAAAAAAATACGAAACTTGCTGACGTAATTTTTGAAAAGATTTATAAGCGGCATGTGTTCTTGTTTTTCTTTCAATTAATTGAAACTTGATTAATAAAAAATTATTTTCTCAGTTGGGCAATATTATTCTTTCTTACACAATCGCTTCTGGAATTTCTGTTCAAAATGCCCACTTTGACATGATTTTTAGGTAGCTTTCATTACAAAAAGCTACCTATTGCAGCCGTTCGGAGGAAAGCGATTTCAAAAAAATTTGGTATATTTTCATCGATCATGACCCCCAGACTCCGAAACCACCATCCGTTCAAAATTGATATATATATCTGACCTATGTCACACTGTAACTCTCGTATTTATGAACGGATTTGGATGTAATTCGGTGTGTACATAGTACACACCAATGTCTCGACCCAGTTCGTTGGCCAGCTTTATCCGCCATTTTGTTTCAAAATGGCGGCCATTTAAATTTTTTTTAAAAATTTAAAATTTGAAATGTGGTACCAAAAAATTGAAAATGGAAAAATATTTTTTTCTTATGTATTTGATCTTTATACAAAGACTCCGGAGCAATTTTTGTTTCGTCTATACCTTAAAAAATGGCTGAGTTATAGCCTTTTGAATTTCTAGCGTGGCTGACATTTTGAAACGTCCTGAATTTTGTCACGCGATAAAAGGCGTATTTATGAACCGATTTGGATGTAACTTCGTTTATACATAGTACATACCAATGTCTCGACCGAGTTCGTTGGCCAGCATCATCCGCCATCTTGTTTAAAAATGGCGGCCATTTAAATTTTTAAGAAAAATTTAAATTTGAAATGTGGTACCAAAAAATTGAAAATTGAAAAAATATTTTTTTCTTATGTGTTTGACCTTGATAAAAAGATTCGGGAGCAGTTTTTGTTTCGTCTATATCTTAAAAAATGACTGAGTTATAGCATTTTGAATTTCTAGCATGGCTGACATTTTGAAGTGTCCTGATTTTTGTCACGTGATAACAGATATATTTATGAACCGATTTGGATGTAATTCGGTGTGTACATAGTACACACCAATGTCTCGACCGAGTTTGTTGGCCAGCTTCATCCGCCATCTTGTTTCAAAATGGCGGCCATTTAAAAAAATTTAAAAAATTTAAAATTTAAAATGAGATACTAAAAAATTGGAAAATGAAAAAGATTTTCTTTGTATGTGTTTGACCTTAATACAGAGATTCCGGAACAGGTTTTGTTTCGTCTATATCTAACAAAATGGCTGAGTTATAGCATTTTGAATTTCTATTGTGGCTGACATTTTAAAACGACCTGATTTTTGTCACACGATAACAGACGTATTTATGAACCGATTTGGATGTAATTTGATCTGTACATAGTACATACCAGTGTCTCGACCGAGTTCGTTGGCCAGCTTCATTCGCCATCTTGTTTCAAAAGGGTTGCCATTTTAAAAAAAAGTAATTTAAAATTTAAAATAAAGTATTAAAAAATTGGAAAATGAAAAAAAATTTTTTTTGTGTGTTTGGCCTTGATACAAAGATTCTGGAGCAGTTTTTGTTTCTGAAAATTTGTTCTTTTGTTTATATCTTAAAAAATATTGAATTATAGCACTTTAAATTTCTAGCATGGCTAACACTTTGAAACGATCTTGTATTTGTCACGCGATAACACACGTATTCACCTATTTCGATGGAAGAAGGCATGTGTATAGTATACATCAATATCTCAACCAAGTTCGCTGGCCAGCTTCATCAGCCATCTTGTTTCAAAATGGCGGCCATTAAATTAAAAAAAATTATATTTAAAGTGAGGTAAAAGAAAAAAAAAAAAAAAAAAAATAGAAATTGAAAAAGGTTTCTTTCATAAGTATTTGACCTTGATATAAGCATTCACGAGCATTTTTTGTTTGTCTTTATCTTAAAAAATGGCTCAGATATATCAGTTTCAATTTCTAATGTGGGTGACATTTTGAAAAACTTATTTTTTGCCTGCGACAGCACTCGTATATATCAACCGATTCCGATGTGAGTGAGCATGTGCACAGCCATTACTAAGGTCTCGACCAAGTTCACTGATTAGCCTCATCCACCATGTTGTCTTAAAATGGCAGGAACTTTAAGAAATCGCCGAATTTGGCAGCCAAATATAAGTTAGTTTAAATAAAAGCAGCTTGGATAAAGCTGACTAATTTCGCGAAATTCTCATTCATAATGATTTAGTATTGATAAAAATTAATATTGAATCTCCTATATTCGGTTTCCACTAAATTGAGCTTCGTGTGTTTGAATAATATAAGTTGGCTTTTTTAAAATAAGGAAAATGAAAGCTACCTCTTCCTCCCGGCACTGGCCGGAAGGACTTTTTTAAATATATTCTGCCTCTATAAAAAAAAATTGATCATTACGGTTCATTATATAGTTTCTGAAGAAGAGAATCTATCAATTGGATGCGTTTGAGAGCAAAAATGAATTTAAAAATGAGTCAGAAAATAAGCAGTTTTGATTTGAATACACCCTTAATAAGATGATTTTTTTATATGTATTTTTAATTTGTTTTTGCTGTAAGAATTGGTCCTATCAAAAACTTATCCATGTAAATGTTGAAGACAATATTAAGAAAATATGTGTTAAATTCATGGGGATTTTATATCTTGGGAATTGACGGAGTTATGGAAATTTTTCTTCTTCAACCCCCTTTTTTGTTTTCGTTTTTAATTTTTTTTTTCTGCGGTACGAATTGTTCTTATCAAAAACTTTTGAATATAAAAGTTGTAGATAATATTCAGGAGATGTATTATAAAATTAATTGAATTTGATATCTTGAGAATTGAAGAAGTTATGAATTTTTTTCTCCCAAAAACCCTATTTTTGCGCCCCTTGAACCCATTTTTAATTTTATCAAAAATCTGTGATGCATAAATTTTTGGCCCTATTTTTAGGAGTAATAAAAACTTTAAACTGATTTGATATGTACAAAATTTAAGAAGTTATGGGGTTTTTCTATTTTCACAAAACCCCTCCCTATTTCCAGCCCCTTGGCCCGATTTTGCCCATTAACGAACTTGAACGAGATTTTATACCCCTTGATTTTATGTATCCGTTTTGAAGAGATTTGCGCAGAATTGTGGAAGTTATCGTGTCCAGAAGAAAGTGATATATATAGATAGATACATAGATAGATAGATAGATAGATAGATAGATAAAGTTTTTTACTGAGGTTGGTTTTGGGTTCTAGGGGTCATGATTGGTGTAGATCTGCAAAAAGTTTTCAGAAATTCCAACATAGGAACGACGCCAATAGGTAGTATTTCATACGAAATCTACCTAAAGATAGGAATTATTGGAAGTTTACTGCAATACCAGAAAAAAAGGTTAAAAATTTTTCTTAGAAATTAAGTTTCAATTCAAAATATTGATGATATATTTGTGTTTCTTTTCTGTGTGTGTTTTCTTCTATGTGGAATCGTGAAGTCTTAATTTTAATGTTCGCCTTGGAAAAGAAAGAAAGAAAAAGAAAAAGAAAAAATGGAATAATATTAATTTTGTATATAAAAGATTTATTTCATGATAAGTTTAAAAAATACTTGGAAAATAATATTCTAAAGTACATACGAATTATTTAAAATAAACAAATAACTTTTTCTTTTATATTTGATATAAGGTCAATACCTATCAAGTTTTGCAAGCATATGATACACGTACATTTTAACGTCAGAATTAAATTATTTAAACCTATTATGAACCAATAGACAGATTTGAATGCATTTAAACAGCAATTAAATTAAAAATATATATTTAAAAACAGCCAAAATCAAAAACATTCAAAAAGAACGTTTCCCGGCGTTAGTATGATGAGGATACGCGATGACATAGCGAAACGATTATTTTGTATGTTTTTTATTTTAATTAAACGTTTTTATGTATTTATTTAATTTATTTTTTATTTAATTGCTTTTTTAACGTATTCAAGCCTGTCTATTTTTTCATAATTAATCTACAAGCTTTTTTATTTGAATTGCTGCGTAATTTAGAAGAACAAGTTTCACTTTATATTATTTCGATTATTATACATTTGTGAAAAAAAAAAAACTATAACTGCAATAATAAGATTTAGCATGGCATAATTAACATTTTTTTGAGCACTTCGTGAAATTTCCGCTCTCTGTGTTTGAAAAACTTATAATAGTTTTTAGGTATACACTCTTAATACAAGAGATCCATAAAAGCTCGCCACAGACGTTTTATACACATTCCAAGTATTGGACATTTATTTGCATCATAAAATATTGTCAAGACAATCACATGATCGTTTCATAACATTTTTATGGGCAATAGAAGTTGAACTAAATGTTGATGATAAAGCTATAAGCTGTTTACTATAAATATTTCAGGGCTGTGAGAATAATACTTTAGAGGGCAGCAGCAATTAAAAAGATTATAATCAGTTTACTATTATTGCATAGTGAACTATATTGTATAAAAATTATATTTCATTCAAAGTAGAGAATATTTTAAACTAGGAATGGAAAAAAGATTTTAATATTATTATATAAAATAATAGTTCGATAAAGATGCGTTAAATGACAAAGCCTATGGAAGATAAGAAAAGAGAGAAAAAATCGTATTGAAAAAATATCAAAGAAAATGTTAAATAAAGTTTGAAATTAATAACCGAATATTAGCTATTCTGTGGTCTCATATTAGGGCAATTTCGCATTTTTGCAAAATAATTCTAATAAAACCTCATTATTTGTAAAAAATATTACACTGTAAATTTTTCCAATTACAAGTCATTCTTACTATGATATTGGCATAGCATTGAAAATATTTATGTAGAAATAATGGCTTTAGATTGAAAATTTCGGCAACGAAATAGTGAAATACTTCTTGTCAATATTGGTGCGATATTGGCAATATGTAACCGCCCCCCCCCCCCCCACATTTTGTTCGGATTAGCCGAGATATACGCAAAAACTCTTTATAACCAATATGAAGAATATCATCCAAATAGTATATACTGTTTCTAGGATTTTTTACAAACTTAAAAAGTTCTATTCGTGATAAGAAGTAGTACTCATACTTACCTCTTAAAAATTAGAATGTAGAAAACCCATAAGGGCCCTTTAACAATGCAACCGTGAGTAACTCGGATAAGGTTATATTAGTTTTTTTCTTTAACACTTCTTGATATTTTAAGAAACATTTTCCTTTCGTTAATGCGCTATGATTACAACTTTCAAAAAATTTTTTATTTAACATTTTATTATTTTCTGTAAAAATATACTTGATAGAAAATAATAATAATAATAATAATAATAATAATAATAATAATCAATTACAGATTATTAAATTTAAGTAATAAATATAAATATTTTATTTATAAATATTTAAATAATTAACACGCATTATATTTCATCAAGTGTTTTTATGAGTGTCAGACACACGAATTATTGAAACATTTGATGGGGTTGTAAAAATGTAGTACATTATGCATTTATCGTGCATTTTTTAAAATATTTCATAAAGTAGGAGTTCTCGTATTACATTTTATCTATAATTAGAACTTAAAAACAAAATTGTAAATTACACTACTAACAATATCAATCACGTTCATAAAGCCATTTACCTGAAATACTACCATACTTCGTTTATCCGAAGGAACAAAATAAGTAAAATTTTTTCCTGTATGCACTAATACAGTCAAGAAATACCCATTTCCTCCATCTACTAATTTGTTTGGATACAAATTAAATAAAACCGTTTTCTTCAATTTTTTCTGTTTCTGCACAAAGAAACATTTTTTATTTGCGTTCAGACATTACGTGCATGAGAAATATAATTTCTCGTAAGTTATTCCAATCACTAATTTCAAAATTGTCTAAAATGCCATTCGCATGTGATATGATTACCTTAAAATTTTATAAGGTTACAAGAAAAATAAGCCGTAAGTCGAATTAGCTAGTATTTCTATTTATCGAAATTCGAATTAAGGATAGTTAATTGCATAAAATAGCAATCAAGTCTTTTAATTTTTAGTAATTTTGAAAACTGACAAATATTAAGACACGTAAAATTAAAAATAAACCATCCAACGCAGAAACAACATAAATGTCTGTAAGACTACATAAAAACTACATGAATGTATGGAGATACCTTAATGGTCGTTTCCTCTTCTTGTCTAGAACTAAGTTACTACGTTATGAGTGAAATTGAGATATCTCATTTCACCCTACTGTGTGATTTTAACACATTTACCTCTCTTCCATTTAAATTAATGATTTTGAATTTGCGATTTCATTTATATGAATCTAGAAAAACGTAACTTGTGAAAAAGAAAAGCAGATAATTTTCAAAATTCATCCATATAATTCAATGTATCTTTTCAAGTAATACTTTACATATTATTTTCTTCTTACTTTATATATTATATATATTCTTTCACGATTATTAAAGCATCAAATTTGGTCCACGTCCATGAAGTGTGTGGACAAAACTGCCATCATGGGACGAACCGAAGTTAAATTATTTGAATCCCAACCACCACCGTTACTGTTATATTATTATTATTATTATCAGACGTTACGCTTTCTAAAATCTTCAATATTTTAAGAAAGAAAAAAACATTTTGCAAAAATTCCTTGTTCAAACTGATTTTCCACTATGTAATAAATCCAAATGTAAATTGATTAAAACAATCTACGAGAATTTCGAGATTTTTTGAATAATCTTTTTCATGCGAGAAAATTAGACGCCAAACTGTAGAAACAAAGTTGTACTCGAGCGGTTGTAGCTATTATTATAATTCTTTTGAGTAAGAGAATTCACAAATTCAAATTATGCTTGGTTGAAAATCTATGAAACAGTGAAATATACATGAAAGTGAAATTATTGAAATCAGTTATTATTAACTGATTAAAATGAAATTTTTATGGCATACTGATATGTATCTGATATTATTCAAAACTGTTTTCAATCATATTTTAACAAATATTTTTCACTGTTATTTCTTTCCACTATTTTTTAAACAAGCCTTTACTTTGCATTTCTTAAAATCTATACTAAAATACTTTTAGAAAAATGTCAATTCGTATAATATCATTGCCAATGAGAATTAAAAAAAATGTTAGTGTATCTACGTGGGTGAATATCACAAACTGTGGGATTAAGAAAACAAAAATTTTGAAAATTTAAGGGCTCTCAGGACTCTTAAAATTGGAAAAAATTAAAAAAAAGACCATTTTCAACATTTAATGTCTTAAAATGTATTTGATTTCAAGACACAATTTTTATCGGAATAAAATATATTAGTATGTTCTTTCATTTCATGTATTTAAAAAATTATAAGATGCAGAATTAGCATTTATAGGGGGCTCCAAACTGTTAGACATTTGATGAGCAAAAAATCGACATAACAGCTTACGCGCACGATTACAAAATAAGTATTGCAACTAGAAGAAAAAGTTTGGTGCCTACTTATACTACAGATTGTAATAATTACTCTGAACCAAAATAAATTTGTATTTAAAGCTTTTTTTATATTTTTAATACAAAGTTGTATTTAGCTAATGCAAAATTACGAAAATTTCAACAGTATAATCCCCTAAAAAATATTGTTTTGAACAATAAAAAGAAAATTTTAGGTTCAGTTTATACAGACTAACATGAAACATATGTTTTGAAAATTTCACGAAAAAATATTCATAAGTTTTTGAGATGCCGTGCGCGTTATGCCCAAAAACGTCATTTGGAGAAAAATTGCTTCAAAGTTTCCAAAAAGACGCTTCAGCTATTGAACGTGTATAAATGTAATAGCCATAACTTCAGTTCTAATACGAATTTCAAGGAAACAATTATATAAAAATGTTCAGAAAAAATAGGAGTTTAACATCTAAAAAAATTAAAACTTCGAAAATTTTCAAGCTTTAAGAGTCCTGAGACCCTCTAAATCATTTCGAAGCTTCTGATTTTTTTAAAAAGTTAGTTGAACAGCTGAATAAAGGAATTTATATGTAAAATTGTTAAAGTTTGAAGAACTTAAGTTCATTTTTATGTAATTATAATTATATGTCATTTTCTTGTCACATCTATGCCAGGATAATCAGAATTTTATTCTAAAACATTTTTCACATTTTTTTTATATTAAACATTTTAATTGTCTTTAAAGGAACATGTTTCCTCTATAGTACTTCAAATTCAGTTTAATGTTCAGTTTTATTTATAATTTATAGAAGCCAGGAAAATGGCAGAATAAACGTCTACTCAATTTTTACAAAGCCGTTAAACACATTATTTTAAAATATATATCTATAAGATCTTGCAGGTAGCAATGATTTTATTACTTCTGACTTGAACAATCTCAAGAACAAGAAGAATTACTCTGAAGCACAACATTTATAACTCATAAAGAACTAAAATGAACAGTGTAATAAAGATTTTATCCTTTAGGCGTGACTGACCGTGAAAGCAGAAGTAATAACCACCAGTTCAAAAAAAAAACTCCAATCCGATATATGAAGATGTTTATTCCATCATGAAACGCAGAGGGGAGAGGTACAAAACCAGGGGACAGAAACGGACGCCTCTATTTAGAGTAGAATCAGAGGCAAGGGTCAGAGCAGGAGTGAGTGGAATATGCAGTTACAATTCACTTGCTTGGCGTGGTACAATATCGCCAATCTAAAAGTATTTGCGCCATGCACACGGGACTGATTTCGCCAAATACATACACTGTTAAAAATATCGTGAAAAATTACCTCTGTTTATAAAGGCTATCTATTTTCTGACCAATGACAATGCTGCATAAACACCTATGAAGCGTTCTCATTGGTCAGAAAATAGATTGCCTTTAAAAACAGAGGTAATTTTTCACGATATTTTTAACAGTGTACGGTGAACTTGTTTGAATTGAGTAGGGATTCCAGATTTGTGGGTTACTAAAATTCCTGAATCATGGGAAGTACAAAGCTAGACTGTACTTTGATACAATTGCGGTTAAGTGTAAGAATAAAGATGTTTCTGGATAAATACAGAGGGTTGGAAAGGTTATTGAGTTACTAGGCGAAAAGGCCATGCGAATGTATTTTCTAAACCAGATGTTAGGGTAGGGCAAGGTTTAGCAGCTTGCATTGCCACAAAAATGTAGCATTCACATACGAATGTATATAACGGTCTGAATATTAAAGTGCAGTGCGAAAATAAATCTAATGAATAGATTACATGTTAAGTGATTCTAACTGATGAGTTATCTTCATGACCAAAAAAGGAAGTGACTGAAGTTAAAATGCTTTTGTTAATAACAGACAGCAGTAACGTTATTCTACAAGGTTAAATCTGGTATGAGAAAATCTCAAAGTAGAATTGAAGACTGAATCACTGATTTTATTTTATTAAAGAGATGAGAAACTACAATAATTTAATTTAAATGTGAAGGGCTATTAATACAATCCATATAGTTTTTAAATGTTAAATTTAATTTAGGGGCTGCACTGTTTGACTATAGTGCACTAAAATAAATAAAGTATGAAACAGAATTTTAATTGAAACTGCTAGGGGAGGGGGGGGGGGGGAATCGAACTCAAACATATATAACGGAATAGTCGTTATAAGCAGGCCAGGAAAATAACATTAATTTTCAGTGACAATCATATTTTAACTAAGGAAAATTTTTTGTAAAATATAGAACTTATTACTTTCCTCCTATATCTGTTATATAAGGTATAATTATTAATTAGAAATAAAAAATGTATTTGTACAGTATAGCAGAAAGCCTTTTACTTCACATACTTCACAGTGTGTCATGCCAGGAAAATGACAATCTGGAATTTTAAGTCTTTTAATTGCTTTATTTTTGTGTTATATGCTTGAAAAAAATTCTAAGAATATGTTTTATTACAATGTAAAAAATAAAATTGCATTATTTAACATTAAATAGAAATTTTATTGTGCGGACTGCAATTTTCGTATTTTGTGATATTGTTCCATGTACCCATCGTTTAATGGCTGCTGCATGTTCTGCTTACATGGCATACTAGATACAAAAAGTTATTTGTATCTAGTGTGTGGTAGTATTAGATTATTTGTATTAGGTTATTTGTATCGAGTGAGCCCGCCGGTTGTCGGTCCAGTTACTCAATCAGTAGAGGACGTCAAGGTTCTGTGTTCGAATCCCAGATCGGGTGTTTTTTCACTCAGTTGGGAAAAAATTGTTCTGATAAAATATTTTTCTTAAATTATTTACTCCAAATTAGCAAAAAAGGCTCCAATAGTCATATAATTAAGTCGCAGGTGATAAGTACATATTTTTACAATAGACAATATTTTCATGGAAGTCAAATAATATACTTCTATTCTGTTAAACATAAAATTTAAGGATATATAATATGCAGTTGTAATGTAGTGTCCTCGCCCCACCCCGAACTTCATTTTTTTCCCACATACACATCGAAAGACATTTTGGCTATAAACTAAGCTTTAATAGAATAAAAATCTGTTATTTAAAAATAAAATAGCGTATTTTAATTTATTAAAACTGGCCAGTCTACATGAACAATAACCAATTGCGAGGAATCGGTCCTCTTCGGAGTCAATACATTTTGAACTAACACCAAGGAATCGCTTCTTTTCAGAGTCGGTACATTTCAAACCGATTCCAAGGATTTTGGAGTCGTTACTTTTCGAACCGACACCGAAGAATTGCTCCTTTTTGGAGTCGGTACATTTCGGACCGAATCCAAGGAATCTTTCCTTTTTGGAATCGTTCCGAAAAAGACCGATTCGGTATAACAAGATGCTAATTCTAAAAAAAACACAGTGCAATTAACACTGGACGACATACTCCAATAAATAGAACAATTATAGAAAAGTGCGAACGTAAAATTAGCGAGTAAACGAGGACTTTTTTAACGTACGTTTTATTAACTAATACCAGGATAAGCAGTTCTCGAACATCATTGCATGAAATTTTTAAAAAGCTTAACACACTTTTACAGTTTCTAAATGCTACATTATTTAAATTTTTGTAAAATTTTACATGATCATAAACAAATGTAACTTAAGCTATTTAAGTTTTAGATCGCAGGATATTATGTGATGGAACGCAAAAGGAGACTGAGGGTCCTAATCTGTAGACTTATTTTATATTAATGCAAAACCTAGAAATCTTTTACAAGTTCTTTTAGCTTTTGCAGGTAATCTAATATAGTGATCACAATTAAAAAAAGAATTCATGTCTTTCAGAACTCTCAGACAGTAAATAAATTTATCACTGACTTTATTATGATTGGTGTTTTGCAGAAATCGTGATTGATAAATAAAGTGCTATTTTTATATCTTTTAAAAATAATGTGACTCTAAAACAAATTCAAAACAAATTTTTCTGAGGTGCTGGCAAATGTTAAAAATTATAATTTGAAAATGTTAGGAAATAAAAGTTGCAACGCCAAGAATTAAAATTTCACAATGCAAAAAATAATTTTTTTTAAAGCTAAGAAGTAAAATTTCACAATGTAAAAAAAGTAAACTTTTTCAGTGCTAAGAAGTAAATTTTCACAATGCAAAAAATTAAATGTTTGCAAAGCTAAAAATTAAATTTCCACAATGCGAAGAAGTAAATTTTCTATAACGAAGAAGTAAACTTTCACAGTGTTTAAAAGTAAACTTTTACTAAGATAAGAAGTAAATTTCACAATACTAACAAATAAACTTTCACAATGCTAAGAAATGAACTTTCACAATGCTAACAAGTAAATTTTTACAATATTCAGACGTAAACTTTCTCAGTGCTAATAAGCAAATTGTCACAAATAAGAATATTGTGTAATACTATTAAAATTGAAGCCTAACTAGAACAGGTTTTTCCCCAGTCATATGCAATCTCATCTACGCAGGCTTTACTGCAATATATCTCAGTTGAGTTAAGGTCTATTATTAGGTGCATTGTTATTAATATGCATATGATCATTATTATTTTTATTATTTTATAAACTCAAAATGTTTGCATGTTTACTTAAAATATCCTCCTCGTAAAAGTGGTATTCAAATAACGGTAAGAAATTCAACAAACCGTCCTATATGATGATAGATAAGAATGGACATCAAACACAGGTGCTTCCCCTTTTTAGAGTTTCATGGGAGCATAAATACAAGAAGAAAATTGTTAAACATATATTCATATTTAAGTGCTAGAAACACAAACATTATAAAAACCAGCTGATCGCCATGTAGTTTTCACGTACTGTACCTCATTCCGAGCCCTTTGGAAACATTATGCGTAGTGAAATATTTTTACATGGCACTCGGACTGTGATCATCTATATCGCTTCTTTTTATGTGATATTAGTTCTTTTTATGACTGACGCTTTAGATTTGAGATTTGGCGAGATCCTTTAAAATGAGTAGTTTTTCGTGAGATCACATATTATGTGACGGAACGCCAAATTTAAAGTGTCATATACAAACCTCACACTGAGGGTCCTGATTTCTAGATGCATTATATATTAATGCAGAACCTGTAAATCTTTTACAGGTTCTTTTATCTTTTACAGGTACTTATAATATAGTGGCCACAATTTTAAAAAAAAATCCATGTCCTTCAGAACGCTCAGGCAGTAAAAAAGAATTATCACTGACTATATAATGATTGACGAATAGCAGAAAACGTTCTATGTAAATTAAGTGCTATTTTTAGATCTTTTTATAAAAATATGACTCTAGAATAAAAAAAATTATTTTTTAAGGTGCTTCCGCAATGTTTAAAAAATATATTTGAAAATTCGAAGAAGTAAAAATTCACAATGCGAAGAATTAAAATTTGACAATGCAAAAAAATTAACTTTTTCAAGGTTAAATAAAATTTCTAAAACGAAGAAGTAAATTTTCAGAATATTCAGAAGTAAGCCTTTACTATGCTAAGTAAATTATCACAATGCTAAGCAATAAACATTCGCAAATTTGAGAAGTATAGTTTCACAATGCTAATACATACATTTTCGCAATGCCAAGATAAAAACTTTCTCAATGCTAAGAGGTAAACATCCACAATTATAAAAGGAAAAACATTGACAATGCTGATAAGTAAGCTTCCACAATGCTAACAAGTAAACTTTTACAATATTAAGAAGTAAAATTTCCCTGTGCTAACAAGTAAATTGTCACAGCAATGAGAATTATGAAGATAGCTGTGGTGATTCTGCAGAAACGATATTTGTGCACATTTAATCGCTATGTGGCGATAAAAGAAGTTCTACTTCTTAATATGTGTTAATAATCTTTGTTATTTGCAAATTTCTATGTTAAAATTGTAAAATTTTAATTTTCAGGCGTACGCATAACGTCAAAAAGAATGATTGGTCCTTCAAATGGCCATTTGCTGATTGTTCAAAAACTCTATTATTAATAACAGAATAAAGTTACAAAATCTGCTCCTTCTACAACATTCTTCATCCTAGTTCAGTCTTCTTAGTTTTGATACCTCTTATTAACCTTATGACAGAACTTTATCTCACAAAACAAGCTCTGATAGTTAACTCAATTAGAAATGTTATAATAAGTACAATACTTTTATTAATACTTCTATTAATATTATTATAGAAATTCTTCATAGGGTTTATTAAAATTCAGAAATGTCATGCCATCTGGTACACAGTACATATATGACACTTGTAGATTGGAGCATGTGTGACGCCGTCAAGCTATCCATTACTTGAGAAGCTGTATGCTTAGCTAGAAGCGATGAACAGTTTTTAAAGCTTGTGCTCTTTAATTCGTACTACTTAAAACCCACAAGAAAATGGTCGCCAGCTAGTGGTTATTCTAAAAAATAGGTGGGAAGTAGTTAGAATCCAATCTTTTACGTTTACTCTATTATTCTTTTCTAGAAAAAGAAAACTGGAGCTTTCTTTAAAACATAATTTGTCTTCCAGAAGGTATCACTAAAAATCTCATAAGAGGTTGAACATGAGTTTGAAGATCATCCGAAGAAACAAATAATTTTCATAGAAATGAAATTTTGTTGTCAAACTTGTTCCAGTATTTTTCAAGTAATTCCCATTTCAAATAATGTACTCTTGTAAGTTCAATAACATTTCAAAATCCCATTAAGAATTATTATTTCCAAGTAAAACAATTTACAGTTATTAATTTTCAATGCAAGTCATTTTATTCTGAATTAATTTTTAAAATATATTCACCAAGATCAAATTTCTCTAAGAAACCGTCCATTTATCTTATATATTCGTCCTTTTTTTCGAATATTTAATAAAAACAAATTTTGTGTTTCAAGCAAAGATTCATCCCAGTTCATTTTCTTTCATAAATTCGATGAGTTTTTAAACTATTTTTTTCGATGATGTCAACAATTAGTATCAAGAGAATAAAAATTCTTTAGACGTGAAGATTATTTTTATTATTATAACATTGTAAAAAAAAAAAAAAAAAAAAAAAAAAAAAAAATACCTATTTGATAATGCATAAAGCTAATACAAAAACTCTCTATTTTACGAAAATAATAGATGTTTTCGGATACTAAGAATCTCTCTATACATTTGGCATTTTCGTTCTAAAATATAAAAGGCTTAGAAATCAAAATTTTATAAAAACGCCGTGATTACCAGAGGAAAACTCTTTTAATATAATAAATTTAATCAATTCATTTCAAAAACTATTAATATTAGCATAGAAAGAGGTAATTTAATAATAATTTTGGTACTTGCGCATTATCCAGGCCAGGTCAGGCAGAAATAAGCCAAGCATTGCGCCAATTATACAAACTACAGTAACCCTTATTTTTGATAACAATATAATTTATTTATTTACTACAGATTATGGATTTCTTTTTAGTACTAGAGGCTTTGCCCCTACGATCTACGCTTGGCAACCCCCGTTCAGACACCGCAGGCTCTAAAACACACTATTATGATTTCATTTAAAAAGATTACGGAAGATTGAATTATAATTAAAAAACCTGTTACGATCTCAATTTAAGCGTGTTTCCATTCATTTCCCTTTAAATAGGGAATTTTAAGGTCGAATCAGCTGCTGTTAGATACAATGGCTGTTTCCGTCGTGGATTAAATAAGATCAGTTAAACCTTTGAAAATAAGCTAATATAAAATAAATTAAGTAAACAGAATGTTTGTCTCCCGGTATTTTTTAACAACGCTATAAGAAAGTTGTTTTAAATAAGACAGTTGTCATGTATCGTTTTGAATCTGATGTAATTTTCACCAAAGTTTTCTTTCTCCTTTTAATATTCACGTGAAAATGCTTTTGTTGGTAGAAAGGAGATATTTTTTATTTGCGCTTCCTTAGAATTGGAAACAGTAGTTTAAAATATCATCTAGAAATGTGAAATAAATGTGTCGCGTAAACATATTTTTAAATCTAAACTGTTTGGCAGTACTATTAATGGTCATTTTAAGGGGGTCCGGGACACATTTTAAAATATTCTTTATTTATAGAGTTAAAAGTTTGAAATTTTTCGTGATGGTTAACCATATTATTTGTAAACAAAATCACATGCTAAAACCTCACATAATTTAAAAAAAAAATAATTTAAAATTTATTAAAAAAGTGAGGTAATTAAAAATCGTTATAACTCGAAATATTATTTGTAGAATGTCAGTCATTTTTTTTATTTAAATAAACAGAAATACATAAGTTTTGATTTTGATTTAGCATTTTAAAAAATATTAATTTAAATAAAAATAAAAATTATTTAATTAAAATATATATATATGTATGTAACTCTTTTTTTAAAAATCATATTTTCAAAAGTAATTTTTTTCTTCAAAATTTCTGAATCGAAATTTCAGTAAAACAATTGAAAAAGGCATGTTCCAAGTTTGAAACGTTTAACTTTAACGGTTCTTGAGTTATAACAATTTAAATACGAGAAATGGTAAAAAAAAAAAAAAACATCATCAAGAAAAACGCATTTTCACAGGAAGTTGTTTCCACGACAGCCATTGCTTGGAAGCTAGGTTTTAAAAACAAACCAAAACGAAAACATTAATAATTCCTATTCCAATTAAGGTAGAAACATAGTTTAAACGCCATTTTAAGGAGAAAAACACAGAGAAAATTTTATTGCAATAAAAGTTTTTTTTTAAATAAAATATGAAGATTTTTGTGTCTCGGGCCCTCTTAAATACGATCTAATTTCCTCCATTTACGGCTTTTAATGCATATTAATGTACTTGTTATTTTTACATTTTCCTTCTCTTTTAAAATCCATGTGCAAATGTAGTTTTTTAGACGGTAATTTTCAATATTTTACTGCTTTTAAGACAAAATTATTTATTATTTGACGAAATTATTATAATTTCAATAATTATAATATTATTAATATTTATAATAAACGAAATTATTTATAATTTGAAGGTAATATTATTCTTTGCGCTGTTTTAACAATTGACAACAATTTAGAAAATAAGCTTTTGTAAAATATGTAATACATTTCTCTCGAAATTCAGAAAATTTTAATTTAAAATGGAAATAAACCCTCGGAAATTTAGTAAAATTAAAAAAATAATACAGTCTACACACCGGGGACTTCTAATGTATCCTTACAAAAAATGGTTAAATTCCTATGCATAGTTTTTGCTCCTTTAAAACTTTTTTAATGGAACTTTTTTGACAAACTTTAACATTAAATATCTCTTAAAATAATTCTTTGATTTAAAAACTGTCTGCATCATCGTCTTTATAAAACATTTCTCTATAATACCACTGATTTATATATTTTGGCATGGAGTAGTTTTCTTAACATTAACGAAGAACCCCCCACCCCCACCCACCCACCCCTGTCAAAAAAAAATCTTCTACAGCATCTATGGCAGCGTTAGTTAGTTTTTTAAAAATAGAGAGATTATAATTTATATATTTTCTGTTATTTATGTATTATAGCCCATTTATATATTTCATTTATTTATTTATTTTATATTATTTGTTGTTTTTAACAATGTTATATATTTACTAATGTTAAATTAATGTTTTGAATGCAATTGGTAACTATACAAAAGATTGGCAATTGGAAACCATTTTTGGCGATCTACCTCTAGGCCAGGTAATGCCGTAATTTTTGAATCGAGAATATTCTGTGTGAAACAAATTATACAGCAGTTTCATCATAAACTATTCTCGTTTTTCTTTTTTGGTTTTTATTCACAGAAATAACTTTTTTTTTACCTAAATATATTTCAGCAATGAGAACCAAAAATGAGATAAAATAGCCAGTTAAAAGGAATATAAATGCGGGGGCAACATCTGTCAGCGTCAGTTTTCTATTAGTAGTTTCAGGATCCGGGATTAGTGATTTCAATCCCATTGACGACAGAAAATTTCCATCGCTAACGTATTTATTGTAAATACCTGAATCCATTATTCTGTGTACGAAGGAATCCAGAAGTTCTTTGCAACAGAAATCTTTTCGGACCATCATTGCTTCCATACTTTCAAAGAAACGATCTTCTGAGATGAAGTATTTTTCAGCGAACATGTCAAGAAACTTTGTCTCCGTAATGAAAGCAAGATTTTGCTTTTGACTGTGATGAACAAAATTTGTGAAAGCTTGCCCGTAACTTAACTTATTCCTCAGAATGTCCGTTCCTATGACTCGTAAATGTTCCTCTTTTGAGTTTTTCCAGATACCAGGAACCCCGGAGTACACTTGAGAAATGCAGTGGTAATCTCCACTTTCTACAGCTAAAACCAAATCTGAGAGACGCTTAATTTTAGTGAGAGGAGGAATTGAGAGAAAGGATAAAAATACGCAATCGTGAGACAAACAAAGAATCATGGCTCCTATAACCCACGAATAGACAAGAAGTTTCTCCACAAATGACGAAGTTCTTATAATGGAATTTTGCTTCATCAATATGGCGAAAACGTGTAAAGAAATAGTGTTGAAAGTATACTTCTTTTTCAGTACGGCATAACATACTATAGGCATCGCAATTAAAACAGATGTAATTGCTAGCCACACAGACAACGAAAAAGTCTGAAAAATTCCGAAAATGTGTGGTTTATAAGATGGTTTTTCTGTAATAAACATATTACTTCCTAACGTGTACGGGTAAGAAAAGTCCACTGCATCTGCTATATATTTGTCCATAACTTCTGGAATAACTCCGACGTCAATTTCAGAATAATTGATTTTTTTTAATAATCCTTCCAAAGTACCGTTAGGATATAGAACATTTCTTTCAAAAGTCATAACAACATTAATTCTGTCAAAATATTTTTTATGCTGTTGAAGGTATTGTATGAGTGCAAGAAGTAATCGACCGTATAGATTTAATTTCGATGATAGAACTTGTAGTCTCTGGTCATCAGTTGCATTCGAAAGGGTTTTGAAACGAACAGCATCATATCCAAGAGTAATACTTTTCAGGGATTCCATAGTCTTTTTCATTTTTTTTATTACTTTTACAGAAAATATTACTTAAAAAATATTTTATAATAAAACAACATTTTATCCTTCTTAATATTGGAAAATATGAATAAGAATTAACCACGTTCAAATGTTATTAAGAAAAACAAGTTTGTTTGTTCTTTTTTTATTACAAGAACGGTAATGAACGAAGCTGTTTTAAGAATAACATATAATGTTTAATAACATTGATTGACGCAGAAAAATTATTCTTAAGATATTGAAATAAATCGAAGTTTCTTGCATTAATAAAAATACACAGAAACACGAAAGCAATTTTTAGATGTAATTTTATCGTTATAATATATTTACATATAATCCGTTACTCTAATTTACGTATTTCATAAACAAACTTGCGTTGCATAAAGTTCTTTTTAAAATTATTTTTCATTCGGTTTAAAAAATTGTTTTGCTAATTGATTATAACAAACTTTCTTTTGTGTTTCATTATCGAAGCTGAACATATCAGAAATAATAATGATGTGAAAATAATTTGAAAATACTGTAAAATTGAGCTCAGAATTTCAGTATAAAATTATTCACCCATTTCTATCATTTCAATTCATTAAAATATAAATTAAATTATTCAAATTTTATAAAACACTGCCTTTCATAGATTTCTTAATCTTTATATATAAAAGAAGCGTAACATGAAATGATACCGTTTACAGCAAACACCATATAATGTTTATACACTACAGAACAACGATGCATCTATGTACTACGAAACGGTTTACTCACTGATATTAATGAATAAGGATATTTTGAATTAGTTACATAATTTATGCTTCAGTTGATATACAAAAAGTTGCAACTGGATTCAGATGGTACTAATATTCTTCCACAAATCTTATTATAATGAAGTTTCGATTTTACGATATTTCTTTTGGATTATTAGTTTAATACTTTATCGAAGACATTTTAATACCCTTTTTCCTGTTTACATATGCTGCTCTATATCACATTTTTTTCGCGTCGTAATAATATTTATAGAGCTTTAATAAAAAATCATACATGCTCGTAACTAAGTCTTTATTTGAGATCATGCGAAAACATGAGTTTTAATCTGTAAAATGATATTTTGAATCGGACGATATCCAATAAGAGTTTGATAACGTGGGTAACATACACAATGTGTTTTGTATGTTACGTATAATAGTTTCCAAAATATTTAGTGTCAAATATTCTTGGGCAAAAAGTTTGTTTACCTCCGTACCATACACAGATAAACAATGATGTACTCCATTTTAAAGTAAAATGTTACATTTTATTCTACAAATATATAAATGACTTACATTTAAATATTCCTTGAAAAGTTTATCATACAAAAGCAACACATTTCTAAAAGATATGTTGTTCAATCGCATTATTAGAACCACAGTTTGTGATGAGTTTTTAGATTACTAGAATTTTATCGACTTTAATTTCTAAGATACCCTAAATCCAAGCTCAACAAGCGCTTTAAAATCCTGCTTTTGTTTGTACCTTTTTATTTTAATGTAACGAAAAAATAATGTTTAATAAGAATGACTGGCGCAAAATAATCCGAAGAAATATATATATCCGAAGACATGTAATGATTCTAGGTTACCGTGGTGATGGCGTCCTATTTATGATCGGGTCATATCATTTCCGAATTATTGAATTTAATATGCAAATCATAATAATTTTTTTATTCACGTTCTTTTGCATAAGAGTGCAACAGCTATTGCACTAAGATCTGAATATTTATAAAATTAGTTATAGTACGAACGCAACTCATTTGCAACGTTTGACGTACAATTTCCGACTTATTAAATATTTTTAAATATTATTTTTAAAATTTTTAGCTTCTGTATATTATTCTTTTATTATTGCGTTGCAAAAATATATTTAACACCCACATAGTTAACTAAAAATTGTTATTAATTGTAAGGTAGTTATTAACAGTATTTATTAACCAAAACAATATTCTAGATTGTTAGTATAATTATTCTTCTAGAAAACATTCTTGTAACAGATATTTTTACTTTTTGTTACTATATATTGTGAAGGCGTCTACCTTCACTTATTAATGTTAATAGTTCCCCTTTCTCCGTTTAAAATTGTGCCTTTTTAAATTCTTAAATTTAATTATCTGTCTGTATTTGGATTCAATTTATTTTATAACCTCTTTTACTTTCATAAAATTAAGCAGTCATTTTTCATTCTCTTTAATCTTTTAACCGCAGCGCACGACATTTAAAAGAAATGAAATAATATCCTTTTCCGTCTAGCAACGCCTTTTCAGATTCCATGCTAATGCCTTATTTTTGATGCTATGCAGATTTTAGTCAGAGTCTGTACTTCTACATTTTAGCGACCGTCAGTCCAGATGCAACATATTAATCATTTCATTATAGGTACTCTGTTTTTAATTTGTTTTATTTTAGTAACGTTCGCTTTCTGGCGTTTCAGTCCCGTAAGATTTTTGGCAACCCCTATAGGATGTTCTTTTGTGGTTTCTGCACCATAATTCCTACGCATAACTTTTTGGTGGTAAATAATTCATATTACTCTTTTGAAGTCCCCCATTTAGTTACAATTAACGAACTCTGACCGCATGTCTTCACTCACTTTAATTTCGCCATATAGCATACGCAATTTGCGAAAAATGTATATGTTGTACTGCCAACACTCGATCATTTGGAGAAAATGTAATTTTGATCACTCCTTCCTGGACTGTGGTACTTCCAAAAATATAAAAATCAAAAATATATCAAAAATATAATACTTTGCTCTCCTCTCCAGCATCGGCTTTCGCCGGATAATCTGGGCGGTGTTTTGAAGGAATCCCGGGGCGTAATAGAGACCTTCAGTCATTATACCACTGAATCCATTTATTTTAACTGCCTCTTGTCTTGTTATTCAAATAAGTAATATTTGATTTGCAGCCTTCTTATGCGTCTGGAGTATCATTAAAAGGGAAACGCCTGTTCAAGAAAGCTTCGTTATATATATATAAATATAGAAAGTTTTTTAATTGCTATTGAATATTATAGCAAAATTTACGGAATAGAAAATTAAATTTAAAATCTAAAAATGAAATGCATCAGTACTTCAATAACCCGTTCTTACTTACTATACATCCAAAATAATTTCTTCGATTCGGCTTAAATACTTCATGTAGTTAAGTAAGTAGCAGCAACGCTCAAATATTTTATATCCACATCTTTTAGGCATTTTTGAATTCATGTGAAGGTCTGTGACGATTAGTGATGACTTCGGGGTGGGTGGGTGGTGGGGGTGTCTCTCAGAGGAACATCAGTGCTGACCATCAGTGCTGACTGTGTTCCAAACACAGAGACAAAAGATTTACTTGAACACTGGTACCGAAAAACAGAAAAAGTAAAGATGAAGAACAAAAGTATTATCATATTTAATTGTTCATTTATTCAAGCTGAAAGTTAAAGCGAACGTTGAAATATATTATCATACTTAATTGTTCATTTATTCAAGCTGAAAGGTAAAGCAAACATTGAAAAACATCGGGTTTTATTTAGAACTGTGTTTAAGCAAGATTGCACGCAATACGCATATTATAAATTTGAAATTCACATTCAAGATTCAGCTACGTTACATAAACGTATTGATACAAAATAACAGAATTTTTTGAAATTACTATTTAAGTTACTTAATCATATGTTTAGATATTAGAAATCACAAACAACTAGAAAACAAGTTTTAAAACTGTTCCGAGCTCTTTTAAGCATTGTTATGATAGAATATAGTGAGGCTGCTAAAATACAGGCTAAATAACTAAAAAATCTGAAAAATCTTTACAATTTGGGATTCTAATTTGGCCTTTGATATGTTTTAATATCGATTTAAAAAAAATTTAAATGTTTAAATTACATATAATTATAATGAGATGAAAAAAAAAAAAACAAATATTATTTTAACGTAAAATCCAGTATTTCAGTGTCTGGTTCTGCATTTTACGGAGAAAAACAAGGCCAGTGGTGGAAAATTGGCGCAGAGGAGGAGCCTATTGACACCACTAAATATTAGTAGAATTTTTCGTCTTATCTAATGACAGTTTTTATTAAGATGAAGAATACCATAAAATATTAGTGGTGTCAATAGGCTCCTCCTCTGCGCCAATTTTCCACCACTGCAAGGCTCTTGAATAGGAAAAGATGACAGCAATTTTCTCTAAATATATTTAGAAAACTGTGTGTGGCAGCGACACTACTCATGTCTGAGTTTGTTTTGAGGAACTGGCAAGTACATGAAGAAAGTTTGAAAATCTTTAACTTATGTTTTCAAAAAATCTCTGTTGTGAACATGTATGATTCATTATTGAGATAAGCTGCAGAATTCAATCGATGATTTACACGAAATAAGATGTGATATGCAGAAGATATATGCGCTGTTATATACATATTAACTTGCGATAGAATATAAAAAGGTGTTTTCGTTGATGCATTAATCTAGTCAACGTACCACTCTATTAGTTATAATAACCCTAAAGAATATTGAGGTTACACATTAGTGCCATATGAATATTATGCCAACGTTTTCTAGCGAAAAAACTGAATCTTATGAAAACCATTTGTATAAATCTGACTCTAGTCCAAAGTATGTGTACACGTTAATATCGAGATTGAACCGTTGTACAATATATGGATACGCCAATAATGTCTTGTGCATAAAAGTTCTAATGCGCTCGCGGGAAACTAGATGATTTCATTTTATTCTTCTTTAATATGTAAGGATTTACACTTCTATGACAGGTGGTACATTTTCAAAATTGACTGATTAGGTTTAGATTTTAATGAACTGCAATGAAACAAATTTATGAATATTTTTATACTGAAATTGAAATCTCTATTCTACAATATTTTCAAATTATGTATGCATCATAATTTTTCCTAATTTATTCTTTTTTGATGATTAAATAAAAAATAATGTTGGATTAGGTTTTAATCAATTAATTATAAGCAAAACAATACTTTCATCATAATGAAAAATGATTTAAAAAACAACCTTTACAATGAAAGCTTCCTCCTAAAATAATATAAATTAGAATATGAGATGATATGCACACATTATACAACTATACGATTAAATCCAAGAAACCCTTTCGTGTTTCTCTATTTTGAGATAAACAGAAGAAAAGTTGATTTGTTGATTGTTTTCAAATTTATAAAGATTAATTATTATGAGTCATTCAATATTATTAAAAGTTATATATTCTTCTTAAAACAGAAAGAAATAATCAAGAAATTACACATTTTTTCGTCGGTTACGGTTTCTGTAAATAAAAAAAAGAATAAAAATAAGTGCTGTTAACTCTCATTCATATTTTCTACTATTAGTCCAGGCAATAGAGACCGTATAGGGGCTGTACCTAGCAAAACTCATGGTAGTTCTGGAAAAAGGCTTACTATATGTTTTTTGGGTCGCTAAATACGAATTTTTAACTTCCCACCAAATTTTACAGCAGCAACCCCCCAAATTTTGGTAAAATGCCCCCCCCCCCAAAAAAAATAGTTTTTATTAAAAGTAGACAAAATTTGCAACAAATTAGATATATGACATTATGACTTAGGACGAAGGGGAAGGGGGGATCTGCCTCGGAACATGCGCGCAGTGCTGAGTGAACTAAGTTGCGCAATTCCTCTTAACCACTCACACTTTTACATTCGCCTTCCCATCTCCCCTCCGAACTTCCACTATAAGTTTTACTTTAAGTTTTTTGGGTCGCTAAATCCGAATTTTTAACTTCTCGCCAAATAGTTGTTTTTAACTTATTCTTAACTAATTTCTTATTGTTTTAGGGGAAATACATTACGAAATTCAGAAACTGGACAAAATTTGCAACAAATAGGATGTATGACATTATGACGTTGGATGAACGGGGAGGGGAAGGGCTGCCTCTGAATATGCACTGCGGCGCTACGTGCACTATGGTATGAAGTCCAGGCAATAGGGGATTTTACCTGGAAAAATTAATTCTAGTTCTGGATTTCGACACACTTTATGTTTTTTGGGTCGCTGAATCCGAATTTGTAACTTCCTACCGAAATGTCACCCGGGAACCCCCCCCCCCAAGAAATTGATTTTTTGAAAAAATTTGATTTTTGAGAAAAATACGCGGGGAATGTAAAATCCCCATATTGCCTGGACTTCATAACTTAGTGAACGTAGCGCCGCAGTGCATGGTCAGAGGCAGCCCCCTCTCTCCCCGTTTATCCTACGTCATAATGTCATATATCTTATTTGTTGCAAATTTTGTCTAGTTTCTGAATTTCGTAATGCATTTCCCATAAAACAATAAGAAATTTGAATTAATAACAACTATTTTGGTGGGTTTTCGGGGGTGGGGGAAATTTAGGAGTAAGTTGAAAATTCGGATTCACCGACCCAAAAAATTTAAAGTAAACCTTATAAGGAAAGTTCGGAGGGGAGATGGGAGGGCGAATGTAAACGTGTGAGTGGTTAAATGGAATTGCGCAACTTAATCCACGCAACACCTCGCGCATGTTCTGAGGCAGATCCCCCCTTCCCCTTCATCCTAAGTCATAATGTCATATATCTATTTGTTGCAAATTTTGTCTACTTTCTGAATTTCTAGATACTTTTCCCCTTAAAAAAATAATTTTTTTTTTTAATAAAAACCTTTTGGGGGGGGGGGTCAAAAATTTGGGGAAGGTTGCCGGGGGAATTTTTGGTGGGAAGTTACAAATTCGGATTCTGCGACCCAGAAAACATAAAGTAAGCCGATTTTCAGAACTACCATTAATTTTGCTAGGTAAAATTCCCTGTTGCCTGGACTATATTAAAAAGAGTAAAATTTTGTTACTTTATAGTAAAATATTTTGAAAGTAACATTTTTTAGAAAATTAGTGAATTAAATGAAATAGAATATGGAATCGCAGAAAACAATAATCCTTGTATATAATTCCCCCCATCCTTTTAAACCTCATCCAAATGCAACGGATGACGACAGACTAGAATATTTCTCATCGAAATTAAATCCATTCGGCCGTTTAGTACTTGCACTTATACGGTACCTTCAACAATATTTTGACAGAGTTAATTTTGTGAATATTTATGAACCAGATATAATTTGGCCTAATGGTACTTTGGAAGGATTAACAAAAAAAAAAAAAAAATTGTTCAGAAATCGATGTTGGAGTTATTCCTCTAGTTATGGATAAACGGAGTGCAGATCCAGTGGAGCTTTCTTACCCGCACAAGTTGGGCAATCACACATTTGTTACTAGAAAACCGGAATATAGACCACACATTTTCGGCATTTTTCAAATGTTTTCGCTGTCTGTATGGCTAACAGTTATATCGGTGTTAACTGCGATGCCTGTAGTATGTTACGTTATACTGAAAAGGAAATATACCATCAGCAAAGTTTCTTTTGACATTTTTGCAGTATTGATGAAGCAAAATTCATCTATAAAACTTTCGTCTCTCGTGGAGAAAATTATTTTCTATTCGTGGGTTGTACGAGCTATGCTTCTCTGACGATTCAGTATTTTTATCATTTCTCTCGATTCTCTTATCACTAAAATTAAGCATCTTTCAGATTTGGCTTCAACTGTAGAATGTGGAGATTATCATTGTATTGCTTATCCGTAATGGGTAATTACTGGGAGAAATCAGAACGGGAACATTTAAGAATAATCGCAGCAGACATTCTTAAGAATAAGTTAAGTTACCGGCTACCTTTCACAAATTTTCTTCGTGAGAGTCAAAAGCAATATCTTGCTTATATCATAGGGGCAAGATTTCATGACATTCTGGACGTCAAAGATTTCTTCATCTTAGAAGACAGTTTTGAAGAAAATATGGATTCAATGATGGTCCGAAGAGGCTTCTGTTGCAAAAATCTCTTGGATTCATTCGTACATAAAATAATGGCTTCAGGTTTGTAGGGGAGAGTAGCCTAATTTGGACCACTTCACTTATTTTCAGGTGTAACTCACTTAATTTTTGGAATATCTGCAAACGATAATTACACAGGGTCAATCTATTCATCTATTAATTAAATAAATATTTAGATCAATTTCTTTTTGAAAATCTTAAATTTTATTTTAATTTGAAAAATTTACCAAAAGTGGCCCAAATTCAGCAACTGGTCGCCTAAGTTGGACCACCAGTCTCCTAAATTGGACCAAATAATATCAGGTTGTTTTAATGACTAGGGAATATAACTAATTTTATTAAAAGCAAAGTTTGCGATTAATGAAACAATGAAACAAAAATAACAGCAATGAAATATAATGAAATAAAATATCTGAAAATAAGAGTAATTGTTTTAAATCAAAATGTATGAGTTATGAGTAATTAAAAATAGAAATTATGGAACTAATTATCAGTTACTTGAATATCATGTAAGGAGTGATGCAAAGCTTATACATGAATTTTGTTTATTGTTTTTATTTTCCAGCGCACACAACATGGAACCGTATATGGCAATCTGAACACCGAGTCATTTGTGCTATTTTATTTTTCTTACAAATTAGGCAAAACCAATCATAACTGTCTAGATTTTCCTATTTAGATTCTGAATTATCAGACTTCTTTTTGCAACTGAAGTTTTCTTTACATTACGTTTGTAGTTCTTCTCTTCAATCATTTTCTTGCTAATTGCATAACGCCTATTTTTTAAAACTCGATGTTCCAATTGCTTTTGTGCAGTGAAAGCTTCCTTTTTGTCTTTTTTTTTCATTTCAAGGTTTAGTTTATATGGCGATGATGTTAACACAACTGTTTTTTGGCTCCTTCTGTACTTTGATTTAACTGAATTTTGCAAGGGAAATAACATTTCTAATGATTTTTTTTGCTTTTGGGAAGGATTTGTAGCTGCAGCCTTGTTGCAGGTCAATTTCTTCACAACTTACTGTCTGCTTTTTGTTTCCTATATCTTTAACAGCTTTTGCTGTCACGGGTGTTACAGACAGTTTGTCTATATCTTTTTCAACATTTTCAACAAGGTTTGAGATTTTATGCGTTTTAATGGCAAAAAAGTATAATTCCACCCTTCAGAACTGTAAAAAGCCTTCCATCACAAATATCCTACAGGAGGAACATGTTTCAATTCAACTCTGTAAATCAAATATGCCGTAGGAATAAACAATTCAAAGAAAATAAATACAATTACATACAAGATAAAAGACATTGCAAACTAAATTTATTGCATAGACATGTTGCATAGGTTTATATAGGTCTAAACTGTATAAAAAATTAATCCAGATATACAAAAAAAAAATTGCATGGAGATAGTATTCCATTATAAAATATAAAAAATAGTGTACAAAGCGTACCGTCCTCGACATTCGTTACTTACTTTTCAAATTTATGATCGCATATCTGGTCCAATTTAAGCAACTGAATTTGGCCCAATTACCGCAACTGCGCCATTTTTTAAAACAGTTAATTTCAAGACTGAGAACAAAAACGGAATCAAACAAATTAGCGTGAAAAATATGCGCAATAAACAGACAAATTCATATATGTATATGAAAACATAGCAACTTACTTTAGTTTTAAAATATTCACTTACGTTTAGTAGGAAAAAATTAGATCAAAACAGCTAACTTTAGGTTTTTTTAAATTGTCTGAAAACAGCATGTGGCAGGCGGTTGCTTCTTCTAATCATGAGTGACGTCATTCTGATGAGTAGGATTTCAGCGGTAGATGGAGTCTGTTCCTGTAATTAACGACAGAATGGCAACGGTCCAATTAAAGCGGCGGTCCAAATATTGCTAACTCTCCCCTACATGAAATATGCTAGCGATGGATCTTTTTGTCATCAATGGGATGAAAATCCCTATTCCCAAATTCGGAAACTACTAAAAGAAAAATCACGCTTACAGATATGGCCCCCGCATTTATAATCCTTCTGACTGGCTATTTTATATCATTTTTGGTTCTCATTGTTGAAAGAGTGTCAAGTCGAAAGAAAATGAATTCTATCAAAATCAATCAAAAGAGAAAAAGAAGAGAAGATTATGATGAAACTCCCGTATAATTTCTTTGTCACAGAATACTCATCATTTAAAATTTGTTAACCCTTTTCTTGTTTCTATGCTAATAATGTGTCTTTTTCTACAATGTAATATTTTTTAAATTATTATATTTAACATGAATAATTTTTCTATGGTTATAACAGAGTTTTTAAGAAATTTTGATTTTCAAATGCTTTTATGTTTTAGGTCGAAAATGCAAACAGCAGAGCGAGGTTCCTAGAATCTGCAAGCATCTATTTTTTAACCTTAAAAAGAGAATTGATCATTAGCTATATGGTTTACACAATAGTAATTTTTGGCTATAAAGTGGAAATAATTAAAATATTCTAAAGTATTTTTATCCTCTTGATAATAATTCAGATCCCCAAAACTATAAGTAGAAAAGCACAGCGAATTTAATAAGAAAAAAAAATAAACTGTGCTCTAACTTTCCAAGAAGCAATATATTTCTATTTTTTTAATATTCGAAGAAAAAGGATAAAGAATGGCGATAAGTTGAGTGTTTGTTAGGGAACACCATCTTGCTGAATATATATTAAAACTTATTTAAGAATAAAATGAATTGCAGTGAAAATTAATCAGAGTAAATCATTTGAATTGAAAATGAATCCGCACTCTAATGAAAGCTGAAAACTTTTTATGGAGTTTTGAAATGGGACTGAAATTATAGGACACCCTGTAAATCATTTGAAGAGAGGATTACTTGAAAAAGACTTGGGTAAGCTTGACAACAAAATTCCATTTCTTCGAAAGTATTTATCACTTCAGATACTCTTAAAATATCTGTTTAACGTCTCATGTTATTTTGAGTGACACCTTCTGCAATACGGAATATTTTTTTTTTTTCAAAATGCTTCAGCTTATCTGTTATAGGAAAGAATAATAGAGTAAATGTAAAAGGTTCGATTGTAAGTACTTTTCTCGTATTATCTAGAATTGTCACTTCTTGGTGACAGTTTATTGCAGATTTAAGTGGTACGAATTTAAGAATAACAAACATCTGTTCATCACACCTGGCCAAACGATGAAATTCTCATATAATAAATAACTTGAGAGTGTAAAACATTCTTCAATCTATATGTGTCAGTCATGTATTTTATACCAGTTCGCATCAAGTTTTAAATTTTAATGAAAACGATGAATAATTTTTCTTCAAAGTAATAATAATAATTACTGTCATTTCATATCAAGAGGTTCATTTGGAAGAAGAAGTGTCTTTCATAAACGTAATAAGACGTATCAGCGCTAAGCCCGAAATTTAACGAGGGAGGCGAATTTTAGACACTTTATTCAGTTATTAATAATAGAGTTATTAAAAAGTTTTGAAATGGCCAGTGGAAAGGCCATTTACTGTTGTTGATGTTGTGTGTGTGCCTGAATAAAAACTAACATAAAATTTTGTAACATAACAAAAATTATCAAACATATTTAGAACCAGATCTTCTTTAATCAGCACATAATTAGCAAAAATGCACAACTTTAGTTTCAGTAGATTCACTGAGCAGGTAACTTCTGACTACTTAATGTTGTCAAATTTTACTTTTCAGCACTGAGAAAGTTTACTTCTTAATATTGAAAAGGTTTACCTGTTAGCATTGTGTAATTTTACTTCTTGGCATTCTGAAATTTTACTTTTTCAGCTGTATGAAATTCTACTTCTAAGGATTGTGAAAGTTTACCTCTTAGTATTGTGAAAATTTACTTCTTAGCATTGTAAATAATTACTTCTTAGCATTTTGAAAGTTTAATTCTTAACATTGTGGAATCACCTTTAAAAAATTTAGATTGTATTTTGTTCTAGAATCGCGTTATTTTTTAAAGAACTGAAAAGAGCACTGTGTTTATCAAACACGGTTTTTGAAATTCGCCAGTCGAAATATAGTGAGCGATAAAAATTTTACCGTCTTATTGCTCTGAAGGACTTTTATTTATAACTTTGTAAAACTTTTCACCTATACAAATAACGTATCATTTAGAAACTCTAAAAACAGATAAAAGAAAGTAAAACATTTAACACTATTACCTGCAGTGATGCTCTAGAACTGCTTATCCTTGTAATAGATTTTAGAATAAAAAGTAAATGTAAACAAATGTACCCGGGCCTCGTTTTCTCGCTAATTTTCCATGATTGTTCTATTTATTGATTGTAGTATTTAAGCCAATGCTAATTAATCTGTGTTTGTATTACGATTATCATCTTGATGTACAGAGATAATATTTTAATAATATTACATCCTTATACTAATAATTACATATGTGTCAACTAAGAAATATATCTTAAACATTTAAAAGATGGATATCGTGTAAATATATTCTAATCTGTTTTGATGAAAGAATCATCTTAAAATAATAAGATAAGTGGCCTTTTTGTTAATGAAATACTAAATTTGCAGTTTTTAATGCACTTGACTACCATTTTATTCATTCTAAAGGTAATCTTCATCTCTACAAGCAAAAAACTTTTCCTTTTTTTAACATAGTTTCAGTGTACACAGATAATTTATTTTGTGACATCAAGTTCCAATTCCATCAAATCATTCATTGCAATAACATGCAGCAAATTAATATCTAATGAATTTCAAAACTAAAGTCGTTTAAAGGATACTTTTTAAAAGTATTTTTATTTGATACAATCATTTCTCTTGAATTTATGTTTCTGAGTTCCAAGAAAGCGTATTTCATTAAATTAAAATTTCCGAAAGATTAAATTATTTTAGCATTCGTTATTTGATACTAGAGACAGTTGTCTACAATATGAAATCACCATGATTATTTCTGCTTTTCATAGCATTTTAAAATAAAATCTACTTTTTTTATCATTTGATATTCGATCATAGACACTCCTATCTGCCTTCTGCACCTTATTTATCTACTGTACTGTCGAAGAAAAAAATATCCTCTTCTTTGAAAATGTAAATTAATTTAGACAAAATTATTTCCTTTTACACAGATGTTTTTAGAAATGGCTCCTTAAAAAAAAAAAACAGATTCGGAAACTGATTCGATACAAAATAACAGAGAAATGTGAGTTGCAGATATATCGGATAATCTTATTCCGTTAAATAAAAGATTCGAATATAAATAATCTAAAAACATTGCTCGTTATTAGTTAGTTTCTATACAGAAAATCATTCATTATTCTTTTTTTCAAATTTTCTTTTATTTCACATACTATTACTCGCTACGCTGGTTTGTTTCTCGAAACTAACCATAAATAAAACGAAACATAATAGTGAATCTCACCTTTTGTTTTAAAGCAATACGGATCTTTAATAGGAATGTCCTTCCTCATTGCTGAAAAAATGATACGAACGCCATTATGTTATTACATTTTCTGGGCGATAATAACATTATGCAGTATTCTAAAATCTCATCTATAGAAAATGTTCTATAAAGTAATATAAGTCTTCTCAAAATAGGCTTTCTTTAAAAGGTTAATCTTTCATAATTGTGTTCTCCTGATTATAGAATTTTTCTCATAGTTTTATAGCTGAGCAACAGTAGAAGAAGAATCAGTATACTGGAGACATGCATGAAAATTTTCTAACAATTAAAGTGTCATCAAAATACGTTCACTAGAACTTTTGAAACGGTTAACCATTCATAATCTGGTTCAACTTCTTATAGAATGTTTTATGGAAAAATTATGGGGGGTTATATAATTATGGGAGATTTATGGGAGAATGCTCCCATAATTCTATAACGAAGCTATATTCTAAAATTTTCTCTGAAAAATTATCCAACGAAAATTGCACGTTTCTTTAAAATTCATTCACCAGATCTGAAGAGCAGTCGGAAGGAAAATCCGAATTCAATTATATATATATATACAATATCTATAGTAGATACGCAGTAACAGAGCGCCTAGGGTTAGAGGAATTATTCAGAATTACATAGAATTTCAGTTTCAAAAATTTAATTTACATATTTTAAAGTCCATTGTCTGGGGGCTGGACTAAAAATCGCCCTCGGAAATATCAAAATATAAAGGGGACATTTTAAAACTATTATTTTAACGAATTTTTAGCTCTTTTTTACAGATTTACCTATGTCCATTTAATTAAAATTTATAAACTAAATTTAAAATTTTCCTACAAATCACGTTTCTTGCCAATAATGCGAACTTATAAGAAGCAGGGCCAATTTCTTTAATTTGAATAAAATCTGATGTAAGGTACATTTAAATAAAGCGGAAAAAGAATGAAATCAATCCAATCTTCTGGCTGATCCAGAAGAGCTTGTTTTTTTATCTTCTTGATGAGAAAATTAATTACTCATTTATGAAATTTATTAATATTTTAAAAAGTTCAATAAAGGCTTTAATCACTCAAAATTTTAAAATCACACAAAATTTACTTAGCGAAACACTAAGCACATTTTTTATTGAAATTGGTCTCTGGCATACTTATGATATTTTTACCGAAGTTTCACATTTAAAGACAATATGACAGGAAATTCAGATTTTTACACAATTTTAATGTAATATTTGTCAGTACCAGTATCTCTCTTGTATTATAAAAATCTTATACATTCTAACTTTTGTAAATATACACCGTTTGATACAAATTTTATGATTTTTTACGTTATTTTTTTGTTCTTTTACTAATTTAGCAATACTCAAAGACTTGCAATTCCTGAAACTTTAAGTTTTTTTTTCAATTTGTCATTGTTATTGATGTGATTTTTTTAATATTTAAGTAATAAAAGAGTATAATTGTTTACTAGAAATGTTTAATTTAGTACTTAGAAGAGAAATGTTGCATACCTTTCGCAGTTTATGCATTAATTATTATACAGTACTTCAGTTTACTTAATAAAGTTAGACCGGAAGAACCATGCGAGACTTTCGAAGTGCAATCTTTGAGATTAATTATCCAATAATGTTTAATTGGTAAATCCAATTTTTATTGAACAACGTGTTTTAACGAAATTTTATATTATATCAAAAACCTGTTCAGAAATGTATGATATAATATCTTTAATCATTGTGCTATATGAGCGCAAAAAGAGGATTTTGGCACCAAAAATAATATATATGAGAATAGCATTAGATTGAATTTCTATATCTGCAGTTTGTATTTTCTGTGTTCTAAGACAAAAATTCCTGTAAATTTCGTTTTAACAAAAATCGCAAAAATCGAATAAAAAACTACTTTTAGAGGAGGAAATGGATTAACTGATAGTAAAATAATTTGTGAAAAGGAAAACAAGTGGAAATTACGAAAATTTAATTCCACTGCAAAATTATTATTAAGTTTCATTAATATATGCTCTTTTCTTTTAAAAGTTATAGCTATTAATTTACATTTTCACAATCTTTTACACTTAAAATGAATGCTTCAAACTACTTTCATGCACCTTTCTGAAAATTCGAGTAAAAATTCATCTTAATATGTACGTTTACAAATATGAAGAGATGTTATACAGTGTGATTCGGAAAATTGTAAACAATAGGTCCTTAAATATTGCCCCTAGAACCATACTTTCAAAGCTAAAGTTAAAAAAAAAAGGTGCAAAATTTGGTGACATAAGTTGAAACTCCATGGGGTGTGTGTGTGTGTGGAGGGGGGGGGGGGGGGGGGTCCATTTGAGAAAATACAAAGTCTAGGTTTTTATACGGCTCCCGTAGGTAAAATTTCCTTATCCATTCGTAAATTAAATACAAAATGTTCCATCTTAATGCACACAGAGTTATGCCTGTTTAAATGTTTGGACAGGTTTTAAGGAATTAGACATAAATTGAAACGTGTGTAATTCAATGTTGATTACATTATTGAAATGTGTTAATTTAAAAGGCCCGGGAAACATTTAACTTTTTTAATTTATTGATTTAAAAAAATAATTTTTTTCTGATGGTTAACAGTATAATTTGTAAACAAAATCACATCCTAAAATTTCTCACTGAGTTTTCGGAAAAAAAAAGATTTTTTTTTTTTTTTTTTTTTTTTTTTTTTTTTTTAAGTGAGGTAATATATTATCATTATAACTCAAAATGTTATTTGTCGAATTTCAAAATTTCTTCATTTAACTAAAGAGAAATATATAAGTTTCAATATTGTTTCAAAATTTTTATAAATAATTATTAAAAAGCACTAAAAATATTTTTAAAATATTTAACTTGTTTTTAAAAAAGCATATTTTCAGAAGTTAACATTTTTTTATATTTATCGAAACCAAAATTAATGTAAAATAATCGAAAAAGACATGTTTCGAGTTTAAACCATTTATTTTTAAGGATTCTTGATTTTAACAATTTTAAAAAATAGTGAAAAACCTCCATCATGCAGAAAATTGCATTTTAAATTTTATACAAAGATTGTCTCTGGATATGGTGTTTAAATGTGGTGGTTTAAAAGCTTGCAGGTGAGTAAGTAACTCCTTTCTGTAGCTTAACCTGTTAATAGTCGCGCGTTGGTCTTTTCCCCGCCCGAAATTCGTTATCTTCCTGTAACTCATTTCCCGTTAAAGTTACGATAGCCAAATTCCGTGTAGTTGACTTTGAGTGTTCACACTCTTGTGTAGTAAAATTGCAAGTCATTCTTGCTATTTCTTAGCATTTTATCGCATTCTTAAGTTTCAGTCGGTCTAAATGACCGCGTTGCGACCACTTGCGTTAGTTGAAATTTTCCCCCTCGTGTTCATCCTTTCCCATTTCCGTGAAATCTGTGGGGGAAAGTTTCTTCGAAGTACGGACTCTCTGCCTGTTGTTATTTTGTCTTTCTTTCTTTCTGCTATTTTACCCATTCATAGAGTAATTTTTTTACTTTTAGAAAGTGACTTAAAATTGTTTTATTATATTAGCTGTGAAGTCAGTTCGCACAAAAAACTGATGGATGGTCACTTACATATTTTTTTTTCATTGTCAAACATTGCGGGAATAAATTCTCAAATTGGTAATCGTTTAAATATGGAAAAAAAGGGAAATTCATCATTATTATTTGAAAGAACTTGCTTTCAATTTATTACCGGAACATATAAAAGAAAGAAAACAGACAATAACACTGCCAAACCATTAAAAAAGAGTGAAGAGAATTTTGTGGGAATCAGTAAAACAATTGTCGTATCTCCGAAATCTGAAAAGTATCGTTTTTGTACAATAAAACAAATTCGGAAGATAAAATAATTTTCTCAGAAATGCAGTATGTATATCTGCGAAGAACATACATATAATTTATTTGTACAATAAGAATAATAATGAGAATTTTATAATGTAGGTTAGAAATTACGCAAATAAAAATCTCTTTTGGATAATTCAGTGAATGTTTATACTATGATTTAAAAAAAAATATTTTAAGTATTTCTCTAAAATTTATCTATTTTTAAATTTTCATACTGTAAGTAAAAACACATTTTTTTTTTAACAATGCCGCAGAAAATGTTTTTTTTTTTAAATTGAAATCCAATAGAGGCTTGGGGACGGTATCTAACAAATTTAAATTTGTTGTCCTTCATCAATTGTTCAAACTATTTTTCAGAATAATATTTTCCAGAATATGAGAGAAAATTCATTTAAATTAAATTATTGCTGCATATTTATAATTTGGGAGAAAATTTTCTTGTTGTTTTTATTATTTTAATGAATGTTATTACAAAACAATAAATTATAACATTAATAACTTATGAAATGTACAATTGAATATTTATTTTAATTAAATAGCTGCTGTAAAATACATCCCTATTAAGATGAACCTTTCAGTGACCCTATTAATTAAAATAATTTATCCATCTTAGGATTTAAAACTACAATTTCAAATGTATTTAAATTAAATGTATAATTTCAATAACTTATTTATTATTTACTTTATATAAGCGAAGTTCGTATCCAGAGTTTTTATTCGAGGGCGCTGCTCCCACCCTGAAATAAGTAGAATGACTACAAATCGTGCATTTTCATTTGAAAAATGGATTTAATCACAAAATCTCGAGATCCCCCACCCCCACCCCCTCATACACACACAGACACCGCCCAAAATAAATAAATAAATAAAACTCAGTTACCACATTTACATTTATAATTTCGACGTTAAGTATTTTTTTTTACATTTTTCTTTATTATATATATATATATATATATATATATATATATATATATATATATATATATATATATATATATATAATTATACATTTTTAATAATATTTGGTTTATGTGGTGTTTGTGATTTCATAATTATTGGTCATTTTCATTATTTTTCAATGGTATTATTGTACAGAAAGTTTATATATATATATATATTGAAAAATCCAAATTCATATAATTTAGTACACGGAAAAAACATCTAACAAACTGTAACTAAAACCATAATAAACAAAACCAAGAGTAACTAAGAAAAAACTAAACATGAAGACAAGTGGCCAAGGCTTATGACTTGTATTGCGGGGTTAAACATGTTTTACGTGCACAACATTCCCCCTCACTTGCCAAGACCAAACAAATAAAAATTGAAAAAAATGAAAACAACAAACTAACCCAAAAGCCGTCAAATGAAGTCCGTGAATATCCTCATCGCTAAGCTATTTTCTATGGGAATCACGTATCGATAAATCACCATCATCGAACAATTCCAATGTTTTATTTCGATAGCTTTTTTTCTTGATAAAATTGAAGGTTAAATCATTCAGAAAATGTATTGGGTAATTTTCTTTACTGGCGTTTATGTAAAGGTTAAAAATTTCATCAACCAATTTATCAGCATTTGAACACAAATTTGCAATACGATTTAAACCATTTAAATATACATTTCTAAAAATTGAAACATGCACGTTACTATTAAAGTTTAATATTTTTATTGTATCAAAATCAAAATAATTTCTTTTATCATAAATACTATATACTAAAATTCCGTTTATAATCTCCAAATTAACATCCAAGTAGATGACATTGCCCTGATCATCCGAAGCACTCTTCAAATTCAAAGTGTCTGGATAACATTTAAATTGATAAATTTCTTTATTGTTATTCAGCTCAACCACCAAAACATCATCTATATATCTGTATATCTTTAAGTCTTTTTCCAACAATAAACCGGCTTCATATGTAAACAGATAAATATCTGCAAGGATGGAGCTATAACTGCCCCCCATTGGAATGCCTCTCACTTGTTTATATATTTGTTTCCCTTCAAACAGATAATTTTCGTAAACAACAAATTGAAATAAATCGGTTAATATTTCAATACTGATATCCTTCTCTTTAGATTTCTTGAAAAAATCCATAACTCTGTACTTCAAATCATCTAAATTTATACTATTATACAGATCCTCAAAATCATATGTATACAATCCTGTAATGTTTTTTAGCTTTTTTAAACTTTTTATAAGTTCATAGCTATTTTTTATTACTATCGAAGAATAATCATTTATAACCTGATCGAAAATCTCTTGTAATATATTCAACAATTTTTTATTTACGCATTCCAGGTAAGAACCAAACCCACAAGTTACGGTTCTAAAAGTAATTGGGTTTTTATGGAATTTTGGAATCATTACAAGAAAAGGAAATTCCACATTATTTTGCTTTAATTTTATTTTCTTATAAAACGCCTTCACTCTGTTTACAATAACTTGTTTAGTAATTTTTAGTAGTTGATAATTTCTCTTTTTCATTTAAATATTGTAGGTTTCCCTTAGAATATCTCCGTACAATTTTTTACATATTTTAGCATAGTTTAGCATATTAGCTTTATCCACATACGTAATGATAAAATCATCCTGCAGATTTTTTACTGCTTTAATCAAATCATTGTAAGATTCACCCGAGACACCCTCAAAATCTTTATGATAAAAGCCTTGAAATTCTTTTAAAATATAGTGCCTCCATTCCTCAAAAACGCTTTTTGGTAAACCACATTTATATATTAATTTTTCAATGAAGATATCTATATTATTTAACAAACGTTTTATAGCTAACCCTCTACTCACAACTCTCCTCAATCTGTATTTTGTACCATACCTCATGTAATTTCTGAGATTTGTGTCTGCCACTATAGTAAGATCACCGGTAAGAATATGTCCGTAATTTGAATTAGCGTATTTATTATATTCAACTTTATTACAATGACAAATACTGTTCTCAATACAGCTCTGCAATTTCCTAGAGTAACTGTTGTAGTTAAATATAACTCTGTCTAATGGTTTATCGTATTTGTAAGCTTTAATAATATGTATGTTTTTATCCGGCAGGTATTCATTATACTTATTTAAAATTCCCTTAAAATTAGCACCCCTAAAATGGTGCCCCATGTAATCCAATCTATAATAATAAAGAAAGAAGTTTGTGTGTGAGTGAGTGTGTCGACGGTGTTCTGCAGAGACCGCTGCACGTAGAGCTACAAAATTTGGGGAAAAGATACGTCTATATATGAAGTTTTGCACCTCGAAGCCCGATTTTCGATTTTTTGATTAGATTTTTTTTATTTAATTTTTTATGCGAATTTTAGCACTTTTTTTAAGTTTCGAGGCGATTTTTTCCATGTAAGTGAGAAGAATATGGTTTCTTTCTTTGAACCCAATATAGTAAATTTTGTTCCCTTTTCCAAAAAGTTTATTCGGAATTCGTGCAGCGATTTTTGAATTTTTAGCGAATTTTTTATGCAATTATTGAACAGCATTTAATGCATTTCCATACCTATAAGGAGGTTACCGTAGAGGGACACAGTTCTGTTGCCAAATGCAGCCAAGTCTGTCGCCAACTTGGCGGTATATCACCAACTTGGCGACCAAAATGAGTCGCCAAAAGTGGCGCCAACTTGGCAATACCTCTAATATTTCGCCAAATTACCATAGACTTCCACTGTAAACCAAAATGGATTACTTGCTTACAGAAAATCAACAAATTGAGATATTTTAATGCATAAAAAACTAATATTAACTTAAGGGATTATATTAATTCGATTTTTCCACATTAGGAAAAAGAATGCGGTTTCTTTCTTTTAACCCAATATAGTAAATTTTATTCTCTTTTCAAAAAAGTTTATCCGGAATTCGTGCAGCGATTTTTGAATTTTTAGCGAATTTTTTATGCGATGATTGAACAGCATGTAATGCATTTCCATACCTATAAGGGTTGGCTACCGTAGGGGGATCCAGTTCTGTCGCCAAATAACGCCATGTTTATCGCCAACTTGGCGATATATCGCCAAATTTGGCGATCAAAATGAGTTGCAAAAAGTGACGCCAACTTGGCGATATCTCTAATATTTCCCCAAATTCCCATAGACTTCCACTGTAAAACAATAGGGTTTACTTGCTTACAGAAAATCAACAAATTGAGATAATTTAATGAACAAAACTAATATTTACTTAAGGAATTATATTAATTATATTTAAGGGAGTCCAAGTAAATTAATAACGAATAAAAGTAACATGATCTAGTGCTTAGCATGATTTCCAAAACATAAATTTTAAGAGAGCCCACAGGTCAAAAGAATTAGATTTGGAACTTTTATCCAATTATAGTAAATTTTGACTTTCGTGATTTTTGAACTTTTTGTGGTTTTTAATGCGCTTTTTACGTTTCTTCGTTGCAATTTTTGGACATTCCATTGTTGGCCTAAAATACATTCTGCCCTCATTTCAATAAAGTTTATTTGGATTTCGTATAGCAATTTTCGAATTTTTCGGGAATTTTGTATGTGACTTTTAGTGTAATTTAGCAATTTGCTACTATTTTTCCACATTACTGAAAGGAATCAACTTGCAATCTTCGAACATAATATATATATATTTTTTCTCTTTTCAGAATTTGAGAAGCGATTCAAAATTTTTTCGCGATATCTTATTGTGATTTTCAGAACTTTTTCGTAATTCCTGCTGTTTTTTGACGTACCCGGGCAACGCCGGGCAAGTTCGCTAGTACACAATAAATCTTATTCTCTGTATTAACTTTGTTGTTTTTCAACTCAATGTAACCATTAAGTTTCTACTTACCTATTCTGAATCTCAACAGATCAAACCCTATATCTATGTTTCCGTTACCTGTATGTTCATATAATTCTCTCAATAAATCGGGTATTAACTTCTTTTTCACATTGAAAATTATGTATTTAATTGTTTTAACAATATTGCCGGAATTAATATTGACAATAGCATTTTTAATATCCTTACTACAATTTAGATCATTAACCTTGACATTTTGCCTATTATGTAACTCACACTCACAACTCAAATCGTGATTAATTTTTTCATAGACTGACTCTTTCCATATTGTATTTCTAAAATTCTTCAAAACATTAATTTGATCAAACATAACATTTAAACCATAAGGGTACACTGTACCGTATTTAACCATCATATTCCTTTCACATATTAATCTTTCAGCCTTGTTTGCAACTATATGCAAAATCGATATTTCAATATTTTCCATTCCATGTTTTGCAAAATGTACTATTTCAATCTCCTGTTCTTCCCTCGCACTCGTTATCTTTCTTATATCTTTTTTGTGGTTGTTAAATCTCATATTAAAAGGACCAGACGTTTGTCCTATGTAAGACATGTTACAAATTTTACATTTTAGTCTATACACACAGTTAAATACCTTACAAAAGTTTACACAATTTTCATCCTCGGCATTATTGTTATCCTTTTCAGCATGGATGCAGACTTTACATCTTTTATCCTTGCATTTCTTAAATTTTAAATAATTCCCCTCCCCCTCATTTCTCATACTTTTATTGTAAAAATATCTATTTTTATACTTCTTCTCTACCATACTAGTCTTCTCTACCTTCTCCTTTATATCTGAAATTTTGCTGTTGTAAACATATCTAGTTTTATATCTAGTACTACCACTCACTGTTGAATCCATAACATTTTTATAACAATTAAAATTACAATTTTAACTGTAGTTTCCAATAATTTTTATTCAACTTTTTACTGTTTTCATAAATTACATGATCCCGGCTCTCCCCCTCATATCCTAAAGTATCTCTACTCTCTCCAGTCTGTTCTTAAATTTTAAATAATTCCCCCCCCCTCATTTCTCATACTTTTATTTTCTTAAATTTTAAATAATTCCCCCCCCCTCATTTCTCATACTTTTATTAATATATATATATATATATATATATATATATTGTCTTTAATTGTTTATTGCATCAAATTTGATGGTTTTTCATATGTTTTAAATGAATTAATCGTCCGCAATATGCTGTTGAATTAGTGGTATTGGATTTGATTTTCTGTTGCATGTCATAGGTTCCATTTTTATTTTCAGTTTAATTGTTCAATTTAATGTCAGTGTAATAAACTGATACTAAATTTATTAATTTTATTTTATTAAATGGATGTAGAGTGCCGGAGTATCATAAAAATCTACCTGACTCTGATTCTGTCCTTCCAAAAAAAAAAAAAAATAAAAATACCCCTATCATGAATTTAGATTCATATTCGTAAATGTTTTCCTACTAATTATTGATTCATAGTAACATCAGAAATTCAATCAAATCATTTACTATTTACTTTTAAGTATTTATGCAAAACGAAGAAAGAATTATTAAAAACATTTATCTAGATGCCAACTGAATATATACTTAAGCGAAATAAATAATTGCTGTAAAAAGTTGTAAAACGAATAATTGCTGTAATCTTTTAAAGTTCAGTCAATATTTTCACCCTACGTTATCCGTTTTCGATCATCTGATAACACCGGCAAGTTTCCCCTTCATTTTCGGCCTGCTGGTAACGGCGGCAAATGGACCGAACGGGACTACTAACGTTCTAAAAAATGTCGCGACTAGTCTCGGGTTAAACTTCTAACTCAGTTTAACTTTTGCCATTACCACCCTCTTTCTGTACTTTTTAAATGCCCCACTTGATTCAAACAAGTCTTTTTCTAACGCTCCGATTTCGAGTTGTTTCATTGTTTTAGTCCTCACAACTTCAGATTTTTTATCGGCACGTTAAAAAATTCTTTATTCTGCTGGACCGGACCGTTTGAAAGTTTGCTTTCATTTTCCTAACTCAACCTGCGACATGGCTCGGGCCTATTTTCATTCACGACACTCAAAATGGTCCGCGCCTGGTCTTTACTCTTTTCGGGCCAGTCACGGGCCTTACTATTTTCTGAAGACTCGGTTCGGGCAGTCCTTAGATATTACTTTTTCCGGGCCGGATTGGGATCGGGAATTACCTTTTTCTGATGGATCGGGCGGGGCTGATGCCGGGACTAACGAATTTTTTCCATAACGAGCCTGGACTGGCTTCATTCGTCCAAGTTCTGCGCGGGCCGAAATTTTCCGTCCCGGTCTCGACCCAGCCCTTATGAAAATAATTGTCTCGCCGTGGTCTCCTCCGTAAAAAAATTAGTAATATTTGGCCCGGCCCATTTTTTTTTTCAAGAAAATGCGTATATTTTTCAATCGCCATTATTCTGCAATTAAACTTTAAAATTCATTCGTTTTAAAGAATAGTAGATTTCAAGGCAATGCAAGTAAAATACTGTAAAACCTGTAAAACAGAACTTGTCTAAGACGGAATCCTGTCTTAAACTGTTAAATCTGTTGATACATGCAGAATGAATGTAATAATACGTGAGTAAAGAGCAGAATACATAGGAAATTGTTCTATAGCGCATCTTTTTTTTTCTCATGTGATTCCACCTTAGAAGATTTTACTGTATAGCATTTTCAAAGCCTCCAATACGTAGAAAATGGGTTAACGATATTAACGATAATTGAAACATTTACATACAAATAGAGATTCATTAAAAAAATTAATTTCACAGCCTTGGGCACTTCATTAAGAATGAAGATTGTGAACACGAAAAACAAGTTGGAAATTGCTCTTCAAACGTGGAAATGAGGTGCGTTCGTACTATAACTAGTTTTATAAATATTTTTTGCACCACATATTGTAATGAATGATAATTTTAATGATCTTCAATAAGTGCATATCCATTTCATTCTGTTCCAAATGCTGTAACATCATTAAAATGCACATTAAAATATTTTTTCCCATTGGCCTTAATGTAACGGAAAACTTTTGACTGTCCTTGTAACTAAACTATACATCCGATTTTCATAAAATTTGAAATGACTCAACAAAATTTTGCAACAATTATATATTTAAAATTTCAGACCTTTCGGAAGGCTGTGACATCATTAAAATGCATTTGCACTATTTTTTTCCCATTGGCCGTAATGTAGCGGAAAACTTTTGATTGTCCCTGTAATTAAACTATACATCCGATTTTCATAAAATTTGAAGTGACTCGACAAAATATTGCAAGAATTATATATTTAAAATTTCAAACCATTCGGTTGGGTTGTTTGTGCTCTGTTATACGCGGACGGACGGACAGACGGACTGAACGACGACTATAGGTGCTACGTATTTACATAATTACGAACGCACCTAAAAAGGCTAAAAGAAGTATTTTTTGTCAGAACTCCTCATACGACACAATTTTTAACCGTATAGTTAGTAATAAATATAGTTTTGTAGAAATTTATTCGGGCCGGACCGAGCTCATACGTAGATTTTAACTTTGTTCCGTGCCTGGCCGGTCTGAAATTTTACCTTTTATACCGGGACTGGGCCGGGCCAATGATTGTGCCGATAGGATTGATACGAGTTGTGCCGATCTTTTTCTATGTGTCGACCCGCACCTGGCACCGTGCAGACCTCTATATACCTCTATAGACCTCCAGCATGCTTCGAAAGCACTTTTAATGTAAAATGTAAGCGCTGCTAATTTTATGTCTGAAAGGAGAGGCACTGTCGTAAATCGACTTTTAATACAGTATAATTTGTGGATGATCCCTATCTTTCATTCGAAGTGCACCAATATTGCGTCGCTGAGAGGAATGCGTAAGTGGTGTAAGTCACAAATTGTGTATTTTAATATCTCTGTGAGTTTTGCAGATGTCAAGATGGCACTTTTTGTGTTTAATTTACGAATGGATAAGGAAACTTTTCCTAATTGGAAATTTTGCCCTACCGTGTCCGTATAAAAATTGTATTCAAAAAAAAAAAAAAAAAAAAAAGTTTCAAAGTATGTTATCTAATTATTGCACTTTTTTTTTTTATAAAACTTTGCAATTAGAAGTTTCTGTCTGGGATTTCGATCTTTTTGAATCACACTTTATATATATCCCTATGAATTTACAAAAAAATGTTTTATCAAGAGCACCTACTACACGTTAAATGATATCTTAGTAAATAAAACTTTTACAGAGGATCGGAGAATTAATTATAAAATGTTCAACGGTTTTACCATGTTTCAATAACAGGCCATTCCATGCGATCAAACTCATATTCATGCGATTAAAATTCTTTTAGTAGATATACTAGACAACACTCCATAGCAAAGTTCAGTGGAAGAATGATAATGAGATTTTAGTTGCCATTTTTTAAGCGAGTCTTTTGTGTAAAAAGCGATTTTGAGAAAAATCCATTTACATTAGTATATTTTTACTATAAATAATGGATTGACTTCTGTTCAAAACAGGCTAGGAACATAAATAAAGCAGTCTTTAGAATCATAAAAAGTTGTTCTTTTAAATGAAATAATGAAATCAGAACGAAAAATTATGCGTTCAGAACATGAAACATTTTTCAACACGTATAGTGTAACAAAACTCTACAAATCATTAAGGTAAAAGATTTTGTCTAAATAAACAATTTACAAAAACGCATAATGCATTTGAGAACCCGATTTCTGCTATGACCATGAATTGCCGTTAAAATATACGATTTTATTTTGCAGCCCTGTATACGATCTACAGATATGTAAATCAGTTCAGTTAAACGCATAGCATAGTTGACATTTTCCACTCAGCCATTAACGCCAGTAAACGGATGCGACCCTGTATAGTATCTATAGAATTTATACACACCAAGAAATAGTTAAAAATTAGTTAAATTTAAAAACGCATGTCAGAACTGAAAACGCACTTCCAGAAATTATTGTCCGTAGGCTTCAATAGTTCAATGATGGCTCATTTTCTTCTATAGATTCAAATTCTTTTGTGCGTCCCTATCAATGAACCGTAAATGCTACACACTTATTTTTCAATACTGAACATGCCATAGTGATACCCAATAACATCTATCCATTTGATGGCTATCGGACAATATTTACGCGAGTTAGAACACGGAGAGACGCACTGAAAAACCGAATTCATCAACACTTTTCAACTATGTTGGAAAATGTTAAAAATGTATATTCCACTTTCAACTGACATGCTGTATTTGCTTTTTCTTCATCTACACATTTCATCGTCCATTCTGAACACGCCATAGCAAACCCCAATAACATACTGCAATGGTAATCGGACTATATGTACGCGAGTTAGAGCACAGACAGACAGACGGACAAACAGACAAACCGAATTCATCAACACTTTTCAACTATGTTGGAAAGTGTTAAAAATGGATATCTCACTTTCAACTGGCATGCTCTATTTGCTAACTCTTTATCTACACATTTCATCGTCCATTCCGAACACGCCATAGCAAACCCCAATAACATACTGCAATGGTAATCGGACTCTATGTACGCGAGTTAGAGCACGGACAGACAGACGGACGGACAGACAAGCCGAATTCATAAACACTTTTCAACTATGTTGGAAAGTGTTAAAAATGGATATCTCACTTTCAACTGGCATGCTCTATTTGCTAACTCTTCATCTACACACTTCATCGTCCATTCCGAACACGCCATAGCAAACCACAATAACATACTGCAATGGTAATCGGACTATATGTACGCGAGTTAGAGCACAGACAGACGGACAAACAGACAAACCGAATTCATCAACACTTTTCAACTATGTTGGAAAGTGTTAAAAATGGATATCTCACTTTCAACTGGCATGCTCTATTTGCTAACTCTTCATCTACACACTTCATCGTCCATTCCGAACACGCCATAGCAAACCCCAATAACATACTGCAATGGTAATCGGACTCTATGTACGCGAGTTAGAGCACGGACAGACAGACGGACGGACAGACAAGCCGAATTCATAACCACTTTTCAACTGTGTTGGAAAGTGTTAAAAAAAGAATCAATAATTTTCGCGAAAATGTCCATTTCAAACGTAGGCAGATACCTTAAAAAGAAATTCCTCGAAACATATCTCTGATACTTTAATAATGAATCGATACATAAATGTACAGCTTATTTTATGTGCAACAAATACTGAAAGTTTTACGACACTAATAAACGAAAATTAACTATTTTTCTGCTTTAACGAATCTAAAGATTAATGGGTTGCAGAGTAAAAAAAATAATAATGCAAACCGTTTAGGAAAAGATAGAACTGTTATTGCCTCGGAAATACGTTGTCATTAATTTCTAGTAATGAATGCATTATGTTGGTTTGTATTTTGCAATCTTCATCCCATAAATCCTCTATAGATCGTACGCCATTATTTTTGCAATTTTCCCATGTTTCGTTAACTAAAACATTTTCAAACAAATTTTTACTGATAACAGGTTTAAATGATTCAAAAGCTGATATGTTTTTTAAAAATGTGTTTTTTACTTTGTTCTCTGGAAATCCAAATTTGTAAGGGAAATCCAAACAGACGCAATTTATTTTGTTATATTTTCTCCTTTCAATTACAGTAATTGTAAGGATAATTTTCAGATAAAATATTCTAATGATTACTTTTTATCCATTCCGATAGCTTTAATTAATCGTGTAATCAGTTGCACGATTATTTTCAGTTATAACTGTTCATAAATCCTTATTTTTTAACGGGGATTGATTTTCAAACAAATAATGTGAAAGTAAATTTTACCTCTATATGGCAGTGTATAAATTGAAAATGGGCGATGTTAAGAAGTTTAAACTAGTCGGATGTGGCAATCCCAAAACTTTCTTCTATATCATATACGTTAACACTTCCTGAAGAATGCAGCATAGCAGCGCCACCGGTTAGATGATTTACACGAACACGTAGTAAAAACCAACTAAGATTATGTACTAACGGAATCTGAAGTTTCATAAAACTCCGTGCATAGTTTTTGAGACAGAGCTATTGCGGAAATCGTAAAAAAAATGCAGCATAGAAGCGCCACCTGTTGAGCGATTTGTACAAAAAACTAATCCGCACCCATTTGTATCAGGGAGTAACTTAATATAAATTTTTATTAAATTTCTTGCATTGATTCCTGAGATAGATTGTCTACAAATTTTGTGTCACACACAGACACACAGACAAACATACTCACAGACAGATAATTTGTAAAATCGGTTTTTTTTTCGGGATCTCTGACCCCTAAAATGTGTAAATCCGTCGAAAACCTGAATTCAAATATTTCCACGAATCCAATACTTTCTTCTTGTAAAGATAGAGGAAAGTAAAAATTAAGTAGTGAAATTTCAAAAAGTGAAATGGAATCATCATTCGTTGCCTTTCTCAAAATGATGTCAGCCTTACGGACGGAAACATTTGTCCTTAATAATATAGATAGCAGATGATCTACAAATGAAAACGGTGTATTTTTATCTCGACATGCTATTTCTTTCAGACTACAATTAAAATGTCGTCCCTAAAAAATAACGTTCCGTTACATAAGCGAGTGATAAAACGAAACAGATTGTACAGTTCAACTCAGATAATCACTGCTGCAATTTTTAAAAGTTTTAAGCATCGCACATTTTCAAATTTTTACACCTTCGTATAGGGAAAAAAGTACTTATAAGTGCAATTTGTTTGAAAACTGCATCGCCATTTGGTTTTGAGATATGCATTTATTTCTAATTTTTAATGTCATTTCTGTAATAATGGGCAATGAAGTATTCCCTTTATGTAGAAAATAAAGGGAAACATAGTAGATTACTCTATTTTTTTGTTGCCATTTTCACATAAAAACTGAAAAAAATGTAAATAAAATACGTGCTATGCGAAGAATATCGTCTGTTCTAAAAATGTATTTTAGAGAACTGAACTTGACTTATTTCCTCTTGTTTAAATAAAATGACGTTATATGCATACTATTCTATAGATGCTGTTTAACCTTCCCACAACCGAGAACTGATATATCCGTTCACTAAGCTGTAGGTTTCTTTGCAATGGAAGCCTTATTTAAATTAATATAATTATACAGATATAATCCAGTTTTAAAAAATAAGGTTATGATTAATACTTTCAAGGGTTATATACCTATACTTAATAAAAAAAATTATATCATGTTGGAAAAAACATCTTTTTTTTATAATTAAAGACAAAATTACAGAGAAACAACATTACAATTTTACCCTTTTGTTCGGCGGTAGTGGGTTAAGAACGGATATTCAATGTGGAACTCTTCAGCGGATGCAAAAGACGTCATTTTACATATAATAAAAGCGTGTATTTTAAGTCTTAAAACTGAAATATGTATTGTGCTATATATATATATATATATATATATATATATATATATATATATATATATATATATATATATATATATTTTCGATCGGGGTCAACACTAAATTTTGAAGAAGTAAAATGCTTGTTATTGTGCTTAAATATAGAATATTCAGCCTGAGGATAAAAAAAAAATAAATAAAGAGAATATATTAGCACTCTTCACCTCTGTGACACATCTATAGAATAAAATCCTATATTTACTCTCTTTTATTAAATCCATATGTACAGTCGTGGAGAAAAAAAGTAAACACCCTCTACTAACTACTCAACAAATTATCGTGGAGGAAAGTTACTTGTACTGAACGATTGGAAATAAAGTCTACTTTTAAATGATGCATATAAAATTTGCTTAAGGGGACATCTACATATTAAAACGAACCCAAACTTCATTTTTTTCAATAGCAATACCCAATTGTAACGAGATATTTCAAATTATTATTACGAGATATCTTCGGTTCAAACCTTGCCTAGACACTAAATTTCAAGTCATTTGAATGACAAGTTTTTGAATTATAAACATTCATAATTGAGGTCTTCTAATGTTAAATTACATTTCCATATTTTCATTAATATCTCATGAAATTATACTCCTAATGTGCTAATTTTTTGTGTAGGAATAATACTAAAATATCCAAACAGAAATACGCTAAATTTGTAATTTTTATAATTTTATGATATGAATTATGAAATTAATATTCGAAAAAATTATGAATTGCAACCTACATTTTTTTTGGTGGATTTAGATTTATTAAGTCATGCTTTATGGAAATCCAAAATTTCACATTTTTCTTCCAAGTAGTTTTAAAATGATGCTTAAAAAACTGCAAAATGATGGTTTAAGGGGCCGTCTATGATAGATGTGACTTGATGTTTTGAAATTTCTTATGGTATCCTGTAATCTAGAAGTCTTAAATGACTGCTTGGCTGTCACTTAAAATGCCTTGATCAAGAAGTGGGCTGTCTTGGTCTACAATCGAATACCGAACTTCAATTATTTGGAGCAAGTTCCTAAAATACGCTCGTTTAAAAATAATAATAATAATTTATCGGAATCTTATTGTACGAATTACATAAAAATTTGTTTTTAGGCTAATTGAAGGGTGTAGAGTTCATTTATGCTGTCAGAATTGTGTACTGCTATTGAAAAAAAACAAAGTTAGGATTCGTTTTAATATAAAACATGAATACATTAAAATGATTCTCAGTTTTTATTACTAAAATAGGTGCTAAAAATACAATTAACAGGTTTTAAAACATTAAAACCAATAATCAGATGGTAAAAAATTCCCGAGCGCTTTCGACCAAGCCCTGGTCATCATCAATGGGGTGAAAAATGAGAACATTCTCATTTTTCACCCCATTGATGATGACCAGGGGTTGGTCGAAAGCGCTCGGGAAGTTTTTACCATCTGATTATTAGTTTTAATGTTTTAAAACCTGTTAATTGTATTTGTAGCACCTATTTTAGTAATAAAAACTGAGAACCATTTTAATGTATTCATGTTTTAACTTAAAGTATTAAGGTGAATGTGTCGTTTCTCTTACATATAGTTTTCTATATATATTTAATTCGTTTTAATATGTTAATGGCCCCCTAAACAAATGTTATATACATCATTTAAAAATAGACATTATTGCCAATCGTGTGGTACCAGTCGCTTTCTTCTACGTTAATGTTTTGCCATGTTAGTAAGGGGTGTTTACTTTTTTTCCACGACTGTACCAAAATCACAAACGCTAAAGTGGGTTCCAAATGCCTGTCCGATTATTACTGTTATATGAATGAGACCTATAACATTTTTCTCACACAGTTTTATGATACCCTTTTTACGCGACTTTTAATTTGAGAATCTCATTCTTAATTGCGATTTGTTTGAAAATAAGGATGATTTATAACAAAGAGCTTGTGAACCGTTGCCTGAAAAAACTCACGACTCGCAGAATAATCTTTAAATGCACAGTTTAACTCAGAAGTTACGTGATCTTTTTTTGCCATTGGGCCCTGATTAGAGATACAAATCATTTCCATATAACTCATAACGTATGTCAGTAACTATAAACATTTATATTCCTCTAAACTATGTATAACTTCAATCATTTTTAATCTAGGTGTGAACAATTAACTAAATAATCACTTCAACCTAAATCATTTTTTAGTTTAGGAAAAACCTTATTTCATGTTAATTGAAAGAGCTGAAATTGAAACTTTGTCTTTCATTTGTTTCTGAAATAAATCTCTTATTAAATACATCTGTCATCTGTTGTCGTAATAAGAAGAACATTTTTCAAGTTCCGATACTTTTTCAGACTGATTTTCAGTGCAGCTACAATATAGGGGGCAGATGCAATTGAGACTATATACCGCCTACACGCAACCGCACCAGCATTTTTTTTGGTGAGAAGGATTTACACTCGCACCCAGACATCTCAACCCTGGCTACTGTTTACATTTAAATTTAATTATTGTTCATTCCGGATATTGTAAATATGCTAATAGAAGTTTTATTGTCATTCTGAGGCTCATTTTGTCTTCGTACTCACAATCACCTTTAAACAGGCGCTTTCGATGGGTCTTTTGGTGAAGTATTAGATGTTACTCATGTGTGATAACATACATTTAAGGTTGTGAAGTCTTTATTCTCATTCGTTACCACGGGGAGGTTAGGGGCTATACATATATGTCCCTTAATGATATCGTTAACAGTGTTTAAAAATTCTTTTTCTTTTTTACATTTTTTAAATTTTCTCTTATACGTTTGCAATCATTTACAAGTACAATTATGCATTTATTATTCACATACAGTACTGATTTAAATAAAGAGAAGAATTTAATAAAATATCACCATTATGTGTGAAATAACTTTATATACAATAACACTTTAAATGAATACTTACTATTTAAAAGTATTTAATAACAACTTTTTGTTACTGAATGCATTGAACAGTAAAATTGTCTTTTTGCACGGGGGTAAGCAAACATCCTTATAAACAAATAAGGTTGATAACATTCTTTCCATTTTGTACTAGTAAACAAGGCGAGTATGTCATTTCGAAGCTGGTTTCTCTAAAAACGAATGATATGCGCATATGTCAGAAGAATAGGAATAATGAACGTTGGGATATTAAATATTATGGAATGAAATGATTTTATGATCATTTAATGTCTTTTATGAGCATTGTGTTTTTATAAAAATAGATAGCAGACTAAAAAGAAAAACACACACAGAGTATATTGATACAAAAAAGAAAGTTACCAAAAAAATTTTTGGTTGGATCAAACATGATAACGATATCAAAAGATAAACCCACTCAAGAGATATCAAGTGCCAGACCTACCCTTTCTCCTAAAGTGATAATGCTACATATGGACAGCTATAATATCTTTTGTTGATACTGCTTGCCATGTGTTCGACTAGTGTTTTAACCCTCGTTATGCTATTTATTTCTCCCACCTATTAATGTGCGGTCTCAAAAAATAACGTTACGTTGTATAAGTCAGCCGTAAAGCAAAGCAGATGTTTCATTGTACGGAATAATCTGCAATTTTTTTAACTTCTAAGCATCGCACATTTTCAATTTTATACCGTCGTATTGGAAAATAAAATTACTTTTCAATCCAATTTTTTTTTAAACGGCATCTCCATTTATTTTTCAGGTATTAATTATTTTGTAGTTTTTAGCACCATTTGTTTAATTTTGGCAATTCAAGTACTCCATTTCTGTAGAAAGTAAAGGAAAAAGAGTTAAAAAATAGCAATTATATCTTCTTGGTGCAATTTTCTCATAATAACTGAAAAAAATGTAATTAAAATACGTGATATTTAAAAATATATATAAATGAATCATTTCTGATAAAACATGGAGCTATTATAAACTAAATTTCATTTTAAGTCTCTATATTAACATTACAAACAAATGAAGTCCTATGAATAAAGAGATATATATTTTTTTTTTTGTCCAGTTTCGTGAATGACGACATCTCTTTTTTTTTTTTTTTTTGGATTTGCGTATTATTCAGCGATAGGCACGTACTATGCATATTTTACTGTAGATGTTGTTTAAGACTGGATCGTAAATGAGGATTTTATTAGCGGATGCGGATGACGCCATTTTATATAAAATAAAAGCGCGTGTTTGGGGGTCTTAAAACTGAAATATCTATATTTATATATATTTTTTTTTTCATAGGGAAAGGGGGGGGGGCACTAAATACTGAAAAAGCAGAATTCCGGTTTTCTAGTATTTTATTATATTCTCTCTCTTTACAAGGTAGTCATTATTAATTCTGAAAATTTTGAAAAGCATTCTAAAAATTATCATATCGTAGAATAGTTGTTATTGTGCAGTGTGAATACTATAAAATCAGTATATATTTTAAAATGATCATTTTTGAGACATTTTTCTTACGCAACTGAGGGGTGACATGATATCCAAGAGAAACATTAATGCATTTTTCCACTCTTTTTCGAGTGGATCATTAACAATAATAGACTCAAATAAAATGTTTCCCGAACACAATAAAAAATCATGCATTAAAGAGATCATTAGCAGAAGTAATAGATAGATTTTTTTTAGATTCATTAAAAGTCCCAAGCAATTAAGAGAACCTATTAACAGGAAATGCAAAGTATTTTTTTCCGATATACTGGCATTTAAAGAGTTCGTCGGTAATTAGTTTGCAAATTATTTATTAGAAATGATACTAAAACCTCGCTTAAGAAAATTCAATACCGATTTTACTTACGTATGAAAATTAATATCCAGGTGGTTTTTTTTTTTTTTTTTAACCTGTAACAATATTTTGCCGTTTAATAAGGTGAAAGAGAATATCTAAGAGAACTATTTGGAAAAAGCTTAACTCATTTGAAAACTCAATTTCGGCAGCTACCATTTATAATCTGAAAATTATCCAATTCTTTTGTGTAGCCTGTATAGGATCTATAGGATTGCACATACTAGAGGAAACATATTTACTATTTACTATATACTATATTATATAATATAATGTATATTATATACTTTTGCGTTGTCCATTATAATCTGTCGATTATTTTTAATATGAGAAAAAAGATACTTTTCGGTTAGCCGGACGCCAGTGTTATATATACATATATATATATATATATACACATACATGTATATATGGGGCATTCTCACAATCTTTTGACTTTCATGTGATTGAATAATAATTTTTATTTTAATACAGTTTTTTGTGTGTTTTCTTTTTCATATACTTGGGAATATCTCATTGCATGATTGCACAACAATATTAACCAGAAAAATAAGTTTTGGGCGATGTTGGGGGTCCAAACACCTGGAAAACCCCTATACCGTCCCGTGTCCCTGATGCTGATTTTTAAGTTTGGAGCTGTCTGGATAAAATTGTTTCAATAAAAATAATTCGATGTAATTTTTTTCTGAAACTGGAACTATTGTTTTATATAAATAAGTAGCTAAAAATTAGCCTGCACACATCTTTACGGTTGTTATTATTTTTTAAACTCTGTCCCTAGATTTTAGATTTTTTACCATCCCTCTTCTAAAATTACACAGAAAATCACTTCAGATGCAGCCACAGAATTTTTTTCAAGTTTTTTCTCATACAGAAGTATGCTAGAGAATGAATGTCTAAAATTCTTTGGCAGGAAATTTACAGTAGAATTTAAATCAGCATTTAAATATCAATTTCAAGCATCGTCGCTTTATTGGTAGTCTCACCGTCCCCAAGGTTTATTCCTGCACTTTTCGAGGTAAATTAATTTTTTTTTAATCCAATGTAAATAACTGTTTCTAAAATCAATGAACATTTTAGCTACCACCTAGTCTTAACATGATCTGCCTAAAATAGGTGGTAATTTTCCTTGCTGTTCCATCCTTACCGTCCCTTTGTTCCCATTCCGTCCCTTTTTTCCTACACCATCCTCTTTTTTTTTTTACATTACCGTCCCTTCTTTAACACCCCTTTAAGACAATGTTATACCAAAATTTTGTACTAAAAATACTACATTGTCATTATTTCTTATTTGAATGTCCTGTGGGTACTATGCAAATTCATTATAAGTAAAAATTTAGAAGAAAATAAAAAGTTTTAGTGGTAAAATGGTAAGGAAAATTAAACTAGCAAGTTTAACTTAAACCTCAGTTAAATAAAACAAAATTCGCTGCTGACCATTTTTCTTTATTTTGAATCAATAGGGCATTCGTCTATCAGATTAAAATGTTATTTTAGCAAGTTTAATTTCCCCAGATTTTTCCCCCAAAAAGTTAAAAGATTGTGAGAATGCCCCATATACATATATATGTATATATAACACTGGCGCCCAGCTAACCGAAAAGTACCTTTCTTGATTAATCTTTGTATAAAAAATATTGTTACCTTAGTAAAAAGTAAACGAAACTTACAAAACAAAAGAATATAACTGTAAGCGCATTTGCATATTCTTCACAAGTTCATTTTTTTGCCTATAGCATGCATTATAAAACATATTTGTGATATACCGCACATTTGAAACCCTACTAACAACATGTATAATTATAATATTTTTATGACGTATCAGAGCAAGATGTTCAAAGCCTCAACAGACCACATTTAATCAGTTTTGCTTATTTAGCATTTTTTTATCATTTAAATATTTACCACTATTTCACAATAGTAATATTCTTAATTAATGTGTCATTAAATAAAACAAACCTCACTATTTGGAAACAGTGGTTTTATCTGAATTAAATAATCCGCTACATTGGAAACAAGGTAGAGAAATTCGCATCTTGATCTATGAATTCGTGTCTTAAGCTTGTTTATTTGTTCTGAAATTATAAAAAAATGCAGTTATCTTTATTATTTCTTTCTTAAGAGAAATTTGTATATTTAAAAATTGATCTACAGAATTCTCACCGTTAGTACAATTATTATTATATGTAAAAAAATAAATAAAAAAATAAAAAATATTATTTTATTCTTATTGGGTCATTCCATGTCACGTGTTGGACAGCTTTTCTACGTATTTCTGCTGTTTTAATACTTTTGTGATATCCTAAAATTAAAACAGCCATGTTTATATGAAAATCTGGAGCTTTTTGTTATTTTTAATGTATACTTTTTATATTTTAACAGCTTATAAGTTAATAGATATAGGTATATATGTAAGTGAAACGTACATTTTGTCCGTTTCTCATGAAATGGCCCTATTGTATATCTAAATGTGTAAGTTTGTTTCAAAGGTAGCTGCTAAATATATATATACATACATATATATATATATATTAGTTTATTATCTCTTTATTTTATTATATTTAATTTCTTGTTATAAGGAATCGCAAAAATAGTTTTCCATGTTTTAGTAAAAATTTATTGGGTGATTGCATATGTTCGGTCCCGATTTCAGAACCATCTTATTTCGGAGTGCACCCAAGTTAATTTAAATGACGAAATGCAGTCGAATTATCATCATTTTGAACCTCAGCAATCTCTTTAAAAATAATACGTGAATTATTATTCACTAAAGCACGAATTAAGTCATTATCAGTGCCAGAAGTTCGCCCAGTGCGAAAGTTATCGTTTACATTCAAATCACCATTTCAAAATCGACAAGATAACTTTTTAACTGTCCTAAGAGTGGGAGCACGATCCAAATAAACGTGTTATTAAAAAAAGGGCATTCAGCGAAAATCTCACGAAATATTATGGCCGTGTTATAAATGACGGGCTGAAAAATAAGTCTCTGTGTGCGAAAGGATGTATAAAATATAAACCTTTTGTTTTAAAAAAAGATTATAGATTACATGCAATGAATTCTGCTCTTGTCTTAAGGATTTTATCGTCGGCTTTTATTAGTTCCGAAGAGCTACATCAATCGCTGCAAAAAATACTGATTTTACGTCATTATAACTATTGTTTAGTGCAAGTGATTTTATTTTTCATCTTTATCATGCTCCTTCTTCTCTTAAAGCATGTTTGAGGAATAACAGAGACTATGCTTCAAAATAACAGAAGAATAGACCCCAGCAGCAAGAGATATCGGATAAATTTCGGCCTAGTACCAGAATTATCGGAAAATGAACCGTAGTCGAATTGGGGGCTTCACACAATATGAAGAATGCCAAAAATAAAATAATTTTATCCAGCGCTGAGTTGGGAAGAAAAATGTAACGTATTATATTGCTCCTTTTTTTACGAACAGAAAATATATATTTAATCCATTTTGCAACAAATATTACTTTTATACATGCGTCTTGCTGAATAACTGAGAAAAATATAATGAATAGGCAAGTAATATTTTGAAACATTATAAAATACTCGCTTCATACATGTCGACGTGAATCGTCACGAAACGATTAGATCTATCAAGAATCAGAACAGAACCACAAGTGAAACGTGTTGCATTTCTCTGTCGTTGACACTCACCCGAAATGTTTACAAACATAGAATTTGAATTTAACTTGCTAAAAGATTGAACGAAGAGAAAATGTGAGTAAAATGCTATAAAACCTCGCACTAATAGACAATTTAGGAGCGAAGCATTTCTGTGATTAACGGAGGTGTCTGCTATTCTGAGTTAGAGGTCGGTATATTTGCTTTACCCGACGAACATGATAAATAATTCAAATGGCCTTCCTTTTTAAGCGTTCAGTGGTCATAAAAACAGTGAGAGTCGGTGATGAACATTTGAAGACGTTCGTTGGTCACTTCTAGACATCCGTCGAAAGTCATAAAAAATGAAAGCGACCACTTGACCCCAAGAAAGGTTTCGTGGTAAATAAAAGTAATCTGTTTGGAACTTTAAAATACGCAAATATATAGCAGTTGGGGACAGAAAAACTGTCCTCTATTCGTCAGTGTCCGTTATTAAAGATTTACCGTATAACCTTTATGATGAGGTATGTGATCTATGGTGATATCAGATTTTTTCATAGCATAAATGTGCATTATGTGTGATATTTTATGGTTACAGATAAAGAGTGCCGGAACATTGTTTAAAATCTCTATTCCAGAGCAAACAACTACGAAATGCCACACTTTGCACCTGCGGGTTTGTACAAAAGCTTGTTGCCATCTAAACATTTAGTGACGATTCCCGTCAACAGGTATAATTGCTTCACTTGTCAGTGTGTTTAACGAAAATTTAAGAATAGTAAAACATTGCTAACGAAGATAATTTGCTCTAGGATCCTATTCATCCGCCGATGTCGTTATGAACTGAGACATGATTTTTCAATCTAATTAAATGTGATGGCATCGCTTTACGCTAGCATGCGTATCCAATAAAATAATCGTTATGAGATATAATATCGTTTATTTGACATATTAAAACAAAGAAAATTCATCAGCACAGTAACAATGAAATAACGTTGTTACTGAAAATCACCAAACCCAAACAAATGAAAATGCTTCATCGGATATTTCAAACAAAAAATATAAAAAAAAAATAATATCTTAATAAAATATGAACGAAAATGTACTATATCTGAAAAAGGGCAAATTAATATCAATCACTTCTGTATTCTAAGAAAACTTTAAAGAACACCGTATAAGTGATATAATTTGCTTTCATTTTTTTAAATATTAAATAATATAAAATAATTTTTTTGTTATTCATATCATTATTATAGAAGATAGTAATAAAATTTTTTAGCACTTCTGACAAAATCCCAAGGAAATGCATTGTTAATAAAAATGTCCGTACTCAGTTAAATATTTTTTTTTCTTTTTACTTACTATTACGTATTAGTATTTATGACCCAAAACAATTCGCCGTGCATATTGATTATTTCTATGTATTAAGTAAATATATGCGCGTTTCTTTTAATCAATGAGAATAAAAACCGTAATAAACGAAAACGACGTAGAAATTCGTATTCATTGAAATGACAGTGTTTCATTTTAAGTCTCCTAAGATGAAAGACTAAATAAAATTTCAGTTTTTTCTTTCAAAAGAATTGATCAAATTATATTTATTCCGTATTAGAGGTTCGTTTTAAGAAACGTATATTTGAATGGCACTGTATTTTTCTTATTTTCTCTTTTTTTAAATTTTTACTTTTTTATTATTATTTTCAATAACCTGGTAGTTTAAATGAATACCAATTAAGAAACTATTTTTTTGTCTATTACTCAAGATAGATGAATCCACAGCTTTTCACACTTTACCCCATTTCCTTTCACTTTAACTTAAAAGATTATGTGTTTGACACGTTATGGTGCATTAAATATAAATAACAGATGAAATATTTTATGAGAGCTAAAAATGACACTTTGAACAATGAAATTGTGCGAGAGAAAGAACAGATAACGTATGAGGCTTTTGTTTTCGAAAGTATTCACACATTTCGTACAATGTACAAACATCGTTAAAATGCGATTGGCTGCTTCATTTGAACGCAAAATACTACTTTGATGGATACGAGAAGATAAAATGTTTAGATCATTTTGTCTATATATCATCATCATCATCATCATCATCATCATCAACCGTTTCCAATCCACTGCTGGATGTAGGTTTAATTAGGATCTAAAAGTTTAGAAATATTCTTAAATATCTGTACACATGCAGTATAGAGTATATTGTCAGAGAAATACGCCAGCCCATCAGTTATAGAATTGTATGAACATTAGTTATGTTGACTCTTCTTTCTAAATTTATCAGACATTAAAAGTATCTTCAGCGGTTTACAGCATTTTAAAAAATGAATCTTTGGAAAATTAATGATACTGAATCATTAATTTTTAAGTTTAATTAATCATTAAGTTTGTGAATAAATTTTCTTCCCGAGCTTCGGATAAATACGTCTTACTTTCCATACCACGATTGATGTTACACATACAAATATCTATCGTAACGAATATCTTGATTGGTGGAAATAATGTTTTAAAATCTTCCTTAGCACAGTAAATAGTTTATGCCATTAAAATAAAAAGAAAATGGGTTCTCATTCAAAGTGTAATTTAAGATGAAAAATGTATTGGTTAATCTGGAACAATGATAAATTAAGGTTTGTATCAATTACACTAAAACATAAATTATTTTGCAAGTCACTACTTGTGTAAGGAATACGCCACTCGGTATTTGTGAAATGCATTCTATTTTTTTTATTTGATACTTTTTTTTATAGATTTTTTTTATTTGATACTTTTTTTTATAGATTTGACATTGATAACTTTTATACTACACTGCGCACAAAATTAAGGACCGATCACAAAATGCTAATTTTCAAGTATGCGAATACTCAAAAGAAAATAATATAATTCAAATAATTACTCTTTCTGTAGCACAGCTAGTCCATATAGCATCCCATTTATCTCACACATGGTCACAAGTATCACAGTCACTACGGGGAAGCAAAAAATAGGAAATTCCATACACCTCATTATGAGTCTGAAATGGTCACTATATATGACTCCACTGTGACGTCACTGTGACTGCGACTTTGCGGCGAGTCACCATGTGACTTTACAATGTAGTAACATTCTGACTCTCAAGTGACTGTCATCTGTAGACTCAATTTCAAAGCCATCGTGAACGCTGCATTGTGATAAGTTACCAAATAATGTCACATTTAAGTCACATGATGACTTTCAGGTGACAGAGAGACTACTGTGAAGTCACCATTGTGCTCTTTTGTGAAAAATCACCATGTGACTATAACGTGATATTATTTGGTGACTTATCATAATGCAACGTTCATGATGACTTTGAAATTGAGTCTAAATATGACAGTTACATGTCAGTCACAATGTAATTACATTGTAAAGTCACCTGGGCACTCGTCACAAAGCAGCAGTCACATTAACGTCTCAGTGGAGTCACATATAGTGATCATTTGAGACTCATAATGAGACGTGTGGAATTTCCTATTTTTTGTTTCACCGTAGTGACTGTGACACATGTGACCATGTGTGACATGAATGAGATGCTATGTGGACTAGCTGTGCTGTAGGGATAGTAATTATTTGATTTATATTATTTCCTTTTGAGTATTCGTTTACTTAAAAATTAGCATTTTGTGACTGGTCCTTAATTTTGGACACCAGTGTATTACACATTACTATACTAATGCTATTATTACTAGTTATTCTTTTACACGTTAGACACTATTCTTATTTATCTTCAAAATTTGGTATTTGAGCATTGAAAGAGGTTTCTCATGGAGTACATAGCAGTATCTCTATGTCACTATAAACTGTCCGTTTTATACTGATTTTAATAATTTATTTAATTTTTAATTTTTTATGTTTATGAATTTTAAGCTAGTACTGGACGTTGCATTAAAAAAGAATATCATGAAAGATTGTTATTTACCCTTTAAAACTCGGTGAAGCATACAGTGCACCACCTGTGTCTTCATACTAATAGAAACTGTCTTTAAAGGTTTCATATAGTTCCAAAGCCAAAAATTTTAATACAAAACTTAACCTTATTCCCGAAAGCAATAAAGATCAATATATTATGTAGATACTAAAAGTTAAAAAATACCCTTAAATATCTGTACTCAAGTGTTATGTTGTCCAAAACTCCCATCAAAGGAATGCCATCAATCCGGTATACCATCCATCAAACAGTAGCCCATCAATCATTGAAGTGTGTCAATATTTTTTACGTTGACTCTGCTTTCTAAATTTGTGTGAGATGAAAACATCAACAATTGTTTATGCCATTTAAAAAAATGATCTATTGGAAAACAAATGATGTTCAATCATAAAATTGATTTCGAAAAAAATTATTTTCTACTCGAACTTTGGATAAATTTGTCATGCAAATATTTGTCTTTAAGAATGCATTGCATGTTGAAATTAATGTTTTAAATTCTCCTCTAAGTAAAAAAATATTTTATGCCAATTCAGCCCAAACAAGATGTTAGTTAAGGTTTCCCATTTAAACTGTAATTTAGGAAGAAGCCACAACGAAAAATAATGCGTAAAGCATCGATCGGATAACACTTTCTAATACATTCAGAATACTGTCACAAAACTGCAACACATAACTTTAACATTTGCACATTTTAATGCATACACTGTAAACAAAATACAACCAGTTTTCCTGTAGGAATCGGAAAAATAGTTGCCCTTATCGTACCGGAAAATTTTTTTACCCAGCTCAGAATAAAATCCGTAAAATCGGAATAAAACCCGTAAAATACCGTTTTATTGACTATTTCCTTTGTTTACGGATTTTATTCCGAGCTGGGTCGGAAAATTTTCCGGTACGATGAGGGCAACTATTTTTCCGATTCCTACAGGAAAACTGGTCGGATTTTTTTTACAGTATAAGTAGACAATTTTGAAAATGCATAACACATTTCAAAACCAAGTTTTAGCAATTAAGATTAACAGTTGTAAAAATACCCGAAGTCTTTTTTCAGCCCTGTATTTGTTCTTTATATTTGCTACTACATAGTATGCAAGGATGTAATTCGGTTTGGAAAAGCCCAGCACTTTTAAAAACCACCCTTCAACAACTTCCGTAAATAAACGGAAATGTTTTCGATAGTTTTTGTGCTTCCCTGTATAGGATCTATGGAATTTATACACAACAATTAATATGAAAAAAAACGAAGTCATGCTAGAAAACGCAGACCACAGTAGTTAATGCACTTCCGACCATTACATAGATCATAGACAGTACTGTACCCGAATTCTTGTGTGTGCCCCTGTTAACGAACAATGAATGCTATGTACACCTATAATAAGACGAGTACCCTATATAAGTCTATCATTGATATACGGCGTGTTTCAAAAGTTCGGTGCGAAAATAAAACACTATAAAAAAGAGTTATAGGTCGGAGAGACATGCGGGTTTCAAATAAATATTCATCATGGTATGAGATTTTGTATGACTCCAACAAAACTTAGTTCAAAATCTCGACAATAGAGGGCGCTACTGCAGATAATTCCATGGAATAATTCGATAATGCTCACACAACGAAAGATATGTATACAAAAATGTGTACATGCAATATTCTCTAATGTTTCTGTATCCAAATTTTCAGTTGTGAAAGCAATATGGAACTATTCCATGGAATTATCTCCAGTAGCGCCCTCTGTTGTCGACATTTTGAACTATTTTTTTGTTTCTGTCCTACAAAATCCCATACCACGCTGAATATTTATCTGCAAACCGCAGGTCTCTCCGATCCATAGATCTTTTTTTCTTGCATTTTACTTTCGCACGGAACTCTTGAAACATCCGGCACATATATAACAATTTCAACCTCACACCGCAAAATACTTTTCTCCGTACGCCGTGATGCGAACGGAATTATTTTGAATATCTCTGAAAAGAAACTGTAAATATTGCACACTTAATTTTCAATACCGAACACGCCGAACACATCAATAGCATAGATCAATTTCAAAACAATCCTAGTCAATTTACGCGAATTAGAGCACGGACAGACAGCACACAGATGGACAAGAGGAATTCTTAAACACTTTTCGACTAGGGTTGTAAAGTGCTAGAAAGTTTTGGCTAATAGGAAACAATAGCAACATAACTTTTGCATCATTTGCATAAAAGCATAAATGCTATTTGTAGGAAAGAAAATCGAACAATAATATTAATAATAATACTAAATTACTTTTACTATTGCTGGATCAAGTAATATTTTATAGAATTTGTATGAAACTGAAAAAATATATTAATCTTCAATAGTTCCGCTTGAATTTATTCAAGTTAGATTTTTTATTGCAAATTTTAAATAATGCGCAACCTGAAGAGTAAAAGGAGAAACTCAGTATTTGATAATAATTTCAGTTTATTAACGCAGTGTTTCCTACACTGTCGCAAAAACTCGTTAATGTACAATAAATTATTCCTCATTTTTTAACAAATAATTTCCGTATTACTAGAAAACATGCTGTATCCATGAATTCTTTCCGAAATTCTTTCACTCCGAGCATGCATGCCTATTGGCACTACTAATATTAAATCCGAATTTATTTTAATAATGAAAAACCAAAAATACTATGAATTGAGATTTCTAGTTTTCCAAAAAGAAAAAAAAAAGTTTTCGAATTTAAAAACAAATAACAATTACTTTTCTCGTTCATTCAAAAGTACTCACAATTTATATTTTAAAGTTGAGTAAGTTAAATAAATAAAGTTGTTCATAAATAAAAAATTGCATTTAAAATATATTTTAAATAAACACATTTAAAAGATACTTTAATTAAAATATTAAATGGGGAAAAAAATCAATATTACTCACAAAAAGTCTTATCGAATAAAAATATTTTACATCTAGTAATCTACTTAAAAATATTTATCATTCATGTTTTTTATCCTATCTTAATACTAAAGTATTAAAATCCCAGCCACAATCTCATTCAAGACGAAATCTTCCCGCAATTAACTTAAAAATGAAAAGCTTTTTAGGGAAATTGAGCAAATCATGCCCATCTGAAGCAAGCATATTAATTTCAACTACTATACAACTATAGCCCAGTGGTCAGCATGTTCGTCTCATAACGCTAAAATGGCTGGTTCAAATTCGAGATACACACCGTTTTCTTTCCCCAACTTTCTTCAAATGACGAATATTTTCCCTCTTTTAAAGGAGAAAAAAACATATGTTTGTCAATCAAAGGAAAAAACTTGGCAGCACTGTTGCCAGAAACTTTCCGCCTCTTTCTGATAATGTATAGCAGTGCATTTCTTGCCAAAAGCGTTCATTTCGAATCGTTCAGTTACGTCCCTTAAATCGCTAAAACTGCAAAAACCGAAATCATTAGTATGAAAATCCTTCTTTAATACTAAAAATCATAGAACAAAAGAAATATAAAAAAAACTAATAAAAATATCTTGAAAAAAACAAATTGAAAACTTAAAGAAAACATAATTAATTAATGTGCGCAATTTAATTTTACGAAATGAAGTTAAAACAAATGAAGCCAATGAACCGTATCTTCGGAAAACGACGTTAGAGTAACAGCTTAGCAGTACTAGCAATTGGAAAAATGATACAGCTGGGGGCTAAAACGTCTCATAAACCAACTTCACCCGATTAAGAAGATATATCAGCGGAATTCGACTGATTTATAGGAAAAAAATCAAAACCTAATTAAAATGGAACATTTAATAATATCGTTAAAATAAACTTAGTGAAATCTTAAACAAAACTTAATTCGTTAAAGCACGTAATTTAATTTTAGGAAAATAAAATTAAAACAAATGAATGAAAGAGTCTCTATAATCGAAAGCTATCGTTATAGCAACTTTACCATATTGCTAATTAAGAATTTCTTACTGCCAGGGGAAAAAACGTTTAATAAGCTGATTTTTACTGATTGAGGCGATAAAACACCAGATTTCTAATTATTTATTAAAAAAAATTAATTTCATATTTTCCCCCGAAAGTTCTTCTCTTTATAAAAGCATTTAATAAAGAAAATATTTAAAATATTATGTAACTTTCAAATTGTGTTTAAAATTTAACCGCATTTAACATAACATGCATATTTATTACCCAGATGGAAAATTTTCCGGGATATTTCACCTCCGACTTTATGTGTTTTGATTTATGATGATTCAATCTTTTAACTCCGTAGTTTTTCCCTTTGGAGTTTTAAAATTACGAATATCCTAATGGTTGGTTTTAAATATTTAGGGAAGTACTACTAGCTCTACATATGTTTGCAGCATAATATTTCTGTGTTAAAAAACTAAAATTATTGCATAAAAAATATTTTGAAGGTAATAAAATACATTAAAACACACTAAGATGAAATCACTGGGCGTTAGAGAAAAGTTGTGCTTTAGGACTGGTTTCCTTCCTATAAGATATAATTGTGTAACAGTGTTTTCGTCGGGGAACTAATGTAAGTGAAAAATTTCCATTTAAAATAGCATTCCGGTATGCAGTGTTCACGGCAGAATTACGTGTGAAACTTAGATAATTTTAAGAACTCTAGGAGGAATCAAAATGGAACTCACGTATTATTTGTATTGCGTTTAATAGCAAGGTGGGGAAATTATTGTAAGAAGGGGTGCCAACATATATGAAAAGGCTAATTATCTGATCGTTACTGATAAACTAGTTAGTAAATACGTTGGATGAAGAAACAGCTGCGCATATTGGATTAACACAGGAATGTAACTGGTTAGAAGCTTTTAAAATTGCTAAGGAATGCGTGATATATATATATATATATATATATTACCCTAAGCACAAATCTTATGCGGTAACTTATAAAAATTTTAAGTGTAAGGATAATTATGTAAACAATGAAGAAACTAGAGTGAAAAATGATAGTAAATTTGGTGTTACTGGAGGCAAAATGGGAATAATGAGACTACATTGGCTTAAATATATCTATATTTTAATCCTTTGCGGGACAGGTAATTGTGTTTCTGTAATGTCGCATTCTCACCGGAATCTTCCACAAATTATATTACAAAATAAGGAAAAGCAATTTTAAGACTTTTTTCTGGTGCAAATCTTCCTTAATCGTAGGTGTTAGTGAACTGTCAAACCGAGGTCCCGGTACTACTACCTCTTTTTGACAGAATGAATGAATAAAAGAAGAATGATGGAAGACAAATGTTCAGCCTTGAAAAAGAATCCTTTTCTTTCTTTACTTTTTTATAATGAGAACTTTTTGTTCTAAATTAGTATTTATGAGTGAACAAGCAATATAATTCAGCATTTCGAATGTGTGGAGAAACAAAAGAATCACAGAATTAAATTTTTTCACACATTAATTGAAATGTTGAAGTTTTTATTTTAGTATATATAGGAAAATGCGATACAATTCTGTAAGAAAATCTACACAATTTAATCCAATTAAAAAATAAGTCTTATTTAAATTAGTAAATATTTTCTTTGTATTATTTGTATACATATTCTCTTTAAATATCAATCTAACTGTATAGCATGCTTTGCAGAAGGAGCGTCGCCAGAAATATGCAATACTTTAATAAATATTGCAAAATCAAACAGAGTGAAAGTATATTTTTTCATTATGTTTATAAAAAGAAATAAATAAATAAATAAATAAAGATATTTGGTGAATACATGGTTTTTACTAATTGCTGAAACGTCAGTGAAGGCTTACTGTGGAGACCCGAAATGTTTTTGGTTTCCATCTGTTTGTTAGTTTGTTTGTTAGTTTGTTAGTCTGTCTGTCTCGCGATAACTGCCATAAAAAGCATCCGATTAGCTTGAAATTAAGGATGCATGTTGGTGAGGTCCCCGGATTTACCTGTATACTTTTGGGTTAAATTTGGTTCATTCGTTCGGAATATATAGAACATTTTATTTTGCGCCTAATGCTTTCCTATAGCAATTCAGACGATTTTTCCATTTTTATTTGTTGAAAGGAAATGGCTCATATGATTGAAAGATTTAAATGATAAATTATGGATGATGGGATTTCCTAATTGGAACCATACATTATACATATTAGTTTGAAATTTTGTGTATACATTTGTCAGAGTTTTAAATTCAATGTATAACTAATGGAGGGATTGTATATATGTGTTCCAATAATATAAAATATTTCCTTTTATAAATTTTGTTTTTGTTTTTACTGCACATATTTCATTGTCTTAATTTTCTTTTAACTGTTGCCTAGCAACGGAACTACACCTAAAAATATTGGAAATGTGAAAATATGCGTAATTGTTTGAAGTCAAATCAACGTCGAAAGGATGAATTAAAGCTTTTGTGTCTTTACACATAGATGGAATTTACCCCCAGAAATAAAGAAAGGTTATGTTCTATTGATTTTGTTCAAATCATTTTCTTTTAAATTAAAAAGTTCATTATTTTCATAAGCAATAAATTGACATTTTGCTACAAAATTTAACAATCGTTTTTCTTTTTTTTTTACCGTTGCCAAGAATATCCGATACCGGAATAATAATTTATCCTAAACAGTTAATTTTGATTTGAAAGATTTTCATGTGCAAGAGGAAAATGAAATAAAAAAAGCAAATTGATATAAACGTCAAAATTATGCACCGCAAAATTATCGCTGTCGAAAATGACGTCATTGTATCAGAAAATAAATATTTCCATTTTTTAAAACCAAATATTAACTACATTGCCTGAAAAAATAATTTTTATGAGTGTTACTTCTTAATACCGCCTCATTTCAGAAAATATGAATGAAAATTATTTTACTTTTAAAAGGAAATTACATTTTCATTCATAAAACCTAAACTTTTAATATAATCGCGTCAACGTAAATCATTTTCTGTCTACCATTATTGAAAAATAAGGCTCGTAAGTGTAAAAAGAAATCTAAGATTTACGATAACCATTAGCGCAAACAATAAAAAGTTACATATGTAAATTAATGAGACCACGTGGGGTTCAAAGGTACGGAGCCACCCTGAAGACTTTATTTAAAAAAATACCAGAATTAGTAGCTCATGAAAATTTCAAAATATCCTTCCATAGCAACGTTTTTAATTTATCGCTTCTACGTCTGCAACTAACTATACTACGTCTTGCTTCTAACGCTAACGTCTGAAAACTTCGAATTTTTTATTCTTATAAATAATTACATAATTTGAAAACTTTAAATTGCAGTTTGCAGGAAATTGAATATTACCAGAGTGTGTCTAAAAACAAAGACTTGCAGAACTGACGTTGAGGCTCCTGATCTGCAGATTTACTAGTTTGTAATTTGTGTTTTTTTGCTAAAGTGAAAAAACCGCAACAAATCACGAAAATCACGAAAAAAAAAACACTAAAATTGCAAAAAGCATAGTTTCAAAAAGCGCAGAATGCAAAAATTACTATATGGTATAACAGATTAAATCAGGATTCCTTTTACAAATGTAAAATCACCGCAAAAAACGACAATTCCCTAAAAATCGCATAAAAAATTCTCGAAAAATTAAAAAAAAAAATGTACAAATTCCAACTAAATATTTTGAAAAGAGGATCAAATTTAGTACGTTGGAACAAAATTTTAAAACCGGATTTATTTTTAAAATGTGGAAAATCGTCGCGAAACACAAAAACAACTTGCTACAATTCGCTTAGAAAATCAATAAAAAATGAAAAATCTCAAGAAAGTTAAAAAACCATAAAAAATACATTGAAAATCTCTAAAAATTCAGAATTTCCGAAAATGTTAAAAATCTAATTCCTTTTACGAACGTCAAAAAATAACCCCGGAACACAAAATAATGCTCAAACTTGCATTGATATCTCCATTACAATTCGCTAAAACTTCAAAAATCGCATAAGACAAAATTTACTATATCTATATTATAAAGGACAAACATATCTGTGCGTAACGCATACGTCATTTTGCGAATGGCAACACTTTGAAATTTGAAATAAAATTTTGGTTTTGCATTTTCTCTACTGCAAATTTTTAAACTTCTATGCATCACACATTTTAACTTTTTACACCGTCATATAAGTAAAAAAATTCTCTTTTAAATACTATTTGTTTGAAAGCTGTATCTCAATTTGTTTTAGAGATATTAATTTTTTTGTAGTTTTTACTACAAATTTTGTAATTGTGGCAACTGAAGTACTCCATTTATATTGAAAGTAAAGGGAAAATATTCATGGTTTATTATTTTTATTCATTATATCCTTATTGATGCCATTTTCACATTACAAACAAAAGTAACTTTTTTATAATTTTTGAACAGAAAATGATGTCAGACATTAAATAAAACACGCATTCTTCTTCATAAATCAGCTACATTTTTAATATTTTTACATTACGCTGATAAATGAGTTTGAGGCGCTCGGCAAAATGATTCATTGAGTAAAAATGATATATTTAAAACAAAACGATCATTTTTTTTTTGATAAAACTATATATTTGACCAATACTATAAATGGCGAATACTATGACAACTAAAGTCAAATTTCTGAATTTTTTTTTCGCGGGTACTAAGATTAGAACTTAAGGTTTGTGCGAATGTTCACATGAAAAGTTGTACCGGACAAACGTGACTTTAACTTTGGAAATGCATTCATTAATAATCTATTCTTTTGCGCGTTAAAATACTTTCAAATTGTGAATTTGAGTGGTGCGTATGTAAATTACGAGAATGTGAAAATAACGTACAGTTTAGATTTTATGGGGGAAAATTTTATGATGTGACAAAGTGAAATCCTTTTTACTGATTTTTCATCCCGTATAAAAACAAACATAAGAGCTCCATCGATAACTTCATCATAATTACTCATCTTGATTACGTAATCTAATACAGTTTAATTTTTCAATAATTTAAGCAGTTGAAGTTTGTAGAAATAATACTTTGGTAATTTTGGGTTTAAAATATTATTTGTTTTAAGAGTTAGACAACCAAAGTAAGATGATTTTTTTGTTGTAATTATTTTTGTAGGTTTATTATAATTTCGATCTGACAGTTCCTTTCAAACATTTTAGTACGTCGAATTTCGACGGGTTGCAACTCGTTATTCTAAAAGTTAAAAAAAAAAATTGCTTTAAAAATTGCTAAAAATTAAAAAATCGCACAGAACAGAATTTACTATACCGTTCTATAATTGCGAAACCGAATTCCTTTTATGAAATTAAATCCGTATAATTTTCTCCCATTATTTGTGTAAAAGTAATGGCCGTTTATTAACCTCTTCTTTAAATTTTATTTTAAAATATATTATTTAACAGCAAATTAAAGCGAAATATCGGGTATTATTTCGTTCTTCTCGGATAATAGATGACATTTTTTCAACTCTAGAAATTTTGTTATTCAAACGTAATTATTTCATTTCATAAAATCTTTTACTTTGTAGGATACACTCTCAAGTCTCGATGAATGTGAAACGTATTAACATACCTTTGTACATATCTGAAAATGTTCCCATAACGACCTTAGATACTTTTGATATCGAAATGAAATAATTGAATAAGCCTCCTCAAAAGAGATATTTATGAAAAGAAATTAGAATTTATCCTACTTATCAACTTCTCTACGGGAAAATGCTTTCAGATATTCAAACATTCACGAAAAAGTTCAAGAGTTCATCAAACTTTCAGACAGATTTTACGTACAAATCATTTCCTTGCTCGAGGGAAATATTGGACGAAAAGACTTGTGTATCGAGAACAGAAATAAGGATTGAGAGAATTATGATTGGAATGTCATCCTATATGTTCAATAAAATCCTAAAATTTCAAAGACGTTGTTCTATAAATGTAAATCATGTAAATGTTCTACTTTTTATTTATTTATTTACTTTTTTTTTACCGAAATAAAAAATGGGAAAAAATCCGAATCCGAATATAATCCGAATAAAAATCCAAAATAAAATTTCTTTTGCTATATATTAAAAAATAATGTTTGACTGAATCCGCAAATTCTATTCTATTTTGTTTTTGTTCAATAATAATTATTTTTTAAATGGCGTCATCTGAATAGTGTCGAAAGAATATTTTGGCTTTCTATTTTCTGTTTGATTAACTGTTACACATTTACCCATAAACATCCGCAACTCGTTACTTTTGTTAAACATATTTTACAGATCCTATTAAAATACTCTAAAAATGTCCTCCTTGAAAAGCTATTTTTTTTATTTCTCCACTAATCTCCTAATCACCCAAAATGTTTAATTTCATTTTCACAAAGGGTGAGATCCACAATAATTGACACAAAGATTTTTTTGTTGTTGAAATCACTATTACAGAACTTTAAATGCATATTGTATTTATCGTTATTTTTGAAAGGCCAGCAGAGGTACAATAAAAAAATTATTGTTGGCAAAATATTTAAAAATTTATGCAGTACTTGATAAAAATTAATTGTTTTCATAAATAGGTTCAATAACTTCAGTAACTGACACCAATCCTATTTTGAAAAAACAATAACTGACACAAAGTGAACCAGTGTCTGACACATTATTTGTAAATATATATAAAAAGAAAGTTATATTATATTTAAATAAATTTATGTTTTAAAAATACTTTAGTCTTTATTATCAAAATAAAATACTCAAATCTTATATATGATATCCTACTACAGATACGCGTACCCTTCTTGTCATGTTTTAAATTATTAGCAATACATAATTATTACTAATTATTATCCAATAACTGAAATTTATGAACCATTAACTGACAAGTTGTGTAATATAAAATTTAAGTGGTGCATATAAAATTTAATTGTGCTTACTACTACATAAATTTTATTAACTAGTAAATCTGCAGATCAAGAACCTCAACGTTATCTCTGCAACTCATTGTTTTTAGCACTTTGCGTTATATTAATCTTTCTATAAAAACGCAATTTAAAGTTTTTAAATTACATAAACATTTATAAAACTAAAAAATATTTCGACGTTTTCAGACATTAGAAGGGTTAAATTAAAACGTTGTTATGTAATGATATTATTCTGAAATTCTCACAAGCTACTTATTCTTACTCACCCTAAAGTAGGGGGGCTTCTAAACGTAACGGTAATTGACTAAATAGATAAACGTGATTTGGCGCATTAAAGTATTTTTTGTGATAGCCTTTTAATAGTATCCACATTTAATTTAAAATTGTGATGTTACAAACACCGTTGATATTTGACGCAAACCTATGTTTCAGATCAAATTACGAAATGTTAACGAACCTTTTATTTCCCTTAGCCGGACTTCCTAATTCATTTTTCGTAATAGGGATTATTTTAATAATTTATGTTATACTCTACAAGCTGTTACATGGGACGTAATTCACGTAGCATTAAAATAGAGATAAATGCATTAAGTAAAACATTTCACTCCCCACCAGATATGCCAAGTCTCAGGCCTTTTGCACATCTCTATTATCTTAGAGATAATGTTGGTCTTTTAAATCGCGCAAATGTTCCAATTAAATAAAGTAACATTTTCTGTATTAAAATACTGGTATCCGGAACGCCGGAGGCTTGACAGCTCTGTTCCTCTTAATAAAAACATATAAAATTAACCGACACTTTATCACATTTTAGAGGAGACAGTACGGAATTTCTTATTTGTATGGCCTTACATATACCTCAGTCATAAAAATGTAAAACTTTGTGCCAATTATTATACTCAATTGCGAAAATTAAATCGCAACCAATGGAAAAAGGAAGACCAAGTAAAATCGTGTAAATCGAGGAATCTTTCTTCGTAGTGCTGGGAGCGCAACAACTACAAAACTTCTACAAAAATTATTTTAGGTGGTATTTGGTGTGAAATGTTTATATGTATTTATTCCTGTCCTATATATATATATATATATATATATATTTAATTTGCTTATTCCATTTTTCTTTTGCACGTGAAAATCTTACAAATTAAAATTAACTCTTTGGGAGAAATTTTTATTCCCTTTTTTTTTTTTTTTTTTTTTTTTGGTAACAATAAAGTTTATAAAATTTAATAGAATAATGTCAGTTTATTCTGTATGAAAATGACGAACTTTTTCATTTGTAATCAAAATAGTTGAATAAATAAATAAAAATATTATTCTATACAGTATATAAATACTATTTTCATTTCTGCGTTTAAATCAATCTATATGCAAATATCTATACAAAGGCATTCATTAATTCATTCCTTTTGACTTTAATTTGACTTAAAAAAAACCATACATACTTTCACATTTATGATATTTTTGATGAGATGCAGTTGCTACGCAACGGTTAAAAAAATGAAATATAAGTAAATTCATAAAATAAAATGTTTTATATTATTGTGAAACATATATAATGTTCCCCCAAAATTCATACACATAATTTAAAAAATCCAAAAAATATATTGACAAAATTCCAAAATAAAAGAAATAATTCAAAATCTTTATTTGATAATTTCAGAAACTATCATTTACCATTTAAATACATTAATCAAATGCGACATTTTCTAAATTCGAAAATCATCTGAACTGCCATAGAAAAGCACTATGGCAAAAAATAAAATGTTCTATATATTCCGAACGAATGAACCAAATTTAACCCAAAACTATACAGCTAAATCCGGGGAGCTCACCAACATGCCTCCTTAATATCAAGCTAATCGGATGCTTTTTATGGCAGTTATCGCGGGACAGACAGACTAAATAACTAACAGACAGACGGAAACCAAAAAATTTCGGGTCTGCACAGTAAGCCTTCACAGACGTTTCGGCAATTATTATATATTTTTTAAATAGTTCAATTGATAGATTTCAACTTTCTTATATATAAGAAAAACTGAGACACCTGTCGGAGAAAGGTGAAAGGAAATTCCTGGAATCAATTACTGCCAAACCTAAGCTAAATTAAATTACTATAAACAGTAAATCATGGCCCTAATCCGTCATAGGGATCTTTGAACTAATTTCTAGAAATGTACGAATATCTTTAAGAAAACCTTTTGGAAGGTTGCAGTACAAATAGATATAAAAAAAAAAACACTACCTTAATATTAGAAAGATGATAGTTGTTTAAAAATGGCACTTTTTGTGTTCTCAAAAGTTCTGCCCACATTATTCTGCCACATGTTCTTGGCCTACTGGTGATGAACAAATAGATTCCAAAATAAAAATAAGTTTTTAAGTAACAACTAGACGACATTAATTTTCAGAATCACAAGAAAATGCTTATTTGAGCTAAATTTTGTTAGGAAAAAATACATGTTTTTTATTTTACGAAAATTTAATATTACCACAACCTGAAGAACACAATGACCTCTTACGCGTTACCTGAGATTTCGAAAGGCATTCTCTATGTTTAGAAATCTCAGAAGCCATATACTTTTGTTATTTGAAGAAGAATTCATTAAAGAAAAATCCCTGCCGGGCCGGCCTGCAGGCGGAGGTAGATTTCGAAGTTAAGTATACTAATTTCACAAACAAAAACCAAATCATGATTAGAGATAAACCCACTTTAACAATTTTATCTGGCCGCTTTTGACGAGTTTTTATTTCATTTTTATATAATAACTGGTTTTATCAGAATCATGTTAGGGCGGTATTCAAAAAAATACTTTTCCATGCTCAACAGCTCGAAATTTTCTGGCATAACTCCAGATTCATTTTTAATAGGAAAAACATGAAACTTATTGACGTGATTTTTGAAGAGATTTATAAGCAACCTGTGTTTTTAATTTCCGTTTAATTAATTAAAACTTGATACATAAACAATTGTTTTCTCAGTAAGACAATATTTTTCGTTTCTAACACAATCGCTTCGGGAAATTCCGTTCAAAATGCCCACTTTGACATCATTTTTTGAAATATATTCTACATCTGTCAAAAAATCGATCATTACGGTACATTATATAGTTTCTGAATAAGCGAATCTACCAATTGGATGCGTTTGAGACCAAAAATGAATTTAAAAATGAGTCAGAAAATAAGCAGTTTGGATTTAAATACTTCCTGTTCCAACACAATCCGCTTCGGGAAATTCGGTTCAAAAGGACCACTTTGACAGCATGTTTTAAAATATATTCTGCCTCTATCAAAAAATTGACCATTACGGTACATTATATAGTTTCTGAGTAAGAAAAGGTACCAATTGGAAGCCTTTGAGAGTAAAAATGAATTGTAAAATGAGTCAGAAAATAAGCAGTTTGGATTTGAATACATCCTTACTAAGATGATTTTTTTCTTCAACTGCTATGTATTTTTAATTTGTTTTTGCTGTAAGAATTGGTCCTATCCAAAACGTATCTATATAGATGTTGTAGACAATATTAAGAAGATATACGATAAATTCATGGGGATTTTATATCTTTTGAATTGACGGAGTTATGGATTTTTTTCTTCTTCAAACGCTCTTTTTGTTTTCGTTTTTAATTTTTTTTGCGGTACGAATTGGTCCTATCAAAAACTTGTGAATATAAAAGTTGTAGATAATGTTAAGGAGATTCATGATAAAATTAATTGGATTTGACATCTTGAGAATTGACGAAGTTATGAATTTTTTTCTCCCAAAAACCCTATTTTTGCGCCCCTTGAAACCATTTTTAACGTTATCAAAAATCTGTGATACATAAATTTTTGGCCCTATTTTTAGAAGTAATAAAAACTTTAATCTGATTCGATATGTACAAAATTTAAGAAGTTATAAGGGTTTTTCGGTTTTCACAAAACCCCTCCTTTTCCCATCCCCTTGGTCCGATTTTGCCCATTAACGAACTCGACCGAGATTTTATGCCCCTTGATTTTATGTATCAGTCTGGAAGAGATTGGTGCAGAATTGTGGAAGTTATCGTGGCCAGAAGAAAGTGATATATATAGATAGATACATATATATATATATATATATATATATAAAGTTTTTTACTGAGGGTGGTTTTGGGCTCTAGGGGTCATGATCGGTGTAGATCTGCAATAATTTTTCAGAAATTCCAACATAGGAACGACGCCAATAGGTAGTATTTCATACAAAATCTACCTAATTATTTTACTGACACTAATTTTTGGAACAATTCCAGAGTAGTTTTTATCGTTAATTTATCAATTTTGGCAAACTGGAATATTGGATATAAGGAAGCTATCAATCCTTATTTAGACTTTTTCAGTCGCGTAACTGAATATATACATGGAAGCGTAACAGATTAACATATATTCATTCTATTCATTGTACTCACACTGTGCATCTTTTCTTCATATTATATTTTAATCGTTTAGCATTTTTCTCTTTTGAATATACTTCTTTACGTTTTCTACTAAATGTTTGAGAAATTAAATCAGTAAATTTAGTATGTATGGTACTCAGTTTTACTTCAACAAATAAGAAAATGAAATACAGCTTTGTTATTAAAAAAGGACTTGATTTCTCAACACTACCTAGAAGTCATAAAATCATAGGGCGCATACTCAGATTTGAAGTTTTCCCCAAATTTTGGGGGCTGGCCATGTAGAAATTAGAAATAACCGCTAAACTCAATTCACCACCAAAGGAACGTTGTTGTGCGCAATTTAGAGAGTTAAGGTTAACACAACGAAACTCTTAATAATATAAATATTAAATATGCAGACAGAACAGTCCACCAATACAGTATTATTGTCATTATGTTGCTCCTACCTTTTAATAATACTCTTTTTCCTTCCACCTTTTTTGCAAAGAATGGAATAGAATTAAACTGATGACACATTGATATATAAAATCTAATTATATTAACGTTTAGCAAATGCTGCGAATTCTAAAATAATTGCGTGATTCACATCTACACCTCATTTACCCTCTTTTCAAATGCATTCTGGCATTTAACTAATGTGAAAGAGCCAAAATAAATGAATATTAGCTAGAAACAGCAAAAAAGAAAAGAGGAAAATACGAATTTCTGTTTAATTTGGAGCCATTTATTCTACTCTTTATTATTTTTATTGGTAAGTCACCACTGGCATACACTGCAAATAGAAGCGTCTTAAATTTAGACATATATGTGACTGAAAAAGAATTTTAGACACTTAAGTGTCTTAATCTGAAAATTAAAACATTATAGATGTCTTAATTCAAGATACATAAGCGTCTTACTATGACCATGGTGTAAACGAACTGAGAATAATATCTAAAATATCCGCAAACGTCTTATTTTAAGACACTTCATTGCTTTAAACGAGTCTTAATTTAAGACGTTTTGATTCTTCCCACGCAATAACCACCAGGGGGCACTGCCAGTCGCGCATGCGTTTTAGATGTCTTCGTTTAAAGTTGGTATACGTTCTAATTCAAACAAATTTTTGTTTTTATGTACGCGTGTATTTTAATTCGTTTTTCGCGGAATGTGAAGTTCTGTGATTTAAATTCGTATTCACTTGGATTATTTATTTATTGAATACATACATCTGACATGTGTGCTTGACATCAAATGTCTCTTAGAAGCTGTCGTCGATATAAGCGCGGGATAGACACAGAACAAAAGTAGACGACGCTTAAAGATTACACCCGGAAATTCTACAAAGCGTGTGCAATGGACTTAGTGTTAATTCGTATTAATTTATATCTATAATATTGTGTTATTCATCTTCGTCCTGTCGAAGCTAGCAAAAAAAAAAAAAACTTTTGTCTGGCGGATCCTATTTTGAGAACGAAATATTTCATTCTTTAAATATGGCTAGCCGGATATATTATGCGATTTCGTACTACAATGATACAAGCCTTTCTCCTTCACTGAGGTAGTTTTTGAAATTTCAAATCGAGGAATTTTTCTTACCTCTTGCAGCAACTGAAGTGCCATAATTTCTTTTAGTACTAAAATTAGTGTATTTTATGATTTTATTTATTGTACTAAACAAAATCCTGCATGAAATTTAATTAGTTTTGAATCTGTTCGCAAAAAAACCCCACTAATTCTAGAAGTATATATTTTTAAACTGATGACGTTGTTTTTTATTACGAATTATATATTCAATATCAGTTCTTAGTTTCAATGGATAATTCTTATCTCACAGTAAACGACGGGCACAAGGAAGTAAAAAAAAAAAAAACTTTGAAAGATGACCTAATGCTTTCTTACTTCCTGACATAAAACCGCAGATTAATAAAAGATAAATAAAGTACATGAGACTCGTCTGTTATGTGAAGCTGCCTGTAAAAATATACATATGTATTTGATTTGCAATCAACTGTAATACTGATTTTTTGATTATTTTTAATAAAAAAGTTATTTGAAATTTATAATGGGAAAAAGTAAAAACCTATAACTAGATTTGGTATTTAAAATTGTGGTAACTTTATTTATATGCACTTATACGAAAATACAAAAATGGCAGATGTTACTGTATATGTTTAAGACGAAAGAAGTTTGGAAACTATTAAGTTATTTTTTCCTTATGTTTTTAATATAGAATATGATATTAAGTTCTGTGATTTAAATTCGTATTCACTTGGATTATTTATTTATTGAATACATACATCTGACGTGTGTTCTTGACATCAAATGTTTCTTAGAATCTGTCGTCGATATAAGGGCGGGATAAACACAGAACAAAAGTAGACGACGCTTGAAGATTACACCCGGAAATTCTACAAAGCGTGTGCAATGGACTTAGTGTTAATTCGTATTAATTTATATCAATAATATTGTGTTATTCATCTTCGTCCTGTCGAAGCTAGCAAAAAAAAAAAAGAAACTTTTGTCTGGCGGGTCCTATTTTGAGGATGAAACATTTCATTCTTTAAATATGGCTAGTCGGATATATTATGCGATTTCGTACTACAATGATGCAAGCCTTTCTCCTTCACTGAGGTATTTTTTGAAATTTCAAATCGAGGAATTTTTCTTACCTCTTGCAGCAACTGAAGTAAGTGCCATAATTTCTTTTAGTACTAAAATTAGTGTATTTTATTATGATTTTATTTATTGTACTAAACAAAATCCTGCATGAAATTTAATTAGTTTTAAATCTGTTCGCAAAAAACCCCCACTAATTCTAGAAGTATATATTTTTAAACTTATGACGTTGTTTTTTATTACGAATTATATATTCAATGTCAGTTCTTAGTTTCAGTGGATAATTCTTATCTCACAGTAAACGACGGCCACAAGGAAGTAAAGAAAAAAAAAACTTTGAAAGATGACCTAATGCTTTCTTACTTCCTGGCATAAAACCGCAGATGAAAAAAAGATAAATAAAGTACATGAGACTCGTCTATTATGTGAAGCTGCCTGTAAAAATATACCTATGTATTTGATTTGCAATCAACTCTAATACTGATTTATTGATTATTTTTAATAAAAAAGTTATTTGAAATTTATAATGGGAAAAAGTAAAAACCTATAACTATATTTCGTATTTAAAATTGTGTTAACTTTATTTATATGCACTTATACGAAAATACAAAAATGACAGATGTTACTGTATATGTTTAAGACGAAAGAAGTTTGGAAACTATTAAGATATTTTTTCCTCATGTTTTTAATATAGAATATGTACTTATTTGTTTTTATTGATAGTTGAATAGCTTTTGTGATTACCCTCTGATCTACATGAAAACTTGCCCATGTGGAAATATAATTTTTTTTAAATGTAATTTTTAAATAAGTATTTTCATTTTTTTTTTTTGGGGGGGGGGGGGAGGGGGGATTTTGCATGAAATTTTCGTAAAGCTGATATCTTAAATCTTGCACTGATTATAATGAAAGTTTTGAACTTTTAGAGTAGGACAAGATTAAAAACGCAAATATATTTAACAAAATACCAAAGTAATTTTTCCCGAATATTATTAAAGTAGAATATTTATTTATTTATTTTCATTATTCATAGTTAAATGGCTGTTGTGATTATCAAGTGATGTATATGTAAAATTGCCTATGTGGCAATATATTTTTTAAAAAATCTAATTTTTAAATTATGAATTTTCATTTTTTTTTGGGGGGGGGGGGGATTTTTGCAATTTTCGTACATCTGATATTTTAAATCTTTTTCGACATTCAACTGAGTATAATAAATATTTTGAACTTTTAGAGTAGGACAAGATTATAAAATATATATATATATTTATCTATGTACCTTAAAAGCCCTTAATAGCGAACACTTCGGGACCGCGGAATTTGTCCGATAATTGGAGATGTCTACTTTTATGAGGTAAAAATATATAAATATGTATATCTGCTGATTAAAAAAGTATTCGTTAAATAGAGGTGTTCGCTATTCGGGGAATGTCCATTAACCTCCACAACGGATACTCCCGAATACCGGGCATCTCAATTTAGACACTATAATGCAGGGTTGCGCTTTTTGCAAAAGTACTTCTTGATTAAATGATGGGCAAACTGGGAAGTGCCCGTCCCCCTACGACTGTAGTGCCCCCAAATTTGATGTGCAATATTTGTAAAGCTTATATTTTAAATCTGTTTCGAAATTGTACTGATTATAATCAATATTTTGAACTCTTAAAGTAAAATAAGGTAAAAAACAAAATAAATAAAAAAAATCTAATATTTAGATAAATATTTTTTGTTTTTTAATCTTGTTCTACTCCTGAAGTTCAAGATATTGATTATAATCAGTACAATGTCGTAAAAGATTTAAATTATCAGCGTAACGAAAATTGCATACCGAAACTGAGAGCACCAAAAAAATCAGGCTGTATTGGGGGGGGGGGGGGTAGCACCACAGCCAAATATTTTCCCAGGATTCAACGTGGTCAAACATGGCTACGTATGATGCTTACAAAAAAATGGATGCGATTCAGACGTTTGAAGTGTCTGAAATTCAGACGCAAAAAGTGTCTGAAAAAATTCAGACATTTTAAAATGTCTGAAAATTGAACACTCCATTTCAGACACTTAAGTGTCTGAATTTCAGACATTTTAATTTACAGTGTACGAATTACGATGTGTAATATATTCCACTTTGTTTATTCTTTTAACTTCTTTATTTTATATTATTTTTATTACTTTCATATTAACACTAGACAAATACAATCAAATGTTAGATTTTACAACCGTCCGTGTTATAGCAATTCGGACTCAACTAACCTTTTTTAATCAATTTTTATGTTTGTTACATTTCTACTAGTAGCGTTGCATTAACACAGGATGTTAGTAAAAGTTTTTATTTTCGATTTAACATACCTATGCACATGCAGTACGTTTCTACGCTACTTATTTTTAAATGTTAACTTTTATTCACATTTTATTTACCAAAAAGGTGTTAAATATTAATTGCATTAGTTGTTAAAAAATAAAATTCTACTGAGTTTTTAAAAATAACACTAATTTTTTTAAATCATTTATATTAAAACAGTTGAAAAATCAATTTTGAACAAATATCGTTACTTTCCTTATTCCTTATTGTCGTATTGTCGTGAAGAATGATTAACAATTGAAATGCAATACCGAGTTTATCAATCTTTTGTCACAAAATCAATTACATTTTGTATCAATGCAAACATGTCAAATGGTAAATGCACTGAAATAATTACACAGAAAATTGAAACTAATTAAAAGTTGAGTGAATTTAATTAAACGTCCCTGGAATGTGATTTGAAAAGAATAAAATAAGTTTCTTTCCCAAAGGAAACTCTCAGCTATTTCGTTTTCCTAAAACGTAAGAGAAACACGAATTTGAAAGAATTTACATTTGTGCTACCTTCGTTTATTTGAAAGCTAAAATTTCATTCTAATTGCAATTATGTAAATATTTTATACGACTGTATAAAACTGTATTGAATATTCAGTGTATTGTAGATTAAATTGTGTAAGCATCTTTTAAGGAAAATATTTTTTATTTTTATGGGTTGCTTGACTTTACTGTGGACACGTTTAAATCTGTATTTTAGCCAAAAATATTTTTAATTAATCATAGTTATGGAAAATTAGTTTTTAATTTTCGAAATGAAATCAATATTATGTAAAATAAAAAACCTCTGTCGCTTAGATTTTCTAACATAAAAAATTATATAGATTCAATCTTTGTATTATTTTTAAAAATAAATTTATTTTAGTATTAAATAATTTAATTTAATGTTTACAAAATTTAAAATAAATGACCTGGGTTGCAACTCTGCAAACATTCAGTAATATTATTTTTATTTTATTTTTTCCTTTCATAATATAAAAGTCATTTATAAAAATAAATAAAATAATTTTTTTTTAAATTTTGAGTAATCGTTATCATTGGATGAATTAAACACACATATTCTTGGCAACTAGACAGATGTTTTCTATGATGTTAAATGATATTCAATGATCTATGATTATAAACGATATATTCTTTCCATAGGCTTATCCATTGATGAGTTACTTCATTTAAGTGATAATATGAAATTTTCAATTAAGTCGGGCTTAAACTTAATTAAGGAAAGTAATGTATTTATTTTTAAAGATAAATATTTTAAACAGCAGAAAGGAGCTGCTATGGGTTCACCTATATCTAGTATTCTGGCAGAATTCAAATTGCGTCCTTTAGAAGAACTTATTTTTAAGAAGCATTTTCCTATACCTACTTTATGGTTACAATATGTCGATGACATTTTTAATATCTGGGAAGATGGGAAACAATCCTTAGAGAATTTTTTTGACGAAATTAACCAACTTGATAACAATATTGAGTTCACGACGGAGTTAGAAAACAATAACTCGCTTCCTTTTCTTGATGTTCTCCTTATTAAAGAAAACAATAGTTTAAAACGGAAAATTTTTCGGAAATCTGTGAAATTAAACAATGTTATACCTGTCAATGCAGCTGCCCCACGGAATTATAAGATTGCAGCATTTAGGTCATTTACCCAGCGTGTATTACTTGTTTGTTCCAAAGAATTTTTGGATGATGAAATCAATTTCATCGTTAATATTGGATTATATCATGGTTTTAATTCAAGCCTTATCTATAAATCGCTTGATAAATATAAAGTTTCCGTTAATCCCCCCTCCCCCAAATGAAATCAAGTTTACCGAAAGGTTCCATATTTTCCCATCTTTTTTGAAAAGTTAAAAAAGTTTTTCATGAAATACAATATTCAACTTGTTGCCTCTAATTCTATGACATTGTTTAATCTTATGAGTAAAAAAATATACCCAATTCCTTTTTCATCTTTTTCTGGGGTGTATAAAATTCCCTTTAAATTTACAGATGGGACCACCTCTTCCTATATTGGTATGACTAAACGTCGATTTTTCGAAAGATTGAAAGAACATAAAAATGATTTGAAGTTTCGCAAATTTTCTACAGCACTGTCAAGAAGCTACCATAAAGGACTCATTTCTTTTATAGACTTTGACCATGCTAAAGTTATTTCCAAGCAAGTTATTCCGCACAATGCTATTATTCGTGAATCTTTAGAAATTCGTCTAAGAATCCATGAAGTGTGTAATGATAATGTTTCCTTTCACATACCTGAAATATGGCTTTCTATTTTAAAATGCCAATGAAAATTCCACTTTTTTTCAGCAATTCTTTCCTAGTTTGTTTCTTTGGTTAAAAGATGGCGCCACTGAACTGTTTATTTGGGATTAAGATGTTTTCGTTAGACTGATTTGTATTTTGAATTGATTTCAAAATGTAGCATGTAAAGAGTTTGTTGTCGATTTATATTTTAGAAAATTTTTCTCCTGACGAAGGTTTTAAAGATTAAACCGAAACGTAGAGTTTTATGTTAAACTTGTGAATAAATTGTACGTTGGATAGCAACACCTATTTGTTTCGTATTGATATATTCAATTTCACAATGAAATTTGAAGAAATGCAAAAAAAAAAAAAAAGTATAGGGTAAAAAATATATATATATATATATATATATATATTATTTGAATACGACATATGACGAAAAACATAATTTTTAATAGTTATTTTTAAATATATAACTGTAAATGCATTTAACATGCAAATGTGCTATACATCTATATTGTCTTGAGCTATTATCCTTCCAAGCGTACAAAATACGAACTTTTTGTTTGTCGTCTTTAAAATTAAGATTAATGATAGTTTTAATCTTAAATATTTGAAAGGATGATTTGCAATCAGAGGAAAAAAGACGTTTGGACCTTCAAAAATGAAAAACATTTTATATTTGGGAAATAATTCCAATAATATTACTGTATAATTCAGAAATAAAATAAATTGAAGAAATGCAAAAGTAAATAACATGAAAAATTGTATCCATTTTGTTTTTACGAAATAATTTAAACGATAAATTTATTTCGGCTTAAAATATAATAAATGGAAATAGAAATGAATCTAAAACGATTTTTTTTTTTTAAATCATGCAGATATTTAAAATTTATTTTCTACGTCTCGCAATATATAAGCTAGTAAAAAAAATGTAATTTCAATCTATAATAACTCAGAATGAGATCTTTCTTCTTGGCATTAATTGATTCTTTTAATTTCAATGTCTAAATATATTTTTCAAATACATTTGCATTATAACTTTCGATGAAATTGTCGCGGCTGTGTGCATTTGTATAACCACTTCCATAAAAATACCGTACAGTTAGTAAATGGTAACATGAGACTATTTCGAAAATTGGAATTCGTGAAAATTCTTTGATTTTGTCACATAATAGCAAATTAGTTAACTAAACTTTTACAAAAATATTTATTATATACAATGTTATTTACTTTATTTTATATTTCGGTCGTTGATTTTTTTTCTGTCATCTTCATATAGATTTAAATTTAAAAACATATATATATCATATAAGTTTATTCTTATCAACAAAAATCTTAATGTTATAATATTAAAGGTTCGTATTGCATATAATTTAATGAAACAGACCGTAATTCATGAAAAGATGTCTAATATATTTTAACCATTTTAGTGAAAATATTTATAGACATTTTCGAAGTTTATATGAGTTTATATGATTTTTTGAAGACTTAAAAATAGCTTGATAGAACGTTGATATGGGATAAAATTATAATCATTCTGAAAGGTGAATGTTTTGATTTTCAATAAGGACAAACCAACGTTTGCTAAAATATTAACAGTTTTCGCAGATAACATGTTTAACAGTACGAGGCGGTATTAATATATAAAGGAAAATATCCTATACGAAAATAGTATAGTATATAGATGAGTTTGAATAGAAAAATATTGTGTTGCTAATTTTAAATGTATTTATAAAAAAAAAATGTTTGTGTTACAGTTTGAAAATTTGAGCGAAAATGTCACGAGAATGATAAATTTTAGCTCATATGAAAAAAATTACTGATCACATGAATTATTTAATGTTCAGATGATTGTGTTAAAAATAGTTAAAGTTTAACTTAGTTACCGTGGTGTTTTTAGACTACCTTCATTAGCCGGATTTCCAAGTTTATTACTTGAGAAAAAAGTAATTGTATCAATCTAACGAAAGAATAAGAATATTTTACATTGAATATTATAGAATAAGAATCTTAAACGTTTGAAAATAAATTTAATTTTGCTTATATATTTCTAATAACAACACAGCATAGACTCATTAAAATATTCCAGTGCCACTTTATTTAGTAACGTCTTAAACAATTGATCTTTCTACTTCTCATTTAAGACAAAATTGCATTTTGAAAGCAGTAAGCTGCACAGTAACATGAAAATTCTTTCTCTACAGAACAATCTTTCTAAAGGATTTTCTTCCTTCAAACTTCAGGAATTCGAAAAAATCTTCCGTTTAATCTTTTTATGTGAGGAGTGCAATTAGGAATCATTTAAATGCAATTTCCAACGAAGTGAATTTCGAAATTTTAAGTACATCAACACAATGTATCTTGTTTAAATGTCATGCATTTTAAGACAATACAATAACATGACAAATCTTTCGAAACATAATAATATAGTATTTTTTTTGTTGTTGTTGTTTTTGAATTGCCTCAAAAGACTTTAATGCAGCCTTTTGTTATTTCTTTACTTGTTATCAGAGCAATTAATAAAGTAAATGAGATTGAAAGATTTTGCTAAATGTATTATACGTAGGATTACGATTCAAGATTTCTTTTGAAATTAAATGCGTAAATTTTCTGATTTTCAAGAATGTTTAAATTAATTTTACGCAGGTAAAGTTTGTAAATAGCTATGATAAACTTTGTATGCTTTGTCGTATTTACAAATTACTCTCGGTCTGTTTTATTTTTTTTATAAACTAGAGGATCGCATCCGGGCTTCCCGGGTTACGGAATATAGGTGAAAACCAATTTTTTTAATTGGAAAGTAATATTATTTACATGCAATATATTTTTTAGATTGCCCACTAAAAATAAAAAAGCATTTTTCATATGAAAAATATGAATTATACAATCAAATAAACTTTTGAAATTTATCAAAAGCAATTTTTTCGTATTAGTCACATGCTAAGAGTTATTAGCCAAAGATTTTGCTGCTTACGGCATCCTTTTATTTCCTTTTATTTTCTCTTCATGTCTGTTAAATTAGTATTTTATGTATATTTTTTTATTTATTTAATCATAGAATAAGTTTTATTTTTGTTTACGGAATAATAGTCGTAAGAAAATGAGGTTTCTTTATGTTATTTTAAGGGCAAACGGATTAATCTTTTATAATCGGGCTCCACGCGATAGAGATGAATTTAAAAATTAACCTCTAATACCCGCAATCACCCTTTTTAAAAAAATGGTATTTTAAATTTATTTAAAATCATTTTAACTCAAAACGTGAAGTCACGATTGTCAGCAAAATGTTTGCATGTGAACAGTCACACTCTTAACTCGAGATTCTAAATTCAGTACCGGAGAGTAAAAATTGACTTAATTTATGTTTGTGTTAAAAAGTTTAATTTTATCTAATAAAATTATCGTTTTCTTTTAAATATGACGTCATTTTCATTTACTTAAGCATTTCTCCTAGTATCTGAAACTTAGTACACATACAGGAGAAAAAAATATGGAAACTGTATGAGAAAAATGCGTGTTTTTAAAAGCTTTACGTAATTTTCACTTCAAAATATTAGGTCTCTAAGGGGATTTTGTGTCGTTAAACCATATACAACAATTTTTTATCAACAATTGTTAATTTTTATCAGATAATCAAATGAATAAAAATAAATAAACTTCATTATTTCTCACTTCTCTGCAATAATGAAAGCTATCTTATTATCATCATTTTGGAGAAAATTCACAGAATACTTTAAAAATAAAAATATAATAATGGGATATTTTTTAAAAAAAACAGCTAGTGCGGGCACTTCTACAAATAAACAGCTTTCAATTAGAAAATTTGGTTCAGCCGAAAGCTCTGGGCAAATTACTAAAAAACATTCTTCTGCTTTAAATACATAGATTTTATAGAATTGTGAAAAATTAGATTAAGCAAATTATGTTATTTTGATAAAATTATAGTAACATATCTTAAAGAATAGCAATAAAATTTTATTAGTCGAGAGAATTTTGGACAAAAACTTGGGGAAACCTGATATTATTTTAAACCTCGAATTATTGCAAAGATCTTCTTTGATTGCTTGTCTAATTCGGCGAAGCGAATTCATCCAAGACAGAATCATCAAGTTCTGTAATAAAAATCTCTATTTTTCGGACAAAGAAGATGCACATTGTATGTTACTACACTTACATAAAGTCACTCTAAATGTTTGTAAACATTGCGTTTTATCAGTGTGTAATTTCGATTACGTTATTTTCAAAGATAAAGCATTTTCACCTGTGAAGAATTTCGAAGCAGCTGGGTTGAATATAACATATTTCATTTATGAATACACGCTTTCTATTATAAAATGACGTCAGATGCATCAGCTAAAGCATCCCACTTTTACGATCCAGTCCTAAACAACATCTATAGAACGGTATGCAAATGACATCATTATCACGCAATAATACACAAACCCAGCAGAAAGCAAAAGCGTCATTTAAGAAGTTCGGCAAAACAATCTCGGGTATCGAATGACTACATTGTTTTGTACGGTATTTTGAGACGATATTCTTGACATAGCACGTATTTTAATTTCTTTTTTTTTTAGTTTTTATAAGAAAATGGCAACAAAAAGGTACAGCAATCTACTTTTTTTCCTTTTTTCCCATTTACTTTCAACAGAAATGGGGTACTTCAGTTGCCATGATTATAAAAAAGTAACAAAAAATTTAATATTTTAAAATTAAATTGAGATACAGCTTTCAAACAAATTGCATTTAAAAGAGCATTTTTTCCTCATACGACGGCATAAAAATTTAAAATGTGCGCTGTTTAGAAGTTTAAAAATTTGCAGTAGAGAAAATTGCAAAACCAAAATTTTATCTCCAAATTTCAAACTGTTCCCATTCGCAAAATCACGTATGCGTTACGTACAGATATGTTTGTCCTTTATAATGTAGATAGATATTTAATTATTTTAAATAGAATGAGTTAAAAGATGAATTTCACTTACTATTAACAAAATTAATTTAATATAGGTTATAGTTTGTTTTGTTTATTGGAAAAATTCTTTTGTTTTAATGAATTGCTTCAGAACTTAGTTGTGCATCTGTAAAATATTCATAAAAACTAACATTTTCTGTGTTTATTTTATATATCTTAATAGTCTTTAATTAATTTTATCACATTTTGTTTCTGCTATTCAAAGCACTCGTAAATTATTATGTTTTTAATTACACACTAAAAACAATTTCCGCTCTATTTAAAGACGTATTTCAATTTATATTTAATTTTAAAAAATCACTTTCATTAAGTTGTTTGCAGAAAATATTATAAAAAATTCTTCTAAAGAGGATATTTTTCTTATCACATCTCTTAATCAAAAAAAAAAAATAATAATAACGAATGTATAAAAAAATCTTTTTTTTGTTTTTAGTTATATTTTTTTTTCAAATAAACTCATCAGAAGGAAATAGTTGCATTAAATCTTAATTAATTACATGAAAATAAAAAGTGATATTCCTCTGAACATTATAAAAATTACTTAAAGAACATAAAATTTTCAAATTTGCTACACAAGGGAGTTTTTTTTATGTGGCTTATACTAGACTTCGACTGTGATTATATTGTCCATTCAAACCCTTAAAAAATCATATTTGTTTTTGAAGAGAAATATCACGTTATCTTTTTTTATTTTTTTATGATCATAGTTTTTACCCGACTGCCAAGAAGGGATATGTATTTGACGCGTATCTGGGTATATGGAATTCTTTATACCCTCGAAACATCCCAATGGCTAGATGGATTGTAATAAATGGGGTCTCTATCGATTCGTCTTAACCGTTCGATTGTTATAGGCTAGGTTTTGTTTTCATAATTCAAAATAGCGGCCAAAAATACAAAATGGTGGTAGAGACGAAAAACATTTTTACGCATCCTATTGAGTGGCATAGCATTGGAGAGGTCTTTCAAAATGAAGACGATGTTTCATTGACTATTTTACAGTCAAAAGGTCCGTTTAAATATTATACAACCTGGAAGTTGTGTAAGTAGGATCTCTAGCTTTACTGCAACTCTAAACTTCATAGACATGTACAGGCCTCATCAATACAGTGTTTATAAACGGGAACCAACAATTAAACACAACTTAAATGCCATCAATACAAGTAAATAAAAAAAATAAGTAAGTAATATAAAAATTGTTTCACATTACTGAGAAATAATTAATTAGTTCACTTTTTACGCGGTGTTTTTTTTTTTTTAATTTAATTTTTACTTGTTTACCTGAGTTCTTTATAGTTTACACACTAAGGTAACTAAATTTTGTACCATTTATAGATATTGATGTTTATGTCAAATACAGCATTCAGAATCATAAATCGTCTAATTCATTGGCGAATGGGTTGAAAAATATTAGTTGTAAGGAGTAGGGTAAAAGTCTTTGACACATTTTAAAATTCAATTTATTTGAACAATTGATACATTAAAATAAGATTTGAAGGGAAATTCTAATGATTGATAGTTTTTTAAACACATTAAACAAATAGTTCCAACTATTTTCAACAGATGGCGCTATACCTTTAAATCTGAAGAAAAATTATAAAACCTCAAAATAAGAATTTAAAAATCATTGTTTTGTACAGTAAATTAAAAGAATACGTAACTCCATATCTATTCTATATTTCCATTTTAATCTGCGATAATCTGGTAATTTTTATTTATGGAATGGGACTTATTTTTTTGGACGACAAGAATTTAAGACCCTATTTCAGTGTGTAAAATTAAACAGTGTACCGTTTGCATGTGATTAAAGCTACAAACAGTGCGCATATTTAAATATTGTAATAGATTGTAAGAGATAAATAAATGTTTGTTTTTATGTTGTTTTATGGGGGTTTTAGGTTTCTAAAGATAAAGCGTCATCTATTGGAAACTTTTTTTTAAAAAACAAACTTTCGCTTACAAAATCATTTGCGTCAAAACCGTACATTTTTCCTCCAATTTATATTTTGCATTGAATCTCAAAATCTGTCAAGGAAAGAATATTACATTTGCATGACCTTTTATGTTAGTTTATTTTCGGATGCTAATGAAATTATAGAGGCAACGAAATCTTATTCCTCTAGATATGGATATGCCAGATGTGATGAGTCAGTCTTTTAAGTTATGTGTGATTCATTTTTTGTGCGTCTTAAGTTTTGAGAAATTATGTCATTGAAAAATCCTTTTAAAAGAATTAGAATTCTTTTAGCAGCCCCCAAGGATGAATCAACGAGTGAAAAGTTTGTACTATCGTGACATACCTTTTTCGTTGATGTACCAGAACATTTTTCATGCAAATATATTTTTTTAATTGCATGATATGCTGTTTTTTCAATAATCACAAGTACTTATTTTTTAAATAGGGAAATAATCTTTGATTTACCTAGTACTGAATTCAACGCTATCTCAAACTAATGATGAAAATTTATGGAGATGGAACGTAAAAAGTTGTAAAAATAAAAGGCTTCCGTGCAAAAAAATTGTTTTGTGGTTCCAGAATCCACTCCATCTGAATTCGTAGCTGCTTTAAAGTTCATGTACTTTCGGTTAAAGAGTTTAATATCCATATAAAAGGTATAAGATGAAACTACAGGGTAAATCCAGGTTATATCTCCCAGCGGCTTAGTTTCCCTATTTAATCTATTTCACCTATCGGACGTGTGGTGGAGCTAGTAATATTCTACTATTCTCAGTTCTTATATATTTCTCGCAATAGGCGAAGTTACAGTGATTCCTTCAAATCTAATCTATATTCATCAAAGAACGGTACGTTTGGCTAATGTTGCATGTTCTTATGAGGAAGAGAGAAAACAAAGTCGAAATATAATGTACTTACTAAAGATTTTTCATCAAATATTTGGTGAATATTGTTGAAACATATAAAGTTATGTATTAGTGTAACTTGCAGCCATATTTGTTGCTCTTTCAGAGTTAGTGGAAGGGGCATCCATAATGGATTAAAATTATACTTGCCAAACCCTGCATCCATGATATATATCCCTCATTTGTGATTCGGGATAAGTCGTCCTATTTGTAATTATCAAATTTCATGCGCGAAAATATCTTTTTTAATCTTCAGGATTGTGGGTAAAAAAAAAAAATGTTTTTTCTTTTGGATGATGAAAACCCTTCCGGAGGATAATTTCATAACAAGTCAAGGGCAAAAGCCCATACACTTAGCATTACGGAGGAGAATTCCGAAGCTGAGTGACCAGCCCCCTTAATACCGGTGCATCATATTAGAGATAAAATCCTTCTTTAAGCATATTCATTTCTTTACATAATATTTCTTGCATTGTTGGTAATTTCTTTGCTCTACCCCTTCCCTTTAATTTAAATTACCTACGTTTAACCTTCCGTAGAACATAAAAAAATATATACTTGGAACTCATTCATTATGTAACATAAAAATCTAACCCATTTAAGTTGAGATATTTTTTAATTCATTTCCCGAATTAGAGATTGTACATCGAATATAAGAAGGGTGGTGTGTTTCATTTCTTAGTTTAGATCAACCCCCAATTTCTGACAGTTGCCTCACCGACCGCTGCCTTTTTGCAGAGCTATAACAAAAAGTTCAAATTTCAGGATAGAAATACATTTAGTTCTTTTTTCATTGGAAAGGATTCGTGATTAATCAATTTTTTTATTAAAATTATAGATAAAAAATTTACTTAAATATCATTGTATTTATATATTGTCTATACTTATCCTATACTTTGCTAAAATTGTATATATCTTTATATAATAATTATTACATTATTAAATATCTAACAGAATTGTTTTTTCTTATCAATAACCAGTTTTTTTTAACGAAATCTATTTTAATAAATATAAGACTATAATCTATTGAATTCTACATTTAAACAAGTTGAAGGGGTTAGCAAATACAGCATGCCAGGGGAAAGTAGATATCCTATTTTAAATATCTGAATAGTCGTTTTGATCGGAATGTAAATTAACTTGGAAATGGTAAACTTTTTTTAACACAAAATACCTTTAATTAAATATGTTCTTACGATACATATATTTTTTCGTTTACTTAAAGGAAACTCTAATTAATTTTTTTCCTTTCAAAATCAAAAGATAATTATCCAGGACTTTGAAAAAGAAAGAGACATATTGATTACAAATAATAGAAAGAACTTTAAAAGGTTTTCATGTGATAATTTATCAGTATTTCACTCGAATCAAAAATAGTAAAAAAATTTAATTATGGTTTATCAAACTTATTGTGGAGGCATTCCATGTCCGGTTCAGGCCGGCATGTTACCCACCATCACATATTTTGATGAAACTGCGTGTGTTTGTTCCTATTATTAAAATATGATCACCAGTATTTTTTTTTTTTACTTCTTGGTGAAATAGTTTCTGAGAAAAAAATTGTCAAAATTTTGAAAAACTGCCGTCAGTTGGCATTCTTGACTGCTCGGTTCTCAAACGTCGCATGTCATAAATATAATCATATTTCAATATCTACTCTACGAATCGTCTTCAAATAATTCATGCATGTATAGGGTATGCAGTTTATGAAAAAAAAATACTCTTACGCTTATAACATTTTAAGTGTGTCTAAAAAAATGTTTAAACTTTGAAGTCGTGAATCTTTTATTAAAAATAATGCATTAACAAAAAAAAAAAGGCATTATCAACAAAAGGCGGTATTTTTATTAAATTTATTTTTTGTGGGGGATATACTTAAAGGTGTCCTTCACCTGATTCTGAAATAAAAATAGTGGGATTTTGGGTGTTTTTTGTAGTATTTCCTATTTAAAAATATTTTGAGGCGTATTTCAAATCAAATCAAGCAGAGTCATTCCATGTCAGTTCCCCTAAGTCATTTAATTCGCTGTCACAAATTCCAATGAAACTGGGTATGTTTATAGCTCATTTTAAGACGTAATCACCTTTAATTTTCTTGATCCCAAGTAAAATATAAAAAAAAAATATCAACATTTTGAAAAATTGTTTCAAACAACAAACCTCGGAACATTTCCCGCGCGCTTTTCTCAAAAACAAATTTTTCTCAAAAAATCAATTTTTGGGGGGTTGCCGAGTGAAATTTTGGTGGGAAGTTACAAATTCGGATTCAACGACCCAAAAAACATAAAGTGAGTCGAAATCCAGAACTAGTATTAATTTTGCCAGGTAAAATCCCCTATTGCCTGGACTTCATAACTTAGTGAACGTAGCACCGCAGTGCATGTTCAGAGGCAGCCCTCCCCCTCGCCGTTCACCCTACGTCATAATGTCATATATCCTATTTGTTGCAAATTTTGTCTAGTTTCTGAATTTCGTAATGCTTTTCCCCTAAAACAATAAAAAATTTAAGTTAAAAACAGCTATTGGGGGGGGGGGTGTTCGGGGGGAAAAATTTTGGGGGGAAGTTAAAAATTCGGATTCAGCGACCCAAAAAACTTAAAGTAAACCTTATAGAGAAAGTTCGGAGGGGAGATGGGAGGGCGAATGTAAACATGTGAGTGGTTAAGTGGAATTGCGCAACTTAGTTCACGCAGAACCGCGCGCATGTTCCGAGGCAGATCCCCCCTTCCCCTTCATCCTAAGTCATAATGGCATGTATCTAATTTGTTGCAAATTTTGTCTACTTTCTGAATTTCTAGATATTTTTTCTCTAAAACAATAAAAAAAAGATTTTTTTAATAAAAACCTTTTTTGGGGGGCATTTTACGAAAATTTTGGCGGGTTGCCGGGGAAAATTTTGGTGGGAAGTTAAAAATTCGGATTCAGCGACCCAAAAAACATATAGTAAGCCTTTTTCCAGAACTACCATGAATTTTGCTAGGTAGAGCCCCTATACGGTCTCTATTGCCTGGACTATTAGTCAGGCAATTCATTGAATAATAGAGTATCCACCCAGGACATCTTAGTTCGAGATTAAGGTACTCGGATTGATTGTGTAAAATTTCAAAACGAGTACCACCCGAGTTACTCTAAATAATGGTACTGTGCTCGAACAAACTTTTCATTCTAAAAAATAAAAAAATTCTTCAAATGAAATTTTTTTGGTGTTCATGTGTATATTTTGCATATCTTAACATTCTGTAAATATATTTAAATTATATTAATAAAATTTCGGTGGGTATTCCAAATGTCGGTAAAAAGTTTAGTTATTGACGGGGGCGGGTAGGACGGTGTGTGTGTGTGTGTGTGTGTATGTAAAAGTTATCTTAAAAACGTCTCTAACGGTTTCGACTAAATTTTGTATGTTACCGTTTTCGGGCACGTGAAAACCATTGGGCTAGGTCATGTGTTCATGAAAATTCGATTAGTGGGTTATTTTGGGTCATAATGAGTCAGGGTAAAGCTAATCATATCTAAACAACGCAACGGCTCTGTCTATTTTAACTAAATTTTATATCCAACCGTTTTGGTGGCACGAGAAAACCATTGAGCTAGACCACATGTTCGAGAAATTAGATTAGTGGGTCATTTTTGGATCACTGTGGGTCAAGCTAATTTTATCTAAAAAACGGCTCTAATGATTTTCACTAAATTTTCTAATCTACTGTTTTGGAATACAAGAAATCCTATGGACTAAGTCACATGTTAGAGAAAATTCGAATTGTGGGTGATTTTTGGGTCATTGTGGGTCAAGCTAAGTTTATCTGGAAAACGGTTCGAACGAATTTGGACAAAATTTTGCTTTCTATCGTTTTCGGGCACGAGAATACCATTGGACTAGGTCGCATGTTCAAGAAAATTCGATTAGTGAGTCATTTTGGGTCACAATGGGTCAGGTGTCACGCTAATTGAATCTAAAAAAATTCAAAACATTTTGACAAAATTTTGTAATAGTTCTAGGCATGAGATGACCATTGGACTAAGTCACATGTTCGAGAAGAATCAATTAGTGGATCAAGCTAATTGTATCTAAAAAACGAATCAAATGATTTTGATAAAATTTTGTATTATACCGTTTCTGGGCATGAGAAAACCATTGGGCTAAGTCACATGTTCGAGAAATTCAATTTGTGGGTAATTTTTGGGTCACTGTGGGTCAAGCTAATTGTATCTAAAAAACGACTCAAACAATTTTGACAAAATTTTGTATTATACCGTTTCTGGGCATGAGAAGACGTGTGGGCAAAGCAGTGTTCGAGAAAATTCGATTACTGTGTCAATTTTGGCTCACTGTGGGTCAAGCTAATTGTATCTAAAAAAAGGCTCAAAACATTTTGACAAAAGTTTGTATTATATCGTTTCTGAGCATGAGAAGACCATTGGGCTAAGTCACATGGTCGAGAAAATTCGATTAGCGGGTCAATTTTGGGTCACTATGGGTCAAGTTAATTGCACCTTAAAAACGGCTCAAACGATTTTGACAATAAAAAAATACTACATCGTTTTCCAGTACGAGAAGACCATTGGGATAGTTCACATGTACGATAAATTTAGATTAGTGGGTCCCTTTTCGGTTACCGTGGGTCAAGCTAATTTTATCTATAAAACGACTTTAACGATTTTGACTAAATTTTGTATTGTATCATTTTCGATTTCGAGAAGGGCATGGGTTAGGTCGCATGTTCTAAAAAATTTGGCTAGTGTGTCATTTTGGGTCACTATGCCTTGGGATTATGCCAGTTGTATCTAAACAGCAAGAATGATACAGTGAGAATAAAATATCGAATTTACGACAAGGCTAATTTTGACCGAGCTTAGCTGGGTCATCACTGCTAGTGTATATATATATATATATAAACATTTGAACGGAGGATCGTTTCGGGGTCTGGGGATCATGATCGATAATAATATACCAAAAGTTTTTGGAATCGCTTTCCTCCGAACGGCTGCAATAGGTAGCTTTCTGTAATCAAAGCGACTTAAAACTGCAACAAACTGTATTTTAGTACATAGGTCAAAGCATTTCTTTATGTTTGTGTTTGTAAGTAGTCTCAAGAATATACATCTGTTTTTTATATTGTGAAATGCTAATTATTGTGTGCAGCATATTATTCTAGTGTATTTTTTCTTCAAATAAATGGTTTTTGTTCATCCTAAGTAGAATATATTTCCACTGAATAAGACATGAAAACATAAAAGTAAAACTTTTAACTTAATATTATTTACTATTAAGGAACGCCTTATTCATATCTTCATATGGAATAACATTCCAACAACATCTCCAGTACATTTCCGTTTATTGACGGAAGTGGTTGAATAGGATATTTCTACTGTGCTATGCGTTTCATTGAATTCTCTTTTATCATAATGTGTAATATACATACGAACCTATGGATAATATACAGGGTTGCACAAAAAAAAATTGTATAATTTTCTTTTTATTCATGGTGATTTAAAAAATTGTATTTTCAAATGCGTTATTCGTTTCTAAATTCTAAATTCCACTTTAGCAAATTGTGAAGTTTTGATACAGTATTCAGAATGTGTTAGAAAGTGTTTCGGAATCTATGCCGGAAGCATGATTTTTCGTTCTTGTTTAAAGTATATCGGAGTTTCAATGATCTTTTAAAGTTTTGATCTATTTTTATATTTCTTGTAATTTTTAAAGTTAATAAGTATTAAAAAACTGTACTAAAAATGAAGGGTGATCATTTTCATCTAAAATCTACCCTATATATATAAAATCCTAATGAATCGATTTGAAACGAATTTGTGTAACGATTCTATGAAACGACTTATTAAACAACTGATTACGTTTCACGGCGATTTCTCCTAAAATATGGAATACTTTGCGATGAAAGTAACACCAAAAATCCGTATTGATCCATATATCACATAACTGGTATTATAATTTTAAAATTAGAATTAGTTTTCGAAATATTATTTTTTTTTTCTAATTTTAAATACATTTTTCTAATGATGGCAACTCAAATTTTAATCATAACAGATATTTTTTTTCATATTTTAGAAAAGGTTATTTTAAATTAATTTGGCGACGAGTTTGGCCTCCCTTAATTACATGCTAAGAAATGCATCATGTTAATATTATTCATAATTCCATTTGTATTTCATTACCATTTTATTTAATACAAAACATTCATTTAAAATTGAAACCTTTAAAATAAAGGGCTTTTACTTCATTCTTTTTTTAAACGAAACGAAAAGAAAAATATTAGGCACAGATGTCATATACGCAACATGGTACCTAATTGGCGCAAAATGGCGTTATTTTGCCTGACATGGTAACCCGGCTATTGTTGCTTAGTTATTATGAAATGTTTATTTGAATTTATTTTATTTTTATTTACACAAAATGTTATAAATTGTTTTGTTCTATAGTTATTAATTAATTTTTTTTAATTTATTGTTATTTCATTTTAAAAATAACAGAAAATAATTTAAAAATACATATGTAACAGGTATTTGAAAACGAGGTTTTCGCTAAAGTGTCGTAAAAAAAAATCACGCCAAACCCGGTGCGTATGTGACAATGCAACAAATCATGAGATTTAATTTCCACTTCAAAGCAACGTTTTAATGTTATTACTTCCCCGTCGACCATTATGTCGCTATTTATATTTGGCGTATTTATATAATATATAGTATACAAATATATTATATAAATAGCCAAATTATACAAATTGACATTTTTTTTAATAACAAAAGAACAAATAAATTAGTATAACATTAATAAAAATACAAATAAAACGTCGAAATAGAAATCACTTGATAGCGTGAACACGTGTAACTTCCTTAAAGTCAAGTGAATGTGACATTTACGATCAACCATTACTGGCATTTAATCTTATAGTTTGGCGACAGATTTTTGGTCGATGGTATAACCAAGTAGCACCGTTTTAATTTACCACTCGGAAAATAAAAAAATGATAACTGGCGATTAAAAAAAAGCTATTGGTGAGATTTTCATCCGGCTAACATAAAAGTACCAGGAATTCTTTGCGATCATGGCAACTTTTTTGTAGTTTTATTCGAAAAAATTATTTTGATTCTTTAATCAAAATGGAAACCTTTCTTACGAAAAGCGAAGAAATCAGCCCGTTGTTTATAGCAGCTACATGACTTGCACTATTATAATATAAACGAAATAATGGTGATAGAATAATATTCGGCGACTTATCACACCTGTGGCTGGCTAACATTAAAGTATTAAAATGGCCGCCTGGAATAGAAAAAGCGAAAGGATCCGCCTGTAGCTGTTGGTGATAGTCGCATGACTTAGGCTATTATTATAGGGATTGTCAATTCTAAAAACAGCGTAAAGAATAATATTTCCTAACAATTAAAAATTTATTTACACATTACTATTAAACACAGAAAAAAAAAACTTTAAAATTACTATTAAATGAGTACGTGTTAAAAGCAGGAAAATATTGAAAATTATGTCTTGAAAATTGTATTTACACGTGAATACGTGAAAAGGGAAAGGAAACTTTAAAATACTAAATACATTAATATGCGTTTAACCCTTTCATGGACAAGGCACTTTTATTCTGAAAATCTTGAAATCAGTGAATGGCACCAGAATTTACAAACAAATTTCGAAATACAAAAATTCTTTTGTTCACTTACTTAATAAAAGAGAAATTTGCATCCCAATATTCTGCTGCTAATGTGGCATTTAAGAATTAAAATTTAGTGGTCCAAAAATGAACCACCGCACTTGAAGGGGTTAAAGCAGCAAATTTTAGTAATTGTAGAAAATTGTATTATGTCAATCGTTTTATAACGCTGTTAAAAATACCGGTTGGCAAAGACTCTGTTTACTTAATTCATTTTATTTTAGCTTCTTTTCAAATGTTTAGCTGATCTTCTTTAACCAAACAAGAAAACAACCGTTGGATGTCTTAACAGCAACTGATTCTACCTTAATTTTTTGCAATGAAAGGGAACTGAATGGAAACCCGTTTACAGGGAGATCGCTACAGGTTTTTTCAGTATAATTCTATCTTCTCTAATATTTTTAAAACCGATCAGATTAGCGTGCTTTTATATTCTGCAATGTCTGAACGGGGTTGGCGAGCGTAGCTTGCAGGGGGCAGAGCCCCCTAGTATACAAATAAAAGAACAATAAATCTAAATCTTTCTTTTGTATAAATATCAGGAGATCCAAAAACCCGACTTACAGAACATACCGCTCAGTGTACAGAGCAAATGTGAAAATCATATTGAAAATCTTAACAGACATTTTTACAGTAAATAAATATTTTTTAGATCGCTCACTATCAACAACAAGAAAGCATTTACATTTGAAAAATATCAATTATATATTCAAATAAATGTTTGAAATTTATTTTTATTTTATTTATTAAGCTAGTTTTAATTTTTTTATGGAATATTAGTCGCAAACGCTGAACGATTTATTACGTCTTAAGTGAAACGAAATAATCTTCCGTAACAGGGCTGCACGCTAGAGAGATAGATTTAAAAAAAATCGTTATTAAAAATTATTTAAAAAAAACAACATAAAAATAAGTAAATGGAGATGCCTTTTTTTAAAAATTTCATTTGCAAGGGTATTTCCCACTATTTTGACGCTGTTAAAATTGAAATTCTGCGATGTTTAGAAGATAACAAAATATCCAATAAAAGCAACATTGATTACAGAGCTATTGACTATAGAACATTAACGCAACACGCATACATTTTTTTCTGTATATTATAGAAGAATGAAAATTTTACTCAGGAATATTCGATGTATTGGAAGCGAAATATAAAATGTGATTTTGTACGAAATGCTTGAAAAAAACGGCTTGAAAAATATTTCCAGAAACTTTATTTATATGTATGCATATTAAAGAAATCTAGTTTCTTTTTTCTATTAATTATCTCGATTAATATTTCTTTGCTTTTTATATACTTAGCTTATTATATGCTATTAATCAAGGGAATGCGTCATTAAATACGCATTTTGTTTCCTGAGAAGATGTTTAATATACTGAGAAAGCTGTCTTTCATTTACATTATGTCATATCTAATACCTAGTCAAAATTTCTCAATTCGATCTGACTCTCATATGTGTTACTATACAGGATCAGCAAAAATTACGTAAAAATTATAATAGTTCATAAAAAAGCCAATTGTCGCATCTGAGAGAGCTTCGTACCACAATACATGCCAAAGAATTATATATTTCTGATAAAAAGAAAAATAATAATTCAATATTTCCCAGGTAGACAGTTCAGTTTTCTCAATAAGTTCAGTTTTCTTAAAAACCGAAAAAATATTGATATAATTCAAAATGTGTTTATTTGAATATGCGACAATAATATCATAGGCTATATTCTCAAGTGAAAACAAATAACTTTTGTATAATCTTAATATTCTTAATGATTTATAATAATGTGGATCTTAATATCGTCATGTATCCCTGAAAATTTGATATTTTTTCACTATAGAATTTGACTCGATTACAAGTGTTATGGTTCACTCTGCACATCCGTACCAATATTATTATTATTTTGCGATTTTTAAAAGTTTATATTGACATTTAGCAGTAGTAATATCTCCGTTTCAACCATCAGTTTCTAATCAAGATGTAAAAAAAAACTTTTTAAATTAAAGTTAAAAAGTATTTATTAATATTTGCTACTCGGTCTCATAAATAGAATTTGCATATGAGGCAATCTTTCTAATTTTCGTATAAATGTTAATGGTTCATAAAAAAGAACAAATTTCCATACATGAGAGTGGTTTGTGTCATACTACATGACAAAGAGTCATACTTTTGTGATAAAAGAAGAAATAATAATTCAAATGTCTCCCGGTAGGCGGCGATATTAAGTTCGATGCTCTTTGAAGCAGAGAAAAATCAGAAGATTAAATAACAAGAGTTTATTTAAAATTCCTACAACTATGTCATATGCTGTATTCTTAAGTACAAATACATATTTTATAATCTCAATATTGGTAATGATTTTTAATAATGTGTAAAATAATAGCGTCATTTATCCGTGAAAATTTTGTATTTCCCATTACAAAATCCGTTTCTTTTACACGTTTTGTGATTCGAACTGCAAATCATTATCATTAAAACAGTTTAAAGAATTAAAGCTTATACGAATTTTTAGCCGACCATACATAAAATATTCCTTTTCCCGTTAGAATCAGTGTAAGATGTGAAAAAGTATTTAATAATATTTTCTATCCTGGCGCGTAAAATAAAATTTACATTTGAAGCAATTTGTTAAAAATCTTTTTAGCAGTTTTCGGTTACCTCATATTTTTTTTTTTTTTTGTACACATTTTACACACATTTGTTATTTTACACTTTTTGTATTACATTTTACACACATTCAATAAAATATTTTTCTTCTTCCAAGACAAAGAAGGCTTTATTAATATAGCAGAGATTAGATTTTGTTTTCAAATTTATTTTTGTTTTCTCGATGTATATCACAGTTTTCTCTCCAAACATTCCTAGACACTAGTTTATAGGTATCTTTTAAGACAGGGTATGCCATACTCAGAGCTAGCCAAATACTGCATCGATTATTTTATAGCGGTCATCATTTTTCTTCTTTAATCTATCACATAAGGTTTGACGATAACCACGGAAATATTTAGAAATTTAAGGCTGCACGAGGACGGAAATTAGCTGAACATAAATATTTCAAAGGCGCTAAAACTGAATATGATTTGATATTTATAGAGGAGATTTAATTAGAGAGTCCAGGTTCGTGGATGAATGAAAAAAAAACTCCAACACTAGGATTTTCGAGGACTTACTTTTTTATTATGAACTTTTTAAGAGAAGGGCCATGATAGTACAGTGGACGGGAGAAGTTAGACGGGACTGCCCGACGGGGCAGCCCCCCGAAGGGCAGAGAGCCGAGGTCTGTCCCACTCAAGTTCAGAGGCAGTAGTCGTAAATTATTCATTACAATCACTCACTCATTGGCGAGATGAATAGCAACATCTGTACAGTATTGGCGATGAATATTGGTGGCGTGGACAAAGGAATCAGAGGCATCTCGAAGTATTACATAGAATTCAAACTTACGCCGTGGCGCGGCTATATGGTTACACGTTTCATAACATTCTTGCGGTAAGGAAAAGTGGTTAAAGAAAGGAACACGTGATTTTTATATGCACGTTAGATCTAACTGCAGCTGCAAATTAGTCAGCAATGGGCATATGGTTTGTATCCGACAGAGTACAAGGGTGAGAATTGAATACTAATGCAAGCCCAGAGGCTGGGAAAATATGCATTAGATAACATCGGCTGCAAAGCGAAAAGAGATTCATTTGTATTTTATTCTTTTACTTTATTTCAATGGAAAATAATTGCGGTTAAGATCTTTTTCTATCGTGTGAATTTGAAAGACAGAAAAAGGAACCGAGATAAATGATGTCTGCATTTGAAAAGAACTTTAAAAGTAAAAGCGAAACTTACAGTAGTGAGAGGGGGGGGGGGGGGAGAAGAGAATGAATAAAGACATATGAAATTAACTCTAAAATGTCACATTTAAACTAAATATTTTATTTGAAGGGGGGGGGGGAAGAATAATGACAATTTATAATAAACCAGTAAAGTTAAAAGTTGATTTTTTGAGGGAAAAGGAGGAATAATGAATATATAACGGTAACGCCGTTATATATATCACCCATTACCACCAGAAAAAAAAAACTGTGAATCTTGAAGAACAGTTTTTTTTTTTTATATTTGAAGATTACTTTGTCCACTCCATACATATAAGTATTTAAAACAGATATAACATAATAAGAAAGATAAGCCTCCATATATATATATATATATATAACATATAACTGTGTGCTTGCAATTCTTTAAATGTTTGCATAAAGCAAAACTTTTCAGGTCATGATAAATGGCGCCTTTTTATTTTATTCTTATCTTGGTATTCATTAGTCAGTCACCAAGAAATTGCAAATAATATTTTTTGATTTAACAGGATCCTTTTTTAAATATCTTTTTAGTATTTGATTAAGAGGCTGGTACCAGCATTTTTCATGACCAAAATAAGAGAAGTAAATATTTTTTTTTGTAACTTGTTATAATATCTTCTCAAAATAAAAATAATATAATATAAATGCAAGCAACAAAATACACAGATACTACTTTAAAATGAAATAGAAAATAAATGACATATGCATGTCTGTGAATAGAAGCTAAATGAAAAAAATATAAAAAATAAAAAGAGTAGAAAATTGGTTTTCGTGCACACCGCACAGGACTACAAAAGAACGGGATGCATATAGCATGCCTATGAATGGGTGTAGCCCTTAATCTTGTTAATAAACAAGTGTGATGGCGTCAGTTTAGAACATCAGCCCTAGGGGGAGAGGGAGTTATGAGACCCAGACACCAAGTGATACCTAGGTCCCTGCTCCCCAAAGATCACATTGATCTTCAAAGGAGCATGCGTCAATGTATCATATAAAAAGTTTTGTTTATTGAATTGAAACAACAATTCAAGGGGTTTTATCTCTCTACACAATGAAGTTTGGACCCTTAGGGCAAAAATTTTGAACGGGAACAAAACTTCAGAGGGGATAAATTAAAATAATAAAAAAAAACTGAGATAAATATCTCACATATCAAAGGTAAAAAGACAATCCGAGTGTGTGGAGAGACTGGTGACATGATCGGGTAAGTATAACAACCACAATTTTTTTTTTTTTAAGTAAATTCTAACTTTGTATTCCTTACAATGTATCGAGTAGGATCTGAACTGTATGTGTATTGTATGACCTTAACTAATGTTTTAAACATTTAGTGTAACTGCACTAGGTTACTAATGCTATAAACAAAAAATTTTTGTGTTATTGTGAAGTTATGTTATTACAAGAACGACATAATATCTTAGACGTGTGTCTTGTCTAAGTGAAGCTTAACCAGAGATTTTATTTAATCTCAAAATTTAAAAGAAAACGTGTAATTATGTACATGTAGAAAACCAAAACAAATGTGATGAAAACAATAAAAAAACATCATAAGTTTAAAATGTAAAGAAAATGCATGTGAAGGGGTAGCATCCTGTAAACTGGGCATTCTTTGTTGTGAAACAAAGTGATGGTGACATGGAATGTCATGGCATAAAAGAAATATAATAAAAATGGAAAAATTAAGAATTTGTTAAAACTTAACCTTTTAATACATGTTTAATTTGTGCATATCATGCGAGGTCAAAAGTAGTTCCTGGTATAATGAAAACAATAAAAGAAAATATCTTAATGTGTAACGTGAAAACCTAGAAACAAAATATTTTCAATTGTGTATAATGTGGTTTTTTTTTTTTTTTTTTACCAAACCAAAAAAAATCAATGAACTCAATTGTAATAACAATGAACTACGTTGTAATATCAATGAACTAAATTGTAAGTGTATCTCTATGAACCAAAGAAAAAATGTGTATTTCAATGAATGAATCAAAGAAAAAGTATTTCACTATGAACTAAAACAGTGTATGTCAGTGAAAAAAAGGAAAATTTCAACGACTTAGATGTATGTTTGTGAACACAGCAGTCTAAGTACCTGAATGAACAAATTATGAGCAAGTAATTCACTGACTTAAAGTGTAAAAGTAATACGATGAACTCAAATGTGTGAGAAAACAAAAAAAACTTACTATGACTCAAATGTGTGAGAAAACAAAAAAAACTTACTATGAACTAATATGTGTAAGGAAAAATTCTATGAACTAAGTATTGTCATGAAACAAAAATGATAGTGCAATTGGTCCCTGAAGTACACAAAGAATTGACAATGCTATGAACTCGTGTAAAAGTGTTTTTCTATGAACTCAATGAACTATGAACTCGTGTAAAGTGTTTTATCTATGAACTCGTGTAAAGTGTATTTTCTATGAACTCAGTGAACTATGAACTCAGTTGGATAACCTATGAACTCAGATGTATAAAACTATGAACACAAACCCAGTGTGTACATATGGAACCAAGAGCATTGTATCACAAGTACAAAAATGCATCGCCTAAAGTTAAAACAAATAAACCAAACAAATCGTGCTTTTAAGTAAAGGAAAGTGGAAAAAGGATAAAATGTAACCAGGAAACGCTACTTGTGTCATGAAATGTAACTAAATAAACTTAACTAAGATTAACAAGTGAAATTATATCCAAATTTCTAAAAAAAAAAAAAAACTAAAGATGTAACTAGTGTAATGATGAATTTTTAAAGTTGAATGAATGTGTACTCTTTCAGTAACATCTACCTCAAATGTGAAAATCCCAATGTCTGATGACCCGCATCAGAACAATTTTCACAAATGATCCATTTCGAGATTCATTTAACTATTTGCCGGCTTAATAATCAAATGAAAAAGCAACCGACTGTACACTTGTGTTTATAAAAAAATCTTGAAAGAATTAAGTTAATTTTAAACATCAAATCAGTATGAATAATGTTGTCGGAAACTGACATATGTATGTAAATGTATAGGAAAATAAAAATTTTAAAAGGAATGCTGTATATAGTACCTCCTTCACAGTAATGTGTGTTAAATAAAAACGAAAAATGTAAAATGTATGTTACATTGTTTTTTTTTTCAAAAAGGAAGCTGTATGAGTTGTTTATGGGAATGTATTGCAGTTGTATACTTTTTCTCGCATTTGCTTGATGAATTTTTTTAATGATGGACAATAAGGTGCAAAAGCACTGTGGAAAATGTCAAAGTTGGTGTTATTGCTATCATTATTTCTAATGCAATTAATGCATTTTGGAGGATTTCTACACTGAGGGTCAATGTGTGGCAAGGCACACACCGAGCATCTAATGTCATTATGACACGAAATTGCAATATGATCATTGTATACCTGACACTTAAAACAACGTTTAACATTTATATATGGTTTGACAGGGTACGGTTTTGATTGTATGATAATTTCATTATGCATTAATAATTGCCTAGCATCCTGTGGTGCAAGCTCAAAGATCCAATTAAAGGACTTACTATGTAGGAGCTTGTACTTTTTAACAAAGTGAAATTCAGGTTCAGGTATATGGATTAAATCTGAAATACCAAACAAGATATCAGGAATATTTAAATTTTCAGGGAGGTTAAAAATAATGACACGAATAGGCTTAGGTACATTAAGTTTAGCAGGGGATAAGGACTTTAGAGAGGGATCGCTAATATCTGTAAATTTTTCATTGTGCATATTTTGAGTGTGCAGGTCGGAGCTAAGATATGTGTCTTGTTTATGATTTTGTAGTTGTGGTAACTCTTCTTGTTTACACATATAAGAGGGGATAGTTTGTGTAGATTTATCTAGGGCAGATGGAGGGAGTTTGTTTTTGGCATCTACCACTTGATCAACCATAGTCTTACTACATTTAGTAAGCTTCTTCTTATATTTCTGTTTGCCTGTGATTTCATGTAATCTCTCTATAAGTTTCTGATTTACAAGAAATAAATTATCTTTATCCTGTTTTAATTTTGAATAATCATCTTTTAGCACATTAAAGTTTAGTTTAAGCACATGAAAATTGAATTTAATGATCTGAAGGAAATCTATAATATTTTCAGACATGGATGGAGCATTTTCGGTCTTAAGTAAATTTTGAATAGATGTGGCTTCCATATTAATGGAGTCCGAATATCTAAATAATATCTCTTCAAAATAATCTACCCATGGAGATACAGAAATGGGGTGATTAAAGTCACAAATAGCATTTTTATCATTAGCTGCCATATTGTAAAAATAAACTGATGGAGTGTCTGTTATCTCCAAAATCTTTTTATTTTCTGGTGTTTATTTAACTTCTGTTGTTTACTTTTTTTGACAGTCAAAATGGAAAAAAAGGAGGAATTCTTTTTTTTTGAGAGAGCAACACAAATAATGCAAAATAAATAATACTAGTATTTCAAAAAGGTGTATGTATGCAAAAACTCTAGTTATCAGAAATGAAATGCATGCACATAAAATAAAACACAATCAGTTGCATAAATAAATTATACACAAAAGAAAAATGAAGGGGGGGGGGGGGGGAGGTGTAAAAAATATGAGTGGTTTGTCATGATTAAACCATAAAAACATTATAAGTGAAATATTAATAAAAGTATAATAATTTTTATCATTTTAACTGCAAAAAGTACTTAAAACAAACAAACAAACACACGCAGCTTGGAAGAAGATAATAAGGAGCTAATATGCTATCACCGTTAAAGATATTATAAAAAATAATTCAGAAGTGATTTCTCCTTTCAAGCTGACAAATCAACAAACTTATGAAAATCCAAATGGTAAAAGTACAAGTATGAATAGGGAACCATAACATGGATAGAAACTGATAATATTTACTGATATTGAAAAGAAAGAAAAAAGGTTATAACAATTTAGAGTAAATAATTTAATATAAAAGTATTCCCTGTTCATACTTACATGCAAACTGTGTTTTCTTTTTTTTGCAGAAAGAATTGTGACACCATTGAATTCGATGAACTAGTATGTCATTTTTTTGTAGAGAGCTTTCATTTGGAGTACAAAAACAGGGCGATGGGAAAACAACGCTTGTTTTTTTTTTAAGAAAAAAAAGTAAAATAAAAAGATTTTAGTGACAATTTGCAACGGAAAAGAAATTGAAACAAAAATATCATTAACGTCCTATTTTCGTACTCTGAATGCTATAAAGATGTTGAATGATAGTTGACACAACGTGTGCATTGTGATTTAGTACACTCTTTTTTTTTTTTAGGTGCAGAGTGGTTTCTTTTTTTTTTTTTAAACTGAATCATTCGCACACACTAGGGTAATTTTTTTTTTTTTTTTTTTTTTTTTTTTATCTCTTGATAACACATCACAAAATGAAAACACTATTCCTCAACTTCATGGCACACTTGGTGCATTCTATATTTTTTTTTTTTTTAGGAAAATTGAAGGTATCACCACAAGGAAGCACAAAGTAAATCGGATTTTTTTTGACTATTGCTTCGGACACAATTTGTTATATTAACACAAGATGACACTTTCACGAAATTATATATCTTTTTAGCATATTTCATTATTTTGTCACCAAATCTGTGGGATTCCTGGACACTTTGCACTGTAAACATAAATCACAAACAAAGGAAAACAGCGCACAATTCCTGGACTTGTTGCACTGAGAACTTTGTTTAAAATGTGTGTTACTTGTGCGGATATTTCATACCACAGCTAGGTGAGGACTTTTCACAAAACATTTCCCTTTTGGGAAACTATGGAGCAGATGGCACTTTTTCTTTTCACAAAACAGGAATCTAAAACACACTGATGGAGATTCCCTTGGATATGGTTGAAGAAAAATATTATTTCATAAGTAGAACAGAGCGTTATTGGAGACACAATTTTACACTAAGCGGTCACACGGAATGGAATCGCAGAAATCACACAAACAGGTGAAAATCACCTTTTTTTTTTAAGGAGTGAGGTGGTTATTTTCAGGTGAATGCACATCACAGGACCTACGTAGCAGTTTACCGTTCAGATGTGTCCTTTTTTTGAGCGAAGCGCACCGCTATCGGAGAAGGTTTCTCACTTTATTGACGATTACACGATAGAACAACAAATATTGACAGGAAAAGTCAGCAAAGGATGGGGGGTAGTCACCTTCGAAGGAGATTGTAGCTGAGACCTGAGACAGCAGAATCACAGAGAGATGTTGAGGGATCGCCGGCAACGACAGCACAATAGTTCATCAGGGCGGCGAGGGCAGGGGAAGTCCCGTAAAGATGACGCCGGAGAATGAGTGCTCGAAGTTGGATGAGGAAGCCCGAACTCCCGTGGGGAAAAAAAAACGGGCCCATGGTCATCCTTTCGCGTCGCTGATAAGAAAAAAGGGGAACGGATTGAAACTTCTCCTCGTATTTTTTTTTTTTTTATTACTGTTGGAGAAAAAATCCTGGTCACGGCACCAATTTTGTATAGAGGAGATTTAATTAGAGAGTCCAGGTTCGTGGATGAATGAAAAAAAAACTCCAACACTAGGATTTTCGAGGACTTACTTTTTTATTATGAACTTTTTAAGAGAAGGGCCATGATAGTACAGTGGACGGGAGAAGTTAGACGGGACTGCCCGACGGGGCAGCCCCCCGAAGGGCAGAGAGCCGAGGTCTGTCCCACTCAAGTTCAGAGGCAGTAGTCGTAAATTATTCATTACAATCACTCACTCATTGGCGAGATGAATAGCAACATCTGTACAGTATTGGCGATGAATATTGGTGGCGTGGACAAAGGAATCAGAGGCATCTCGAAGTATTACATAGAATTCAAACTTACGCCGTGGCGCGGCTATATGGTTACACGTTTCATAACATTCTTGCGGTAAGGAAAAGTGGTTAAAGAAAGGAACACGTGATTTTTATATGCACGTTAGATCTAACTGCAGCTGCAAATTAGTCAGCAATGGGCATATGGTTTGTATCCGACAGAGTACAAGGGTGAGAATTGAATACTAATGCAAGCCCAGAGGCTGGGAAAATATGCATTAGATAACATCGGCTGCAAAGCGAAAAGAGATTCATTTGTATTTTATTCTTTTACTTTATTTCAATGGAAAATAATTGCGGTTAAGATCTTTTTCTATCGTGTGAATTTGAAAGACAGAAAAAGGAACCGAGATAAATGATGTCTGCATTTGAAAAGAACTTTAAAAGTAAAAGCGAAACTTACAGTAGTGAGAGGGGGGGGGGGGGGGGGAGAAGAGAATGAATAAAGACATATGAAATTAACTCTAAAATGTCACATTTAAACTAAATATTTTATTTGAAGGGGGGGGGGGGAAGAATAATGACAATTTATAATAAACCAGTAAAGTTAAAAGTTGATTTTTTGAGGGAAAAGGAGGAATAATGAATATATAACGGTAACGCCGTTATAATATTTATGCGGATATACAAATTCCAAAAATGTTTCTTGAATTTCAAAACCAATATTCGCATGAATTTCTTCTAAATTATATTTTTAAGATTGTTTAAAGATAGTAAATGGTTATAAAATGCAGAGCATGCATAATTCATATCCACATATTCAAATGTGTTTGCAGCCACGGCTAAGTATCACAAATTTATGTAATTTCGAATATTTTTAATGAAGGGATGAAAAACATATCAAATAAAAATTTAAATAATAAATATTGCCCCATAAGGGCATTTTACATAAAAAATTATCACGAGTGTAAATATGAGCAATCATGGTGTGTAACTGCTCGAACACAATATAAATGGGTAATTTATAAGCTGAAATGTTAGTTCGAAAACACTTACACTCTTTCTGTTTCCTTTCAAAAAGCTAAATATGAAACAGTTGAGGAAAATAACTGAAAATGATGGAAATTGTTTTAAATTATGAGTAACCACTGAATCAGAAAAAAAAATTAATAATATTTTCATTACTTATTAACATTTGATGAAAAAGCCTTTAATTTCTTTTCAAAATTACTTTTTAGCTCACAGGCTATCAAAGCCTGAGGTGCCCACAGGTGCCCACAGGTTCTGTATGTACGTATGTACGTACTTGTGTATGTATGTACGAACGCGATGACTTTTGATAGAAATATCCGATTTGCTTCAATTTATTTTCTAGGTTCATTCTGATAAGGCGCTTCCCTGATTAGTTTTGGGGATTCATTGGTTAAGTATAAAGGGAGTACGGGGGGCTAATCTTCCCCTTAACTTACATAAATGGGTTTTTCATGCAGAATTATCAGATTTGCTATAAATTTGGTATACCGGTTAATTCTGATAAGGCGCTTACCTGATTAGATTTGGAGGTTGATTGTCTAAGTATAAAGGGGGGTAAGGTGGGCTAATACCCCCATTAATTTAGATAAATGGGTTTTCTAACCGATTTGGTCAGATTTGCTTTAAATTTGGTATACCGGTTAATTCTGATAAGGCGCTTCCCGGATTAGATTTGGAGGTTAATTGTTTTAAGTATAAAGGGGGGGAAATGGTGCTAATACCCCCTTAATTTAGATAAATGGGTTTTTCTATCCGATTTGCTTCATATTTGGTATACCGGTTTATTCTGATAAGGCGCTTTCTTGATTAGATTTGGAGGTTGATTGGTTAAGTATAAAGGGGGAACGGGGGGGATAATATCTCCCTTGATTTAGATAAATGGGTTTTTCTGTCCGATTTACTTCAAATTTGGTAAACCGGTTTATTCTAATAAGGCGCTTCCCTGATGAGATTTGGAGGCTTATTGGTTAAGTACAAACATGTGAAATTAGGGGGGGGGCGTTAATCCTCCCCTTAATATATTTTTCGAGGAACATTATTCTTTGAAATAGGAGTATAATATACAATCAGTGTGAATAACCTGTGAGATCAATGCCGTCAGTTTAACTGGGCACTTTTCATTTTATTTTTATACTAGGGGGCTCATCCCCCCGCAAGCTATGCTTGTCAACCCCCGTTCTGAAACCGTAGAATCTAATAGCACACTAATTTGATCCGGTTATAAAAGGTTAGAGAAGATTGAATTATAATGAAAAAACCTGTAGCGATCTCCATGTATACGGGTTCCCATTCAATTTCCTTTGTTTGCGAAAATTTAAGGCCGAATCAGTTGCTTTTAAGACATCCAATAGTTGTTTTCGTGTTTGATTAAAGAAGATCAGTTAAACATTTGAAAAGAAGCAAAATTAAAATGAATTGACAGAGTCTTTGCCAAACGGTATTTCGTAACAGCGTCATAAAACGATTGACATAATACAATTTACTACAATTACTACAATTTACTGCTTTATCCCCTTTAAGGGCGGTGGTTCATTTTTGGACCACTTAATTTTAATTCTTAAATGCCGCATTGGCACCAGAATATTGGAATGAAAATTTTCCTTCTATTAAGTAAGTCAACAAAAGCATTTTCGTACTTCGAAATAAATTTGCTTGTAAATTCTGGTGCCATTCACTGATTTCAAAATTTTACGAATAGAAGTACCTTGCCCCTGAAAGGGTTAAACGGATATTAATATATTTATTATTTTAAAGTTTCCTTTCTCTTTTAATATTCACGTGTAAATGCAATTTTCAAGACGTAATATTCAATATTTTCCTGCTTTTAACACGTACTCCTTTAATAGTAATTTTAAAGTTTTTTTTTTTTTCTGTTTTTTAATACTCACGTGGAAATAATTTTTTAATCGTAAGGAATTATTGTTCTTTGCGCTGTTTGTAGAATTGAAAACAATCTCTATAATAACAGCCTAAGTCATATGACTATCATCAACAGTTCCGGACGGATTCCTTCGTTTTTTATATTCCAAGCGGCCGTTTTGGTATTTTAATGTTAGCCAGCCTCAGGTGATAAGTCGCCAAATACTATTCTATCGCCACCATTTCACCTATATTATAATAGTCCGTCATGTAACTGCACAATAACAATTGCGGCCCTTCGTTTTCCTTATGAAAGGTTTCCATTTTGATTAAAGAATCAAAATTATTTTTTCGAATAAAACTACATAAAAGGTATTATGATTGTAAAGAATTCTTGGTACTTTTATGTTAGCCGGGTGCAAATCTCGCCAATAACTTTTTTTAACTCGACAGTTAGTCTTTTTTTATTTTTCGAGTGGTAAATTAAAACGGTACTACTACTTTGTTATCCCGTCGACCAAAAATCTATCGCCAAACTATAAGATTAAATGCCTATAATGGTTGATCTTAAATGTCACATTCACTTGGCTTTAAGGAAGTTACACGTGTTTACGCCATCATGTGATTTTTATTTCGACGTTTTATTTCTATTTTTATTAATGTTATACTAATTTATTTGTCCTTTCGTTATTTAAAATAAGAATTATATCAATTTGCATAAGTTGGCGAGTGTTTGGCGATTTATATAATTTGGCGAAATTGGTCGACGGGATAACTAAGTAATACCATTAAAGCAGTGCTTTGAAGTTGAAATTAAATGTCATGGTTTGTTGCATTATTTAATATTTGTTTGGCGAAAACCTAGTTTTTGTATACCAGTTACATATGTATTTTTAATTTTTTTGTCTATTATTTTTAAAATGAAATAACAATAAATAAAAAAAGTTTAATTAATAACTATAGAACAAAACAATTTATATATACATTTTTTTTAAATAAAAAGAAAATAAAGGTAAATAAGCATTTATTAATAAATAGGCAGCAATAGCCGGGTTACCATGCCAGGCAAAATAACGCCATTTTGGCGCCAATTAGGTACCCGTGCGTATATGACATCTGAGGCTAATCTTTTTCTTTTCGCTTCGTTTAAGAAAAAAAAAATAAAAAATAAAATCCATTCTTTTTAAATGTTTCAGTTTTAAATGAAAGTTTTGTATTAAATAAAATGATAACGAAATACGAAAAAAAAAAAAAAAAAAAAAAGCATTGCTCTTAGCATAGATTTAAGGGAGGCCAAACTGGTCGCCAAATTAGTTTAAAATAATAACCTTTTCTGAAATATCTGTTCTGATTAAAATTTGAGTTGCCATCATTAGAAAAAAGCAGTTAAAATTAGAAAAAAAAAATTAATATTTCGAAAACTAATTAGAATTTAAAAATATTTAATTAAAATTTTACTAGCCCTATTTCTTGATATGTATTTTTGTATTGGCAGAATAAATTAAACAGAATATTTATTTGTTTGAATACGGCATGATTTTGATTATTTCTTTCTAAATTTAGTAGTAAGAAGTATTTTAAATTAAAATAAAAGCACAAAAGAATGATATAAAATAATAGGATTATAATATGAGAATAAATAAAACACTTTTTAATAATAAAAGAACTACATGTTTCATTTTGTAACAAAAAAATCCTTTGACAATGAAAACAAACATCTATTTCAGATGCATTTTTAAAAAAATCTACAACGAGGTTATGTTTATAAATAATGATCATTTTCTTTAGTTTTCATTATAAGAATTTTCCACTAATAATTGTTGTAATAATTATTCCAAAATAATTGTTTAAATAAGAGTTTGAAGTATTTAGGTCTTTTTGTGTTTAATACATGAATTTCTTTCTATATAATATTTTGTGTGACAATTTCTTTGAATGAAATTTTATATTTGTATTTATTGGTAAAACATAGTTCAATATAGTTCAATATATGTGCTAAAATATAGTAAATTAAAAAAATACCAGTTATTTCCATTACGTAACACAATATTTCAATAGGTCATTTCAAATCATAATTAAATCTAGGACTAGAAAAATTTTCGAAATAGAAAAAAGATGAAAGGTGAGAAAAGATTTGATCTCATGCAATCAATTCCTCATTCATATAATTTCAACAGAGCTTCGAAAATATTCTAAAACTACTCAAAATGAGCTTTGAAACATAATAAAAGAGATTTATTAAGACAGACGATACACATTTTTACAGTGGTAAAGAACACACAATTATATATTACTAAAACATAAATTTCAGCCAACAAAATTTTGATTTTTTTGTTACTTTTGGAAAAAGTACCGCACGTTGTTATAAAAAATAAGTAAAGCCAAGCGAATTAACAAAGAGTGGACACGAGGTTAAGAACACAGAATCCGTCTACCACAATGATAGAATATAATTAGTGGATATACATATCACAAGGATAAAGAGCAATATGCAAGGGGTCTAAAAAACAAGCCCCAAAGTCCCCCAAATTTTGACATTTAGTACAAAATAATAGATAAGTTAGATAATATAGATAAAATTGATAAATTACATGCACTTATGAGTGGCCAAATGGTACAGTTGGCAGAGCGCCAGACTTGTAAATTTTCACTTTCGGAACTCTGTGGGTTCCATACCCCGTCCAGACTTCGTTTTTCGCTATCAACTGCATACTTCAATATTTGTAAATTTATAAACTTCTTCACTAGACGTGTTTTTACATTTTGATTACGAAACTAAACTAAAGAACTACGTCTAATCTCCCCAAAAACTTTAAAAACAAAATGTCATACTGCAGCAACGGATGGCTCTTAAAACTTTAACTCAAACAAGATTACACATTCTAAACCCAACCCGTTTATTTTCATTAGCGCACATGCTTTGCTAAAAAACACCTGCAAATCTGTGCAATTAATAAATACTAACGTAAATAAAGATTTTTTTATTGTCGAAAACAGTTATTCTAATGCCAAACAAAAGATCCCAAGGGAAAAAAATCGAAAATGTATAAAATTTTTACGTTGTTAAGTATTAGAAAAGGTAAAGTTAAATTATCATATTTTAGTTTTATGCAGCACAATTTTATTGACTTCGTTAGGAAGAATAAAAGTTTATACGTGTAAAGAAACTATAAATAAACGTGAATAAAATAAAAATTTTGCCGTTTGAGGAATTCTATGTGTTTTTTTTTTTTTTTTAGATCTATAAAATTGCAATTTCTCTGTAAATAAATAAATATATGCGCGCAGAAGCAAGTTTATATTTAAATTAAATAATAATATATACATATATATTTTATTCTAGTTCGAAAATAATTAATCATTATTTTGTCTGCGGGAAAGAAGAAGAAAAAGAAAAAGTCTTAGTGGGGTAACAAACCCACAAAAAAAAAAAAAAAGAAAAAAAAAAAAAAAAAAAAAAAATTAAAGTTTTCCGCTCCGCCAAGTATACCGTTTGGCCGCTCAGAAATGCGTGTAATTTATCCGATTATGTACTAAATCCTCAAATTTGGGTGACTTTGGGCCTTGTTTTTTATGACCCCCTTGAATATTGCGCTTTATCCTTGTGATATGTTTATCTACTAACTATACTCTATCATTGCATAAAGTGTCGCCGGATACTGTGTCTGCAACCTCTTGTTTAGAAAGTCTTAGTATTCTTTTAGCAACGATTTTTTTCAGTAATACAATTACTAATTCATACATTTATCGTACGCAACCCTTCTGTGCTTGAGTAATACTCCCACTTGACCGTTTATTTAGGTATCACGTCAATTTCGAATTTTTCCAAATATTAAGTTTTATTCCTAAGAATGTGTTAAGTCTAAATAAAGATAAAAATGTTAAAACACAGTATCATTTAAAAATATATATATTTAATTCCGGTTTATCATTTTTTTAAAAATCTGTTTACATAAATTTAAATGAATCGGTTTCAAAATTTTAAACTGCCATCTCGTCAAACTCGGTGAAATGAGTACCAAGCTTACTTTGAACTAAATACTGAGGGTTCCGCATTAGATTGATCACCTGAAATGGGATATATATATATATATATATATATATATATATATATCCGAAATATGTGGAATGCAACATATGTTGCATTCCACATAAGGGACCTAAGAGCACCCCAGAAAAGAAAACAGGGTGAGGCACTATATGTCGATGTCCTTAATGGATTGTATCGCCGCAGAGTTTAGAGTTTTAGTTAAATAAAATAGGAGTACATTACTATGACTATAGCTAATATCTTCAATCAGAGATGACATTAACTCGACTTTAAAATGTAACTATGTGTACTTGCGATTTTACGATTAAGTTGCATTACATGATTGTACTGCAATACGGAAGACAGTATATCCTTTAACTAAATTAATTAAAGATAATCTCTGTTGATTAAATTTCATCATAAAAACAATTCTTAAAAAGTTGCTTTTTAAAATTTATTCTTTGATCCAGTTGTATGTTATGTTGGTGTAGATAGGTATTAAATACAGGGTGTCTACTAATTAGGTGGGCGATTTCGTAGGTTAAGAACGTTCGAAATATTAAATGAAATTAACTAGTTAAGAGCCAGAGTAGTAGTAATATTGCCGTAGTTTATTCATAGATGGCGTTATGTGTCATAACGGACGCTTTCGCTTAGCGAGCGGAGGTGTTTTTTAATGGCCACCACGATCACGAGATCTTTAACTGTTTGATTTCGGTGTATGGTGTTATCTAGTCAAGCGATTTTAGTTGTCACTTATGGCTAATTTGGGTTTAAAACTTTATGTAAACTTATATTGATTTAATAGCTTTCCTTTCTACATTTTAGTGCTTATAGAACTTCTTTATTTTAAAAGCAATCCCTTAATTACCTGGAATATAATGTTAATTGTTTCCTATAACGTAAATTAATTTAAAAGAACCGACATTAAATTTAAGTGTTTCATAGATGGCGTTAGCCGTTCCGTAATCGGTTATTCTCATGCCTACCCTTTTTGTAAAGTGGAATCGTCTCCAGTTCAAAGGTATAAATTGCCTTTCACTGAATCAATTGCCGCGCTCTCTCTTTTCTGTTCATTTCTTTAAAGTTATCATTATGATTTTAATATGTTTGAGTTTAAGTTACAGTAAGATATTTAGTTTCAGTTTTACGATGTTTTTAGAAAACGGTTTTAGCTATGATTTAAATTTAAGCTGTTTTGAAAAGCTCTAGGTGTATTGAAGTTAATCCGGTTTTAACCAAAGTTATTTTTAATGATTCACTTAGCTATTTTAAACAAAGTTGGCTCTGAATATTTTTCAACTTAAATCTGTATTTTTATAAAGTAATTGAATGGAATAGAATTTAAATAAAGAACTGTCGTCAACAATATCTGACTTTTCTATGGATTGAACACACAGTTTTGTAACGGGTATCTTCCACAGCACATTTACAGTCCCTCTGCTTTTGGCAGTATAAGTGTATATCAGACCTGTATTGATACAGGCTAAGATATGGTTTTTTCTAAAGAATCAAGTGTATAAGTCGCCACTTCGTGCATGCATTCCTGAACAGAAATCAAGAATCTGCACTGCAATTAATTGGATCGACGGAAACATGCTGGCGAATCTGTAGCAAGAAATGACTTACCAATGGGACATTTGCAGACTCACGAAAGGAAGTCACTCCGAACATTTGTGATAATTGTAAACTTGAAAAATGTTTCTATCTTACAACACTATGTGCTTAATTTTTTCCTGTCAATTCCATTCAACAAATCGTTCTTTTTACCCAACTAATTTGTAGTGCGTTGTATTACGTTAGATTTTAGCAAAATATGACTTACGCTTCTAAACTAAATTTTACCCATGTTTGGAGCATTGCCATCCATATTCTTTTAAACAAGCCTGAAATAGAACCTATCCGGCGTCTTTGATAATGTTTTCAGACATCATTCAAATTATATATTTTGTTTTTTATTTCAAAATGAAATATAAATAAACAAGCGTGGTAGCTTGCCAGAAACATTAAGAAATTTTCAAGTTTATTTGCTATGCATCGTAACTCTGCATTAAGGACATTTGTTTTCTAAGTAACATCATGCGATAGATGTTTCAAATCAGAATATATTTTTGAAAGACTTAATAAAAACCTGTGTTATTTCCATTTTCGTTAAGCAACTATGCCTGATATTATATCAAATGCAATCAAAATAATTTTATAAATGTATCATAAAACTTAAAAATAGTAGCGTGTTTAAGTACATTTTAGTCTTATTCCGTTGGCCATGCAACCATTATCGGATATGGAAAATAAAGAATTATCCATTCAAAAAAATAACAAATAATCGGCGAATTACGAGTTTTACTCGCATACAAAAGGTTCCGCATAGTAAACTTATTAATTACTAACTGGAATATTCCAAAAAACATAGCTAAAATAATAATAAGACTTTGCAAAAAATTTTGACTTATTTTATGAATTATTTCTCACTAATTGTCTTCCATAATTCAATTAAATATGAGTGAGAAACGCTGACAGTTTATCACTACGATTCGAATCACCAAAAACAAAGACCAAAGTTTAAACTTGGCATTGTGCCAAACCTGCATCTAAGGGACTTGTAACTTGTTAAAAATATCAAAGTTTATTTACACACTCCACATCTCTAGTTTAAGGAAACTTATTTTCTAAATAAAATCATTTGATAAATGTTTCGAATCAGAATATATTTTTGAAAGACTTAATGAAAACGTATGTTATTTCCATTTTTGAAAACTAAAGGTTCGTGATAGTTTGTTAAATGTAATATAAATAATTTCACAAATGTATCATAAAAATTTAAAAATAACAGCGTGTTTTAATACATTTGATCCCCCTTTATTAGGCCTTTGTAACCATGGTTGGATCTAGAAAATAAAAGGAATAAACCAATGAAAAATGTTTAAAAAAGAAGAAATATAATACGAAATAAAGGGGTATTTAAACGTTCCAAAAAAAAAAGAAATTAAAAAAATTAATCGATATATAAATTATAAACGAAAGAAAGTAATATAAAAATAGTTTCAGAGATTTTTTTTTATTGAAAAAATAAATAAAATAAATAAATAAATGAAGAATAAATATTCAAGAGTTAGTTAATGTAAAATCAAATGGATGAATATTTAAAAAAGATAAATAAATGGAAGCGATCAGAATTTAAGGAATGTAATATACTAAAATGAAATAAATTTTTGAAAGCTGCTGTTACTTCAAAATTGTACGCTGATTGTTGAAAAAAATATTTAACTGTATTTTCTAACATACGATAAAAAAAAAAAAAAATAGTTCTAGAATTTCCGCAAATGTTGGTCTTTTAAATAAGACAAAATGCCCAGGTCCCTTATTTTTTTCATAAGATATTAATTTTCCTTTACCATACTCCAACGCATCCCAATAAGTGGTAAAGGTACTTTGGTGGGACGTACATTTTTTACCTCTTTCTCAGTCAAATGTAAACTTTGACATTTCTTTCCTTTTTACTAATTATGTCACTTATTTTACGTGAAGAAATATTATAACCATGTTTTTTGAAACTTTTTTAAATAATTAAAAACGCGTATTTTTCTTCGTAAAGCCCCAATACAACATAGTCTTTGATCCGTTCTTTATTTTCCAGCACCATTCTGTAAGATAAAAATAAAGCGCAAACATCAGTGTGACATGTATAATAAAGCTACAAAGAGAAGAAAAAATATAACATTTGAAAAAGTGTCAAATCCTTTTATAATATTTCTTTTCAGTTTTCCTTAAATATTTTCAGAATATATGAAACGTAAAAATAAATTTCTTCACAAAAGTCTGTTTGCATTTGTTTTGTACCAAACATCAAAGAGCAGAACCTCAGAGTATCTAGCTTGACATAAATTTGAATGTTTGCATATTTGCATAAAGAAAATGACATTTTTCCTCTTTCTGTTTCAAAATCTTCAAAATTATTTCAAAGAGAATATTCATTGTAATGATATGGGGAATTTATAAAACTGGAAAAGTAATATATTTTACAAAAAAAAAAAAAAAAAAAAAAAAAATGGATAAAGTAATAACTCTGAAATGAATAAACGCTTGCCTTTCCCCCCTCCTTTCCCTCAGATTCCTTTACAGCTGTAAATATAATATTATTCAGTATGCACATCAATAGTGAAAGTGCTATTCTTTTATTCTTGCATTTTTACATGTTGTTTTTTCTTTTGACACTGAGTATTTCTAAAATAATGTTTTTCCACAAAAAATGGAAATTTTATAAATTTTTATATTAAAACAAACGAATTATTATAAAGTTTCAGTAAATATATATATATATATATATATACGTGTGTGTGTGTAATATATCCGGGGCCCAGGCAACGGGGTGCTCTGACTCGGGGGCGATTACGGGGCGCTGTTGAGCATAGCGGCCCGCTCCGCACGCCCGGTATTGTGCAGGGGCGCTTGCTGGTTCATCGAACGGCATGATTTTCTGGTAGTCGTGGTCAGTTCATGGTGAGTAAATATGAGTGCAAGCAAAGGAGATAGAACACTTTGGACCTGGTTTTATTGGGTCTTTCCATTACAGGTTGTCTGTAACACCAGGTCCAGATGACTTGAGAGATGTCGCGGCCACGCGTCTCCAATGCGCAGCCGGAAGGCGGCAGTTACTTTAGTACTTCATGGTCGTAAAAAGCCACGGGTTTTCGGTGTCCCGTCTTAAATATGGAATATTTCCGCTAGAGTTTGACACTAAAGAAATAGAAGGTGATAACATTTAATAGGCTAGATTCCAGGCCATATGAGATTTTATGGGTTTGGCCAATCTAGGCTTTAGCTCAAACCACAAGAAATGATAATTGCATTTAACTCAGCTAAACAAATGTTAATATGCAAATGCTAACTGCTACATAACACATAATGGATATTCTCGAGACTAAATATTCATAGAAATAAGGATGGCATACAATATGAAAAAAAAAATGTTCGAAGAAAATAAAATGTCCGGTGGTTGTTTACTAAAGTCCATCGCACAACCACTCTTTTAAGTTCTTGTTCATATTGTAGCCGTACACATTTTTTAATCATATTTAACTTATAATTATTAAAATATATAACATACAAAAATTTAAGATATAAAAAAATCCCGCCGGCCCGGCCTACAGGCAGAGGTAGATTTCGAAGTTAAGTATACTAATTTCACCAACAAAAACAAAATCATTATTAGATATAAATCCACTTTAGCAGTTTTATCTGTCTGCTTTTGACGAGTTTTTATTTCATTTTTATAAAATAGCTGGTTTTATCAGAATCATGTTAAGGCGATATTAAAAAAAAATATTTTTTCATACTCAACAACTCGTAATTTTCTGGCACATTTTCAAGATTCATTTTAATTAAAAAAAAATTATGAAACATGATGACGTGATTTTTGAAAATATTTATAAGCGACCTGTGTTTTTCTTTTTCTTTCAATTAATTAAAACTTGATTAATAAACAATTATTTTCTCAGTAGGGCAACATTTTTCGTTTCTAACACAATCGCTTCGGTAAATTCTGTTCAAAATGTCCACTTTGACATCATTTTTTGAAATACATTCTGCCTCTATCAAAAAATCGATCATTACTGTACATTATATAGTTTCTGAATAAGAGAATCTAGCAATTGGATGCGTTTGAGAGCAAAAATGAATTTAAAAATGAGTAAGAAAATAAACAGTTTGGATTTGAATGCACCCTTAATAAGATGATTTTTTTCTTCAATCGCTATGTATTTTTAATTTGTTTTTGCCGTAAGAATTGGCCCTATCAAAAACTTCTCTATATAAATGTTGAAGATAATATTAAGAAGATATATGATAAATTCATGGAGATTTTATATCTTGTGAATTGACGGAGTTATGAAAATTTTTCTTCTTCAACCCCCTTTTTCGTTTTCGTTTCTTTTTTTTTTTTTTTTTTTTTTTTTTCGGTACGAATTGGTCCTATCAAAAACCTGTGAATATAAAAGTTGTAGATAATATTAAGGAGATGTATAATAAAAATATTGGATTTGATATCTTGAGAATTGACGAAGTAAGGAATTTTTTTTTCTCGCAGAAACCATATTTTTGCGCTCCTTGAGCCTATTTTAAATTTTATCAAAAATCTGTGATGCATGAATTTTTGGCGCTATTTTTGGAAGTAATAAAAACTTTAAACTGATTTGATAGGTACAAAAATTAAGAAGTTATGGGGTTTTTCTATTTTCACAAAACCCCTCCCTATTTCCATCCCCTTTGACCGCTTTTGCCCATTAACGAACTTGAGCGAGATTTTATGTCCCTTGATTTTATGTATCAGTTTGAAAGAGATTTGTGCAGAATTGCGGAAGTTATCGTGTCCAAAAGAAAGTGATAACACAATTGCTACGGGAAATTCCGTTCAAAATGCGCATTGTGACATCATTTTTTTGAAATATATTCTGCCTCTATCAAAAAATCGATCATTGCTTTACATTATATAGTTTCTGAATAAGAGAATCTAGCAATTGGATGCGTTTTAGAGCAAAAATGAATTTAAAAATGAGTAACAAAAAAAGTAGTTTTGATTTGAGTGCATCCTTAATGCAATGATTTTTCCAACACAATCCGCTTCGGGAAATTCGGTTCAAAATGCCCACTTTAACAGCATTTTTTAAAATATATTCTGCCTCTATCAAAAAATCGACCATTTCGGTACATTATATTGTTTCTGAGTAAGAAAACGTACCAATTGGAAGCCTTTGAGAGCAAAAATGAATAGTAAAATGAGTCAGAAAATAAACAGTTTGGATTTGAATACACCCTTACTTAGATGATTTTTTTCTTCAACCGCTATGTATTTTAATTTTTTTTTTTTTTTTTTTTGCTGTAAGAATTGGTCCTATCCAAAACTTTTCTATACAGATGTTGTAGACAATATTAAGAAGATATATGATAAATTCATGGGGATTTTATATCTTTTGAATTGACGAAGTTATGGATTTTTTACTTCTTCAAACCCCCTTTTTGTTTTCGTTTTTAATTTTTTTTGCGGTACGAATCGGTCCTATCAAAAACTTGTGAATATAAAAGTTGTAGATAATATTAAGGAGATTTATAATAAAATTAATTGGAATTGATATCTTAAGAATTTACGAAGTTATGAATTTTTAGCTCCCAAAAACCCTATTATTACACACTTATTAACATTTCCCACGAGAAAAAAAACCCCTCTGGTTTCTCATCACAACAAAAATAAACACTTCTTTCGTCACACTATGGATATAAGGGAACGCTGTCCTCTTGTATGCAGGGAAACCGAAAGTCACTGCTGGCCTTTAAACCAGCAGTGCATTTCTAGTCCGTGTTTCTCTCTCTGAGAATATCTAAATGTTGGTCTATGTGCATGGAGAGATAGGAACAAAGTTATTTTCGTGAGCAGTAATACCAGAAGTGTATATTTTTTACATCACTTAGGAAAAATAAATGTTTCTTTTCTGTTCGGTTTATTTTCAACGACACCAGTCGGGACGCAGCGAGAAAAAATAATTCTTGTTCACATAGTAAAAACGAATGTTTCTTTTTACGATCCGATCCTCCTGTTACACACCTCTATTTATTTTTCGTACGGCAGGTGATTTTTTTAGAAGCAATTCGTTGCCATCAGGATTATCACACTAGTAGACGGATATAGTAAGACAGATAATGAAGCAATCGCTGGGCAATCGTAGGTGCTGAGATTAAAGGCTTGGGATATTTGTGGAACTTCCATGGCAGCCGGGATTAAAGGCTGGGGATTTCCATGGCGGGAACTTGATCCTACCGAAGCTTGCAATATATCCGCCCGCCCCATATATATATAACGTCTTAAAAGAAAAAGTCGCCAAGAAATATATTTTAATGAATCCCCCTTTAATTGCTTCTGTTATTCCTTATGTTGGTCAAGTTTTACTACTAATTCTGGTTCACTTGAATTTAGCCTCATTCGTCAATTTATTATTTTGTTCACACTATTGCCAAACAATAATTTCCGCATTTTTTAAAGTGAAAATAAGAAAGTACGAATCAACTTGATCTATAATAATTTTATTCCAACTATTTTGTTCATAAAACAGACCTTGAAAAGTGTTTATAATCTTTATTTAATAATTTTTTTAATATTTATAGAATCTTGAAAAATTTACAAAAATATTTTTTTACTAAGAAACTCTAAAATAAAGTATCCGGCAACAATTCATTTTCCTACACAGAAAATAATTAAATTTTGCACAACAATACAACTTTTTAAATTTAAAAATCTTTTTTTTTATCAATAAAACTTATATTCTGTATCAACCTCCGTCATGTCTCCGGTAATGTAACATATATGCTGACTCAAGCTAATGAAATACCATTCCCGGATCAGGCACATTTGATAGCTAAAGAAATTAATAAGCATCCTTGTTAATAATGATTTATTAAAGAAATTCAGATTGAACCCTGTTATCAATTTGTGCCTCTATCACTCCTTACGATACTCAGACAATGTTATTATTTTGAAAGATAAGTTCAAGAGTTCATCAAAATTTTATCTAAATTTCGCGTACAAATCGTCTAATAGCAGGTGACAAAAAGAATATAAAATGAAAGAATTTATACATTAAGAATAAAATTGAAGAATATAAGTAATACTTTGGATTGAATGCTATCCTATTTATTGGAGAAAAACACACATATTCTCATGCTACACTATAAATTATAGAAAATTTGATTTTAATGCAGAAAGAAGGTTTACGAAAATATAGTATAATGGCACCGGAGTTGTCACAAATCCGAAAATCGTTTCTTAATCTAAACAACTATCAAATAATAAACAACATATTTATCAGATTTAAAAAAAACATTTTTTAGGCAAAAGGCACTTATGCTTCCCGTAATTTCTGAAAACTTCACAAAGTAGTCTTTATAGTGTTTTAATGCGTTTTCTCAACCCGATATCAACACGAAATGTCGATTTTTACGATACCATTAATTTTCAAGTAAACATTATCAGCTGTATATCAAAAGTTTTGCATACAAGAGCAACAGTATAAAATTCATTGAACTAACCTCTTAATACTGACTGTTAATCTATCATGTATCTCTGAAAATATCAGCTTGTTTTAAATGAAAATGTTTTCTTGAGAATTGATAGAATCTGAAAAACCAATATATCTTAGTTACACCAGGTTCAGAAAATTTTTATTTTCCTATACCTTATTGCTAGATCAAAAAATATTTTGTCTAATATTTTTCTTTTTTTTACAGCGTAAAAGTGAACTATACTCAAAAATTTAAGTAGATATATTTTCCAAAATATTCACAAATTAAATTGTATAATAAATACATTCGATTTACGAGATTGACTCAATATAAGATCTGGCAGATTTGAGTATTACCTCTACCATCTGACTGAAGGGACTGAAAATGTAAAATAGACATTAAATGAAAAAGTATTTATAGAAAATGTACACTATTCAGTATTATTCTTACTTACAGCCACACTACTGTTTATAAAAAACTGTATATGAAATATACGGTGCTATAGAAAGGTTAGAGGTAGCTGAGAAAGATTATAGATAGCTGAGAAAAATTTAAAAGTCTGTACATGCCGTTTATTTTTAAATTTGCATTTTAAGCAATGTAGGATATTGAGCTTTTTTTTTTACTTAAACCAATGAGCATTATAATGAGCCATTTACAATAAAACAATATTTTTCCTACAGACAAGTATTTTAGATAGCTTTTCATTGAATTCCATACAAAATTATAATTTTTTTTTTGTTTTATTTTAGTGGGAATATGCTATTTCTTCCTAAATGCTATAGCTAAGGATTTGAATATATCACGACACCATATGTACTTAAGCATACTATATTATCATAATCATAATTATATACATATTTAAAACATTTATATTTTTTCTAATGCCTAGGCAAACGTATTGCTGATAATGAATTTAGTTTAGCAATGTCATTTTCACATTTATTTATTAATTTGTTTTTCTTGCAATTAAAGATAAGGTAATAAAAAAGTATAGTATTGGGTTATTAATCGAATAATTCGTGATAATAGAAGCACATTAACGATTTATTTGCTCATTTCCTTTTAAAGTAAATTGTTTTATTCGGTAAAAGAAAACGTAGTACTTTAATGCAGAAGTTCTTTTCTAAAAATTATTATTTTTCGATTTCACTGAAGGATATCATTCCGAGGTAACTCAGAAAAATTATCCTCGAGGCAGAACCAATATCACTTTACGCCCAAAGAGATAAATGCCTTCTGGTGTTCTGTTTGATAAAAGGTTCGGGGACACCGAAAAATGCCGTTATCTGATTTTGACATGCAATATTCAGGTTAATTTGCAAATTACAACTTAAGGTATAATACCCTTTCAGAGAATTAAAACGATTCTTCATAACCTTAAAACGAAATATGTATGCACATTATTAAATTTTAATACTTTTCAATATAGTTGTCTCTCTCTGCGTTAACTCTCATAAATATACTTGAAGTTTTGTGTAATCGGTTTATGTTATTTAGGTTTACTGTATAGTCCGCGAGCCAAGTGCAAATTTCGTCAGTTATTTCCTCTCGGCCGATAATTTTTAAAATGCTTCAGAGAGTTGTATCATGGAGACCCGTGAACGTCAGCTGCGGTTCCGTGGGTGGGTGTAGCAGCGGTAGCCCCCCAAACATGTAAAAAAAAAAAAAAAAAAAAAAAAAAAAATTAGTCATTAAGTAACTACGCCCGATTTAATGCAAACGACGGCAGAGTCCCCTAGCGGCGAAATTTGGAAGATAGCTATTGAAAATCGTAAACGAAAAGAAATAGAGCAAAATTTCCAATTAGAAAGTTTTAGAGCATCAATTAATTAGTACGAAACGACATTTGGTTCACACGGATAAGATAAATCGTCGCCTGTATACCTAAAAATGTCCGAAATCGATGAGCGACGATTCTACTTTGCATATTCACATTCCTTAAATGTAGCAGTGCACAATTTCAGATTGTGACGTAGATGGAAATCCTCAATTTTAATTCTAAAACTGACAAAAGGCAGCAAGAATATTTTTAAAAAAATTTGGCTTTTGTAATGAAAGTTAAAATTAGCGGGGTTTTATTTTGTAAGAAATTCGTTTGAATGTTCTGGTGTTAGTAAATTATTTCATCAGTTTATGAACAGAATTCTTCTGCCACTGAAAGGGTTAATCTAAAATTTTAAATTCATTAGAAATTAAATTTTGACAGACATTACAGCACAGTACAACGTCACAATCTGAAATTGTGCACTGCTACATTTACGGAATGGGAATATGCAAAGTAGAATCTCGCACATCGATTTCGGACATTTTTGGGTATACAGGCGACGATTTATCTTATCCGTGTGAACCAAATTTCGTTTCGTACTAATTAATTGATGCTCTAAAACTTTCTAATTGGAAATTTATCTCTATCTCTTTTCGTTTACGATTTTCGTTACAATAGCTATCTTCCAAATTTCGCCGCTAGGGGGCGCTATTTTCGTTTGCATTAGGTCGGGCGTAGTCGCTTTACTATACCGTTACCTCCCTTCCATAACTGTAGCTCTCTCTATTCGCAAATATTTTCAGGTTAAAGGGACATTCCTTTGCAACATGTATATTTTGTTCATGTTCGTGTGACCAGCTGACGCATTACCTACCGCTTTATATTCAGCTGACTTTTTTTTTCCTTCAAGATATTGGGTTAGCTATAATTTGACAAATTTTCAGCCGGGAGGAAATGACTATTTTTTTTACGTGTTTGGGAGGCTACCGCTGCTCAACCCACCCACGGAAACGCAGCTGACGTTCACATAGCTTCATGGTACATCTCTCTGAAGCATTTTACAAATTATCGGCCGAGAGGAAATTGGTCATCCAAATCTGTTGCTGGCTCGCGGACTAGTAGAACGCAATTGATTAAAAACAGAATGTGTAGCAGTAATAGTTCAGACGCAGAGCGATACAAAAGAATTCTGTTAAATTGTGGTCTATGGGAATGTTTGCAGTATATTTTAATGATATCACGATACGTGAAACGTAACGCAATTCATATTAAGCATCATCAACATCTCTACGGCACTCTTTCTTGTAAATGAAGTGCGTTAACATTTATGGTTTATTGACAGAAACACAAAAAATAATGTTTACAGGGGTGAGTATGAGTAATATTTGTTAGAAGGGCGACTTCAGATGGTGTAGGCATTTTTTAAATGGATTGATTTTATTATATTACATAATTTGTATAGGTTGAATGGTTGGATAAATTACAGCATCGCGACATAGAGGGAACACGAGCAATCGCGAAAATATAGGGCGCGTTACATGATTACTTGTTTATTTTCGATGATTTTTTCCATTTTTCATTATGCATTTGTAATTTTCTATTATACATTCTGACAACGACTCAGAAAATGAGTTGAAACATGTAAATAAAGAGTTTTTAATTTACTTTTGATGTGTTTTTATAACGTCTTTTAAGCTAATAAATATTTTAATATTATGATATAAATTATATAGATTACGTACATGGTTGCATCCGATAATTCTTATGCAGGACTGGAAATAAAATTTGATATAATTTCATTGTATGACAAAAATGAAATTTTAATTATTATTTTAATTATTAACGTAACTAAAGAATATTCTATTTTTTCCCTTTCAATTTCACTTTTCGCTCTTCAAATATCATTAATTTCTTTCTCTTTTTAATAAGCTAATCGAATTATGCGTCTTTATTTCCGTTTTTGGCTTTGCGCCTGTAAAATATTTTCACTATTTAAATTCCCTTTCAATATTCCTCCCTTTTAAATTCCCTTTCAATATTCCTCCCTTTTAAATTCCCCTTTGAATATTTTTCTATCTGGTTTGTTCTCGAACGTTCTTTGCACCAAAAAAAAAAAAAAAAAAAAAAAAGAAAGGAAAAAAAAAGCGAATCTCATCGATTTTCTAAACCCGCGCTTTTCGTGTTTATCATTGGTTTGTTGCTTTGTCATAATACAGGTATTTGTATTAATACACACCCTAAATCTTTCGGTCCTGGATCAGATAAACATATTTTTAGTGATTTCGCCTTTTAAAAATGTAACTACAGAAGAAGAAGGAATTTCGAATTATGGAATTTTCTACCCTAACATCATTATTGAGAATGCTCTGTAATTCTTAATGATGAGCATATAACAAAGAAGTTGAATTACAACTGTGCTAACTGTGTGAATTTTATTTCTTTTCGGAAACACCAGGATGTCTAAAGTTGTTGTGATTATTTTATATCATTCGGCGCACGAACAGAATGAATAACTGCACTTCTTTTGACCTAACTTTTAAAACTGATTGTATGCTGCTGTTTCAAATATGTATACAATCTGAATTTATTATCCTCCCTTTAATCAGTAAATATCTGATTGAGGGAGGTTTTTCAGCATTAATTCAGTGTGTACGAGATTTGTCATGACTGTTCACCAACATAACGACTATATAAAGTAAACATGAAAAATCATTACATTATCATTTAAATTGCACGTTCCCTGTTTTTATATTTCGAAAATACTTCGTTACCTAACATCTGCCTATCATCATATTTTCATGTCACTAAGTATTTCCAAGCAATATCAAAATATTTCTCTTCCACATCCTTTACCAGTTTTTATAAATGAATCATAGATTTGTGTCGAAAAGTGTGTATTACAGGGGTTTGTTTACGGATACCCTTGTAATATGTGTCTACCCAATGTTTTTGAGATGGAAATGGCGAAATCTTCCATTTTCTGTAACGGCTCCATTATTTTTCCTTCAAGAGAAAAAAAATGTCAGATTTGAACAGTGTGTTATATAACAAAAAAATAAATTAAGAAAGAAATTAAATGTAGATGAAAGGGTTTATTAATCTTAAATGAAGAAAAGGTGAATTTTGAATCGTAAGTAAACTACTAGAATTATAATAGTAGGGAAAGAAGGACAGTTCAACCCCAGCAGGCGGTGGCGGTGGGTGGATATGGGTGGAATCCACCTTGTGGGTGGAATCCACCTTGTGGATGGAGGAGGAGGGTGGAATCCACCTGTTGGGAGTCTTATCCTATAGTAGGAGGGGCTAAATGTTGGAGGGAGCTTAATTTTTGAGAGGGGCTTATTTTTTTTTTCGAATCGACTTAGAGTAGAGATGGAAATATCATACTATAACATAGGTCTTTTCGAGAGGAAGTATGAAGACACTAAATTTTTCGATGGGCTTAATTTTTGAGGAAGCTTATTATTTTTTTTTTTTCGAATTGATTTAGTATTAGAATGGAAATATCATACTATAACATAGTGAGTTAGGTGTTTTCGAAAGGGAGTTTGAGGGGGTCTAAATATTTTAGTGGGGCTTATTTTTAGGGGGGCTTAATTTTTTTTTCCTTCAAATTGACATAGAGTAGAAATGGAAATATCATACTATAACATAGAGATGCAGGTATTTTCGAAAGAGAGTTTGAGGAGCCTAAATTTTTTAGAGGGGCTTATTTTTTAGGGGGGCTTAAATTTTAAGGGTGATTATTATTTTTTTTTTCTGAATTGTCTTAGAATTTGAATGAAGATAAAAATGTCTTATGTTTTCTGAAAAAAATTTTTGATGCTGCCATCTGTATGCGGTAGTGCGAATTTATTATTGAAAATAGTATTTTATTTTTGAAAAGTTTTGAGGAAGGTTTGAACCTGCAAAATAGGCTCTTGGCTCGATGATATGTTGAAGACTTAACTAATCGAGCCAAGAAACTATGTCTATATGTTTAGATTTTAGATGTTTCAAAACAAAAAATTGTATTCCCCCTTCTGTATGCGCAAAGAGAGGTTGGTTTCTTAAGATAACTCATTAATACCTATTTTAACTGCTCACTCTGCGAATTCCTTTAATGTATATGATTTCTATTTTTAGTTTAACTGATTTTATCGATTTTACGTACGATAGATTATTTTACGCACAAATGTATGATCATTTTAGAAAGCCGTGGTTTCGAACCTGCGATAATTTATACTAGTATTTAGTATATACTAGTACTTAGTAAAAACTAGTATATATTCTAGTATAAAGAGTTTATAAAAGTTTAAAAAACTTGGATAATATTCAAACTTGAATTCTATGAATGATGCAATAAATACTTCCGTTTTTATAAGAAATTTAAGTTACTTCTAAAAATATTATTATCCAGTTAAATAATCAATGATTATACTTAAACAATATGAAAATTAATCTTTGTTCACAATTGGGTGAAATATTTTAATAGGATTTTATTTGCAAATATCTGATATCATGTTGCTGAAGATTCCACAAAATAAAAGACTTTAAAAAAAAATATATACGACCTACATATTCGATGACTGAAGTAAAAATGGCTAGTGTCTTGGTATAGACTCATATCAGTTAGATCACGTGATTGATAATACAATCTGATTGTAGATAAGACAATCAAAAGGCACGAGGAAGGCACGTGATATCTAATTGATTACGTCACAATCTACCACGAGATACGCTCATCATCTCTTTTCTGAGTTCAAACATGGTAAGTTCATTATTTTTTATATAAATGTTTAAGTATGTATGTATTAAAATTTTAAATTGAAGAATTTAATAATAGATTGATTATTTATTTTTTTTCGTTTCGATGCGTATAACTATAGAATAAAATGTGTGTAGGATGTTCACATAAAGAAGATTTATCTTATTAAACGCATATATAGAGATAGGTAAATTCACTTTTAATAAATTACAAAATAATTTTTTTATCTAATAATATTAAAAAAATTGTTAATTTCTTAAACTTTTTAATAACTAAAGAATATTTTAATTTAATGTTTTATATATATTTTTTTAAGTGTATACTACAGAACATAATTAAAAGGAGGAATCCGTATACATATACTCAAATGCAAATAGAAAGGAAATATAGGACATGCAAATAGAAAGGAAATTAGGCAACTCACTCTTGTTAAAATGTAGGTTTTAGCAGCTTGTAATGTTTTTAACATTTTTGGAAAATAATTTTGTTAACTTTCAAAAGCATTTTAAATATTTTTTGTAACTAAAATATCTATTCATACATTGCTTTTGTAAAAGTGCTGTTACAAAATGTTTGGTAGTTAATCATTGTATTAATTCAAAACTTTCTTATAATGTTATTATACTAACTTGTAATACTTGAACTGCAATTGATGTGATTTATTTGTATGAATACTTGTATTCAGTATCTTGATTAATCGATTGATATGATTAATATGAATCATTGATTAATATGAATGATTGGTTGATTGATACGATTGACTGATATGTATGATTGGTTGATTGATTGATATGATTGATTGATAGCTTGATATGATTAATATGATTTATTGATCGATATGATTAATTGATATTATTGTTTGGTTGATTAATATGATTGATTGGTTTGATTTATTGATCGATATGACTGATTGATATTATTGTTTTGGTTGATTAATATGATTGATTGGTTTGATTTATTAATCGATATGACTGATTGATATTATCGTTTGGTTGATTAATATGATTGATTGATTGGTTTGATTTATTGATTGATATCATTGATTGGTTAATTAATTGATCGATTAATTGCTATGACTGATTGATATATGATTGAATGTATACTTGTATTTGCAATCTAATTCAACTTTTTGATAACTTTTTTAATTTTGAAAGTCACATACACAGATATACAGATAAGTAAACTGAGTTTTGATAACATAATTTATTATGTTTTTTATTTTTTATTTTTAATTTTGATAACTTAATTTTGAAAACTTTTTTTCAAAGTTTTAATTTTGTAATTTTTTTATAATTTTTTTTTATTTATAAACTTTTTAATTTTGAAAACTTTTTTTTTTAATTTTGAGAACTTTTATTATTTAGAAACTGTTTTTTTTAATTTTGAAAACTTTTTTTTTTAAATTTACAAACTTTTTTTTTTTTAATTTTGAAAGTTTTTTTTTATTTATAAACTTTTTTTTTTAATTTTGAAAACTTTTTTTATTTACAAACTTTTTTTTTTAATTTTGAAAACTTTTTTTATTTACAAACTTTTTTTTTTAATTTTGAAATTTTTTTTTTAAATTTTTTAAATTTTTTTTATTTATAAACTTTTTTTTTAAAATTTTGAAACCTTTTTTTTTATTTACAAACTTTTTTTTATAATTTTGAAAACTTTTTTTATTTACAATTTTTTTTTTTATTTTGAAAACTTTTTTTATTTACAAACTTTTTTTTTAATTTGAAAACTTTTTTTTTATTTACAAACTTTTTTTTTTATTTTGAAAACTTTTTTATTTACAAACATTTTTTTTCTAATTTTGAAAACTTTTAAAATAAATTGTTTTTATTATTATGATTTTAATTTTTATAACTTTTTTTATTATTATTATTTTTATACTTATGTTATATATTTTGAATTGCTAAAGAATTGAGGATTTCTTAAGTTATACATGAACAAATTAAATTCTAACTCTATATTAAAAGTTCAAAAGGTAATTATTATTAAAAACAATCTCTTCACTATCTACTTCACTATCACAATAACCTTCGTTAAAAAACGATCAAATAACAAAATCGAAATGTATAAGTGTCAATAACATTTCTTTTAGTTGATCAAATTGTTAAACCATTGAGTATATGTGTTACATACATGCTTAAGAGGTTTCTTATTCAAGTAATGTACTTTTTCTTGAAATTTCTCTAATTGATACTCGTTTAAGTTGAAGTGAGAATAATTCTAAAATTTTTTAGTTAGCATGATGAAATTATTAAAATTTAACACTAATATCGTGTTAAAAGAAACAAATCAGGCAGTTTTATATCTCAAATTAAATTAAAATATTTTTTCAGAAAATTCATTCTAGTTGTAAGCATACATCTTATGACTCATTTGATAAAAACAAATTTTAAAACTTATTATCAAGAAAAAAAATCTAGTGCTACATTGTTTTCAAAAATATTCCATGAGATAAGCTTTTTTATGTTATTATAAAACAGACTTTGTTGAAAACAAACAAACAAACAAAAAAAACAACATTATACCACTGCTTTTACATAATTATCAAAGTTTAAAAATGTATAATACTGGTGCGAGGATAATATACTTCAAAAAATAAAACTTGTGATTTTTTTTTCTTTATGATTTTTGAATAATAAGACTTAACAGTAAAAATTATGATTTCACAAAAATAAACTTAATTTAAATTTCATATCTAAAACAAAAAATCTTATTTTTTTAAAATGACTTAAAAACCAAGCAAAGTGAAAGCAATTAAACAAATTATATGATTCAACATGATAAAAGAATAAACTCAATCTTGATTAATTTGAAAATCTGTAAAAGATCATGTTTTTAAAAACACTCAAATCATTTCTAAGTTCCTCCCTCAAAATGAAACAATTACTTTCTCCCTACTAAAAATTGAAAAAGCTGAAAAAAGAGTAGGTGATTAAATAAAACAGAAAAAAGTTAAAAATAAATGAACAAAGTATTTATTCAAAAATTACAATTTTTTTTTAATAAACAAAATCTTCAAACAACGATGAAATATTTTGAAAATGAATTTGAATTCATTAAAAAAGCTTCAATTAAAATAACACATAAAACGATTCAAAGCTTTGAATGGAATTTTATAAGAATTGCATTGTATTACATGACGAAAACATTAACCAAAAAATCTAAATACATATCTAAATTCATTGATGCAAAGAAAGAATGAGTATACTCACATGAACACTTTTCTGACAAGTATAAAAGAAATTTTTGTATATTAAATTTTAGCAATGCACTGTCACTACAAAAATCGAATTTCTGACGTAGGTTCAATTGCAAACATATGTGAGGACTAACAGTTGAAACTGCTTGAACACAGGAAGTGCAATGAAATTCACGAACCACAGATTGTTGTAATACCCGTGTAAAACACGAAATGAAAAATTCTTTGGCTTTAATCAAACTTAAGTGAGAATGTCGACAGTCATTAAGATGAGTCATCACTTCAATGGGGATAACCTTTGTAAGGATGGTTGTAATCAAGACATCATTAACCTCAGTACATATTTTTTCAAGATTTTTAAATTGTTCTTTGGTTAGCTGAAGAGAGTTCGGTTTAAGTGAATATTCAATCTCATCCGTCTTAATTAATTGTTGAAGTAGGCATGATCGGTCATCTACAAAAACTATTAAAACTTCATTATTGACTACAAAAGTGTCTTTCTCTGATGAAAAATGAAAGTTTTTCATATTCTTTTGAAGAAAGTCAAATGCTGCAGAGGAAAAACTGACACCTTCTAAAGTAGGAAAAAATTCACCGGTATCCACATCCTCTTTATATTTTCGAATATAAACTTTTAATTCGCTGTTCTTCGGCACCATGATCACTTCAACGAGTGTTTCCTCACCAATACACTCACAAAAAGGGATATATGCATCCAATTCGTGAAACGTTCGGGTGAACCATTCCTCTTCTAAAGATGCACATTCTGGTCTTTCCTCTAAACAATAAACATCCTTTTCATTTTCACTGTTGTTAAAAAAAGACATTTTTTAAAGGTAGTAAAACGAGGGGTGAATCGAGAAGACAAGGCGAAGTAACTAAGCGAAAAAGAATGATACATTCACTTGGTCGAGTTGACGTACATTTATACTAACCCTTATCACATTATCAAGATAAAACTATCCTAATCGGAAAGAGAAACCTCCGTGAAAAGATCGCTGTGAAATCACTAATCACTGGTGCGATAACGCAAGTGAAATCACTTATAACGAAACTACATAGGAAAATGCATGGTCACTGGGGATATCACGTGATTAAGGGGAAACTAGCTGATAAGAACTTAGAAAATTTTTATTTTAAATTAAGAAGTTGGATCAAAGGGTTAGAGTTTCAGCAAGTTCGTGAATTATGTAAGTACAGTTTTAAAATAATCTAAAATATTATGTGATAAAATTTTAATGTTTATGAATTATTGTTTAAAAACTTGAGTATGCCCTATTTCAAAAAATTCTTTCTTCAAAAATGTTATTATTGAGAAATTATTCAAATCCAAAAAATAAAATAAAATAAAATAAAATAAAATTGAACAATTTTAAAAAGTGTAACGAATTATGAAAGTAGAGTTAAAAAATTAACATTTTTTATGATAAAATATTTTAATATTGTGTTTCATGATATTCAACAAGGAAGTTTTAAACCTGACTAGGATTTTTCCGAATTTCAGTTTATGCTGATTCACAAATTTTTCTCTCTCTCTAAATGTTATTTGTGTTTCACAAGCAAAAGTTGGTCGATTCTAAGAACAGTTAAACAAATTTCTAAATAAGTATATTTCTTTTAAAAGTATCAAGTTTGGTTAAAATAAGGAGTGCTGTATTTCAGAAAAGTAATTTTCGATTAAAAAAAAACTTATTTGTGTAAAAAACATAAGTTATTATTCTTTAACTTACATGAAATTATTCTAATTGATTTTAAATTATTCCTAACTTTTAGCAAATCAAACAATGTTTCTTCAAAAAAATCGCCTTTAGTGTAATCGATTAATGGGTTTCTAAAAAACCTTCAAAAAGTAATTTATAGAAAAAAATTCTAATAAGTAGTGCTTTGGTAATAAACAATCATTTTTTTTTCTCTTTATTAAAATGCTAAAAATTAAAATAGTTTTACTATGATGAATGTGAAAATAATGATAAATTATCGATTTCGTCATTTCCGGTTAAAAGATAAGAATTCACGAAAATCCCTTCTAAATAAAAACAAATTATAAAACTAAAATATATGTATTAAAATTGAAAGTTTTGGTCACTTAAATGCAGAAAATAAAATATTTCAATTCACGTAGTATATTAAAAGGTTGTGTTACAATCCAAAAAAAATGCTATCTTTTCTGAAAGTAGAATTTGTTAAAAACTATTAAAATATCTCCAAAAATCATTTTCACTTTTGAAATAATTACTATTTCCTGATAAAAAGATTCCATTCACCTATTACATGATTAAGAAAGACAGTCGATAAGTTTATGTTTGAAATCTCTTCGAAAAATCAGAGTAAATAATTGTAGAATGAAGTAAGCAGTTACATTTCCCACGAAAAAGACAATTAAAACGAATTAGATAACATTTTCCTAAATAGTATTCGCTTATCAAATGTATAACAAAGACAGTTGATATCTGCTGATAAGATTAATCATGTTTATAAACGGAAGTAAAGATTTACCAAACTTTTTCGAATAGTTGAAATTTGTGTCTAAGCGCAATAATCTCTCCTAAGACCAATAGTTATCCTTATTTACATATTAGTTATTTTGTGTTGAAAAGCTGATTACTTGTCGAATGTTTGTATAAGTCAGTAAGCATCTGCTGGAAGGGTGATGTATAAAGTCGATTTGAAATAGCAGATGAAACATATGGTTCACAAAAAAGTATAATTGTTACGTTTTTGAATTCGTCATTCTAAGGTTTTACAAATTAATTTTATTATTTCAGTGAAATATATGACAAACCAATGGTTTAATTCATACTAAATTTATTAAACTGTATAAAAGAATGAGTTGAATTGAAGTAGTAGTTTTAAAATTCATTAGAACTAATGTAGAATCATCAAATAATTATCTATTGCAATAACAAACTATGAGTTGATTGAAATTATAATAATTGATAAATAGAAAATCTGAAAGATAGTGAGAAACGTTGATAATGGGGTTTAGGAAGTCTATTTGAAATTTCAGACGATTAAATGAATATGATATGGTTCACAAGAAAAAGTACAATTCTAAACTTAGGTGGATTAATACTGGTAAAAACAATGTTTAATTCAAATCGTTTGGTAGCCTTCTAATCGATCTACAAAAATGACTTGCTTACTAAAGAAATATAAAAAATTAATCATTTCTTCTATTTAAACATAAATTGTATTAACTTCCCTAGTATAAGAAAAAGGGAGAGGTAGGTATTTAAAAATATATATATAGAGAGAGTGTTCAAAAGTAACTTAGAAAATATTGGGGCGCGGTTTGAATAGTGGATAGCTTATCAGTTACAAAAAATGAAATTTGAATCTGAGTTCGCAGGTTCGAAACCACGGCTTTCTAAAATGATCATACATTTGTGCATAAAATAATCTATCGTACGTAAAATCGATAAAATCAGTTAAACTAAAAATAAAAATCATATACATTAAAGGAATTCGCAGAGTGAGCAGTTAAAATAGGTATTAATGAGTTATCTTAAGAAACCAACCTCTCTTTGCACATACAGAAGGGGGAATACAATTTTTTGTTTTGAAACATCTAAAATCTAAACATATAGACATAGTTTCTTGGCTCGATTAGTTAAGTCTTCAACATATCATCGAGCCAAGAGCCTATTTTGCAGGTTCAAACCTTCCTCAAAACTTTTCAAAAATAAAATACTATTTTCAATAATAAATTCGCACTACCGCATACAGATGGCAGCATCAAAAATTTTTTTCAGAAAACATAAGACATTTTTATCTTCATTCAAATTCTAAGACAATTCAGAAAAAAAAAATAATAATCACCCTTAAAATTTAAGCCCCCCTAAAAATAAGCCCCTCTAAAAAATTTAGGCTCCTCAAACTCTCTTTCGAAAATACCTGCATCTCTATGTTATAGTATGATATTTCCATTTCTACTCTATGTCAATTTGAAGAAAAAAAAATTAAGCCCCCCTAAAAATAAGCCCCACTAAAATATTTAGACCCCCTCAAACTCCCTTTCGAAAACACCTAACTCACTATGTTATAGTATGATATTTCCATTCTAATACTAAATCAATTCGAAAAAAAAATAATAAGCCCCCTCAAAAATTAAGCCCATCGAAAAATTTAGTGTCTTCATACTTCCTCTCGAAAAGACCTATGTTATAGTATGATATTTCCATCTCTACTCTAAGTCGATTCGAAAAAAAAAAAAAGCCCCTCTCAAAAATTAAGCCCCCTCCAACATTTAGCCCCTCCTACTATAGGATAAGATTCCCAACAGGTGGATTCCACCCTCCTCCTCCATCCACAAGGTGGATTCCACCCACATCCACCCACCGCCACCGCCTGCTGGGGTTGAACTGTCCTTCTTTCCCTACTTATAATTTACCAAAAGAGAAGTAATTTATAGAAAAACCAGTGGTCAAATAGTGTAAATAGTATATTGCCTGTGACCTTGAAAATTATTTAATAAATGTCATTTTTAAAGAAACAAAATAATAAAGTTTTACTCACCTGCATTAAGGTTCTAAGGGCTAGTTAAAGTTTATTAGCAAGTTTATTAGCCCCCGTTATACTATTTCTTTCGGCCAGCACTTTAAATGTCGTCTCCAAAAAATAACGTTCCGTTGCATAATTCAGCCGTACAAAGCGGATGCATCACTGTACTGTTAAAAACTCTACTACAATTTTTTAAACTTCTATGCATCACACATTTCCAATTTTTATACCGTCGTATTGGGGGAAAAAGTACTTTTAAATACAAATTGTTTGAAAACTGCCTTTCAATTTATTTCTGGGGTGTTAAATTTTTTGTAGTTTTTAGAACTATTTGTTTAATATTGGCTACTCAAGTACTCCATTTTTGAAGAAAGAAAAAAAAAAGTATGGAAATAGTAAATATATATTTTTGTTGCCATTTTCGCGTAACAACTGAAAAAAAATCGTACTTGCTATTTTGGAATAAAATATATAACGATTTTAACGCAATCTCAAGAAGTACCAAACCGATTTAAAAAATAATGATGTCAAAATGATGGTGAAAACCCTTGCTCGAACATAGGCTACATTTTACGCCGGTGCCGCTTCCCCTAAAGGGGGTGCGGGAGCAAAAAAAAACGTTCAAAATTGCGCTTTTTGGGTTACTGAAGGGTCCACATACATGAAATTTGGCATGGTAGTTACTTATTAGATATAAATGGTCTCTAAAAAATTTTTTTTTTTAAATTCGAAATTTAAAACAGGTGAAAATGTGCAAAAGGGCTTTTAAAAAAAACGTTCTAAATGGCAATTTTTACGCAATCTCATGAAGTACCAAACCGATTTCAAAAATAATGATGTCAAAATGATGGTGATAACCCTTGTTCCAACATAGGGTACATTTTATGTCGGTGCCACTACCCCTAAACGGGGTGCGGGAGCAAAAAACGTTCGAAATTGAGATTTTTGTGTTACTGAAGGGCTCAGATACAAGGAATTTGGAATGGTAGTTACTGGTGAAAGCACTCAGCCGATTTCAAAAGTAATGGTTGGAAATTGATGATGACAGCCCTTGCTCCAATATAGGATCTACTTCATGTCGGCGTCACTACCACCTTGCGGTTGCATTTAAAAAAAAGTTCAAAATGGTGATTTTTGTGATACTGGAGGGGCTAGCAACTTGATATTTGGCAAGGTAATTACTTATGAGATATAAATGCTCTCTGAGAAGAGTTCCTAAAAATTTGAAATTGAAATGATGTGTAAATAAACGAAAAACGTTCTAAACAGCGATTTCCACGCAATCTGAGGAAATATAAACCGATTTCAGAAGTGATGGTTTCAAATTGAGGGTGACAGTCCCCGCTCCAACATAGCCTATATTTTACGTTGTTGTCACTACCACCTGGGGGTTACAGGAGCAAAAATGTTCTAAATTGCGCTTTTTGTGTTAAAGAGGGGTCTTCCATTTTTAAATATGGAATGGTAATTACTTCAAAGATGCAAATGCTTTCTAAGAATTGTCGAAAAAAAATTCCAAATTTAAAAGGATGAAGTGAGCGGAAAGCATTCTATAAGCGTTCTAAATTACGATTTTTTGAAATCGTACGGAATACGAAACCGATTTCAAATATAATGGTAGGAAATATATGGTGATAGAACCTGCTCAGACATAAGCTATATTTTATGTCGGTGCCACAAGCCCTAGAGGGTTAAAGGAGCAAAAAACTTTTTAAATTGCGATTTCTGCGGTACTGAAGAGGCTAGAAACTTTAAATATAGCACGGTAGTTACTTATCAAATAAATATAAATGCCCTGTAAGAACACACGAAAATAAATTCGAAATTAAAAAGGTGGGAAGCGAAGGGAAGGAGAGAAAAGCATTCTAAAAGAGTCCTAAATTACGATTTCTATGGAATCTCAAGAAATAATAAACCGATTACAGAAGTTATTGATTGCGAATCAAGAGTGATAGTCCCTGATCCTGTATGGGCTATATTTTATGCCGGTGTCAGTACCCCCTGGTTAGCAGGAACAACAAGAACGCCCTTAAAAACATCTAAATTCAGTTTTCTATAGAATATTATGAAATACAAAACCGATTTCAAGGTTAATGTTGGCAAATCAATAGTGTTAGTCTCTATTTCAATATTTTTCAAGACATTCTATTTCAACTCTGTTTCGGCATTTTATGTTGGTGCCACTAACACCAGAGAGGTGGCAGACTGTTAGACATGAAGCTTGCAATTGGACATGATGGTTAATTTAAAGATGTAAATGTGTTAAGATGGTTTCTAAAAAAATCAAAACTTCAAATGAATACTGAAATGGGCATAAATGTCTCAAAATACTTTCTAAATTATCATTTATTTGGAATTAGTTTTAGTTCTTCTTATTAATTAAAATTTCATTTCTGTCTATTGCACTTTTATAATGAAGGTTAGTCAAACTGTTTCTTAATTTGCAATTTTTGAATTATTCCAAAAAGTGATCTTCTAATAAAAAAAATAGTCATGGAAATATCACTTGGCATATTTGAACTACTACGCGAGCAAAGCCGCGGGGTTTGCTAGTTATTGATATTTCTCACTTCTTTCTTTCGTAAGACTTCCAGAAAAATTACATGGATATCTTCTGATGACTCGGCTCTTTATAAGGAATTTATTTTAAACTTATTTACGGAATCGACTGCCGCAGCCGATACGTTAAATAATTTGTTTTTTGTGCGTCAGTTACATACTTCTCATGCGAGGGTGTCTTAAAGCATATACAGAGAGGGGCTTTAGAATTGCAGCTGAAATTCTGCGGGAGACAACGCTTAGCCAATCAGAGCATATTGCGACCGCTCTGGGTCAACGAACGGAAACCAAGGTCGCGTCTTAAATGACGAAACCAGCTTGAAAAGTTGTTCTTCCTGACAAAATAGCAAGATGGCCTAGGCGTATTTGCAAAAGGATATGACGGGCTTTCTAAACTGAATAAATGTAGAAAATTACACTTTTGCCTTTAATACTTAATTCTCATGAAGATTATCAAAATTTATCCTAGAAGTAGAGGAAATTTATCATAATTGTTAAAAAAGGAAATAATTAAGGAAATCTATAGTTTTTATTGGATAAATTAAAAGATTAAATTCTTGTCATTTTGTGGGAAGGATATAAGCCGACAGTGGATCGTTTTTATAGTTGATTAAATAACAATTGGATTAAAATTAAATAACAAAATATGAATAATTAATATTAATTAACTAGTGTGATTGATAATAATTAAATAGTGGCTAAATGGGTAATGTTTTAAAATCGCCATCTCCTAATACAGTGGTTCCGAAGAATAAGAAAAAATAAGTTCAATAACAACAACAACAACAAATAAGCTTTTCAAATTTTGAAACTGAAACAATACTACAAGAAAGGTAGATTATAATATTTTATACGTATAGGTATTGGCTTCTATTAGCATTATAGTACACGCGATCCGGAGTTTATAAATTAAGGAAACCGAACTGAAATTTCAAACTTCACTTAAATTGCTGATATACTACGTTATTATCTATAATTTAAAATAAAGAATGCTGCAATAACAAAACTTTATTAAAAAAGCATGTGTACACAAAAATATACATATTAATAAGAAATAGCATATTAAAACCATTAAATTAGCTGACTGATTAATTTGTGATTATCCTTAAGAAATAATATTGGAAAATCGAAGCATCATTACACACATAATTGAGATTAATTTTTAGTACCATATAAATCCTGTGCTAGAGTTTTCTATATAGACTAATTTTTATAAAACTTATCAGACATGGTCTCATTCGAGTTTAAAGTATGTTTATGCTTTAATATCGGAGAGTAAATCAATGTATGTTGTGTAGTATGCAAATATATCAGTGATCTGCTGTGCATAAAAGTTTTATAGTCATAGAAGGTAACTGGTTACTTTCATTTTATGATACTTTGTATAAAAAGATTTACATATCTATGAAAGTCGATACTTTTTTAATATTATTTAATCCGATTTATATTTTAATGAACTAATATGGACAAAATTGTAACAAACTGTGTCGTTAAATTGTAAATGCAGTTGAACAACGTCGATTCTAGGCATGCATTAATACTGATTCACAAACTTTTAAGCATATATTTATATTACAGTACTTAATATATAAATAAATTTCAATTTTTTTTATTCGGGTGGAAATAAATAGTAATATTTTATCTTCAAATGGAGTACAACACTGCTTGGATGTAGATGGTACTTATTCAAAGAGATGTCTCGCAAAAGATAACTTTGCAGTAACTTTTTCTAATATTATATAATATACTAAAAATGCCTAAATTATTGAATTTAAAAGATAAAGCAATATAGTAATAGTAATCTAAAAGCTTCTGAAAAACAGTGACTCGAAATTGTATAAAAGACTGAACAATACCCCTTTTAGACATGTTTTAATATTGATCGAAGAAGATATTATGAACTACACTTTGTTTCATTACTCAGAGTTTTTCTCTGAGCAATGGACAAGTATAAAACAATGTTTCAAACTTTTAAAATCATGTTACCTCAAAATGTCAAAAAGAAACTTAGATGCAAATATGTATGATTCATTCATGAAATAAACTGAAATGTGATATTCAGAAGAAGGTATGCACAATTTTACACTTATCAACAGCAATTAGCATAATACAAGTTGTGTTCGATAACACATTAAGCTAATTATAATTCTAAAGAAATGATTTTTTAAAATCGAAGCTTCATCACAAATACATTTCTGGATCAATGTTAGTACCATCTGAATCCCCGGTTAACGTTTTCTAAATAATCTGACTGCTACAAAGCGTATCTGAAGAAATCTTACTCGGGTGTAAAATACAAATATGCATGAGCATTAGAGAGTAAACTGTTCTCTAACACGTAGAAACACCAGTGTTCAATTGTGCATCAAAGTTGGTGTTCAAAACTAATTGGATACATTCATTTTATGTTTCTTTAATGGGTAAAGATTTGCAAGCCTATGAAAAATGGTACTTTTAAAAAATGAACTAACTTGATTTATATTTTAATGAACTGCAACTAAAAATAATGACAACTAACTTTATATTGAAAGTCAAAACTCAATTTTGCAATATTTTAAAATTATTTACGCATCATCTGTTCCTGTTTTGTTCAGCTTCAATAATTAAATACAAAAGAAAGATGGTTTAAATTACAATGAAGTAGGTAAACGCAAAAAACTTTTTATAATACGTACTTTAAACAAGCAGGCCAATTCAAAAATTATTTAAATTTGAAAATGAAAATAAATATCTATCTATTTATATAATAAAGATGAAATTGCATCCAAAAATCGTTCTAGTGTTTTAAAATTTTCAGATTCATTAAAGAAATGTTGATTGTTGTCAATTTGATTTAAGTTGCTTTTAGTGGATTTTTTAACGTCAATCTATGTTATAAGTCGTTACATTTCCTGTAAGAAAAAAAGAACAAATAAGCTTTATACTTTTAATTAAATTTAAATGTTAATTAATCTCAATTTTTTAAATTAAAAAAAAATATTTTTTAGTAAAAATATTTTGTAAGCATCTTTCTCTGAAAAAATTATGAACTAAAGCAACATGGCTATGGAATATGAAAAACTTTTCCGTACACTTCTTTCAAACCCCTTCCAAATGCAACCGATGAGGAGAGAATGAAAATTTTCTCATCGAACTTAAATCCCTATGGTCGATTATTACTTGCTCTCATACAGTACCTTCAGAAATATAAGCAATATTTAGACAGTATTAAAGTTGTTATGATTTAGAAACCAGACAGAATTTGGCGTAACGGTACTTTGGGAGGATTATTAAAAAAAATAAATTGTTCAAAAATTGATATTGGAGTTATTCCAGCATATCTGAATAAGAAGATTACAGATGCAGTAGATTTTTCTTACGCGTACAAGTTGGGAGATTATACATTTCGACTCGGCAAACGGTTTACAAACCACATATTTTCGGCATTTTTCAAATGTTTTCGTTGTATATGTATGGATAACAGTAATATTGGTTTTAATTACGATGTCGATAATAATTTGTATTATAGTTAAAAGTAAGTATACATTGAACAAGATTTCACTTAGCATTTTTGCAATATTGATGAAGCAAAATTCCCTTATAACACCTTCGTCGCTTGTGGAGAAACTTCTTGTCTATACGTGGGTTATAGTAGCTATGCTCCTTTGCTTGTCTTACGATTCCGTATTTTTATCTTTTCTTTCAATTCCACCTCTCACCAAAATTAAGACTCTTTCAGATTTGGCTGTAGCTGTAAAAAGTGGTGATTATCATCGCATTTCTGATCCGCATTCGGGTATTTTAAATTACTGGATGAACTCAAAACGGGAACATTTAAGAATAATAGCAACCGGCATTACCAAGAATAAGTTAAGTTACGGGAAACCTTACATAATTTTTTTCCATGCGAGTCAAAAGCAAAATATTGCTTTTATCTTAAATACAAAGTTTGTTGATGGTCTATATGCTGAAAAATTCTTTATACCTGACGATCGTTTTTACGAAAGTATTTCTGCAATGATGGTCCGAAGAGGTTTCTGTTGCAAACAACTGTTAGATTCCTTTGTATATAGAATATTGGCTTCAGGGATTTACGATAAATATGTGAGCAATGCATATTTTTTTTTGCCTCAAGGGAATCGCCCTCCCTTGACCTGGCAACGAAACTACTAATAGAATGTTGACGCTTACAGATTTCGTACATGCATTTATATTCCTTTTATCGGGCTATTTTATATCTTTTTTGGTTTATATTTTTGAAATAGTGTCAAGTCGCAGGAAAATAAATTACATGGTGAAAAATCAAAGCAGAAAGAGATGAAATGTTTCTGCTGAAACTCATGTGTAATTAGTTTGGTACTAAATTTTCAACATTTAAAACCCTCCGAGCGTCTTGCAAAAGGGTAAAATTGTAATGTTGTTTTCTTTGCATTTTGTTTTAAAAGCAAAGAAAATATCATTATTTCAACATTATAAAAAAACTCAATTACAAATATGAATGTAATCCTTGAGAGTTTGAATCATTCTTCAATGTATTTAAAATTCATTAAATCTATAGAATTATATTATCTTAAATATTGCTTGCATTGCTGTGAAGCCTGGAGGTTAGTGAACGGAATATTACGTCCCAAACACTTAGAGGGTTAAAAATAATTTTTAACGTAAATTTATTAAAAATATTAATTTTCCTCAGATGAAGGCTCAAAAATTTAGTTCTTTTAGAACTTTCTCTGCCATAGTTACTATAACAAGTTTTGTTAATGTATCTGCCTACATAAAATTCGGCGTTTTGGCAAAATTTTTCTAAAGTTTTATTTGAAAGAAAAATCTTTTATAATTCCAAAACGGTTTTATTTTTAGTCCTACAATTACTAGAAAAGGTGTTATGGCCAATTTAATAGACAGGAAGTAATGCGTCTTGTGCGTTAAATGTAGGCGTAGGAAGGCCGAACGAAATGTAAACAGCGTTTCTATGCATGATTTTCTCATGTTATTTACCTAAAAAAAGTAATAAACTTTAATTGGCGCTTCTATATTAATTTTACAGATAAGCAATCTGTAAATGCTATTTCTGGAAAATCAATTTTTCCTTTATTATCGATATACTCCATTACAAAAAATCTTTACGCAAATTTCAATGAAATATTTTGAGAAAGCTTACTATATGCCTCACTACTTTCTGAGCTAGAATCTAAGCTCTATGCGATAATGCAGTTATTTTATAGGCACTCGAATGTAAAGGAAAATGGTAATTTTTTATCTAAAAAATATGTTGTTTGAGATATTTTCAAATATTTCAGTTAATTTTGAAGATATTGCAAAACTCCTAGCTCAGTGCACAGGTAAGTGTAAGACTAGTATGTAGTAGCATAAAGGAAATTAAAATATATGTAGTAGCATAAAGGAAATTAAAATATATTTAGTTGAATTAAGTGTAAGCTAAAGGTATATATAAATATTATACAGACATACAAACAATAAATAAAATAAACCCAACTGGAGTGAAAAATTAGCCAGAGCCAGGAATCGAACCCGGGACCACAGTATACAAGACTGCTGCTCTAACCACTGAGCCACTCCGGCCGATGCCTGAGTCTGCAATTTCTCACTAATAAACCATGTTGGGGAAGTCACTAGCCATCTATACGACAGCCTTGGATGACCGGACAACGATGAATAGATTTTACTATTACATCGATCAACGATAATTATAATAAATTATAATAAAAGCGAAATTTTTTCACTCCAGTTGGGTTTATTGTATTTATTGTTTGTATGTCTGTATAATATTTATATATACCTTTAACTGTTGAATGCAGGCGTTATTTATGTATGTATGTGTGTTTTGATATATATTGTAGTATGAGTGTTTTATTATAAGTGTAAGCTGTTTGGCGTAAGCATGAAATTATGGTGCAAAAAGGCAAAAGAAAACCAAGTTATTTTAAATGTTATGAAGATAGTGTTAGAATTTTATGTTTTCATCATTCTATATTACAATTTCGCTACAAATATGTGTGTTTATTAAATATAGTACATTAAAAAAAGCGTTGCGAACATAGGATGATATATTAAGCTAACAAACATAAAGTCTCAAGCTTTCAATTGACCACTATAATGATCATGAGCATCAAAAAATGTGACTTTGTTTACAGCCATTAGGGGCAATGCATATATAACGTTATCATTTTAGGGGGGGGGGGGGTTCTCATTTTAACTTTAATGTCTTTAAATCAAAATAATATGTTATTTTATTTTAGTCTATTATGTATTTTTATGAAAATATAAAGATATTATTAAAATCCTTAAAATTATTATTATAAAACTATATATTTAATTCCAAAATATGGAATACATTAACGATTTGGCATTTCTATTCTTCTGTCATATGTGTATGCATATATAATACCCTGCTCGGAAAACCATATGCGAAGTATGTTTGAAATGATACTTGTGCTTACAAGTAAATTAAAGAGAAAGACAGTTTTCCGCCTATTTTTTTAATAAGAAGTTCTGTTCCCCCCCCCTTCCCCCCGTGTGGGGGCAAGTGCAAGAAGGTATTATTACTGTTGAATGCATTATGTTACAAAAATATATTATTAAGTACTTTTAAATAGTAACTATTTCTTATTAATTCTTTCATTTCTCTATTATTTCTTTAAGTTATTTCATATATAAAGTGATATTTTTTTAACTTCTCTTGAATCAATAAAGTATGCAAAAAATACATGTAATCCTATTTATATATCACTCCAAACAAAAGAAAAAAAATGTTGGATATTGATAACGATATCATTAAGGGGGGGGGGGGGTTCGAGGTATGATAACTTATGATATCGCAAGGGGGGGAGGGTATCCAAAATTACCAAAAAGTTGATAACGTTATATATGCACAGCCCCTTACTTTCTGGGACATACCGAATGCATCCGATTTTTATTTTCTGCATTCCGCAATTCCTGAAACTTTTACTTTCAATGATAGCATTGAATCACTCCATATCACCGTGAAGGCAGCCGAGCAGAAAATTTAGAATTCTAATTAATTTTGCATAGTTATTGGAAATAAAACTGCCATTATTGCATTCTGTATATCTTTATTATGTTATATATGCAATTATATCAGCTAGCACTGTTTAGGCACTATCAAGCAAGCACTTCCTTAATATAACAAATTTATGTGTAATGCAAATAAAATTGCAGTGTAGTATGAGTAAAAGCATTTTTAATATGTAATTATTCGACTTTTTTACTACTAATACAATATTTTTTTTTTTTTTTTAGAAATCGGAAAACAAATTTTTATTAGCTGAATAGAACAAGATGAATCAAAGATAAACAACCATTATTTTGATTACAGTAGAATACTGTCATATATAGTTGGTATGACAGAAAATATTATATGTCATTAGTGGTTTAAAAGAAATAGTAACACTAATTTTTAATACGTTCCATTATTTAGTTGCTAGCATTATGCCTCAACACAATTCTCATGCCCAAGTTGAACTTGTGAAATTCGAGCAAAAAGTCACAAGGTTGGTGGACATTTTTTTGTTTGAAAATGTGAATAAACTGAACGAAATACTGAACTGCACTGAACATTTTACACCCCAAAAAGTAACATGGTATATCGTGTTGTTATAACTGTTATAGAGTAACGGATTAAAAATGTTAAAGACATTTATATTTTCACATAATTAATGCATATTTTGGCAATGACACCCTTTAATGTTTCCAGTAAGTAAATACCACGTTACGTAAAAATGAGCCAAATCTTATTTGAAATTTTGCATATAATCTTCGACATTTAGCCAGGTATAATGAAAAGAAAAATACAAGAAGTTCGTATTTTTATTTAAAACAATTAAAATTGTACGAAATTACTAACACATCTGTAATGGAATGGAAGTGTTCATTTCATCATAAAAAAAAAATAATAAAATTTCGGAAAAGCGAGACAGAATAGGTGCTTCGAAAGTTGGAGGCATATCAAAAGGTTTCTTTAATAACAAGGTATTTCAAGCAAAATAGGCAAGAAACAGAAAGAGATCTATATTTTATGCACTTTTAAACGAAATTGTGCCAAGAAACGTAAAATGGTACTGGTATGTAAAGTAAACAGTACAAGTACTACTTGAAAATTACATAAAGTTACACTTAAGCATACCCATCCATCCTGATGTGACGAAATATCCATATTTCTTCTGGAAGATTTCAAATATATTGCCACTTGGACTTGCAAGTTTCGTTGATAAACATAAAAAGGACACTTTCAAGCTCCTTTTATGGAACAAAAGAAGTACTAATGTATTATTTGTGTACAAGATTTTATGTTTTAAATGGAAGTAGGCAAAGCAAAATAGAAATGTTTTGAAAAATAAACAAAAATATCAACCAAGCGACATTTTTTTAGAGTGATTTTAACATATGATAAAAGTATCTTTCAGCATTACATAAACAAAGATACCCAGTATGTAATGACACATGAAAAGTTAAACATGGTACACAAACGTCAGTGATGTCAATGCTCTTATGTTATGTCTCTGTTTTAAGAATTTATGGGGTGTAACGTGGCCGCTCTTCATCATGAACGACGTAAGATTAACGCAGCGTATTAATGTCAAATTTCAGGAATATTAAAAGTGCATATTTCGACTTATTTGGCACTTAATTTATTTTAACATTATAAGCATATTTCAAGAAGCAATTTCTTAGTTCAATAAATAAAAGTTATTCTTACCTAATCCTGGTTAATCGTTTGCTCCTTTATATTAAAAAAAAAAAAAAATGATATGACTTAATAAATGTTTACCATACAACAAATAAAGTTCTCAGAAACTTCATTTTAATCTTTTAAATTTAATATATTATCGTCTAAGTAATAGCTTGCTTGTATCACTCTCAGAATTTGCAATATTTTCTTGCAACCAGTTTATGACTTTATCGTCAATGTCACTTTCACGGCCAATAAAAAAAAAAATGTAAGCATAATAGGCTAGCCTTGACCGTATTTTATGACGGAAATAATGTTTTATAACCTTAAATATATACAGAACGTCTTTAACGGGATTTCATAAAACTGGTCTACATATCAACAGTGCTTAATGTATATAATTAATTTTTGGCAGAAGAAAATAAAATAAAATTTCATCGACTACAATTTAAAAAATAAAATGTAAACTTTTAAAGTTATGTAAAAATTAAATAAATATATTTATCGAATCTTAAATTACATAATTAACTGGAGATTAAAAACTTAAAATAATAAGTGTTTTTTTCTAAATATAATGAATTAAGAACACAACTTTAGTTTCGAGGAAAACTAATTATTGGCTCTTTGGTAAGTGAATCGTAGTAGATAGTAATTACCCCGATACCAGAAAACAGGCATGTGTTTAAATTAAATTAAAGACATGCCCATTGATACGACGCCAGATCCGCGCGATTTAAGCAATTTAAGCAATTAAAGCATTCAATGCTTCATCTAATCCAAATTTTTTTGGTTGGATGTTATCTGTATAAACTTGTGTTTGTGTAGAAAACGAAAAAGTGTGAAACATGTATTCAATAGTTTTTCCTGTTTATATATTTTTATTATTTCAATATTTCTTTTGTATTTCGTATTTTAATCCTTTTCAATTTAGTATAACAATTTTTTGCAATACATATTACTTTATTTTAAATGTTATAGAAATCACATATATGAAGCATATCATAAACGTGTTGCAGAAAGCAGCGCTCTAAGCCACCAATATTAATAGTGTGTAGCCGATTATTTAATACGTTTAACAACTTATTTACAACGCATGAATTTTATTTTCATACACTGCATATTTCGCTAAGCGTACAGAATGAAAAGCGTTTAAGACACGATAGTATATATCTCCAACGATTCTGATTATATTTCCTTTCTAAGCTTTACATTTTGTTGAACACCATTACATACCCTGAATTAAAGCAATGATAGTGTACTTAAATATAACTTCGGAAGAATGAATAAATATCATTTCTCCTTAAGATTAACATTTCTCTCTGTCAAATGATGTTTAAATAAATCTTTTATCGATGGGAAATTCTCAATGTTTAATTTAAATCAATTCAGTGCTTACAAAGTTCGGTATGCATTTATGCATTTCAAAAATGTTTTGATTTCCAAGAACGATTCAGATGAATTACCTGAAAATTGTGTATATGTTAAACAAATAGCTAAAATGTAAAACAGATTTTAAAATTTAATACATTTCGTTTAAAAACTTAGAATTCGAATGTTTGAAGCTTAAAAGGGGAAACAGTGTAATAAATGTTTTTAAAAGTGAAATTTCAAAACTGTAAAGCAAATCATTAAGCAATTTTTATTAAAAAAAAATCTCCTTCCCGATAAATCTTCACTTTGTTGATATCTAAAATTATTTGTTATAGACTGAGTTATTACACATTAAAAGCTTTCTAAAATGATTCTTCATTATCCTAAATAAAACTAATATTTATAAATCACATTTTCGTTTAATATAAGCATTTTTCTCTCCCAAAACTATTAAGAATTTAACTCATAAGTTTGTGTCCTGTACTCTGTATAAGTGATCACAAGTAGTGTAGACAGAAAAATATTATTAAAAACTTTTTTATCATTATCTAGGCCTGTTACTTAAGATTCAGTATTGGATATTATGAAAAAAAAAAACATTATGATTAACTGTGTTAAAAATCTGATTCATTCTTATCGTTTTAATGTATACATTTTTATTGTAATTCTTTGACTGTATTGAAATGCGTAAACGTTCTATTTCTCCTTACATGTGCAGGGTGTCCATAATTAAAGTTGTCTACTTTAAAGTTGCCTACAGACACAACTATTGATCATGAATTTGTGAAATTTGGTGAAAGACATAAACGGATGGGAATTTGTTTAAGCTAAAAAAAATATAAATAAAAATAGTTTAAAATTACGCCACTAGAGGACAATTTTTAATAAATTATACATTTAGCATTAAGGTAGATTAAAAATTTTATTTATTAACTTAACCTTATTCTAAAGACAGCATTTCACGTCATGTTCCTAGCATTTCTCAGAGCACACTGCTGTCAACTGTGGAACATGCTATCTTACGATTACTTATAACTTAACCTTATTCTATATAACTTAACCTTATTCTAAAGACAGCATTTCACGTCATGTTCCTAGCATTTCTCAGAGCACACTGCTGTCAACTGTGGAACATGCTATCTTACGATTACTTATAACTTAACCTTATTCTATATAACTTAACCTTATTCTAAAGACAGCATTTCACGTCATGTTCCTAGCATTTCTCAGAGCACACTGCTGTCAACTGTGGAACATGCTATCTTACGATTACTTATAACTTAACCTTATTCTATATAACTTAACCTTATTCTAAAGACAGCATTTCACGTCATGTTCCTAGCATTTCTCAGAGCACACTGCTGTCAACTGTGGAACATGCTATCTTACGATTACTTATAACTTAACCTTATTCTATATAACTTAACCTTATTCTAAAGACAGCATTTCACGTCATGTTCCTAGCATTTCTCAGAGCACACTGCTGTCAACTGTGGAACATGCTATCTTACGATTACTTATAACTTAACCTTATTCTATATAACTTAACCTTATTCTAAAGACAGCATTTCACGTCATGTTCCTAGCATTTCTCAGAGCACACTGCTGTCAACTGTGGAACATGCTATCTTACGATTACTTATAACTTAACCTTATTCTATATAACTTAACCTTATTCTAAAGACAGCATTTCACGTCATGTTCCTAGCATTTCTCAGAGCACACTGCTGTCAACTGTGGAACATGCTATCTTACGATTACTTATAACTTAACCTTATTCTATATAACTTAACCTTATTCTAAAGACAGCATTTCACGTCATGTTCCTAGCATTTCTCAGAGCACACTGCTGTCAACTGTGGAACATGCTATCTTACGATTACTTATAACTTAACCTTATTCTATATAACTTAACCTTATTCTAAAGACAGCATTTCACGTCATGTTCCTAGCATTTCTCAGAGCACACTGCTGTCAACTGTGGAACATGCTATCTTACGATTACTTATAACTTAACCTTATTCTATATAACTTAACCTTATTCTAAAGACAGCATTTCACGTCATGTTCCTAGCATTTCTCAGAGCACACTGCTGTCAACTGTGGAACATGCTATCTTACGATTACTTATAACTTAACCTTATTCTATATAACTTAACCTTATTCTAAAGACAGCATTTCACGTCATGTTCCTAGCATTTCTCAGAGCACACTGCTGTCAACTGTGGAACATGCTATCTTACGATTACTTATAACTTAACCTTATTCTATATAACTTAACCTTATTCTAAAGACAGCATTTCACGTCATGTTCCTAGAATTTCTCAGAGCACACTGCTGTCAACTGTGGAACATGCTATCTTACGATTACTTATAACTTAACCTTATTCTATATAACTTAACCTTATTCTAAAGACAGCATTTCACGTCATGTTCCTAGCATTTCTCAGAGCACACTGCTGTCAACTGTGGAACATGCTATCTTACGATTACTTATAACTTAACCTTATTCTATATAACTTAACCTTATTCTAAAGACTGCATTTCACGTCATGTTCCTAGCATTTCTCAGAGCACACTGCTGTCAACTGTGGAACATGCTATCTTACGATTACTTATAACTTAACCTTATTCTATATAACTTAACCTTATTCTAAAGACAGCATTTCACGTCATGTTCCTAGCATTTCTCAGAGCACACTGCTGTCAACTGTGGAACATGCTATCTTACGATTACTTATAACTTAACCTTATTCTATATAACTTAACCTTATTCTAAAGACAGCATTTCACGTCATGTTCCTAGCATTTCTCAGAGCACACTGCTGTCAACTGTGGAACATGCTATCTTACGATTACTTATAACTTAACCTTATTCTATATAACTTAACCTTATTCTAAAGACAGCATTTCACGTCATGTTCCTAGCATTTCTCAGAGCACACTGCTGTCAACTGTGGAACATGCTATCTTACGATTACTTATAACTTAACCTTATTCTATATAACTTAACCTTATTCTAAAGACAGCATTTCACGTCATGTTCCTAGCATTTCTCAGAGCACACTGCTGTCAACTGTGGAACATGCTATCTTACGATTACTTATAACTTAACCTTATTCTATATAACTTAACCTTATTCTAAAGACAGCATTTCACGTCATGTTCCTAGCATTTCTCAGAGCACACTGCTGTCAACTGTGGAACATGCTATCTTACGATTACTTATAACTTAACCTTATTCTATATAACTTAACCTTATTCTAAAGACAGCATTTCACGTCATGTTCCTAGCATTTCTCAGAGCACACTGCTGTCAACTGTGGAACATGCTATCTTACGATTACTTATAACTTAACCTTATTCTATATAACTTAACCTTATTCTAAAGACAGCATTTCACGTCATGTTCCTAGCATTTCTCAGAGCACACTGCTGTCAACTGTGGAACATGCTATCTTACGATTACTTATAACTTAACCTTATTCTATATAACTTAACCTTATTCTAAAGACAGCATTTCACGTCATGTTCCTAGCATTTCTCAGAGCACACTGCTGTCAACTGTGGAACATGCTATCTTACAATTCCAGAGGGTATCTGAAAATGATGAAAGTCATGCAGAACATGTTCGGTTATAACAAAAATTTGTTAAACTATCATAAATGTATGCTAAATGTGTATTTTTTTTTTTTTTTTTTTTAAAGGCCTCCTATTTTTTTTTTTTCGCTGAAACAAATTCCCATACTTTTATTATAACCTACAAAACATTTCACAACAATCTGAACAATAGTTTCGTCATTAGACAACTTTAAAATAGCGTCAAATAATTATGAACACCCTATAAATAAAATTTCTAAGCTATTCTAATGTGTAATTTATTAAAAATTGCCCTCTGGTGGCAAAATTTTGAACTATTTATATTTATGTATTTTTTATCTTAATCAATTTTCCATCCCTTTATTATGTCTTTCCTAAAAATTTCACAACTTTATGAGTAATAGTTTTGTCTGTAGGCAACTTTAAAGTAGGGTCGTTTAATTATGGACACCCTGTATATGGAAATTTCACAAGAATCTTAGTATTTTAAATTTTCACAGGAAATAAATTTCAATGATAGGCATAGACTTATTGATATGGATAGACTAAATAATAAGACATTATCGGATCGTAAAAATGTTGCAGGAAATCTGCATTGAAAAAGTTACTAATGAAACAAAATCTGTCAGTTATTCTATACCACACATATGCATCTTTTCTCAAACATGTATAAAAAGATCGGCCCCAAAACTTATTTTAAGTTCAATTTAAAATATTTAACGTACGATGTTTTTTGTTAAATACTACTACTTATTGAATATAAATAATAAAATTGCATCTTTCACATTATTCTGAAACTTAAAAATAATGGATATATTCCATAGATGTCCAAACGCACTCAGGCATTTTTCTATCGTCATGTTTTACGATCATAGATTGTGAATATAAGTAAAAAAATTCAAATTTCACATTAATTCTAAATCTTAAAAAATAATGCCTAAATTCTAAGGCTGTCCTAATGTACTCAAGCGTTTTTCTAACCTCATTTTCTACAATCCAGATCCTTCAAATTAACTCCTTGAAATTAATTTAAATATGCTGCTTACATATTTGAAATGTTACACGTAGATAAAAGATGATATTGCCGAATACATTACATTTCAGGGAGTTAAACGTATTCAGAATTTCAAATTTAAATATAATTTTTTTAATTTAGTTTAGATTAAAATAGAAAACAATAACATCATATAGTAAATTGGTAGATTTTAAATTACTAGGTATGAGACGAATTTCAAAAGAGGAACTAAATGTATTTAATTAACTAATAGATTAATTAACACATTCTAGTAGTTACTAGAATGTGTATTCTAGTACTCACTCAAATAGTTTTCTATTACTCACTTAACACAATTTAAACTTATTAAAAATAGTTTTATTTAATAACATAAGTTTAAAATCAAGTCGTACAACGAATATTTTTCATGGGGTATTTCACAGTATGATTTAAAGTTTTTGAAATATATATATAGCAGGATAAAACATATAATATTTTTAAAAATTATTTTGGAAATAGACATTTTATTTATTTAGCCTTTGACTGTATATCCATCTATTTTCTGCGTACAAAAACAAAGAAAATATCTGAATCGTTCATTTTAATGGATTTAGTTGTGTATATTTAAATAAAAATGAAACGTTTTAATTTTGCATCTTGTGTGTTTATACAGACCACAAAGAATACCCATTCGGGATTCCAAATTGACGGTTTATTGTCAAAAGGTTCGCATTGCTATCCTGAAAAACCTCCCTCAAATCTAGGATCGAATAAACTGGCAAACATTAAGATTATTCTTGACGAATTCACACTACTTTCTACTATAAATTATAAAACTAATTTCCATATTTATCAGAATGGTCTGTATAAAGCTCGTTATTACAACTATTTCATTAAAAAAAAGAAATAAGAATCATGCATCAAGCATAGAGCTTCCAACAATTCAAGTGTTCTATAACAATACTCTATTTTATAAAAAGGTTACGAAGATACTTAGAAGTAAACAATTTGGAAAACGCACAATACTTCTAAAATCCGATTTCAACACTCATAAATAATAGTCAGAAATTTTTTTGAATTCTTTTGTGTAGACCTGATATGGATAAAATTTTTCTGTATATACAATAAAGAATGCTAAAATTAAGTTCAGTTTAGAAGCGCAGGTTACAGTTGAAACTTCTTCTTCAGCAATTTATGTCAGTAAGCAGACATATACTCGAAATATTTTGTGCAACCCTCTAAATGATTTATCCAATTTATATAGACCAAATAATATACAAAATATAGCACGACGCATTAAAAACGCGTACCACAAGTGAAAACGCACTACCAGCCATTTTTGTATATAGACAGTACCCAGTATATATTTTGTATATAGACCAGTTTTTTTGTCTCCTGCAAATGAAAAAAAAAATGAATTTAGTGCTCCTCATGTATGTATATTAACTTACATATGTTTGAAATAGTGTAACACAACTGAAATGCCATCATTAATTTCCCCATAAGCCATAATGTAGCTGAATTCTTTTTAGTGTCCCTGTAAAAGATTAGTGAATGCTACCCACACCCTATTCCATAGTAAACATGCTGCAATGCACCTCAGTGACATAAATGAATTTTGATAGGTTTGAAATAGTGTAATATTATTAAAATCCACTGTAAACACATTTTTCTCCCATAGACCTTAATGTAACTGAATCCTTTTGTGTGTCCCTGTAAAAAAAAAAAAAAAAAAAAAAAAAAAAAAAAAAAAAAAGGGGGTAGGTGCTACACACTTTATTTTCAATTTCGAGCATGCCGTAGTAAAGTTTAATGATGTATATCAATTGCATCGCAATCCAGGAATAGTGACGTGAATTAGATCGCGGAAAGTCGGCAGACAGAATGATTCAGATGACAGAATCAATTTTTCCTTATATCTCGAATATATCTTTGTTTCTGAGGTTTCTAAAAGCAAAGCAAATTTTTAATAATCGTGGGTAAGTCGGAAGGTGGTTGATTTTCTTTATTATTAATATTATATTTTAGTAGAATAAGAAATATTTGTATTTTTTAAAGCTTATATACAGGTATCTATATCAAATAGACATGTGATTTATTATTTATTTATTTACTAGCTAATTTGCCCGGCGTTGCCCGGGTACGTGAAAGATCTGCACGAATTGCGAAAGACCTCTGAAAATCACAATAAGATATCGCGAAAAAGTTTTAAATGGCTGCACAAATTTCGGAAAGAGAAATATATATATATTGTGCTCGAAGATTGAAAGTTGATTCAACTTCTATCAACGTCTTTCACTAATGTGGAAAAATGGTAGAAAATCGCTAAAATACACTAAAAATCACATACAAAATACCCGAAAAATTCGAAAATTGTTATACGAAATCCGAATAAACTTTATTGAAATGAAGGTAGAAATTACTTTAGTATTAAGAGTCAAAAATGGAATGTCAAAAAATTGCAGCAGATCGCAAAGAAACGTAAATATCGAATTAAAAATCACCTGATGACGTAACAAACACGTGTAAAGTGTTTAATGTCAAGTAAATTTAAAAGTTTACGATCACCCATTATTGGCATTTAATCTTATAGTTTGGCGATATTTTTTTTGGTCAACGGTATAATCAAGTAGAACCACAAGTTATTTCTGTTCATATTTAAAAGTAGATTAATAGCTCTTCTTTATATAAATAAATAAAATAAATATTGAAAAAAAATGTTTATATGTATATGAAAAGTAAATAGTTTGCCAGTAAAATATACGTAAAATTCATTTCACTCGCCAAGGCCATTTTCTCTAACTCACCAAAGCCCATATATTAAAAATATACCAAATACTCTTCAATTCGTAGCCTGATACTAAGTAATCACAATAATGTAAATAATTATTAGGCATAGATACGTACCGGGTTTGGGGCGATTTTTTTTCACGCCAATTTGGTGAAAACATCGTTTTCGAAACCAGTTAAATATATAAATTTAAATTATTTTCTATTATTTTAAAAGGAAATAGCAATAAATAATAAAAAGTTTAATTAATGTCTATAGAACAAAACAGTTTATATAACAATAAAAAAGAAAGTAAAAGAAAATAAACAATTTATTAATAAATAAACAACAATAGCCGAGTTACCACATGTCTGGCATATAACGCCATTTTGGAGCCCATTATGTACCATGGAGCGTATATGACATATGTGCCAACAAAACTTTCAATAATATAATAAATATGTCATTTGGTGGTGGCTTGATTATCGAAAATTAAAAAAAAAAGTGTGTATATGGCACATTTTTACACTAAAATTTAAATAATTGACTACATAGTTATAATTTTTACTCATTTTTATATAATTTACATTGGAATATAAAGATTTACTCCAAAATGTTCTCCTATACTTAAAAAAAATTATTGCTACCTTCGCCTGGCTTATTTCACGCTTCTGCCTTTTTGGCTTAAAATTGCATTGTTTGGCGACCAAGGTAATAATTAAATAGCATGTAACTCACAAATAAAGTATTTCTCCTGCAAGACATACGATGGGAAAATTACATAAAAATGATAATTAAATTGAATGAAGAAAAAAAAGGACTAAAGTACTGTTACTTAAATTTCATTTCTTTAAGCTTTTTCAGGCACATTTTTATTAACCTGGTGAAGCGAAAAATCGCCAAATAATGTATCAATTGCTTCTTTCATACTAATTTATTTTTTAAGTTTTATAAACATTCCTTTCATATTTAAATTAAATATTTTCATTTTATAAGTTTTATCTCGCATTAAAAAGGTTTTTGATTCTGTTTTTTTAATTAAACAAATAACAGTTATTTTCTTTTAATTTGCGAGTTGTTTACATTATTTTCTAACGGATATAGCCATTTCAATTCATTTATCAACTATAATTTTCGCCAAAATGACCACTGGCAACCCTTTCGTTGAAAATATCAATAAAGTATAATAATCTAAGCATTGTATCATGTTACTTTTATTCGCAATTTAATTTACTTGGATTCCCTTAAATATAATTAATATAATCCCTTAAGTTAATATTAGTTTTTGTTGCATTAAAATATTTCAATTTGTTGATTTTCTGTAAGCAAGTAATCCATATTGGTTTACAATAGAAGTCTATGGGAATTTGGCGAAATATTAGAAATATCGCCAAGTAGGCATCACTTTTGGCGACACATTTTGGTCGCCAAATTTGGCGATATACCGCCAAGTTGGTGACAAACTTGACGGCGTTTGGCGACAGAACTCCCTCTACGGTAACTTCCTTATAGGTATGGAAATGCATTAAATGCTGTTCAATAATTGCATAAAAAATTCGCTAAAAATTCAAAAATCGCTGCACGAATTCCGAATAACCTTTTTTGAAAAGAGAACAAAATTTACTATATTGGGTTAAAAGAAAGATACCATATTCTTCTCACTTATATGGAAAAATCGACTCGAAACTTAAAAAAGTGCTAAAAATCGCATAAAAAATTAAATAAAAAAAATCTAATAAAAAAATCGAAAATCGGGCTTCGGGGTGCAAAACTTCATATATAGACGTACCTTTTCCCCAAATTTTGTAGCTCTACGTGTAGTGGTCACTTTAGAACACCGTCGACACACTCACTCACTCACTCACACACAAACTTCTTTCCTTATTATTATAGCTTTATTTAATATTTATTTTACATTTCTATGCATTGTATAGAAAACTTCCTTTAGGTTGCATGAGTAAAATTTTTAATCCTAGCAATCCGTTTATAAATTACGTATATTTGCATTTCGAATAATAATTTTCATTTTAAAATGAAATTTTGAGAAATTTAATGAACATTTCTAAACAAAATTATGAAGCGTTTCGAAGTATTAGCTTTTAACAGAGTTTACTTATAAAAGCAAATAATTATCGAAGGCATAGGTACTAAATTAACATCTGGTAGATAAATAAGTAGATCGCTCCTTTGAAATTCTCCTGATTTCTATTCATTTCAAATTTACTAATTGGCTCTTTGATAGAAATATTTCATATTTTAAGTTAATGTACATTCGATAACTTAAAATTAATTTTATCTGCTCTGAGTACGTTTAAACATGTCAACGCTATCTTGAAAATATGAGATTAAAATGTTACATTATGATATATAAATAAACATGTATGTTTATATGATTATTAATCTTATCATTGATAGCGGTAAACCTATTCAGAACTTACTATAACGTTGGTCATTTGAATTCAATTTAAAATGCAAAATATTTAAGATATGAGGTTTAAATGTTACATTATGATATACTAGTAAAATTTTTATTTATATGGCTACAAAACGTGTTAAATATGAAGAATGATAAAACTTTCAAATAACTAAATTTAAGAAAGAAATGCGTAATTATGCTTAGTGTTTTTATTAAAACAATGTGATTTTTGTATGTATGTTTGTTCGTTTGTTTTTTTGCAAGTATTTTTGTATGTTTGTTTGTTTGTTTCCTTGTTTGTACGTAAGTTTGTATGTAATTTTTTTGTATTTTTATAAGTTTCTTTAGACGTATATTTGTTTATATATTAGTACATCTCTTTGGTTGTATGATTTGTTTCTATATTGTTCTTTGTTTATAGGTTTATTCGTTTGTTTATATGTTTATTTGTTGATGCGTTTGATTGCGTGTTTTACGTTTTTGTTTTTGTTTTTTCTGTGCTTTTGTACGTTTGTTTGTCTGACTGTATGTTTATTTGTTTGTTATATACTTAAATGTACTTGTTTCTTTCTGCACAACGGTGTAAAATTGATATTGCGTGATGTCTAGAAGTTGAAAATTTTGCAGTAAAACCGAAATTTATTGTTCATGTGTTTCCAATGTAAAAATGACGTCATTGTTACTCATGGACACGTTTAAATGCCAGGTGTTTTAAAAAAATGACCGAATTAAAAATAACAGTAACATTCTCATAAATAATTTTTGAAAGAAACGCATTAAATATACTATGATAAAAACCCCGAAAATTTATTAGAGTACTGTTTTCATAACTTCTATAAAGTAACCTTTTTTTTAGCCACACATAAAACATCCATGAAATCAACCAATAATTCAATTCTGTATTTCGTAAAGCATTGTTCTTATAGACATCGATGTCAGCACTTTGTCTGTGCACCTGTTTGTGATAGTAACTATCCTCATCAATGACAAGGCAGTCACACGGAGTCATAAACAGTACTTTAACAATATCTGAAATAAAATAGGGTATCATATGGATGTTTTCTGCCAGTGGGTTGAGACTACAAAACATTATTTTTTAATTATTAGTGGAAGAAATTAATGAAAAATATTCCAGTTATAAGTCGAACTACACTCTCAGAAATGAATACTCAGATTTCACGAAATTTTCTTTGTTTTTGACGAAATGGTTTCCTGGAAAATGCTCCGAGCGAACATTTCGTCAAATTGATGAAATTAGTTTCTTCACTTGCTTGACGATATAAATTTCGTCAATAGTTTCGTCAAAAGAGGGCTGGTGGCGCCATCTCTCAAGTAGTTTGGAAGCTCCAGCATTTGACACGGGGAAAGAAAAAAATCATTTCTCTCTCTTTCCTCGGCATGATTCGAACTCACGACCTTACGTATGGGAGGTAGCTGCTCTTCCAACCGGGCTGCAGGGGACTTGAAAGTGTTTGCTTTTAGACTGGTGTAATGAATTCCACTTCGTGTTAATATTTTTATAACGTAGATTGCAATTTTATCAGCGCTGCTATATTTTCTGAAAGTTTTAAGAAAGGCTAATTTATTTTTATGGTTTTCTCGTATCAATGAATAATTATAATATGGCTTGATTAAATAATTTACAACTGAAATTTTCTTTGATCAATGGATGATTAGAATATGGTCTGGTTAATTTGTTGCTCACAAATAACGAATTGTGAAGTGCATATTGCGTGAGATTTTATCACTTTGAGTAGGGGGATAAGATTTTAACACTTTACTGTTTATAAAGAGGAGAGGGATCAATTATGTTTATTTTTAATTTGATTGAAAACGTAATATACTTCTTAAAAAAAAAAAAAAAAAAAAAAGATATCCTAGAAGTTTGAAATTTTATTGGCCTAATTTTCTTATTGAATGGTTTTGAAGAACACAGGAAATTTATTCTTTTCGAATTAAAACATAACGAACGACAACATATAAATAAAATAATAATAATAATAATAAGCATTCCTCAAAATTCTAACAGCTAAAAAAATAACTAATGAAAAACAATAACTACCTATATTTCAGTATTTTCTGAAAAGCACTAAGTGCTGTTTTAAAATAAATTATTACAGGACTAACATAAGCCTGCAAATATCTGTTTGCTAAAATCGCAGGATTTGGGGAGGATTTGAGGAACTGGTTCCTTAAAATGCATTGAGTCTGACCGTGATTGAGGCAAAACTTTCGTCAAATATTTGAGGGTTTACGTTTCGTCTTTATCTTTTATAAATGTCAAAACATTGTTGTGGGATTTTTAAAAAAATACTAAAAATCTCATTGAAAGTCTCATTAAAAATCGCTGGAGTCAATTTACTAAAATGAGGATTGTGATCGGAAATTTTACATGAATGTCAAACAATCCCTTAAAATTTTAAAAAATGCGGTGGTAAAATTTAATATATTAGGCTAGAAATTTGATACTGAATTCCGTTTCGAATGCGAAAGGAATCAAAGCGTAACTCAGAAAATCGTATTAAAAATCCGTATTCGGATAAAAATTTGAAACCAACTTCCTTTTCAGAAAGTAAAAATATCGCCAAAGAACTTGAAAACAACGTTAAACATCACCCTGAAAGTTACCTTAAAATTCACATTGAAAATCGGATTAAAACTAGCTAAATGTTCAAAAATCGCTGCGGTAAAAATTTAGTATAATGGAGTAAAACATTCTAATCGAATTCTTTCAAGATTAACAAAAATATGACGCCAAACTCGAAAAATTGCCAAAAATTACATTGAATATCCCATCAAAAATTGCTAAAATTCCAAAATCGTAAAAGACAATATTTACTATATCAAGATAATTGTTTGAAACCGAATTTCTTTTACAAATATCAAAAAATCGCCACCGTACGCAAGAATCGCTAAAAATCACATATAAAACCGCCAAAATTTCAAAATTTGCGGAGGATAATAATTATTATACTAGGATAAAATTTTGAGCAAAATTCCTTTGCCGAATCTTAAAAATTGCCATGGAACTCGAAAAAACTCCAAAAATCACATTGAAACTCGCATTAAAAATTTCTAAATATTCAAATAATGCAGGGGCGAAAATTTACTAAAATTGTGTACAACAGTGTAATTCTATTTGTTTCACCAATAGCAAAACCTCGGCCCGAAACGCCAAAAAATTGATAAAAATGGCATTCAGAATCTCATTCAAAATCTCTAAAAGTCACAAATCGTTCAGGAGAAAATTTTCTGTAGTAGGCTAAAAAAATCCGTCGTGGGTGCAATGTCCTCCAAGTTCCTTATGAATTATATTTCTGGAGGTGTCTAAGTATGGTTGAGATCTCTTCATCTGATCCAGGTTTTAAATTACAAGGTCAACTCGAGTACGATGACCGCCATTGTGGTTTTCCTAAACAAATGGCCATCACGTCCGGCCTTTTTGCGGGGAACGGCCTAGTTGCCAATTTCTAAATATTCAAAAATCTCAGGAGACAAAATTTAGTATATTTGTTCAGTGTAATCGAATTTCTTTCACTAATAACAAAAAATTGCATTCAAAATCTCTAAAATTTAACAATCGCAGAGGACATTTTTTTATTGTAGTTTAAAAGTTTGAAATCGAAAGCTTTTTCAAATGTAAATAAAATCTTCGATTTTTGCATTTCTTCTTCTAAATGTTGGAAATTCGCCTCAAAACAATAAAAAAACTGCCTCGAGACTCGAAAAGACTCCAAAAGTTACATAGAAAATCGCATTAAAGATGTTTTAATGTTCAAAACTCGTAGGGTATAGAATTCACTATAATTATGCAAAACAATGTAATTGTATTTCTTTCATGAATGACAAAAAATCTGCTCAAAACAAAAAGATCGCTGAAAATTGCTTTCAAAATCGCATTCAAAATTTCTAAAATTCAAAAATTGCAGAAGACAGAAAATCTATAGCATGTACAGTGTACTATATAATATTTGAAATGGAGTTCCTTTCACCAATGAACAAAAATCCCACAAATCGCGAAAAAACGCTAAAAATTGCATTACATAGGTCGAAAAAATAAAATAATCTCTGTACGAATTCTGAATACACTTTTTTGAAAAGAAAACAAAATTACTATATTGGGCTAAAAGATTGAAACCAGATTGTTCTTATAAATATAGAAAAATCACTTGAAAAAGTTAAAAAACTAAAAATTACATAAAAAATTTAATTAAAAAAATTAATAAAAAATCCAAAATCGGGCTTTACGGTGCAAAACTATATACATAGAGGTATCTTCATCCCAAACTTTCTAGATATGCGTGAAGCGGTATATTCAGAACACAGTCGACACAATTGCACACAACTTCTTTCCTTATTTCCTTATGGAGTGTTTTAGATTTGCTATAAAAATTCTATCTGCTATAAAAAATATTTTGGTTGGTAATATACATCAAAATGTTGAATAAAGTTTTAAAAATTATGTGTAGAGGCCTATTAAATTTAAACTTTTAATGCGATGGATGTGACTGCTCAATCTACAGCGACTCTATTTGAAGTTAGGACATACCAAGTAATTATCAGACACAGGATCACAGCATGACAAAAAATGTCTCTTTATCTCGTCATTATTATTATTAATAATAATAATCATTTCATGCTTAAAATAAAAAGCAGGATTTTCTAAGTCGATTTTCCGTAATTATTTCTCATAATACCGCTGGAAGCACATTTCCATCATTAAACGATATATTAATTCATCTTAAGTCATTTTTCTAGCAAGCGAAAATGTACGATGCATAAAATGTGTGATGAAAATTTGAATGATATATTCTTCATATCACGGTTTAGTCTTCTTCTGTACTTATCGACTATAGAGAGTATCATCTGTAGAGCGAGTGGGGTGATTCTTGGTCCCCCACAACGTGGTATGACTATTGGCCAGTTAAATTTTCCTTAATACCAATAATATAATCAACAGAAAAAAAATACTAGACGATAGACACGTTAGTGAATATTCAGTAACACAAACAACTTTTGCTTCAAAACGTAATTTGATGAGAAAAAATATTTTAACTAGAAAACAGGAATTCTGCTTTTTCAGAATTTAGTGTCGCCCCCGATGAAAAAAAAAAATATATGTACATAATAAATAGTACAAAACATATTTCAGTTTTAAGAGATAAAGCACACGCTGTTATTTTATGTGAAATGACATCATTCGCATCCGCTTAAGAAGTCCACATTGACGATCCACTCTTAAAACAGTAAAGCATGCATAGGATGTCACTATCGCAAATTAATACACAAATGCAGCAAAAAGATGCCGTCATTAAAAAAAGTCGACAAAAAAGTGCTATCTAATGATTCATAGGCCTTCATTTGTTTGTAACGTTAATATAGATACTTAAAATTAAATATAGTTTATAATAGCTCCATGTTTTAATAGAAATTATTCGTTTATATTTTTTCAAAACAGAACACATTTTAATTGCATTTTCTTTCGGTTGTTATGAGAAAATGGCAACAAAAATATATAATTAATATTTTACAACTATTTTTATCTTTACTTTCTAGAGAAATGGAGTTCTTCTGTTGCCAATATTAAGCAAATGGCTCTAAAAACTACAAAAAATTAATATTAAAAAAAAATGGGCATACAGTTTTCAAACAAACTGCATTTGAAAGTACTATTTTTCCCCAATACGACGCTATAAAAATTGAAAATGTGCTTAGAAGTTTAAAAAATTGCAGTAGTGTATTTAACAGTATAATAATACATCTGCTTTGTTTTACGGCTGGCTTATACAACGTAACGTGTTTTTTTGGAGACGACACAAAATAAGCTGGGAGAAAGAAATAGCATGCCGGGGGCTAACAGACATATGTATAAATTTTCAGCAAAAAATAAGAGATTTCAAAATCATGCTTTTTTTTATAAGGTGACTGCAATGTAAAATTTACTGTATAATGATCTAGAATGATTATATAGAAAGAGAAATATGCATAGAATATGTATGTATGCATATCAATAGTGTATGAGTAAATAAATTATGGAAATAGACAGCTACACATCACACAATATACACTGGATGATTTTTGCTGAACATGCGGTGAATATAGGGAAGCGTGAGATGATTTTTGGTCATGTAATTTGTTTAACAATTACTCATTAACTCACAAATAATGTTGAAATGCTTAATATTTGTGAGTTTTAGATGTCAGCACCTGCATGAAAAAGTTTCTTTAAATTTACATGAAAACACATCATTTTGATTGTTTCAGCAACTCATAACAAAAATTCATTTGAGATATCTAAACTTTTATTAACCATTTCATCAAAAGAATTTGGGGTAAGTTTAAAAATTTAACTTGTATATTTAGATAACAAACGCCTGTTATAGTTTATTTTTGTTTACATCTTGAAATCATATTAAAAAAACACATGATCAAATAAACACTTAGCTAAGCCTGACCATGACTTTTACATCAATACTTTCGGAACAAGCTATAAATTTATGTTAAATTTGATTTTTAGGCAAAAATATAATAACAGAATGCCAAGAGAAAATGTAAATAAACCGATTATGTGAAGCATCACCGAAAGTTAGAGGAAGCCTGTTTGCACATGATCGAAAATAATGCGAGTATTCGGGCAGCGGCATATCATGCAGGAGTTTCATTCTCCACATTACAACTATACTTATAGAGCAAGGAAAATAATATATTTTAAATCATAAACATGGAAATCCTCTTAACTTACCTTCAAAAAAGAAAATAAATTAGCAGCATGCATAAGATTTATGGTGGAATGGGGTTTTGGCCGAAGTCACAAGGAAATCCAAGAAGAAGTTTATAGATTCCTAAAGATTCTAGTTATTCCAGGGAGAGTGGATCTTATCTTAGAAAATGCTGTATATTTAAACGTAAGCCACCAGGAGAGGATTAGATCTAGACACACGGCAGTGTGTCAGCCAAGTTCGCCTGACATAGCCGTGTGTTATTTACACGAACCATTTCGAGCTGTTTTCATCAAATTTCAATGCTCTACAACTGAAAATCTATGAGACCTACGTACTTGTTATACGAAATGTGTAGTAAGGCCACCCTAATTACCTAAAATCCAAAATTTTATAAATAACGCATAATTAGTTTCCGAGATAATGACATTTGAAAATGTCTGATAATCGATAATTTTACCACTGACTGACTGACTGACTGACTGACTCACTCACTCATCAAAAAGATCTCGTATATCTACTGGAGCTACAGACTTCAAATTTGGTGCAGAGTTCGTTTACACTATAAAACTAAGGAAAAAAATAAAAAAATTGTGAAAATCAATGAATTACCCACCTGGGGGTGCCTATTTTTACTTTACCATTGTGTCTATTAGGCGAAATTTTAATTTGCCGTAGGAGGAGACGCTGTTCTGTCGCCAAATACCGCAAAGTTTCTCGCCAACATGGCGATATATCGCCAAATTTGGCGACCAAAATCAGTCGCCAAAAGTGACGCCACCTTGGCGATATCTCTAATATTTCGCCAAATTCCCATAGACCTCCATTGTAAACCTATCTACTTACTGGGGGTTTATCTGGGTTTACTTGCTTACAGAAAATCAACAAATTGAGATATTCTGTCCGTCACAGAGCCCGTTCTCAGAAACTATACATGTTGGAGGCGTGAAATTTTGCATATTTACAGCTGAACACCTCACATCAAATGACAAATCATAAAATTTTGAAAAAGTTGTAAATTTAACCCTTTGGGGTCTCACTTGTGTATTTTAAACAATCCTTTCTAAGTGAGCCCCTAATTAGGTTGGAGGCATGAAATTGTACATACTTATAGCTGAACACCTCACATCAAACTACAAATCATAAAATTTTGAAAAAGTCGTACATTTAACCCTTTGCGCACCCACATGTGTATTTTAAACAATTCTTTCTAAGTGAACCCTAATTAGGTTGGAGGCGTGAAATTTTGCATACTTATAGCTGAACACCTCACATCAAACGAGAAATCATAAAATTTTGAAAAAGTCGAAAATTTAACCCTTTGCGCTCCCACATGTGTATTTTAAACAATTCTTTCTAAGTGAATCATAATTAGGTTGGAGGCATGAAATTTTGCATACTTATAGCTGAACAGCTCACATCAAACGAGAAATCATAAAATTTTGAAAAAGTCGTACATTTAAGCCTTTGGGCTTCCACATGCGTATTTTAAGCAATTCTTTCTAACTGAGCCCTTTATTAAATTGCAGATTTGAAATTTTGCATACTTATTAGCAGAACACCTGAGGCCAGGCGACAAATCATAAAATCTTGAAAAAGTCTTACGCTTAACCCTAAGAGCTACCACATATGTATTTTAAGCAATTCTTTCTAAGGGAGTCCCTAATTAAGTTGGGAACATGACTTTTTGCATACGTGCAGCTGAATACCTCAGACCACACGACAAATCATAAATTTTTCAAAAAGTCTTATATTATTTACTCCCCCGGGCTCTAACTTGTGTATTTTAAGCAATATTTCTAACCTCCGCCCTTTTCACCCGGGGAGCACTTTTCCAACTTTTGCCGACACCCCTTTGAACATTCTTTCATATTATGCACCATAGTCTTACATATTTTAGTTCCACTTTTTATCGCCAGGGGTGCCTACTTATTTCGGGTGTTATGGGCTCAATCCCCTCGACTAATATATCTCCGGATAGTATGAAAAACGGAGTTTCGTTCGGATAGAGGTTTGTTTAGAATAGAGTGCGCCCCTGGTTCCGAAATGTGGAACTAACAGGTTTTTCAAAAGGATAGTGTTTTGAAAGGAATATTAAACGAAACTTTCTGTGTGATCTGTGAACACACTTACCCACTTGTTATTTTCAAAATCATCAGAGAAATGTTTATTTAGTTAATTAAATTTGAAAATCCAGGAAGGGGCAATGATCTTCCTCTGCACTGCCTCTTTCCCCGCACCCATGGATGAATGATACATAGTGTGGCATAAGCACATAACTTTATTTTTCACTTTCAGTACAAGAAAGCAGGCCCAGCTATAGGATATTTAATTGGAAAATTTAATATAGGAATTTAATAGGAATTGTTTCAGAAACAATAAAAATTTCGAATCAATGCATTTCGTTTCAAAACATGCATTCAGTGTAGCAGTATTAAAATATAGATTTCTGCCGCAAATTGACAGCCAAATAGTTTGTTGTAGGAAATTTAAATTAAAATTGAATGTTGCTTGGTGAATAAAATAGTCTCAAGTAAACACATTAAAAAGCATTAAGTAAAGTGTTTAAATATATTGTAACTTTACAAAAAGTAATGATATCTAACAAAACCATAGCTGTGAAAAAAGGGAGCCAAGTTCTGTAAAGACAATGGCAAGAAAAGAAGTGATATCTAAGTGGGTGTCAAGTTCAAATAAAATTCACTCAAACTTACCTATTGAAGTATTATAGCATTTTTTAAATTGTTTAGAAATCAAAATTATTGATAGCACGTTAATAATAAATTTAGAACTTGGCAAGTTTTTGATAAATGTTATGCCTATCAATTTCATGTCTTAATAAAATGATGATGTTAATATTAACAACAATGTCATTATAAAAAAATTAATATAGTTATTATTATAAACAAATGACTCATGTTAAAGATTTGATAAACCAATAAATACACAAATACATTCCCGCTCGTCTTTGGTTATCACTGTAGCACCCACCCTTCGGAAACCTCAATGCAAACAGAATAAAAGGCCTGACAAAGAGATACCTTTACGCTTGTTCTTGGTTAAAATTAGGTGGGATATATATTATCCCACCATCCTTTAAGGGGAAGGAGCTCACTCAAATGAAGGCTTCCAAACATGAAATAACAAGTTTAGATATAATAATGTCATTAATAAAAATAAATGACTTGTAGGTAAAAACTTGCCAAGTTCTAGATTTATTATTAATATGCTATCAATAATTTTTATTTCTAAACAATTTAAAAAATGCTATAATACTTCAATAGGTAAGTTTGAGTGAATTTTATTTGAACTTGGCACCCACTTAGATATCACTTCTTTTCTTGCCATTGTCTTTACAGAACTTGGCTCCCTTTTTTCACAGCTATGTTTTTGTTAGATTAGGTTATTCATGGATCACCACCAACTATCATCGAAGATGAATGCAACACTCGTAAAAGTTAGGCTGTTAGTAACAGAAGAACTACTTCTAATTTATGAGTTTTATGATTTATTAGAAGATTTATTTAATCAACATGATATAACTTATAAACCTTATCATATTTTAAACCTTGACACTGCATTATTACTGATCCATCTAGAATAAATATTGTTGGAGAAAAAACAGAACGAGGCTCAAGAACAACAGTAGGTAGCAGGAGAGTATGTATGACCATTATGGCTTGTGTTTCAGAAAATACAAATGCAAACCCATCTTTAACAGTGTTCTCTGGTGAATTCTAATGTTGATTTAAATCTTTTACAAATATTTACCTAAATAAAATATTTTAACAATGCACCGATGTGATACCTGGAACAACATATGCAATATATGAAAATATTTGGATGGCAACCGAAATATTTAGTCAATTTATACCATACGTCCTTGAGGAAGATGACGTGCGAGCTGCATACCTTAAAATGCGTTTGAAAATAAATGTATTATTTTGAGAAATATATTTGACCTTACAACCATTTTAGTAAATTTCTTTTTTTCTAAGATTTCATAACTCTGTTTATATTTACAAACAATATAAATTCTATTTCTTTCCAAGAATGCTTCATTCAATTATTTATTAAAATTTTAAAGTGATTTTTTAGGGTTTAAAATGTAGGTACTTGATTGGAAATATCGACCAATTATCACTCCAGCCCTCACCCATATTAATCTAATTGCCGGGGTGATTATTAATCAGACATGTTTTAATTTTATTAATATTGTATATAGTTTTGCCACAACAAAACTAATTAAGATTATTAAGAGTTAGATTCGCTCTCTGTGAGCATAAAAATTTTGTTTCAGTTCAATTTGTTTACTGAGTTATATGGATCTCTATGAAAAGTGATCAATAATCATCCCACTCTGCTCCATTTCAGTCATTTTGTATTCTATGATATTTAAAACGACATATTTTTTAGTACACTGTAAAATGTCCTCGAAGTTTTAAGAGATTTAATTTTATTTGTATTCATTTTTGCTTTTTGTTTATTGTAAAAAAATATGTATATATTGATTTTTATTTTGCGTCTATAGCAAGAACAATACTTTTTTAGCAGGTTATTAAACCTTAGGATTATATTACCTTAGTAATATAATACTAAAGTAAAATATCTAAAATATTTTAAAACAGTATTTCTTTATCTATTTTATTATTCATCTGAGTTTTTATCTATTTTTTTATCTATTGATATATTTAGTTTTTATCAATTTGAGCACAGTTCACAAATCAAATAAAATACATTTTTCTAGCGCAGTTCAAATCCTCGAGCAATAACACTCATAATAATTTAGATTCGAAGAACGATCATTTAATTCTAATAAACCATTTATTAGAAACACCATTCAATTTTTCACGTTTTGTAGCATAAAATACTGCAATTTGAAGGATATTTTAAGGTGAAAGTGTTGTATTATGTTTGTTAAAAATCATACAATTATTATTTGAAAGGCAATGCAAATGCCAATATGTTTTGAATATAAACGACGTTGTAGTACTACAATTGTTTTAAGTCTATGCTTTTAAATAATTTCCTAGATTTCTGAATAACAATAACTTAATTTAAATTGCATGTAAGTAGCTCTTTGATCTATATAAATAAATAAAATAATGTTACGGAAAATTCTCCCCAGCAATCAGATTATTTTGAAGTTTGTCGCATTGCATTAATATATAATTCTGGAATTATTTGACGTTTACTTTGAAAAGAGATGTATAAATCGAAATTCAGACATGATTTACAGTTCTTAAAGATCGTATGTTCAGCTTGATATTCATAATATAAACGAGATTTTGATTTCGACTCGAGATATTCATTTTCCATTTCAGTAATAAATCGAAATATTTCTCTACAAATAACATTATTTTATTCGTTGTATCTTTATTTCAGAAAATGTATATTAGAAAATGGTGTTCAAAATCCATTCATTTAGTTTTATATCAGTTTATTAAATGTAAGAATTTTAATGTAAAATTTTGAAAGATTTGTATCTTAGCTTATTTTAGATTATTGTGTTTATATGCACACTACTAACGTGATAAAGATCGAAATATATGCATAAAGAAATATTTTTTTAATGATTCTGAAAAAGTTAGAAAAGCTTGAAATTAAAAATAAATTACTGGCATTTTTCTTGTTTTGAAAAGTTATATTTTATTGACTATTTTTTAAGTACAGTAGAACCTCAATTATCCGAAGTAATTGGGACTGACCTTCTTTCGGAAAATTAAAATTTTCGGATAATCGAGAATGCTTCAATTTTAAGATAAAGGTGAAATACATGCAATATTTCTTATTGTGGTAACAAGTTCTTAATGAAAATAAAGTAATAGCAAAATCGAAACAAGAATAAATTATCTGAATTTTACTTTTGAAATTAAATACTTTTTCATTTTATCACAAGGTTTTGTAAAAATGTTTTGTTTGTCGCAATTTCGATTTCCTTTGCTTTGAAGTTCTATCACGGAGTTTTTTAATATTATTAGTTCACCAGTATCAGAGTCTTTCTGCTGCTCCAGCCATGCCAAAGCTTTTGAGAGAATTCAAAAGCTTCATAATTGCTAATTTGTTCGTTTTCCTCGTTCCACTCCGCAGCTCAAGTTAAATTCAAAGGAACTGTAAGAAAGGGGATCGAAAATATTTATATGTACTCGTAGCTCGGAAAGAACCGCTTTCATAGAAGGAATATGATATTAAAACAAAACAAATCTTTCAAAACGGATTTTGCTCACAAGGAATGTGATAGTAAAAAAAAAAAAGGTTTAAAAATGGATTTCGGTTAGCCGAGAGTTTCGGTAAAAAGAGTTTTGTATAAAAGGGGTTCTTCTGTATATTACTAATGAAATATCATAAAATATTAAAAGTCCTTTCCACGTGTGCCGAGAGAAAAAGGCAGCTTCAATATTTTTTGGTTTTAAGATTTTAGCTCATTTTACTCGAAAACACAAAGCTAAAAAATGTGAGGAACTCGATTAGAGAAGATTCATTGCAAGTTTTCATCAATAGTGAATTTAAATAAGAATTTTGCCAAACTAGCCTGTATAAGCCATTTCTGAGTATACTCTCACTTTCTGAATCAGTTCCGAAATCGAAAGAGTCTTGAAGAAGATAAAAACAGAAAGACAAAAATCTGCAACCAAATTTCAAAAAATAAAATTTGGATTGATAGGTTTGATGTTTTATCAATACATATTACAGGCGTCAAAAATTAAATGGGTAAGGTTTGGTGGTATTTTAAACACTTGTTCGAAAAATGGATACTTACTCATTCTTAGAATTTGACTACCATGCATTATGACTCTTTTTTGCCCTTTATTAGATTACTAGCAAATGTATTTCATAGAGTATAAAAAAGCACTCAATTAATTTCGATTGCGAAAGGTTAATCGGAAAGTTTAGATGAAGAATTAAAGTACATTAATTAATCTCCCGTAATTGAGCCCTGAGCGAAAGTTGAAATCAAATAAGATCGATTCGAGGAAAAATACGTTTTGTATAGAATGTGAATATTTTTAAAATGTTGTTTTAGGAACAATTTTATAATGCCGAATGATTCTTTCTAGAAGATATCAATTGGAAAAGACCCGATTATGGATAACAGCTAAATGTTTCAATTTGAACTACAAGCGGCTATTCCAGACCACTAATGACCAAAGTGTGCGAAAAAAAGAAGTATTGTCAAACTGAATGATTAAAAATTAAATTACAAAACTACAAATAATATATGAAACGCTCATGATATATCCATTGGTTTCTCAAGGAAATTTAAAAGTGCTTTGTTTGCAGAAGCATAGTATACATTTAAGAATGATTAGTATACATTTAAGGATAATTAATATGGTAGCCCGAGAGATTAAAAAATGCAATTATATTAATCCATTTTCAAAAAGGCCAATTTTGGGATTATTTTAATATGCCTTTCCTATCAAAATACATTAGAATGCGTTTACATAAAAACTCTTTTTTACATGTTCAAAATATATTTCTTGGTCGACAGATAAGTAAGTATTACTATAGTATAATAATATTATTAAGATAACATTCCTGAACAATACATTCTAATCCTAAAAAAAGACAAAGTGTAATTCGACTGAACGACAAGAGATACTACCAAGGATGAAAGCAAATGTCGCACATAAAAGTAGCGAGAAAACGAGGGCTCTGTACATTTATGTAACGTACTTTTTATTCTAAAAACAATTACACAGAAAAGCAGTTCTAGAACATCAAAGTGTGTAAGAGTTTTAAATATTTTACTCACTTTTACTGTTTGTAAATGTTACAATATTTGAATTTTTGAAAAGCTTTACATGCTCAAATAATGAATGTAACTTAAACTATTTCAATGTCGCATTACAGGATATCAGATATTGTGTGACTCGGCTCCAATTAAAAATGCAATATTCACACATAACACTGTTGTTCCTTATGTTCAGAGTTATAAGTATTTATCACGGAAACTATAAAATCATTATTTATAACAATGTTCAGTAATTGCAACTCAAAGTTTTTTTTTGTGTCTTTTAGTACACTAAAAAAGTAAATAGTTTTATCACTGACTACAAGGTGGTTGACGAATTGCAGAAATCGTGCATGATAAATGCAATGCTATTGTTAGTTCTGTATGTTCTGAAAAACATGATTCTAGAAATAAATAAAATCTAAATACTGTTTTCAGATGCTTCCACAATGCTAAGAATTAAAGTTTGAAAATGCTAAGAAGTAAAATTTCGCAATGCTAAAGAATAATTAAAGTTTCACAATGCTAAGAAGTAAACATACCCATAGTTAATTTGTAGGCATTTTGAATGCTAAGAAGTAAACGTAAGCAATGTTTTAAAGTATACTTTTTCAATGCTAAAAAGTAAACATTCGCAGTGCTACGAAGAAAACTTCTACAATGTTACAAAGTAAGTGAAGAGGTGCTAATGATTAATCAAAAAATATAGTTGTTTATGTTTACTCACCATGTGAAGATAATCAAAGAACTACCTATAAATCTAAATATGTTTGATAATCTTTGTCTTGTTGCAAATTTTTATGTTAAATTTATAAAATTCTAATATACAGGGAAACGCATAACATCAACGAGGGTGTATAGTCCTTCCGCTACCAGTTTAAAAACTTATTAATATATAACTCTACAATTAATAATCGATTAAAACGCCTAAAATCCGCTCCATCTCCTAAATTGGTCTCTTTGCTAATATTTGTGCTAAGTGCTGATCCTTCTTGTCAATCACATGAAAGACTTTTGTTTCTTCAACTCAAGCTCTCATAGCTAGCTGAAATGGAAAAGTTTGAATTAGCGCAGCGTTTTTAATAAAAGTTTGGGGATAAATCATTTACAGTGTTTAATCAAATTCAGAATATTATTTTGATATACAGTTTTCTGTTTAATTTGTCTGATACACAATACATGACTGATACTTGGAGACAGGAGCATCTTTGACTGGTTCAAGATGTATATTATCTGAAGAGATATTTGATAGGCCAGCAGTGGACAACACGTTTTATATATTTATAACAATAGCTTTCGAAGAAACGAAATTTCGTTGTCAATATTATCTGCGTTTCTTCCAAGTAATTCCCAAGTCATATAATCTACAGGGTGTTCTATAAATTCTGTCACATTTCAGAAATCGCAAATTGTCTCCAACTTGTCGTATCGGAGTACGGATATTTTTTTTTTCAATTAAAATAATTTACTATTATTCGCTTTCGCTCTAAGTTCTTTTATTTTGAATAACTTATAAAATATTTTCAGCAAGACAGTGTTGTTTCGCAAACCATCTATTTTTCTTTATTCCTATTTCTCTTTTTTCAAACATTAAAATAAAATATTTTTTTTTATTCCTTGTAAATGTTTTTCCACAGTTCCTTTTCTTCTTTTTTTCGCAAATTTATTCTACACATCAGCTTTTTTGAAGATGCTCATTTTTGAAGCTCATTTTTCATTTGCAGCTCATTTTTGAAGATGTCAGTACTGATTATCAAGAGTGGAAAATATTTTAGGCGTTAAGAATATTTCCATTATTGTCACATTATAAAGAAAAATTACAATTGTGATACTTCATAAAGCTAATAATCTATTCACATTTTACGGAAGCAAATAAATTTTTGCGAATAATAGAAAACTCTCGTTGTAGTTGTAACTTTCGACCTACAACACAAAAGCATTAGAAAATCAAAATTTAAGAAAAACGCTGTTATTAACGAAGAAAAAATATTTTCGTTGAATTTAATTTATTTTAGAAAAATTACTTTGCATAACAAAGTGTTATTATAAGTATACAATGAATTATTATCATAGTAGAATGAGATAAACTAATAATAATTTTTAAATAGTGAACATTCTATGCCAAACTAATTATACGGGAGTTTTTTCAGAAACTTTTTTTATTATTCTCTTTTGGTTTATCTTCATAGAATTAATTTTCTTTTTACCTGAGCATATTTTGACAATGAGAACCAAAAACGATATAAAGTAGCCAGATAAAAGAAATATAAATGCGGGCACAACATCTGTAAGCGAGTGCTTTAATATTAATTGGTATATCATGCATTTGATTTTAACACAAAGATTTTTTCGGTGTATTCTGTTTAAAACTAATTAGCTTCTACATATTTTTTAAAATATCAGTTACAAAAATATATTTCTGTGATATATAATCCACTAAAAAATGTATAACTGTATGTAAGGTAGTTCATAACATGTGTTTATTAATCTAAAATGTATTTTAGTCTATCGGTATAATTATTCACCAATGAATATTCTTGTTTCATAAATTGTTAATTTGTTTTATTATAGGGTAAATCTACGATAGATATCCATAGTTTTTAAAGATTGAAATACAAATTCTTAGAATGCAAATACAAGAAATATTTATGCATATTTAAAATTCTTATACATATACGCATAACATTTTATGCAAAAAATAATTAAATATTGAAAACAAAAAGTGTTAAACAACATTCAAATTAAAATGGCAGATGGTCATCTCTCTTAAAGCCGAGGAGAGATCGCCATCCAATACAAGAAAGCAAAAGTGAAGTTAAATAGCATAAAATTAACACATTTCACGTAGTTAATCATGAAAAACATATAGCAGTTTGTAAATATGCAGTTATATGATGTAAAATGAATGAATAAAACTCGAATAAATAAAATTTGAAGAATAATTTCAATACTTCACTTTTCATACCACATGTTTGGCAAAGGTCTTGACAATTTGAACACGTTTCATGGAACCACTTCAGGTACCTTATGCACTTTATCCAGACATCCTTTTTGGATGTGATATTATATTGTTTTTCACAACCAACATAGTGATACTAATCCAATTCTGTTTACTCGAAATCTGTGGAATCTGATAATTTAAATGTATTTCGTTTTATTCGCTACTGGAAATGTCGTGTTTTTTTCTCGCGTTAATTTTAGGCGTATTACGTTAATTTAGTTTATCTATCAACTTTATCAGTTTGTGTTATGGGAGTTTCCGAATTTTTTCAGTATTTTCTGAAACAAATAAATCATTAGGTCTTATTACATTATTATTATTATTATTATTATTATTATTATTAAAATATTTATATTAGTTGAAATTTAAATAATTATATCAATTAATATATTTATAAACATAAACGTTATTTATTTATTTTAAATTTAAGTATATTTAGTTAACATCGTCACTCCGTATAATTTTGAAATATTGATTAAAGGTGGCCATCTCTCCTAGATTTCATGTGGCCATCTCTCCTGAAATTGAAGGACTGATAGTCGCCCAATTTAAAGCATCAATAGCCATTGTATGTCTTTATTTTAGGCTTAGAAGTAAAGATTAGATTATTTACGTGCCTTAAAAGTCCATATAGTAAAAAATATATGTAACGTACGTACTGCAAAACATTCAGATACTTAAGTCAAAAAAATATTCAACCACTAAATTAAATAAACATTAAAATTACACTTACATTTTATAATCGAAAAACACAACTGCAAGTCACAATAAATAAACTCGTTGAACTATTTCCTACAAACAAAATTTATGTTGCAATCTACGATCAAGTTTTGGAAATATTTAAAGTGGCCCCTATGGCCATCTATCTTAGAGTTAACCTAAATTAATATAGCCCGTCGATTTAATTGCAATAGAATATTAAAGCAAATTTTACTCAGTACAAAATTAAATATAAAATCTAAAAATGAAATATATCAGTATTTCAATAACATGTTCTTATTACTCGATATATATACGAAAATAATATGGTTGATTCGGCTCTTCAACACTTGATGTCGTTAAGTAATTAGGAGCAATATTGAAACATTTTATTTACACATCCTTTAGCCGTTTTCGGAATTTATGCAAAGGGATGTGCCGAAAAGTCATTTAAGGTGTGTTTGTTGGGAAAGGGGGGGGGGGGGTCCTTATTTGTACGTTACTACGAGAAATCCATAATACAGATTTATTTAAAACTATGTTTAAGTAATACCGCACGCAATTCGCATATTATAAATTTGAAAAGCTCAAAATTCACGTTTAGCCTTGAACTACTTTGCATAAATGTATTGATACAATGTAACACAATTTTCTGAAATATCCATTTAAATAACTTAATCAGTTGTTTAGATATTAGAAATCACTAACAACTAAAAGTCAAATTTTTAAATCTTTTTGAGTTCTTGTTACGCATTGTTACCATAGATTTTAATGCGATTTTAAAAATGCATACAATACATTTTTAAATTGTCTATTATCATAATGAGATGAAGAATAAGAAATAACATTTTACTATAAAATCGAGTATATCAATGTGTGGTGGTACATAGTACAGATTGATACAAGACTCTTGAGCGGATGACATTAACTTTCTCTAAGAATATTAAAAAATTTTGCGTGTTAGTAGTTCTCCTCATATCTGAGTTTGTTTTTAGCGATTGGAAAATTTAACACCAACGTTTAAAATTATTTAACTTAAGTTTTCGCAAAATTTCAGTTATAAACAATTAGGACTCATTATTGAGATAAACTGCTGAACGCAACCGGTTAATTACGCGAAAGAAAATGTGATATTCAGAAGTTACGTACGCAGTTATATACATAAAAACAAGTAAAAGTATATTAAAAGGTGTGTTCGTTAGTTTATTAAACAAGTCATTATGCTATTTTATTAGTTATAATTCTAAAGAAATATTGATTGTAAAATCGAACCTCCATTACAAATATTTTGTGGCTCAATATTTCTACCTTCTGAATCTTTTGTCGTTATAAAAAAGGATTAAAAATCTATGAAAGATGATTCTTTAATTAACTAAATTCATTTATATTTTGTTCAACTGAAGTGAAATAAATTGAAGGTTTTATATTTAACATCAAAAATCAATTTTGCAATATTTTCATGTTACTTAATCCTGTTTCGTTCCCTATGCATAATTAAATACAAAAAAAGGATGATTAAGATAATAACTGATAAGTTATAAAAATAGCAAATAAAGCCTTTGTGCAACAATATTAAAAAGCAGAAAAACCAACGTTTAAAATGCACAAGTAATATACGAAAAGCAGCAAACAGCTGTTTCGAATCTACTAGCGAGATTCTCGCTAGTAGATTCTCGCTAGAATCTACTACTAAGAATCTCGCTCTAAGAATCTCGCTCTAAGAATCTACGCTCTAAGAATCTCGCTAGTAGATTCGAAACAGCTGTTTGCTGCTTTTCGTATATTATTTGTGCATTTTAAACGTTGGTTTTTCTGCTTTTTAACTGATAAGTTATTTGCAAAAGGACCTTTGAAATACAATGAAGAATGACTTTAAAACCAACATCACATACGTCATGCCTATTTCTAAACTGATACCAATTAAAAGGTCAGATGATATTCCTTTTATAAGGATAAAATTTCATCCAAGAATACCTTTCGTGTTTCGTATTTTGAAATTAATAGAAGGAATGCTGATTGTTTTCAATTTCTCAACACTAAGTATTATGAGTCATTCATAATTATTGATCATTATATATTGTTACTAAAATAGAAATTAAAAATCAAGAAGATATTTGTTTTCGCCCGTAAACGTTTCTGTAATGGAAAAGGTGGAAGTAATTTTGGTATTTTTTAAAATAACACTGAGAATGTTGTTAACTCCCATTGATATGTTCTAATAATAAAAATAATAAAACTTTTTGTTTAGATAAAAATATTTTGTGAGGATCGTTTTATGGAAAATAAATGCATTAAAATTAAAAGGATATGGAATCCCATAAAACAATAAATCTTGGATATGATGCTGCCCATTTCAAAACCCTTTCAAGAGCAACCGGTGGACAAATACTAGAATTTTTTGCATCGAAAATAAATCCGAACGGTCGACTATTACTTGCACTCATACAGTACCTTCAACAATATTCAAAATATTTTGACAGATTCAATGTAATTATGATACATGAAACAAATTTTCTATCGGCTAACGGTACTTTGGGAGGATTAATAAAGGAAATTAATTATTCAGAAATTGATGTTGGAGTTCCTTCAATATACATGACTAAAGATACTGTCGAGATTGTTGATTTTTCTTACCCGTACAGGCTAGAAGATTATACATTTATTACTCAAAAACCAAAATACAAACCACACGTTTTCGGAATTTTTCAAATATTTTCGTTGTCTATTTGGATTGCTATAATGTCGTTTTTAATTGCAATGCCTATAATAATTTATGTCATATTGAAAAGGAAATATACATTCAGAAATGTTTCTTTAAGCATTTTTGCAATATTAATGAAGCAAAATTCTGTTATTAGCACCTCTACGCTTGTGGAGAAACTTCTTGTCTATTCGTGGGTTGTAGGAGCTATGCTACTTTGCTTGTGTCACGATTCCGTATTTTTATCTTTTCTATCAATTCCCCCTGTAACTAAAATTAAGACTCTTTCAGACTTGGCTTTAGCAGTAGAAAATGGCGATTATCGTTGCATTTCTCGTCTACATACAAATGTTGTAAATTACTGGATCAATTCAAAACATGAACATTTAAAATTAATCGGAAGAGACATTCTTAAGAATAACTTATCTTACGGGTTACCTTTTCAAAATTTTGTTCGTGAGAGTCAAAAGCAAAATCTTGCTTATTTCACAGAGTCAAAATTTGTTGATATTCTCGCTGGAAAATTCTTCGTATCAGAAGACCGCTTTCATGAAAATATGCCTGCAATGATGGTCCGAAAAGGCTTCTGCCACAAAGAACTGTTGGATATATTCGTACATAAAATAATGGCTTCAGGTCTGTTCTTCAAATTTTTTAGCGATGACTCCTTTTTAAAATCAATGGGTTTGAAGGTAAATTTCCCGGATTATGAAACTAATAGAAAATTGACGCTTACAGATGTCGCCCCGGCATTTATATTCCTTTTATCAGGCTATTGTATGTCATTTTTGGTTCTCATATTCGAAATTAGATGTGGTCGAAATAAAATAAATTCTACGAATATAAACCAAAAAAGCAAACGAAGAAAAGATTTTGATGAAATTCCCGTATAATTATTATGGTACATAATTTTCATGATTTAAAATTTATTGCATTTTTGCCTCTTTCTTTGTTAAAACTAGCTCTTTTTCTGAAATGTAATTTTATTAAATTATTAAATTCAAAGAAATATATATTTTTTAGTAATAACGGAATTTTTAAAATTTTGATTTTCTAAATCTTTTGTACTGAAAATCAAAAACAGCAACTGCACACATAGTTTCCTATTATCCGCTAACATCTATCTGGTTCAGTTAAATTTAAACGATTATTAGCTTTATGCATTATTATAATGGTATTTGTTTTAGTTATCTTCTTGAGAGTTTTGTGTCTCTTGATAATATTCCTTAGGAACCACAAAACGATAAGTTGAAGAATTGAATTTGCTAAAAAAAGAAGGAAAGAAACTGAGATGAACCTTTTTAAAAAAGAGAAAATTACGTTTATTTTGATATTTAAAAAAAGTACGAGGAACAGAGATAACTTGATGGTTCGTTGGCGAACACCTTTTTGGTGCAACTATTTGAAAAAAAAAATTAAGAATAAAATTACTCACAGTGAAAAATAATCAGAGTTTAAATTAAATATAAATAATTTTAATTGAAAATAAAAGAAAATTACTCTCTCTGTTACGATAAATTGGACTCTTTCCACAAATTCCTGAAATTTGATTGACATTATATTATCCTGTACGCTATTTGACGTAGGAATTACTTGAAAAAGACGCCGGTTAGTTTAAAAATACTCATTCTAGAAATATTTCTTTTCAGTTCTTTTCTTCAAAAGGTATTTATTTTTCCGAATGCTGTTCAAATTGCTGTCTAGCTTCTTTAGTGACACCTTTTAGAATCAGTCGTCTCTTTTATAAGAAAGCTTCAGTTTACCTTCTCTAGGAAAGAAAATGAAAGTAAATTTAAAAGTTTCGATTTCAAGTTCTTTATTTATACTTTTTTAGCGCTGCTACACCTGCACTATAAAACTTTATGTAGAGTTCCTCCATAAATTTGGAAGAAACATGCTACCTGCACACTTTTATGGCCTAATTTAACTTGACTTACTATGGCGTAATTTAAACTGATATAACTGCTTACACATTAGTGCAAATTAACACCAGTTATATCGGTTAAATTATTCAATAAAATGGAGGCATCCTATCTGCAATTTTATGGAATAATGTTACATTTTTTTTTTTTTTTTCAGTGAGGATTGAACATTTTGTCGTAGGATTCAAGAGGTATGGATTTACGAATACAGATATTAAAAATCATCGGATAACTCCTGGCCTAACAAACATCTTCTAAGATAATGTATAGCTTGACCGTGGCAAAAATGCTCCAATCTAAGCCTTTCAGTGAGATATTGTGTGCCAGATGTCATCAGAATAAGGTTTTGAATTTTCATAAACACTATAAAACGTTTCTCATCGAAATGCTAATGTTGAATACAACTGTAATTATTAAAAAAATCCCATTTCTGCTAACTATGAGTGCTTGATTGGGAAGAACAAAAGTCTTTCATAAGATTAACAAGAGATATCAGCACTAAGCACGAAAATTAACCAGTGAGACGAATTCAAAAAAACGGAGTGGATTCTAGACACTTTATTATTAATATTATAGTTGTCCATTTATAAATATTTAAACGGCCAGCGCAAGGACCATTGACCCTTGTTGATATTTTCGGTGTGCATTATAATTTAATAAATTTAAGATGAAAATGTCTGACGTCACGAAGATTATCAGACATGTTTAGAAATATTTCTTCATTTACCTGTACATTGTAAAAGTATAATAGGGGAACAAGCACTAGCAGCTCTGTACTTGCTTCTTAACATTGTGAAAGTTTACTTCTTATCACTGTAAAAAATTTACTTCTGGGCATTGTAAATGTATATTTCTTAAGATTGTGAAAGCTTACTTCTTAGCATTATGAAAATTTTGTTTGAACTGTGAAAGTTTACTTCTTGTATTGTGAAAAATTACTTATTAGAATTGTGAAAGTTTATTTTACAGCATTGTAACAGCCCCCTAAAAGAAAATTTAGATTAGATTTTGTTCTAAAATCAAACTTCTGAACCTTATAAAATATTATTTTTTTTTTTGTTTCCTGAAGGTTTACTTCTAATCATTGTGAAAATTTATTTTTCAACATTGTTAAAGTGTACATCTTTGGAATGTGAAAATTTACTTAATTATATTGTGAAAGTTTATTTCCTAGCATCGAAAAAGTATACTTTTTTGTTTGTGAAAAATTACTTTTTAACATTGTAAAAATGTACTTCAAAGCATTGTGAAACTTTACTTCTGAGCATTGTTGAATTTTACTTCTTAGCATTTTTAAAGGTTAATTTTTAGGATTGTAGAAGCACATGAAGACAAAATTTTGATTTTACTTTAATCAAGTTATTCGTAAAAAAAGTAAAGGTTGTACTGTTTTTATCAAGCACGACTTCTACAATTCTTCAATCATGATGTAGTTAGCGATAAAAATATTTACAGTCTTAAAGCTCTCAAGGGCTTGAAAATTTTTTAACTGTAATTACTGTACTTTTCCAGTATAGGTGCCTTGGCGACAGAGAGAAAATGGGCTTGGTGAGGGAAATCAATTTTTCATGCATATTTTCTGGAAACCTATTCACTGTTTCATATACTCAAGTTAATTTTTCAATACCTATAACATTTATTTATAATATAAACAAACCTTTTACCCCTTTTTACATGCAATCAAAAGTAAATTGTCGAGCTCCTGTGCTGGAAGCGTACCGTAATTATTGTAACATAATTATAAATAATGGATTTACAGATTCTGCATTCAATAACTAATAAATACGAAGATCAGGACAATCAGTGTTAGGTATGAATGTCAAATTTTTACTTTGGCGGGACGTCACATGAGATGGACTCACAACCACAGTAGACTAAGTGCATTTTGAGAAAGGAGATTGCCTATTTAGAAGGTGCATCATATCTGTTTTATTCACTCCCCCAGTGAACCAAGTCTGTACACAGATGCAATATATGAGAAAGTATGTGAAACAGGGTTGGTTCACTGTGGAGTAGAAAAAACAGATTTCACGCACCTTATCAGTGAACTATCTTGGGCTTCTATGGTTGTGATCCCCTCATATAATATCTGATATCCTTCAATCCGAAATTTAAATAGTTTAAGTTACATATATTAAGCGGATGTAAACTTTCTCCAAACTACACATAATATCAATTTTAGAAAGTGTAAAATATGTAAAAGCTTAAACAATCTCACATGCAATGGTGTTCTAGAACTGCTTAATCCTTTTAACCCCTTCTCTGTCGGGTTTTTTTTTTTTCGAATTTCCAATCCCAAAAAATATTTTTTTTTTTTTATTGCTGAAAATTAATATATGTTCTATCTTGAATTGGAAAATGTAAAATATTTTCGTTTGTAACCAATTTTTCTTTGACCATTAATAATAATAAAAAGAAATCAAAATGTTACTGAACCTCAGTTTTTCCTGTAATGCTCTCAACTTTAAAATAAAAAAAATAGTCTGAAAGTATATTTATCAAATCTATTTGAATTAAAAGCACAAAATTGGCAACATTTCGCCAAATTTGGCAAGATCTTGCCAACATTGATTTTCTGAACAGCTTTTAACATAAAATTTACACGCATAAAATATTTTCTCGTATTATTATATTAGATAAATACCTGCATAAAAATAATTATTAAAAATTATTGTATATACTTCCAGGGTGTCCGGTCTCAACGGTGTCCAATGGCTAATTCCTAAACCGTTGGTCTTAGACATATAGTTCCAATTACAAAAATGTTTTAAATCAGGTAAAGAAATATTTGAAAAGCGATTTGGGTCAATAAAAACATTTCTTAAAAAAATACGAAATTTAAATTTTTATACGGTCCCGCGGTCCTATAAGTTATATTTAGTAAAATTTTCCTTTTACTCTGACAAGTAATTCAGAAAAAGTCCCGTTATTTTACGATAAAATTTGACCGAGTAATAGCTGTTTAAAGTTGGAGCATATTTTTTGCTGCAAATTGGGGTTCATTCACAAATTTAGTCGAAATATGATTTCGTCAGATATATTAAAAAATGGTCGAAAGTAAATTTAACATTGCAATATAAATTTAAAATCTTTAATCATTCTGACATATTAATGCAGAATATACAATTTATAATAAACGTTTAAGAAGAAAGAAAAAACAGAATTTTTGATAAGTGAAATGATGCTAAATTAACAGCCTCGATTCTTTACAAAATGATACGTATTTTAAAATATTATTAGATTACACTAGCCTGCAAAATTTGGGTTATGTGATGTATTTTAGCTTTTAATAATTGTTTCTTATGTATTCTGTACCGCTGAATCCAAAATTGACCTTCATTTTTAACCATCACATCAGGATTTTTCGCAAATTGCAAATTTCAAAGTTAAAAAGTTCGAAGTTAAAATTGAACCTCCTCCCCCATCTCATCGGACCACTCAGCTGTTTACCTGTAATAATCCCAGGATAAGCAAAAATATCGAATAAATTATTGAATAAAATAAAATGAAATAAAATAAAAAACATATTTTACATATGTTTTATAGTATGAGATTTTCGCTATATTTTAACTTACACATTTACGATATGCAAAAAAATTCTAATGTGATGGTTAAAAATGAAGGTCATTTTCAGATTCAGTGTTAAAAAGTAAGTAAAAATCAATTCAAAAGTTAAAAAACACAACCATATCCTCTACTTTATAGTATCCGATTTTTGTTATTCTTTATATTTGACAAATTATGATTTCGAAATATCCTGTCTTGACGGTTAAAAATTAAGGTAATTTTCGGATTCAGTGCTAAAAAAATACATAAAAGTCAAAAAACCCAACAATCGCAGTCTTGTATTATCTAATCTAAAACTTTTTCAAAAACTTCTTGGCGGTAATCTATCCGAAAATTTTTGTGTTATCCTATAAAATAAGTATAAATGATAACCACCGAAAATCATAATAATGTTATAGTCCAGGCATTAGGTGCTCAAAAAGGACAAATAGGGGAAAGTTTTGGTGTAGTTTTGATATTTGGTGCCTTCATGTTTTGTGGGTCGCTGAACACGAATCTGAAGTTTGCCAACAAAATTTATCCCGGGAAACACGTTTTTTTGGCAAAAAACGAAAAAAAACGGTATTTTCTTTGTTTTTTTCCAAATAACTTCAAAATTATACATTTTACGTAAAAGTCCTCAATGCATAAATTAAAGAAGATAAATTTTTCTACATTTTATGTATTAAAAGTTTTTTTCTCTGATCAATGGTTTAGCCGTGACAACGCCACAAAAATGGGAGTGAAAACCAAACAATTCAGAGAAAACGGGAATTACGCCACTGTACGTAGATTTAACATGAAAACTGGCCATTTTACACAAGCATTGACTAGTATACTAAAGATTATATAAATGACTACATTTTACAATGAAGTTGCTGATAATAAATAAGACGACTCATTATGAATCATTATTTAATTATAAATAAACATGTACATTAGTAACTACATTTATTTAGAAAACAAAAAAAAAATATATTATTTCCGCTTTCTTTTACTTGAGGGTCCCTGCTTTTCACCGACATCTACAGCATAGAAAATAGACGCATGGAATTAGTGGGTGTTTTTATTACTACCAACAGTATAAAATAAATGTTTTTTTTAATAAAAAATATTTGATACCTTCTGGCATGACTTTTTCTTGACATTTTAGTTCAAGTACCATTTTTTTTTAATCAAAGACAGCAGAATTTAAGTTAGTCACATAAATAAACTTTTGCACCATTAAGCAACGGCATCAAGATTTAAAATGTAACGAAAATGTGAATTTGGTTGAAAATATTTTGTTTACTGAGGAAAATTACAATGAAGAGCACATGAAGTTTTGCAAGAGCGAAATGTTTAAATTTATGACCAAATTTGGACAAAAATTGCCAGTTGTATGTAGATATATCGGGACAAAATCATTTAAAATCTATTACTTGGCTGCAAATTCTGAGTGTTTACAAAATTGATCCAGACAAATTCTCCAAATTCAGATTTGATACAATGCAAAACATAATATAGGCATTTTCTCATGATATATTAGTCATGATATCTTAGGATTCCCTATCTTTACATAAGGTTCCTGTTAGGTTTCCTGTAAGGTTTGTGCAGAAATAAATATGAATATACAACAGAACATGCAACACAGCAATTTTCATTAATGCTATCGAATGTTTGTCCCGTACCTTAAATTTTAGAAAAAGAAATTTTAGAATTTGTTATAATAATACAAAAATAGTTTTATCATTTTAGCTTCAATGCTGTTAAGAAAGTATCATTAAAATTATCAAGAAGAATGTAAAATCATGCGCCAATCAGATTATGGAACATTTTTGAACGCATTCGGACTACTATAATAAAACTTCATAGTTTAATAACGTGAAAAACGATGTCTAAGCAATAATTTGTAAAACATATAACACGTTTGAAAAGACAATTTCAACCGAAATCGAAAACATAGCTGAAAATTTTGTACATTCCTGTATATGAACTATAGATTTATCATATAATTCACAATATGCTAAAATTTAGAACTGTTAGTGAACGCATAGCACAGTTGAAAATTCCTCGTTAGCAATTTCCGGCAATAAGCGGGTATATAGATGTCCTGTGCAGCCCTATATATGATTTATAGAATTCATACACGCTGAATAGTATGCAATTTTAAAAATTTTAAAAAGAGTTCCACAACTGAAAACGCACTTCCATCAATTATTGTTCATACAGAGAAAAATATAACTGATTTATTTTGTGTGTCCCTGTATATGAAAGATCAATGGCACATCATATTCAATAGTAAGCATCTTATAGAGCACCTCGGAGATATATATCAATTTAAATACTTTTGAAAAGGTGTAACATGAACAAAATACACCACAAAAAAATTTTCTCCATAGACCGTAATGTAACACAATTCTTTTTAGTGTCCCTGTAAATGATCGATTAATACTACCCATATCATATTCTATAAGAGTATTCTATAAGAGATTCTATAAGTGTTTGAAATTATGAAACATTATTAAAAACCACCATAAACGATTTTTCCCCATAGGCCGTAATATAATGAAATACTTTTGAATGTCCCTGTAATGAAATTATGACTGCTACACGCAACATTTTACAATACCTAACATTCAATAGTGAATATCAATAACATTTTTCAATTTCATGGCGATGCAACTATACTGACGCCAAAAATAATTTTGGCCAGCTAGAATCGGTAAATCACCCACCGTGCACTGTCGTAATTCCCGTTTTTTCAGAATTTTTTGATTTTCACACCCATTTTTGCGGCGCTGTCACAGCTAAACCATTGATCAAAGAAAAAAACTTTTAACACGTAAAATGTAGGAAATTTTATCCTCTTTAATTTATGTATTGAGGACTTTTGCGTAAAATGCATAATTTTGAAGTTATTTTGAAAAAACAAAGAAAATCCCGTTTTTTCCCCAGTTTTTGCTAAAAAAACGTGTTTCCCGGGATAAATTTTGTTGGCAAACTTCAGATTCGTGTTCAGCGACACAAAAAACATAACGGCACCAAATATCAAAACTGCACCAAAATTTTCCCCTATTTTCTACCAAATGACTGGACTATTAGATTGTTATCGGATTTGCGCGGGTATGTAAAATGGAATGTCGATCGGATACTTGAAAGTGAGTTAAAGTTTTGAACAAATTTTGTACGAGTACAAATTTAGAACTGGAAAAATATACATACAATTGTTGAAGTAACATAAAAATAACATAATTTGTGTTAAAAGAAATCTTAAAAGAAACAGTCTCAAATCCTGACAAAATAAAACATATGTTATTTTAGCCAATCTGAAACTTAATAAATGTTAACTTATTCGTAATACTTGTACGATTTTTTTCAAAGCGCAGATACGCTTGAAATAAGATCTTCGAATACTTTAAGCACTTGTTATGTGACCCCTCAAAACCAAGCCGAAATCATTTGTTTTCAGAGCAGAAAAGTGACATAAGTCATGCATTTTTAAAGTTTCATAACTCGCTCAATTTTAGTTATATGAATGGGACTTTTTTTCTCTTACTTGTCAGTGTAATAGGAAAAATTTACTAAATATAACTTATAAGACCGGTGGACCGTATAAAAATTTAAATTTCGTAATTTTTTAAAAAATATTTTTATTGACCCAAATCGCTTTTCTAATATTTCTTTACCTGATTTAAAACATTTTTGTAATTGGAACTATATGTCTATGTCTAACGGTTTAGGAATTAGCCATTGGACACCGTTGAGACCGGACACCCTGTATAGGTATTATATAAGTCAGAGCTCTCATCTTCTGACTGAGAGATATTATAATCTCTTCCCTGAGAAGAATCACTCTCTGAATCCACTATATAAGCCATTTTGATATGGAACAATAACTAACGAACGGCGATATTACAGCAAATTCGAAAATAGTAGAACTAGTTGCGTCATCTCTTAGCACTACGCAGAAATACAAAAAAAAACGATCCCAGAATATAACAACGTGCAAGTTGCGACAAATTCACTTTCAAGGATGAAAATTTTCTTCGCGTCGCATGACATGCGACGCTGACCGTACCCGGACAAAAACGCCGAACGTATGACATGCGACGCCAACAGACGCTATTATTTGTTAGGTTATAGGTATAAGGGGTTAATGATTTGTTGAATAAAATGTAAATTACATAAATGTACAAATCCCTCGTTTTCTCGCTATTTTTTTGGTTGCAAATTATGTAATTGTTCTATTTATTTATTGCAACATGTCGTCCAGTGCGAATTGATCCGTGCTTTTATATGGATTAGCATCTTGTTGTACAGCTATTTTATCTTAATAATATTATTATTCTAATAATAATACTTATTTAGAAGTTGACTGAGCAGTATATCTTAAACGCATAAATTAAGGATATTGTGTAAATACATTCTAATCTTTATTTAAAGGAAGAAGCATGGTATAATAATGTAAAAATTGGTCTTTTTGGAAATGGAGTTTAGTAATTTCAGATTTAATCTACCCGGAGACAGTTTTATTCATTCTTAAATGTGTGTTATGCCTCCACAAAATCGGAATAAACCGATAGAGATGCGTGAGCATTTCATATTTGTGGTTTTGTACTTCAAATGTCCAGTATACAGCTTGACAAATCTTCCTTATTCATTCACTTGCGCTCCAGAATATCCACTTGTATTTCAAACTGAAACACATTTACTTATGTGGAGTCATTTAACACTAGTATATTTCTCTCTATCTAATTGCGCAAACGGCAAGTAGTCAAATTAAGTGCTTAATGAATTAAATGCATATATTAATTGTCAAATGTTTTATACTACTTTATAGTACTCTTTATAATATTTGAATCACTTTTAATGTTTCTCCATAATTCTATAATTTAGCAAAATTAGAAGGATGTTAAAGATACTAAAACCATCCCTGAAAATTTTCTAACAATTCAAGTTTCAACAAAAACTGTCCAGTAGAATTTTGTTAAATGGTTAATATTTCAAAATTGTGTTCACCTGCTTATAGAACTTTCCTTCATAATTCTCTAACTGATCAACGTAGAATAAAATGCAATATAGCTAAACTTTTCCTCAAAATTATCTAACTTACAGTGCAAGTCCCATCAAAATAGATTATACAGAATTCAAGTTATAAGCAGCCGGAATGAAATTCCCATTTGCATTTTATGTACCTATACAGGTATACCCGTAGTGAATACAGAGTAACGAGCTCCAAGGGCTAGATGAAGAATTAGGAATTACATAGGATTGTAGTTTCTGAATTACATTTTCATGTTGCAGAGGCCATTTTCTGCGAGCTGGATTGCAAAACATCCTCGGAAATATGGCTTAGGAATTATAGATTAATTATGATTTAAATGATTTTTTTATTTTTTTAAAAAACAGAATTACCTTATGCACTTTCAGTTGCAATTGGTTCCTACAAATTGCCTTTTTTACCAATAATGCTAACTTATAAGGAATTGACATCAATTTCATTAATTTGAATTAAATCTGACGTAATGTACATTTTATTAAAAGAGAAAAAAAATAAGGAAATAAATCTAATCTTCCGAATGAGCCAAAAAAACTTGTTTTATATCTTCTTGATTCAAAATGCTAAATTATAAAGCCGAAGAAAATAGGGGACGGAATGTGTAAATTTTTTAAACAAGTTGAAGAAAGACTTTAAAACACGAAATTATAACTGTTGCCTAAAGAGACTCCTGACATATATTTATTGAGCCTGGTCTCTGGCCTACTTGTGATTAGTTTTGAATTTAAAGCGAATCTGATAGAAATTAAGACTTTAACAATTAAGGCACCTTGTAGAGAAATTTTTCATTGTATTCTTTAATATACCGCTTAAATATATCTGATGAACGAAGAAAAATATTAATTCGATATAATATTGGGTCAATAGGAAAGTCGTGTCGTGTTGGCAAAATCAATTCGTACCGGAAAATTCTGCCCGGTAATTATTAGACATTAGATATCGGAATTAATGTCTAATAATTAAATGATAGAATTTTCCCAACACGACACGACTTTACGATCGACACAATAGGTCATTGAAAAGTCGCAAAAAATGAAATTAAAATAGAAAAATAAAAGAAATAAAATCAAAATAAAACCAATAAAAGTAAATAATAATAATAATAATAATAATAATAATAATAATAGCTCAAAACCCGGAAAAATTAGCACGAATCACCGAATTTCACCGAAACTAAAACTGACACACAAAGCAGATATTAAAAAACGTGCTTCTGTTCAAGAATATTCACATAACGCTATCTAAAACACATGCTCTATTTAGTAAAAGAAACAAAAAATAACAGAATAAGATCATTTATTACAAAATTGTTCATTAATTAGATAACGAAGTCCAATTTAATTTAAAAATAACTTATTTTTTAAATTCTATTAAAAATCATGAATAAAATTTACATGTTTTACCTTTAAATCTTCGTCATTCTTGTTTTTAATCTGTCCAATATTCACCAAGAAATATATTGACATTTTATTCGTATTACTCCTTGCCCTCATTTCTGTTCTCGATACAGAAATCCCTTCATCCAATATTTCCTGGAGAACATACAAGAGGTTACAAGAGGTTACGTGTAATCTGCATAACAGTTCGATGAACTCTTGAACTTTGCCGTGAATAAAATAACAATGTTTGATTGTCTCAGGCTACAATCCAGCAGAGGAATTGATATTATGGGTAGATTCGGACTCCTTTCAATAACAGATTGCATTTGAGAACGCTTGTTCAGTTAACAAAAGATCTAAAGCTTTTAGATATCAAAAACAACTGATTACATTTAAGGACGATTATTAAGTTATTTTCGTTAGATATTAAAAGTAGCTAATCTCAATATGAGAACTTTATTTTACTATTAAGAGATAGCTTGCATTTTGCATTAATTCAGACTTTGAGAACGCTTATTATGGAATATAAATTTTTATTAAGGAAAAAATGCTTTTAGAATTTCAAAATGTTTTTAGTTAAGAACATTTTTATTTATTAGCTACAGGTAAAAGAAAAACCGGTCGCGAAATTGTACTTCAGTTTAATGTTAAATAAAATTAAAAATTCGTTAATAAATTTATTACACAAAATAGTGTCAATATTAATAATTTCAATTTATGGTATCATTAGAAATTGCGTCTAATTATCGCTAGCGCAAATTATATTTCGTTGGTTACGGTGAGAGAAAAAAATCAATAACATAATTAAATATCTAAATGTGAGCAATGTGTTTAATATATATAATTTCATGTATAATAAAAAGCGCATAGCATTTACAGGGGCATGCAAAAAAATTCATATACTGTATTCTTTCCAAAGTACTGTATATTAGCAATGATTAATCGAAATGCATTTTTAATTATGATATGCGCTTTAAAGTTTCCCTCTATTTATGCATACTATGTGGTGTGTATAAATGGTATATCGTTTATATACAGGGGTAACAAAATAATCGTAAGGGTTACTGAGTATGAGCGTAAATTGCTGAAAGGTGGTTTTTAAATGAGTTATGCATTTTTACGCTGAACTGCATTTAGTTTACTATGAAAGGCTAGTAGAATATAGATAAAATGATATGCAGGGCCACGCAAATAATTGGATACTTGGAACCGTCTATAGATGATAGTTTTTGGAAATGTGATTTCAGTAGCTTTAAGAGTATTTGGTTTCAATTAAATTTTACCTAAATAGGGCCGTGCAATAAAGGTACTAGGTAATCTACAAAGCTGCACAAATGTATTCAATTATCTTTCCATCTATTAGTATAAATTGCTGAAAGAGAAATTTCAACCTGATATGCGTTTTTCCGCTAAACTAAATTCTACCATTATATAGTAAATTTTACCATTATATAATATATCAACCTACAAATCAAATAAAGGGATGTTCAAAAGGCTATGGACGGTAACTGATGAAATCAGGTTTTAAATGTTTTCTTAGTTATATTATTTACCTTATTTCCCTAAATAACGAAGTTTTCAGGAAGTGTTGGAAAGTGTTTCATAATCTATGCCCAACGCATGATTTTTCTTTCTTGTTTACACTGTATCCTATTTTTATTACATTGTTGCCTACTATAGCAATGTTTTCTATTTCTTTTAAATAGAATTTTTTATTGCTTTATAACTGGCTTTATCAAATATACAAGAGTTAGCACTTAAAACATATAATCTGTAGAATATTCTAACTTATCCTAATACAGCCAATAACTTTACTGACATCTAAATTATAACGCTTTATGAAAGATGGAAAAATAAAAGGCGGACTTTTTTCTTATTTTCAATTATTTTAAAGTCGTTGTGCTCGTGATGTGTGAATTCGCTTTTTAACTCATGCTTTCAAATCATTGACAATTATAAATACCTTAGAGTTAGTTAATTTAATTATCACGCACTTCATAAGTTAAATAAATGTTCCTATGCAAATTCAAATCCTACAGTTAGGTTTCGAAGCCATTTTGAATATATACAGAGGTGGCCAAAAATGTGGGCAATTTTTGAAATTTTTATGCGTTATATCTTTGTGTGCTTATAGACAGCAGCGTGCGGAGAGCAGTGCGCCCGGGGCAAAGTTTCAATTTGGCGTCGCCTCCCTTCCCAATTTTTGTTTGTGACAGGTGTCACAAAATTGAAAAGTGCAGAAACAGGAACAAAGTCTATTGAATACCTATTTCGCGTTTATTTTGAAAATTTAGGTTTAATTTTAATTCATGAATTTCAAAAAACTAAGTAACATAAAAGTAAATACCCTTTTATATTCCATGAAAGAAACTCCATGCTATTTTGATAGTATATGTTTTCATCACAAGCACAGACTCAGAACAGAGAAAGTTAACAAAAGAGACAAAGACAAAAACCTGAAAGAAGTTCTGAAAAGAAAGAAGTCCTTATTCATAAATTTGTATTTCGGTGTGAGTTAAAGGAAAGTGCAATAACTTTGAAACGAAAAATGTTCGTACTTTCACTGAGAAAAATAATTTCCAATAGTAAGTATGCAAATTTTTTTTTTTTACAAAAAAGAAGAAAAAGACAAGGTTTGTAGTATAAATTTGGCGCCCCCTCAGGTTCCGCGCGCGGGACGACTACCCCTTTCGCCCCCCGCTTCGCACGGCCCTGCTTATAGAATATATTACTTTCACTTAAATAAAAATGTTTACATATCAAATTCAAGGACATTTAATGTAGAATTAAAAAAAACGAATTAAAATATCTGCATTACAAAAAAAGTTACACTTTAGTCTAAAATGCAAATACAATTAGTCATGAATGCTGAAGTGTATTGTAATAAAAGCTTACTAGCAAATCTCAGTGACTGTTCTGAAAACCAATCAAATGTCAGTATCTAAACTGCACTTCGATTTGTAAAAGCGGTATTTTGCTGGAATGAATTTTGAAGAAGGGTGAATACTATTGTTACTAAATAGAATGATGTTTTATTTTAAATATCTCCATTTATTTCTTAATGCAAATGATATAAAACAATGTCAACTGATTGGAAACCTACAAAAAGAAGCGGAAATGTCATATTTAGAGAAAATGGTCACTCTTATGCTGAAATTGCAAGACAGGTTGGTGAATCAGTTACTTTATCTAGCGTACGAAAGTTTTGCTTACATTATGAAGAAACTACATGAGTGTTGAGTAAGACAAGATGAGGCCGAAAAAAAAATGCGCAAGTGCTTCTGACGATAGATAGATAAAAAGGATATGCCTCAAAGATGGAAGAATTTCATCAGATGCTGTTAGATGTGAAATAAATGGAATGGGTATTTCAGTTACCGTCAACCGGGGCTACTTTGGTTCTTGCGGGGGTTACTTTGGTCCATCGAATAATAAAAGGTTTTATTCTTTGTTTGCCCTTGAAAAATATTTTATACCCCACTGTAGTGTATTTGAATAGTTTCGGGGTAATTTAATTTTTTTAGTGGCAACACTGGATGTGTTTGTAAACAACTGTTTTCGTGAGTAAAATTTAACTCTACAAAATTTCTACAGTGAAACAATCTAGATAAGAGCTACAAATAAGGTAAGTGTCAAAATATTACCTTTAGTAACATGTAACACATGTGCGATCATAGTTTTTCCTTTAACTTTTTATTTTGACAGAAGATGTTTACGTTTTCATAAAGCTAACATGAAAACTAGTATTTCGGGGCTGCTTTGCACCAGGCCTTTTTTGGTACGAAAATAGTCCCAGTTACTTAGAAATGCCTTTTATACAACAAAATCTCTTAAAACATGTTTTAAGGAACATTTTTTGCAAATGTTACTGTAGCAAAATGTTATATAAATTGTTTTTGTTCCAGTTGCTGAGGATAACATGACGAGAACTGTGTCTCATTTCTTTATTATTAACAATTGGTTTATTGTGTGTAAAAGTTAAAAAAAAAAAAACATTTGTTTATCGAGTTTGCAGTGTTAATTTATTAGCAAATACTATTGTAAGGGGGGTTTCAATAAATAGGTATCCATTTACATATGAAATGTATTCATTTTATATGAAACTAAGTGAATGGACCAAAGAAGTCCCCAGCAGGGGCTACTTTGTTCCAAAATTTAAAAAATAGTTAAAAAACAAAAAATAAATAAATAAATGCCTCTTTAAAACCATAACAGTTTGCTTCATTACTTCATGTTAATTGTTTACAACTCCATTTCGACGTCGAAAAATCACATATAATATTTTTTAATTATGGAAATGTGAGTGGAATCAGGAAAAGGTGGCCCAAAGTACGTTTGACGGTAGTTCAAAAACAATAAGGAGAACTTTAGCAAGTTTTGGACTGAAAGGTACAATTCCAAGGAAAATGTTTTTTTTTAATCTTCAGCAACGCAAGATACGAGTTCAGTGGGCAAAAGAACACATTAATTGGTCAGAAAATCAGTGGAAGCAAATAATCTGGAGCGATGAGAGTAAAATATTGTACTCTGGTAATGATGGGCGAAAATATGTGAGACGTAGAGTAAGGGAAGAGCTGCATCCTTTCAAGTGTTTGATAGCATTCTGAATGCAAAAAAAGAACATCAAAACTGTCTTGGAACAAAAAATTATACCTTCCACCTGGGATCTCTTTACCAATAAAGCGCCATTTATCTTTCAGCAGGATTCAGCTCCATGTCATACTTCAAAAATATGCAAAGAATGGTTTAAAAATAAAAGCATACAATTATTACCCTGGCCAGGATACAGCACTGAGTGGCGACGTTTGAAAATCCTTGAACAAAAAAGCGTCCGTCTAATAAAACACAACTTATTGAAGCTATAAATGATGCCTGGCATCATGTAATTAAAAAGGATGAACTCCAAACCGTAGTACTCTCAGTGAAAAGAAGCTGTTAAGCTGTAATAAAACATAAGGGTTAGAACTAAAAGATCTTAAAACACCATCAAAAACTTTTAAAGCGCTAGGCCTTTCGAAAGACCTGAGTCTTTCTTCGTCAGGCTATTTTAATCTCGTTATTTTAATCTCGGTCTCAATCCAGATCACAGATTACATTTACTAAGTAAGTAGGTAATCTGTCGTCCGGATTAAATGAACAAAAGAGTGAAAATTACATAAATTAACGTGCAATCGTTGATTTTTCAAAACAAATTGCAGTAAAAATCAACATATTATTGTAGGTGTAAAAGTTTTTAATACTCATAAATATTTATACACATGTATTTAATGTTATCAAAAACTCCAGTCAAAAATATACGGCAACCATTGAATTGACTAAATATATTCTAAGCTGATATTTAAATCAATATATCATAAAAGCATAAATGGAATTCGTCTCGGATAAATTTCTTAATATGGTTTAATAATAAAATATATACCTTCTGGTAGCTTAAATGCATATTAAAAGTCAAAATGTTTAATGCAAAAAATAATCTTTTTCGCATTTGCAGAAAAGGTCATTATATTATTGTAGGATTGTTTAGAAATATTCTTAAATATTTCTAAAAGTTTATTTAATTTCTATTAAAAGTTTAGAAATGTTCTTAAATTCTTAAAACCCATGCAGTTAATAGTATCTTGTCAAATAAATACGGCAGCCCATCAGTAATAGAATTGTATAAACATTATTTATGTTGACTCTTCTTTCTAAATCTATCAGACATTAAAAGTACCTGCAGCGGTTTATAGCGTTTTAGAAAAAGATACTTTGGAAAACTAATGATATTGAATCATAAAACTTGATTGAGAAAAATTATTTTCTACTCGAGCTTCGGATAAAGACGTCTTACTTTCCATATCACGTTTGATGTGACACGTACAAACATCTATCGTAAATAATATATTACATGTTTAAAATAACATTTTAAAATCTTCTTTAGTACAGTAAATAGTTTATGTCAATTCAATCAAAAGAAAATATTAGTTATGGTTCTCATTCAAACTGTAATTTAAGATGAAAAATGTATTGGTTAATCTGGGACAATGACAAATTAAAGTTTGTATCAATTGCATTAAAACATAAATTAGGTTGTAAGTCACCACTTGCGTATGGAATACGCCAATTGGTATTTGTGTAATTTATTCTATTTTTTATTTTTTATTTTTTATAGATGTGAGCTCGATTACTTTTATACCATTATAAATTACTAAATACTAATACTATTATTATTATTTATACTTTTATACATTAGACACTATTCTTATTTATCTATAAAATTGGATATTTGAGCATTGAAAGTGGTTGCTCATGGAGTACACAGCAGTATCTTTATGTTACTATAACCACTACGTTTTATATTGATTATAATTATAATTATTATTTTTTTAATTTTTTATGTTTACCACATGTATACTACTACTGGAAGTTGCATTATAAAAGAATATCACGAAAGATTGTATTTTGTGCTTAAAACCCGATAAAGCATACAGTGCACCACCTAAGACTTTATATTAATAGAAACCGTCTTTAAAGGTTTAATATAGTTCCAATGCCAAAAATTTAAATATCAAAATTGCCCTTTTTCGCAAAAGCAATAAAGATAAATATATTATGTAGGAACTAAAAGTTAAAAAATACCCTTAAATATGTATACTCTCGTATTTAATGTTATCCAAAACTCCCATAAAAGGAATACGGCAAAATAGTTTCTATGTTGACTCTGCTTTCTAAATCTGTATCAGACATGAAAACATTGGCAGAGGTTTATGCCGTTAAAAAATGATCTATTGGGAAACAAATGATGTTCAATCATAAAATTGATTTTGAAAAAATTATTTTCTACTCTGACTTTGGATAAATTTGTCTTACTTTTCACGTCACACTGTTAAAAATTTGCAGCATTGTGGCAGGTCATTTGACAGTTTTTTCTTAAAACGGTTACACAACCGTAATTTTAGCACTATTCTGACCATACTATTGGCTATTTTATGGTCAGAATATAGTTAAATTATGGTTATGAAACCGTTTTTTTTCAAAAAACGGTCGAATGACCTGCCAGAATGCTCCAAAGTTTTAACAGTGGATGTTAGATACGACATATGCAATTATTTGTGTTTAAGAATGTATTGCATGGTGGAATTAATTTTTTTAATTCTCCTCTAAGTACACTAAACACTTTATGCCGATTCAGTCCAAAGAAAATGTTAGTTAACAATTCCCATTTAAACTATAATTTAGGAAGAAGCAATAACGAAAATTAATGTGTAAAGCATTGATTGTATAACACTTTCTAATACATTCAGAATACTATAACAAAACTCTAACACATGGCTTTAACATTTGCACATTTTAATGCCAAATTTGTATATTATGCAATTTTGAAATTGCATAACACATTTCAAAACCCAAATTCAGCAATCACGATTAAAAGTCATAAAAATAACCGAAGTCATTTCTTCAGTCCTGTGTATGTCCTTTATATTTGTTACCACATAGTATGCTAAAATTTATTTCAGTTTGGATAAGCCTAGCACTTTTAAAAATCAGCCTTCAACAACTTCCGTAAATAAACGGAAATGTATTGTATAGATTTTGTGCATCCCTGTATAGGATCTACAGAATTTATACACAACAAGTAATATGGAAAAAATTGTCATGTTTAAAAACGCAGACCACAGTAGTTAATGCACTTCCAACCATTATATTGATCATAGACAATACTGTAACCGAATTTTTGTGTGTGCCCCTGTTAATGAACAACGAACGCTGTGAATGATGCTATGAATGAATGAACAAAAAATTAGTTTAAAATCTCGACAATAGAAGACGCTACTGCAGATAATTTCGTAGAATAATTTGATATTGCTCACACAACGCAAGATTTGGATACAAAAATGTTTATATGCGGTATTCTCTAATGTTTCTGTATCCAAATCTTCTGTTGTGTGGGCAATGTGTAATTTATTCCATGGAATTATCTGCAATAGGGCCATCTGTTGTCGCGATTTTGAGCTAATGTTTTGTTGGCATCATACAAAATCCCATACCTCGCTGAATATTTATCTGCAAACCGCAGGTCTCTCCGGTCCATAGATCCTTTTTATTTGCGTTTTATTTTCGCACCGAACTTCTGAAACACTCGGTATACATATCACTTTCAACCTCATACGACAAAATATTTACCGTACGCCGTGATGCGAACGGAATTATATTGAGCATCTCTAGAAAGAAACTATAAATATTACACACTTAATTTTCAATACCGAACACGACATAGTACACATCAATAACATAGAACAATTTCAAGACAATCCGAGTCAATTTACGTGCGCTAGGGCACGGGCAGACGGCACACAGATGGACAGGACCGAATTTCCATACCGAACACGACATAGTACACATCAATAACATAGAACAATTTCAAGACAATCGGAGTCAATTTACGCGCGCTAGGGCACGGGCAGACGGCACACAGATGGACAGGACCGAATTTCCATACCGAACACGACATAGTACACATCAATAACATAGAACAATTTCAAGACAATCGGAGTCAATTTACGCGCGCTAGGGCACGGGCAGACTGCACACAGATGGACAGGACCGAATTTCCATACCGAACACGACATAGTACACATCAATAACATAGAACAATTTCAAGACAATCGGAGTCAATTTACGCGCGCTAGGGCACGGGCAGACGGCACACAGATGGACAGGACCGAATTTCCATACCGAACACGACATAGTACACATCAATAACATAGAACAATTTCAAGACAATCGGAGTCAATTTACGCGCGCTAGGGCACGGGCAGACGGCACACAGATGGACAGGACCGAATTTCCATACCGAACACGACATAGTACACATCAATAACATAGAACAATTTCAAGACAATCGGAGTCAATTTACGCGCGCTAGGGCACGGGCAGACGGCACACAGATGGACAGGACCGAATTTCCATACCGAACACGACATAGTACACATCAATAACATAGAACAATTTCAAGACAATCGGAGTCAATTTACGCGCGCTAGGGCACGGGCAGACGGCACACAGATGGACAGGACCGAATTCATAAACACTTTTCAACTAAGGTTATAAAGTGTTATAAAGTGTTGGCTAATAGGAAACAATAGCACCATATTTTTTGCATCATTTGCATTAAAACATAAATGCCATTTGTAAGAAAAAAATCTAACAACAATAATAATAAAACTAAAATATTTTACTTTTGCCGGATCAAGTAATATTTTATAGAATTTGTATGCAACTGAAAAAAAATATATATATTATTCCTCGTCCTCAGTAGTTCCGGTTGAATCCATTTCAAGTTATATTTCTTTTTGCACATTTTAAATAATGCGCAATTAAAAAAAATTGAAAAAATCAGTATTTGATATTAATTTCAGTTTATTAATGGAGTATTTCGTACACTGTCGAAAAAACTCGTCAATGTATACTAAATTATTCCTCATTTTTTTTTTACAAATAATTTCCGTATTACTAGAAAACATGCTTTATCCGTGAATTCTTCCCGAAATTCCGTTCATTCCTCGCACGCATGCATATTGGCTCTATTAATATTAAATCCGAATTTATTTTAATAATAAACTTTTTAACCAAAAATAAAACCGACTTCAAAAACTACTGAAAAGTAAAAAATATTTTTTTTTTACATAATAAATAAAAAGAAATTAAATTAAGAGCATTGTATTTACCATGCGAATTATTATATTTATGTACATTAATTCGATTTTTTAGAATCGGTGTCAGCCAAATGAAGTAAAGTATAACTATCCATCAGACACATATCCAAATATTTACGAGTCTTTTTACGATTTATTATTTAGTTTTAAAAAATTTAATTATACCATTTTTGAAACATTTCATCTGATTTTATAAACGTATATTTTCAAGTGAGATTAGCTATAATTATGTATGCAAAATTAAGGGTTATTATAAAAATTAGTCCGTTTATACAGGCTATTTTTGAAAAAAAAATCGTAGTCAAACACAGATTTTCAATTGTAGGATGCTGTCAGAGTTGATTGAGAATGGAATTTCTTCCAGCAGCGTTTTTGCTGAATCTTGTTACGAATTGTATTGGATAAATAATTTTAATTTTGAACTTGGCTTGGCTCGCACCGGCTCCAAAAAATCCAATTAATGTACACAAATATAATAATACGCATTGTAAATACAACGCTCTTAATTTAATTTCTTATTAACTATTATGTAAAAAAAATATTTTTTACTTTTCAGTAGTTTTTGAAGTCGGTTTTATTTTTGGTAAAAAGGTTTACTTTCACTTTTTAGTTTTTTCGAGTTACGATTTATTGCATGATTGTTTTGAAGGAAATTACAGACTTTTAAAGATGTTATTTTGATAAATAAAGTAAATACTTCTGTCCAGATTTGTGTACATTCATAACACAGGGTCTTTGTGAAAATCCTTTATATATTTTACATTTATTCTTCTTCTGATTGAATAGCTTTAAGTTTTAATTAAATATTTTTGTTTCTCTATTTGGACATGGATAGAACGAAAAGACGTGCTGCTCTCATGAAAAAATATCAAACTTTGGAAACTGACAATAAAAAGTTCTTCGGTTTACTAAAAATGATCTATGAAATAGAGAAGGGAGACCCAATGACTTATCTTTCTTACTTTCTAACAGATGACCAGGCCCCTACCTTCCGGGTTGCTCTAGATGAACGGGTTTGATACCTAGCATCGGCGTGGCAGACCGCCTAATCGCTGCGTAGCGTCATTAAACATGATGGGCGCCTAGTTCGTTTTCCTATCGGCAGTGCCTATTTCTTAATTATGAACTTTTTTATGCCGGTTACTTAACATTTATATCTTGTCGTTTAGCACCTGTGCATTGTTACTCATGTTGATCTCGTAATTTAGAAGCTTAATCAGATGACGAGACCTTCACCTGGCAAGGCATCTCAGAGGTATAATTCGTAGGTAATTTCGAGACTTGGCACCCACGATGGATTTTACACGCAGCAGGAGCCATTAGGGTACATGGCAACCCAATGACATCAAAAAATGATCGTGAAAAGACTGCAGCGTGAAAGTCTCAAATGGCGTTCCATCAAATGGCTGGTTATTGATACCAATGTGCTTAAATGTATGCTAAGCATTGCAGCATGGAACTTTTATTCATAATTTAATTATTTGGTTAATCTTTCGCCAAATCTAAAGATTTTGATAGAGAAATCGGGAACTCATTGCATCATGATGGAATTTGTTTATGTATTTCATCTTTCTTTACAAAAATAGCTTAACTCCCTTAGGCATTTATGCTTCTTATTGCATCACCATTTGCAATATGTTGAGTAGTGAAGATTTTAAAGTTCTTAAGTAATCTACTGTTATTGGGTCCACTGCAAATTGCGTTTCTAAGCTCATATGATTTGACACATTGAAGCGTTTTTGTGAAATAAACATTTTATGATACCCACATTTTCATTAAACCACATTGTTGCTGATATCTTTTTTGTTTCACGCTAGAATTAACTGTGGGCTCAATTACGGAAGATTAGAAATTCGTCGTCATGCTCATTTAATAGTCTTTGTTAAAGTGTCATCGGTCTGCATACTAATTGGCGTTTTTTAGTGAGTATAGTACTGCAAAACAGAACTTTCGGAAGCAACTTATGATATTCGCATTTCGTTTAAATCATGTTTGCTGTTAGTATCGCGCACTTTTTGCTTTTATCGTGCAATCTGATTAAAATTTACTTGCTCTTATTTCTTGATACAATTCAGATGTTTTCATAACTGCGTCTTACTGACTTCCTTTCGCAATTATGCTTATGTCACTGATGTTTAAGTTCTGTGCATGTAAATACACCGCACCAACAATGCCGCCTGTAATAATAATTACAGGAACTCCTTTTTTTTTCTTTCTATGTTGTTAATCTTGCATTTTTGCAGTATAGGGATCTTGGCTTAACTTCTGTCTGCATATAAAAGTAGACAAATGGTTGTTTCCAATAAATAAATTTATAAATATTGAGAAACTTGCTTGTATATATGAGACAGTTAATAAGTTGTCAGAAAATTTGCGTGAAATTTTCATTTTCTCTCCAAGGCCCCTATACAGGAAAGTTATCGTTAATGTTAATTAGTGGAAATATTAAAGGCAATCAAAAAGCATTCATACATATAACTGTTTAATATAATAAAATATGTATACATAATATTTTATATATATTATGTGCCACCAGTTTGATGTTATGTGTTTAATTAAACCAAACTACTGTATACTAAATTATTGTTTTGTATTAATTTAGTTTGCTTCTGTATTATTTATCATTTTAAATAATGTTATATATTTAATTAATGTACATTAAATTACTATTTTGAACGCGATAGGCAAATGAGAATTGTAAATATGACTGCCGTGCGGAGAAATAGATTGGAGAAGATCCATTACTGAATTTGAATGGGAATATCGCCAAATTAGTCAGTTACAGCCAAGTTGGCTTCATTTATGGAGACTTAGTTTGGTCACCAAATTTGGCGATATTTCACCAAATGGCACTAAGTTTGGCGACAATTTGGTGCTAACGTATATGAATATATAGTTTTATGCTTATGATTGAGAAAGCGGTTACAATAATGAAAGATAATTTGCGAGAAATCCTTCATTGTATTGGTTCTTGTTGATTTACTAGAAAACTGCTGAACCAATTTCGATTAAACGGAAGTGGTGCCATTTCGAGAGTATCCTCTTTCAATTAAAACAAAAATCACATAAATCGGACAAAAAGTTTAGGAGCAATCGGTGAACATATATAAAAAAAATACATACGCATCGAATTGATTTTTTTTTTTTTTTTTAAGTCGGTTAATGAAAAACCAAAAATTGTATAAATTAAAATTTCGAGTTAATTAAAAAAGAAAAAAATCGAATTTAAAAATACATAACAATTATATTTCTCGTTCATTCAAAAGTACTCACAATTTATTTTTTTAAGAGGAATTTATAAAGCTGTTTATAAATAAATATCCGCATTTAAAATATATTTTAAATAAACACATTTAAAAGATATTTTAATTTAAATATTAAATGGAAAAAATTTAATACTGCTCCAAAAATAATCTTATCGAATAAAAATATTTTACATCTAGTAATCTACTTAAAAATATTTATAATTGGTATATCAATCCTATATTAATAATAAAGTATTAAAACCCCAGCCACAATCTCATTAAAGTCTTCCCGAAATTAACGTCAAAATGAAACGCATTTTAAATAAATTGATCAAGCCATACCCATCTAAAGCAAGCATATTTACTTCGAAGTGTTTCGCTACTGTATAATTGTAGCCCAGTGGTTAGCGTGCTTGTCTCGTGAGGATAAGATGGCTTGTTCAAATACAAATTCCACAACTTTTTTCTTTTCCCAACTTTCTTCAGTTGACGAATTTTTTTACCTCCTTTAACGGAGAAAAAAATGGATATTCGTAAAATCAACGGAAAAACCTGGCAGAAAGTATTACGGATGAGTGTATAATAGTGCATTACTTGCCAACAGGGTCAATTTCGAATCGTTCAGCTATGCTCCATAAATCGCTATTACTGCAAAAACAGCAATCATTATTATGGGAATCCTTCGTTAATACAAACTAGTCGGATGTACCAATCCCAAAACTTTCTTCTATCTCATACATGTTAATACTTCAAAATTCGCTATCACACTGCCAAAATTAAATGGCAATCTATGCATCTCATGAGGATTCTAACGATATGAAATTCCGTGCATTAGTTCTTGAGATATGACTATCACTGAAATCGTCTAAATTCAGCAAAATGCTGCCTAGCAGCGCCACCTATTGGGTGATTTATACCAAATCCTAATCAGCAACAATTTATGTCAACGTCTGACTGAATCTGAAGTTTGGAGAAAATCCGTACATTAGTTTTTGAGATAGAGCAATAGCGAAAATCGTGAAAATTTCTGCATAGCAGCGCCACCTATTGGGTGATTAACACCAAAACCTAATTAACAACAACTTGTGTCAACATACAACTAAATCTGAAGTTAGATGAAAATTGTTCCATTAGTTCTATTGATAGAGCTATTGAGGCAATCGTGGAAAAGGCAGCAGAGAAGCGCCACCTGTTGGGCGATTTACACCAACACTAATCAGTAGCAAGTCATATCAAGGACTAACTTAATCTGAAGTTTGATGAAAATCCGTGCGTTAGTTCTTAAGATAGAGCTATTGTGGAAATCGTGTAAATCCTGCAACATTCATCATAACAGCGCCACCTGTTGGACGATTTACACCAAAACGTAATCATCGTCAATTCATATCAAGGACTAACTAAATCTGAAGTTTGATCCAAAATCCGTGCATTAGTTCTTGAGATAGAGCTATTGAAAAAATCGTGAAAAATGCAGCATTGCAGCGCCACCTGTTGAGCGATTTACACTAAAAACTAATCAGCATCAATTTGTATTAGGCACTAACGGAATATCAATTTTTATTAAATTCCGTGCATTAGATCTTGAGATAGAGCGCCCACAAAATTTGTGTCACATACACACAGACAGACAGACAAACAGACAGACAGATTCACAGAGTCACAGACAGACATTTTGTAAAAACATGTTTTTTGGAATCTCTGACCCCTAAAACGTGTAAATCCGTCGAAAACCGGAATTCGAAAATTTTCATGAATCCAATACTTTCTTCTTGTAAAGATAGAAGAAAGTAAAAATTATAAAACGAAAGAAATATAATAAAAGCTAATACAAATATCTTGAAAAAAAAAAGTTAAATGCTAAAGAAAACATAATTCGTTAATGCAAGTAATTTAATTTTGCGAAATGAAATTAAAAGAAATGAAGAAAAGGGACCCTATCTCCGAAAAGCTTGTTAGAATAACAGCTTTGCAGTACTTGCAATTGTAAATCTGACACTGTTGGGGGCTAAAGCGTCTCATAAGCCGATTTCTATTTATTAAGGCGATATATCAGCGGAGTTCTACGGATTTATTTAAAAAAATCAAAACCTAATTAAAAAAGAATAGTAATATCGTTAAAATAAATTTAGTGAAATCTCAAAGAAAACTTAATTCGTTAAACCACGTAATTTAATTCAATAAAATTAAAACAAATGAATGAAAGAGATCCTATATTCGAAAGCCGTTGTTATAGCAGCCACTTTACCATACTGCCAATTGGGAATTGGGCCAGGGGCAAAAATGTTTAATAAGCTGATTTCTACTGATTAAGGCGATAAAACACCAGATTTCTAATGATTTATTTAAAAATATAATTTCATATGTTTTATTTTTCCGAAACATTTCCTCCTTATAAAAGCATTTATTAAAGAAAATACTTAAAATATTATGAAACATTGAAATTGTGTTTAAAATTTAACCGCATTTAACATAACATGCATATTTATTACCCATGGCACATTTTCTCGGAATATTTGACCTCCGGCCTTATGTGTTTTGATTTATGGTAATTCAATCTTTTAACTCCGTAGTTTTTCCCTTTGGAGTTTTAAAATTACGAAATTCCTAATGCTTGGTTTTAAATATTTCGGAAAGTTCTATTTGTTCTACATAACTTTACAGCATAATATTTCTCTGTTAAAAAACTAAAATTATTGCATAAAAAAATATTCTGAAGGTAATAAAATACACTGAAACACACTAAGATGAAATCACTAGGCGTTAGAGAAAAGTTGCGTATGGGGCTGATTTCCTTCCTATAAGATATACTTGTACAATAGCGCTTTTGTCGGAAAAAAAAAATTAAGGAAAAATTTTCCGTTTAAAATAGTATCCAGGTATGTAGTGTCCACTACTATATTAACTGTGAAACCCAAATTAAACAGAAACTTTTCATTGCCAAAGCAGAAAATATCATATTATTATGCCTGCTTAATACAAAAGCCATTTTCTGTCGACACGTTGTTCAGAATATATATATATATATATATATATTTTACTTTGAGAAATAAAAATTACTAACAAATTGAGTGTTATGTGGAGTTGGTTATTAAGGAACATGAACCGACACCAAAGGCGTGCTTAGATAATTTTAAGAAGTTTAGGAGGAATCAAAATGAAACTCACGTATTATTTGTATCGCGTTTAATGGCAACGTGGGAAAATTACTGTAAGAGGGGGTGCCGAAGCATATGAAAAGGTTTATCAGCTGATCGTTATTGATAAACAAGTTAGTAAATACATTGGATGAAGAAACAGCTGCACATATTGGATTAACACAGGAATGTAACTGGTTAGAAGTTTTTCAAATTGCAAAGGAATGTGCTATATATATGTGTGTGTGTGTGTGTGTGTTTATTTCTACCCTAAGCACAGATCATATGCGGTAACTTATAAACGTTTTAAAGGTAAAGAGAGGAATGTAAACCATGAAGAAACTAGTGTGGAAAATGACAGTAACTTTAGTAGTAACTGGAGGCAAAATGAGAATAATTGGAATACAGTGGCTTAAATATATCTATATTTTAAAGTATGTTTATATATATATATATATATATATATATATATATATGTATTTACGGAATTTAAAAAGAACTAACTCTCGTGTCTTAGAGGCAAAGAGTTTTCAATTTTCAATTTAAATTTTACAGCTTCATCCACTAATTTTGAAAAGATTTAGTTTGCTTTCAAAGACACAAATCTCAATACTACTTTATATTTGAAGTAATTAATGAAAAAAAAATATATTAAAGGCAATATTCAATAATTGCATGCAATGTTTTTATGGTAGAACGAAACTATTAATAAACAACTTAATACTTTCTCGAGAACAGAGAAGCAAAATAAATAAATAAAAATTATATTTTCCAACTATACATCTGCAAAAAAAAAAAAAAAAAAAAAAAATGAAAATCCATTTAATTCTGTGACGAAAAGAAGAAAACACATTTATATTTTATATTATAACTATATTTTATTTAGAACACAAAAAGTTTCAAAATGTTTCTTTATTTTTGGTTTAAATCTTTACTCTTTGAGATTGGTGTTGTATTTAGGCGGGGATACATCAATTTCTTCCTTTAAATTTACGACATTATTCACTAACATTGAAAAGATTTGGTGAACTGTGAAACCGAGGTCCCTGTACTAATATCTCTTTTTGACAGAATTAAAGAATAAAAGAAGAATTATGGAAGATAAATGTTCAGCCTCGAAAAATAATCCTATTTTTTTTTTCTTTACTTTTTTTATAATGAGAACTTTTTGTTCTAAATTAGTATTTATGAGTGAAGAAGCAATAGAATTCAGCCTTTCGGATGCGTGGAGAAGTAAAAGAATCACATAATTAATTTTTTTTTCACACATTAAATGAAATGTTAAAGTTTTTATTTTAGTATATAGGAAAATGCGATTGATTTCTATAAGAAAATCTACAGAATTTAATCCACATAAAAAATAAGTCTCATTTAAATTTGTAAACTTTTTTCTTTGTATTATTTCTTTTTAAGGGGTCTTGTACCTTTTAAACGCGTCGAAAATTAACGAAAAACTTCAAAGTTTGAATTAGTCTATCTTCAAAGCCTTTATATATATAAACATGAAATTTTGGATATTTGATTAAACAGATTGTGCTTTGTAATATGCTACCATTAGAAATTTATTAACCCTTTACAGAGTTTGTGTATTGTTGAAATCAAAATAGCTATTTTTTTAACCCCATAAGTCATTGCGCGCATATCTTGAGAAAGTATGTATGGATTGGCATGAAATTCGGTAAAGATACTAAGCATATATGTGTGTTTAAAATGATCTACTCTTAGTCTAAAATTATTTCATTAACTATATAAAAAAAAATCTTTTCGTAAAAAAAATAAAAATTTTGTATTTTTAATGAATAAAAATAGTCATAACTAAAAATATTACTATTGTAAATACTTAAAAGTAGATCATTTTAAACACACATATTTTTTTAGTATATTTACCAAATTTCATGACAATCCATACATACTTTCTCAAGATATCATGCGCGCAATGAATTATGGGGTAAAAAAAGAGCTATCTTGATTTCAACAATACACAAATTCTGTAAAGGGTTAATAAACTTCTGTTGGTAGTATATTACAAAGCATAATGTGTTTAATCAATATCCAAAATTTCACGTTTATACATAAAAAGGTTTTGAAGATAAATTAATTCAAACTTTGAAGTGTTTCATTAATTTTCGACGCGTTTAAAATATAGAAGACCCCTTAAATATCAATCTACCTGCATAGCATGCTCTGTAGAAGGAGCGTCGCCAGAACTATGCAATAATTTTCTTAATATTGCAAAATCAAACGCTAGCGGGAAAATGCATTTTTTCTTTATATTTATAAAAAAATATATTTGTGAATATATGGCTTTTATTAATTTGTAACTGGTTTAGAGCCATGTGTGTAAAACTATTTTAAATGGAGAAATTGTGACCTGACCCATTTATATCACGAACGAGAAAATGCGAAATTTGTAACTTAAAGTTTAAGTAATATTTAGGAAACCGCCCGGCGTGACCGATTAATAAAATCTAACAAATTCTATAGATCGTGAAAAATTTATAAGCTCCAACACGAATTCCGAGTAAATTTTATAGAAAAGCGAGTAAAATTTATTCCATTAAGCTGAAAGATATAAACCGGATTTTTCTTACTAAAGGGAAATAACCGCAACAAATCACGAAAAAATACTAAAAATTGCAAAAAGCATAATTTCAAAAATCGCAGAATACAAAAATTACTATATTGGTATAAAAGATTAAATCAGGATTCCTTTCACAAATGAAAAATCGCCGCAAAAATCGCATAAAAAAGGTTTATATAAATAAATTTTTTGAAAAAAGGATTTTAGTAGTATTTATTATATAATAATAACAAATTTAGTAAATTGGAATAAAATTTGAAAAACAGATTTCTTTTTAAAATGTGGAAAGCGACGCGAAACATAAAAACAATCCGCTAAAATTCGCTTAAAAAAATTCCAGGAACGTTAAAAAATCCTAAAAAATATGTTTAAAATCTCTGAAAATTCAGAATTTCTGAAAACGTTTAAAACCGAATTCCTTTTACGAACGTCAAAATATAATCCCGGAACACAAAATAATGCTCAAACTTGCACTGAAAACTCTATTAAAAATTGCAAAAACTTTAAAGTTTAAAATCGAATTCGATTTACGAATCTCAGAAAACGAAAAAAAAATGAAAGAAAAAATGAAGAAAGCGAAAAAATGATAAAAACCGCGTTAAAAATCGCTAAAAATTCAAAAATTGCACTAGACCGAATTTAATATTCTGTTCTATAATTGCAAAACTGAATTCCTATTATGAAATTAAATACAATTGATTTTCTCGCATTATTTGTGTAAATATAATGGCCGTTTATTAACCTCTTCGTTTAAATTTATTTTAAAATATATTATTTAACAGCAAATTAACGTAAAATATCGTGTATCATTCGTCCTTCCCAGATAATAGATGATATTTGTTCAAGTGTAGAAATTTTGTAATTCAAACATAATTATTTCATTTCATAAAAACTTTTATTTTATAGGATACACTGTCAACTCTCGATGAATGTGAAATGTATGTTATATCTTAGTAAATTTCTCATAACGACATTAGACACTTTTAATATAGAAATGAAATAATTGAATTAGCCTCCTCAAAAGAGATAAATTATGAAAAGGAAACGGAATTAAAACTTTTTATTAATTTCTCTACGGGAAAATGCTTTGAGACATTCAAAGCTACTCTATTAACGAAAAGGTCAAGAGTTCATCAAACTTTTATGCAGATTTTAGGTACAAATCATGTCCTTGCTGGAGGGACGATTGGAAGAAAGTATTTTTTTATCGAGAACAGAAATAAGGACTGGGCTACGATTAGGCTACGATTGGAATGTCATCCTATATGTTCAAGAAAATCCTAAAATTTTAAAAGTGTTGTTCTATAAATGTAAATCATGTAATTGTTCTATAATGAATGATTTTTTTTTCTACCTAAATGAAAAAAGGGGATAAAATTATATTTATTAACCATTTGGAAAAATGGTTATTGTCCTCCTCAGGGTAGGAAATCAAAAGCATATCTGAAGGTTTTTATTGGTTTAATCATCATTTTATTCGTTTTCTGATTAGTCTATACAGTAATCTGTATTTCCCTTTACTTTCAACACAGATGGACAACAGAGTATTGCCACTATGACAAAAAAGAAATAAAAACTACAAAAAAAAAAAAATAATAACTCAGAAACAAGTTGAGATACAGCTTTCAAACAAATTGCATTTAAAAGTACATTTATCTCTCTATACAACGATATAAAAAGTAGTATTGTTTGATGTTTAGAAGTTTAAGAAATAAATTTCATTTAAAATTGGCCGTCAGATTTCCAAGAAATCTGACGATGGATAAGCCTTTTCCCGAACAGCCAATGAAATGCTTGGATAATACGTAAGTTTCAGGTGAATAATACGTACGAGTCGCAGGCGATTTCTGTCGCTTGCAATTTTTACGTGTAATAACATTATTAATGTTTAATTCATAGCGTACGTAATGTATGATCAACTCAGTGCTATTTTTTATGTCTTAAATTTTAGTCTTTGAAAAAATCATTTTTCAAATGGTCGTTGTAATTTGTTAAATTGCATTTTTTTGCTACTATATATTAATGAATAATGTTTGATTTAGTGCGCAAATTCTATTCTATTTTGTTATGGTTCAATAATAATTATTTTTTAGATGGCATCATCTGAATATATTCGAAACAAAATTTTGGCTTACTATTTTCTGTTTGATTGACTATTACACATTTACCCATAAACATCCATAATTCGTTACTTTAGGTAAATATATTTTGTAGATCCTATTAAAATACACCAAAACTTTGCCCCTTGAAAAGCGATTTATCTACACTAATGTACTAATCACCCAAAATGTTTAATTTCATTTTCACATAGGGTGAAACACACAGTAACTGACGCATTAAAGATTTTTTTTACTTTCTTCTATCTTAACAAGAAGAAAGTATTGGATTCATGAAAATGTTCAAATTCCGGTTTTCGACAGATTTACACGTTTTAGGGGTACGGGATCCCGAAAAATATGTTTTTATAAAATGTCTGTTTGTAAGTCTCTCTGTCTGTCTCTCTGTCTGTCTGTGTGTCGGTGTGTGACACAAATTTTGTGGGCGCTCTATCTCAAGAACTAATGCACGGAATTTAATAAACATTTATATTCAATTAGTTCCTGATACAAATTGCTGCTGATTAGTTTTTGGCGCAAAATGCTCAACAGGTATCAGACTTCAGATTCAGTTACCAAGTTGACTTAAGTTGTTGCTTATTAGGTTTTGGTATACGTTGTCCAATAGGTGGCACTGCTATGCAGAATTTTTTACGATTTCCGCCATAGCTCTACTCAAAAAATAATGCCCGGATTTTCTCGAAACTGCAGATTAAGTTAAAAGTTGACATAAATTGTTTCTGATTAGATTTTGGTGTAAATCATCTAACCATTGGCGCTGCTATGCTGCATTTTCCCGGAAGTATTAACAGGTATGAGATAGATGAAAGTTTTCGGATTGCCACATCCAACTAGTTTTTATTGTTGAAATCACTATTCCGAAATTTTAAATGCATATTGTATTTATCTTTCTTTTTGAAAAGACAGCAGAGATACAATAAAAAATTATTGTTGCCAAAATTTTTAAAAATTATGCATTGTATTATGAAAATTAATTGTTTTCATAAATAGGGTCAATGTAACTCCAGTAACCGACACCAACCCTATTTTGAAAAAACAATAACTGACACAAAGTGAACCAGTGTATGACACATTATTTGTAAAAATATACAAAAAGAAAGTTATTTTATATTTGAAGACATTTATGTTTCAAAAATACTTTAGTCTGTATTATCAAAATTAAATACACAAATCCTATATATGATATCATACTACACACACGCGTGCCCTTCTTTTCATGTTTTAAATTATTAGTAATCCATAATTATTAGTAATTATTGTCCAATAACTGACATTTATGAACCAGTAACTGACAAGTGATGTCAGGCGCTTGTAGATAAGATTTAATTGTGTTTACTATAACATAAATTTTATTAATTATTATGTTTTTTTAATAGTTCAATTGATAGATTTCAACTTTCTTTAATATAATAAATAATTGAGACAACCGTCGGAGAAAAGTGAAATGAAATTCATAGGACCAATAACTGCCACCTCTGTGATAAATTAAATAACTATAAACTGTAAATCATGGCCTTACTCTATCATAGGCATCTTTAAATTAATTTCTACAAATGTAACTTTAAGAAAAGCTTTTGGAAGGCTGTATTAGAAATAGATATAAAAATATCTATTACCTTAATATTAGAAAGAATATAGTTGCTTAAAGTGGCACTTTTTGTGTATTTAAAAGTTCTGCCCTCATTGAATATGTTCTTGGCCTGCTAGTGATGAACAAATTGACTCCAAAATGAAAATAAATGTTTAAGTAACAACTAGACGACGTTAATTTCCAGAATTTTGCAAGACAATGCTTATTTGAGCTAGATTTTATTGAAACGTCAGTTACTGGTAAGGTGTCAATATCTGGGTTGTTCACCCTAGTTTATATTCTCGACCAGCGGTTTTTTTAAAGCTGAGACAAAAATTCAATCTATATACACGGCAATCAAAAATAACGTATACAAACAAATAGTAAATTGTGGGTAGAAAATTATGTGATACTGACTGCAGAAAAAAGAGAAATGCTTTTTTTTTTTTTTTTTTTTTTTTTTTTTTACCATTTGGAAAAATGGTTATTGTTCTCGTCAGGATGGGAAATCAAAAGCATATCTGAAAGTTTTTATTGGTTTAATCCACATTTTATTCGTTTTCTGATTGGTCTATACAGTAATCTGTATTTCCCTTTACTTTCAACAGAGATGGGTACCTTCTGTTGCCACTATGACAAAAAAGTAATAAAATCTACAAAAAAAAAATTAATAACTCAGAAACAAATTGAGATACAGCTTTCAAATAAATTGCATTTAAAAGTACATTTTTTTCTCTATACGACGGTGTAAAAAGTAATATTGTGGGATGTTTAGAAGTTAAAAAATGAAATTTCATTTAAAATGTGTAGTCAGATTTCCAAGAAATCTGACGATGGAAAAGCCTTTTCCCGAACAGCCAATGAAATGCTTGGATAATACACAAGTTTCATGTGGATAATACGTACGAGTTGCAGGCGATTTTTGTCGCTTGGAATTTTTACATGTAATAACACTATTAATGTTTAATTCATGGCGTACGTAATGTATGATCAACCCCGTGCGATTTTTTATGTCTTAAATTTTAGTCTTCGAAAAAATCATTTTCCAAATGGTCGTTGTAATTTGATAAGTTGCTTTTTTTTTTTTTTTTTTTTTTTTTTTTTTTTACTTTTTTTTTTTTTTTTACGAAAATTTAATATTACCACAAATTGAAATGCACAATGACATCTTCAAAAATTACCTGAGATTTTGTAAAATGTTTTCTCTATATGTAGAAATCTCAGAAACCATATAATTTTGATATTTAAAGTTGAATTCATGAAAAAAAAATTCTTTTACTGAAAGCAATTTTCGAAAAATTCGTTTTTATAATTTATTTATCAATTTTGGCAAACAGGAATATTGGATTTTAGGATGCTTTCCACCTTTTAGTCCTTTTCAGTTGCATAACAGAATATATACATGAAAGTGTAACAAATTAATAAATATGCATTGTATCCATTGTATTCATTGCATTGCTACTGTACATCTTTTCTTCATATTATATTTTAATCGTTTAGCATTTTCCCCTTTTGAATATACTTCTTTGCTTTTTTCACTAAATGTTGGAGAAATTAAATCTCTTAATTTAGTAAGCACTCAGTTTTATTTCAATAAATAAGCAAAGCAAACGCAGATTTTTTATTTAAAAAAGGACTTGATTTCACTACACTACTTCTAGAAAAGATCATCATAAATTCATAAAACGCATTTATTACCACAAATTGAAATGCACAATGACATCTTCAAAAATTACCTGAGATTTTGTAAAATGTTTTCTCTAGAAATTTGAAGTTTTTCTCAAATTTTGTGGACCGGCAATGTAGAAATTGGATATACACGTTAACCCCAATTCATCTCCAATGGAACGTTCTTGTGTTCAATTTCGAGAGATACGGTTACCACGACGAAACTCTTAATAATATAAATGTTAAAAATGGACATAGAACAGTCCACCAATACAGTGTTATATCCAGTATGTTGCTCCTATTTTTTAATAGTACTTTTTTTCTTTCCACCTTTTTTGCAAATAATGGAATAGAAACAAACATTGATGAAACATTGAAACATTGATATATAGAATCTAATATTAACCTTTAACAAATGAATATCTCACTAAGCAGCGAACTCCAAAATAATTAAGTGATTCAGATCTGCACCTCATTTACCCACTGTTCAAATACATTCTGGCATTTAACCAATGCGAAAGAGCTAAAAGAAATGAATATTAGCTAGAAACAGCCAAAAAGAGAAGAAAAAAATACGAATTTCAACTTTTAAGTTGAAGCCATTTTTTCTACTCTTATTATTTTTATTAGTAAGTCATCACCGGCGTACGAAATAGGATGCACGTGTTTTTATGTAATTTATTCCAGTTTCTTTATTCTTTTAACTTCATTCTTTTATTTTATTTTTATTATTTTCAGATTAACACTAGACAAATACCATCACATGTTAGGTTTTACAATCGTCCGTGTTATATTAATTCGAACCTTACTAGCCTTTTTTAATCAATTTTATGTTTGTTACATTTCTACAAATGCTATGTATTGCATTAACACAGGATGCCATTAAAAGTTTTTATTTTTGATTTAACATGCTATGCGCATGCAGTACGTTTCTGCGTTACTTCTTTTTAAATGTTAACTTAAATGCAATTGCCATGCTTATTCACGTTTTATTTATTAAAAATGTGTTAAATAATAATTGTATTAGTGTTATAAGATAAAATTCTACGGATTTTTTAAAAATAACACTGTAAGTTTAAAATCAGTTATATTTAAAACAATTGAAAAGTCACTTGTGGATAAATCTAGTTACTTTGAAATTCAATTCCGAGTTTATCAATCTTTTGTCACAAAATGAATTACATTCTGTATCAATGAGAAGGCGCAAACGGTAAATGCACTGAAGTATTCTGACAATAAATTAAAACTAATTAAAAGTTTGGCGAATTTAATTAAACGTCCCTGGAATGTTATTTAAACATATGGAAATAAGTTTCTTTCCCAAAGGAAACACTCCACTATTTTGTTTTCCTAAAACGTCACTTCAGACTTTGAAACATGAATTTCAAAGAATCTACAGTTGTGCTACCTTCATTTTTATGAAAGGTAAAAATTAATTTTAGCTGCAATTAAGTGAATATTTTATACGACTGTACAAAGCTGAATTGAATATTCAGTGTATTGTAGATTTAATCGTGTATGTATCTTTTAAAGAAAATATTTTTCTTTTTACGGGTTGCTTGAATCAAAATTATTTTAAGTTAATCAACATTTTGGAGAGTTAGTTTTCAAAATTCGAAATTGAATCAATATTATACAAAATAAAATGGTTTTGCCACTTAGATTTCTGTTACATTAAAAAAATATAGATTCATTCGTTATATTATTTTAAAAAAATTTATTTTAATATTTATTATTTAAATTTACAAAAAAAAATAAAATAAAATAAAAATAAAAATAACTCGGACTGCAACCCTGCAAACATTCAGTCATGTCATTTTTCTTTTCTTTTTCTTTCCTTTTATCTTTTCATAATATAAAAAATATGTATAAAAATATATAAAATATTTTTTTTTAATTTGAGTAATGTTTATCATTGGACGAATTAAATATACATATTCTTGGAAACAAGACACATATTTTCCATGATGTTAAATGATTTTATTATTCAATTTCACATTCAAATTTGTAGAAATTCAAAAACATTTATAGATAAATAAAAGAAAGAATTTAGTATTTGAATACGATATATGACAAAAAACATAATTTTTAATGGTTAGTTTTAAATATATAACTGTAAATGCATTTAACATGCAAATGTGCTATAGATCTATTTTGTCTTCAGTGATTACTCTTCAAAGCGAACAAAAACTGAACTTTTTGTTTGTGGTCTTTAGAATTAAGATTAATGATAGTTTTAATCGCAAATATTCTATCGGATGATTTGCGATCAGAAGAAAGAAGGCGTTTGGACCTTCACCAAATCAAAGCCATTTTATATTTGGGGAATAACTCCTATAATATTAGTGTATAATTTAGAAATAAAATAAATTCCAGAAATACAAAATACAAAGATAAATATCGTTATAATCTGTATCCACTTTGCATTTATGAAATAATTCAAACGATAAGTTTGTTTCGGCTAAAAATATAATAAATGGAAATAAAAATAAATCTAAAATGATTTATTAAAAAATTCTTTCATGTATATTTTCAAATTTTAATTTATACGGCAACAATATTAGCGAATAAAAATATAGAGCGTTTCAAAATTATATGTCAAAAATGTAAAGGCGTGTAGAAGAGACCTAAATAAGCACATTTCGTATAGGAATGTGGGTGAAGAAATGCAGCGTTGAGCCAGTAGAAGGTGCTGTTAAATTAGGCGGAAGAAAGCGTTTCGCTGGTTTAAAACGTCATCCCTCAAGGATTTCGAGCAAGATGTATCGTTACACCAATGCGGACCTTACCGATATGCATTTGATGTATGGGGCTGAGAAAAGGAGTGGCTCATACCCAACGCACGTCCAACTTCTCTCGAGCTTTTTGAAGAACTATTCTCTACTGTGCGCAATACTGCTTCTTCTATTGCAGGAATTCCATGACACCTTACTGTGCCCGTATCACACCTAGAAGCATAAAACGATCCACTCGCGCACAACTCGCGTGAAGATGCTCAAATGTTCGAGAAGCCGGCAGAATCCTACCCGGGAATTGTTCCATGTAAATCCTGTGAGCAGCCAGTCCATTTCTTTGCGCAGCCCCATACATGAAATGCATGTCTGTAAGCTCCGCATTGGTGTAACAGTGCATCTTGCTCGACATCCGTGCGAAGATTCAAACCCTCAAAGAGAATTCAACCACCCCCCCAACAGCGCCCTCTACTGCCTCAACGGTGTATTTCCAACCCACATTCCTATACGAAATCTGCTTATTTAGGTCCCCTCTTCCTGCCTTTACATTTCTGACAGATAATTTTGAAATACCCTGTATATTATTTGAATCTATAAAAACTTAGAATAAGAAATTTCTAGTTGAGATTAATTCTTTCTTTTAATTTCAATGTCCAAATTTCTTTTTCAAATATGTATGTGTTAGAACTTTTGGTAAAATTATCACTGCAGTGTGTATTGTAAAACCACTTCCATAAAATTACCATACAGTGGGTAAATATTAATATGACAATATTTTTAGAGGATTCGCGAAGACTCTTTGATTTTCGTCATAAAATAGCAAGTTAGTTAACTAAACTTTTACAAAAAATATTCATTTTTTACATGTTGATTTTTTTTATTTTATATTTAGGCAGCCTATATTTATTTCATCGTCATATAATTTTATTTAAAAATTTAAAAAAATCTCAAGTGAGTTTATTCTTTTCAACAGAAATCTTAATGTGAAATATTAAAGGCTTGTATTGCATATAATGTAATGAAACAGGTTATATTCCCAGTAAAAATGTCAGTTAGATATTACAAGTTAAATAATAATTTTAGGTTTGAAGCAACATTACACGAAAATAGATGATGTTTTTTGAGAGTTTGAATATTAATATATAGTTTAGTTAAAAACAGAGAAACTATAATTACATATTAATTACCTATGCAGTTATGACAAATGTTATGGCAAAATTTGTTGTATTGTCATTGAGGAAATGCATTCTTAAATAGCATATTAGTTGAAAATTGAATAAACTTCTGTTTTGTTTGTATTGAGATTCTGAAACTTGGGGTAACGAATCTTTTACTTAACAAATAAATTCAGTTTTCCTTGAAATTCGCATTTTCACTGAAAAAATGCGGATTCTCAAGCGATTAGAAAAAAATAATTTCGATATATTGAGATTTAATAAATCATTCCCATTTTTGCATTATTTAAATTGGGGAAATTCCTTCATTGAAGAATTCTACCATAAAATTAAACCATGTTTACAAATGATTGTATGACTTTGTGAATTACAGAAATTTCATTATGGTTATGAATATTCCTAATTCTAAACGGCAAAACGTTTTTTTTTTGTTGTTGTTGTTGTTTGTACAACATAAGATAAAGGTGACAAAGGGCAAAAATATGTTTTCCAAAGGAAATGTTATTTATAGCAGACAGTATTATAAGGATATGATGTTAACAGATTTGTGCAGGTTTTGACACTATTTTGGTGCTGCAGTAGCTGCAACATTAATAGGGTGAAATCTGGTACCATCATTTAGAACAATGGTACAACCGTAGTTCGAAATGTTGTTGGACTGAAATTTCACCTTCTTATCGTTACAGGTATACGTTATAGAATAAAAAGTTCGTTCAACACAGGATACTTTTTTAAAAAGTGTATTCATTGTAATATTAATGTGTAATATGATGGATTTAAGAAAATTTATAGGTAAACGAATTCTAGAATCTAAGTGACCGATAAATCTAAATTGTTGTATAAAGTTTTATGCATATAACAAACGTTTATAAAATAAAAGTCGCAAAATCGTAGTACTATAGATTGGAACAAAAATTATTTCACAAAATTTAGTTTATAATTGCCCCTGGCAATTAACTTACAAACTTAAATTCCTGATTTGATTTCATACGAAAGACGTGTCATATACATTTCGTATGAGTGACATTAAAAACAGATTTTCGGTAATATGATATATTACAAGGGAATTGATTGGTACATAAATTAATATTAGATTGATGTAAAAGTTTTAAGTGATATTTAAAAATGTCTTTTTAAGTATTCAGTGTTAAAAAATTAAACTTACTGTTTAAATCATAAAAAAATTACAAATATAAAAATAGTTTTTCAAAAATACTCTTTTAAAAGTAATTTAAGGTTTATCTTAAAATCACGTGTCATTTTTTGAGTAGAATACGTGTTTTTACCGAAAAATTTGCGTTAGAATGCAATTCTACCTTTTAAAACTGTAAATAGAGTGAGCCGTTTTAGCCGTATACAATTCCGTAACACATTCAATTGACATTTATAATTTATTTTTACTTTTTAGACTTTAAAATGCTTCATTGTTGCAGCTTCCTAGCCATTTGACCTATTTTAGCGAGAGTTCATTCGCGTATCATTAAATCTGTTGTTGTTTCAGTGCGTGTAAAATTGTTAGAGTTACAGAGAATATTTTGGGATGTATCACCTATGGTGGGTTTGTGGAAAAATGTCTTGAAAGGCTGTATTAATATACAATTAACTTCTAAAAATATTAAAAATGCCATATTGTCTTCTTAAACACGCTTGTCAACGCAATGTTTACAATTCTAGTCTATCAGGAAGCAGGAAAAAATCGATTACAAAATCCAATCGTTACAGAAAAAAAATTGATCATTATAAATAAAACTAGTTGGCTCTGCCCCCTGCAAGCTACGTTCACCAACCCCGTTCAGACACCGCAGAATCTAAAAGCACGCCAATTTGATCGGATTTAAAAAGATTAGAGAAGATTGTATTATAATGAAAAAACCTATAGCGATCTCCCTGTAAACGGGTTTCCATTCAATTCCCTTTGATTGCGAAAATTTAAGGCCGAATTAGTTGCTGTTAAGACTTCCAATGGCTGTTTTCTTGTTTGATTAAAGAAGACCAGTTAAACATTTGAAAAGAAGCTAAAATAAAACGAATTAAGTAAATAGAGTCTTTGCCTCCCGGTATTTTTTAACAGCGTTATAAAACGATTGACATAATACAATTTACTACAATTACTACAATTTACCGCTTTAACCCCTTCAAGGGCGGTGGTTCATTTTTGGACCACTTAATTTTAATTCTTAAATGCCACATTGGCACCAGAATATTGGAATGAAAATTTTTCCTTTTATTAAGGAAGTGAACAAAAGCATTTTCGTATTTAGAAATTTGTTTGTAAATTCTGGTGCCATTCACTGATTTCAACATTTTACGAATAGAATTACCTTGCCCCTGAAAGGGTTAAACGCATATTAATGTATTTGTTATTTTAAAGTTTCCTTTCTCCTTTAATATTCACGTGTAAATACAATTTTCAAGACATAATTTTCAATATTTTCCTGCTTTTAACACTTACTCATTTAATAGTAATTTTAAAGTTTTTTTTTTCTGTTTTTAATAGTCACATGTAAATAAAATTTTAATCGTTAGGAAATATTATTCTTTGCGCTGTTTTTAGAATTGAAAACAATCTCTATAATAATAGCCTAAGTCATATGACTATCATCAACAGTTCTGGACGGAACCCTTCGCTTTTTATATTCCAGGCGGCCATTTTGGTACTTTAATGTTAGCCAGCAATAGGCGATAAGTCGCCAAATATTATTATATCGCCATCATTTCACTTATATTATAATAGTCCAAGTCATGTAACTGTTATAAACAACTACAACCCTTCGGTTTTCATAAGAAAGGTTTCTATTTTGATTAAGGAATCAAAGTTATTTTTTCGAATAAAACTACATAAAAGGTGCCATGATCGCAAAACATTCTTGGTACTTTTATTTTAGCCGGGTGAAAATCTCGCCTATCGCTTTTTTTTTAACTCGCCAGTTAGTATTTTTTTTTTTTTTTTTCGAGTGGTAAAATAAAACGGTACTGCTTCGTTATCCCATCGACCAAAAATCTATCGCTAGACTATAAGATTAAATGCCAATAATGATTGATCGTAAATGTCATATTCACTTGACTGCAAGGAAGTTACACGAGTTTACGCCATCACGTGATTTTTATCTCGACGTTTTATTTTTATTTGTATTAATGCGATACTAATTTATTTGGGCACAGATGTCATATACGCCCCATATTGGCGGCGCGATTGTTTTCCGACGCCATTTTCGCGAAAATATCAACAGCATAAAAAACAACATCCGGATTACAATAACAAACAAAATAACGATACCTTGACGCCAGTTAAATACCCGTTGCATATACGACATTGACATCAGAAAAATATCGCACCAATATGACATCTATGCCTTTATTTGTTCTTTCGTTATTTAAAATAAAAATTACATCAATTTGTATAATTTGGTGAGTGCTTTGGCGAAATTGGTCGACAGGATAACTAAGTTGTACCATTAAAACATTGCTTTGAATTTGAAATTAAATGTCAGGATTTGTTGCAATATTTAATCTGGTTTGGGGTGATTTTTTTTTTTTTTTTTTTTTTTTTTTTTTTTACAACAATTTGGCGAAAAACTAGTTTTTGAATACCAGTTACATATGTATTTTTAAATTATTTTTAAAATGAAATAAGAATAAATAAAAAATAATAATTAATAACTATAGAACAAAATTATAATTTTTTTTAAATAAAAAGAAAATAAAGGTAAATAAATATTTATTAATAAATAAGCAACAATAGCAGGGTTACCATGTAAGGCAAAATAACGTTCTTTTGGCGCTATTTAGGTACGCCGGTGCGTATATGACATCAGCAATTAATATTTTTCTTTTCATTTTATTTTTTTAAAAAGAAGAAAGAAGTGAAAGCTATTGATTTTAAACTTTTCAGTTTTAAATGAAAGTTTTGTATTAAATAAAATGATAATGAAATACAAAAAAAAAAAAAAAAGAAAAAAAAAAAGCATTTTTCTTAGCATACATTTAAGGGAGGCTAAACTGGTCGCCAAATTAGTTTAAAATAATAACCTTTTCTAAAATATGAAATAAATTTATCTGGTATGATTACAATTTGAGTTACCATCATTAGAAAAAAATATTTAAAATTTGAAAAAAATTAATATTTCGAAAACAAATTCGAATTTAAAAATTCTAATACCAGTTTTGACATCTGTGGATCAATACGGATTTTTGGCGTTAATGTCATCGCAAAGTATTCCGTATTTTAGGAGAAATCGCCGTGAAACATAATCAATTGTTTAATCAGTCGTTTTATAGAATCGTTTCATAAATTCGTTACAATTCAGTCGTTTCATAATATCGAATTCAAAAATTCGTTTCATTAGGATTTTATATATATAGGGTAGATATTGTAAGAGAATGCTATTAAAATGATAAATTTTCTGAGAGAAACACTTTGATTCAAAGAGCACTTTTTCAAAAACCAATAAAAAATATATTTCAATCTTAGAATACAAAAAAGCAACACAAAGAATTCATAACAATTTACGAAAGTAAAGGTACTTGTGAAATATAGAATGAATCACTTGTTCTAAGGTAAAAATAGAAACTTCATGTCAAGTATCATTCATAAACGATGACATTTTTAATAAAGCAATTTTTTTTTCTTTCAATGGGAAAAAAAAAACTCTTTTAACATATATTTAAAAAAAATATTTTTTACTGTAATGTAAATGCCCAATAAGTTTTATTTTATCTGACTTCATTGAATTTTTTTAAACTACATATATTACCTTGAATGAGTTAAATTATTTAGAAAACTGATATCTCTTTCAGAACACAAAAGATTTCACTTAGAAATTTTAACAAAGGAACATATTTCTTATTTGTAAACTAAAACTCTGTATTAGATGCAAATTTCTAACTGGGCGAAAAATGTCCGGACCAGGATTCGAACCCGCGGCCTCCTGGCTGAAGCCGCCAGTGCTCTGCCATCTGAGCTATCCAGGACGATTATGGTCGAACTTTTTCACCCAGCTAACCTTGATGATTACAGCATCTGGTCTGAAACCTGGTTCAGCTCAACAGAATAAATCTCAGGTAATGGAATTCCAGAAATCGCTGGATACGAAATTACACTAGATTAATTTTAACACAATTATTCTAATTGGTAAACAAATCATATTACATGTAAATTTCCAACCGGGCGAAAAATCCTGGTTCGGATTTTTCGAAAAATCCTGTTTCAAATCCTGGTCCGGACATTTTTCGCCCAGTTGGAAATTTACATCTAATATGATTTGTTTACCAATTAGAATAATTGTGTTAAAATTAATCTAGTAAAACTCTGTAATTAATTTATGCATGATTAGATTAATAATTTCACAAATAATATCCATAAAAATACAGATAAACGACAAATTGTACGCTCGCGGGACAATATAAAGTCGTTACGAGTCTTACCATTATCCTGTGGGATTCATCCAGGGCTTTCAAGGGACCCCGTTCTTTCTGAACTGCGATTTGGATAGTAAATACGTGCCTGCAACTCCTAGTGATGACCGTTTATCTAGTATTATAGTGCACTCTCACTTATACGACTTTCAGAGGACCGTTGAAAAAAGTCGTAGAAGTGAGAGATCATCTTATTATGCATGTTTCAAACTTTATATGCATTAATTATTTTATCTACATTACATATGATACGTTTTGACTACTAAGAACGTATTTTAACAAAATTTATAAAATATATTAAAAATTAAAACATAAAATATATTCAAAATAATTCACTCACCACTATAGTTATTTTAAATAGTTACAAATCAGATTTTCTCAAAAAATGAAGTAATATTAATCTGTCTCTTTCGTCGACGAAGAGAGATCTCATCTTCGTGATTCTGCTAGCTCGTGTCTTCATTATTGATATCTTCAAAGATTTCTTCAGCAGTTCTCATTTATAACAGATGAAGTTTTTCAGCGCATTCTACATAATCTTTGAAATTAATACTTTCGTCGTTAACATTTCATCCCAGTCCTCATCATTAAAGGATTCACACACACTCTCAAATTCGAGTTTATTCGTTGAACTAGTAGTTTGGTCTTGTTAAAAACCACAATTCCTAAAATAATTCTTTTCCAGATACTGTAAGATACATAGCATCTAAAATGGAAATTTCTTTCTTCATCTGTAGTTTACTTTGAAAGTCGTATAAGTGAGAGAAGTTTAGCATTATTCACGATAAAGGGTGGACGGGACCAAGAGAATTCGGAGTATAACCGAGAGAGTCGTATAAGTGAGGGGTCACTGTAACTGCATTTTAAAAGTTCTGCATTTGAATGCAGATCACTGCAGATTTGAATGCGATATCACTATTTAAGGAAATTTAAAAAAATTAAATAAAAATTCTTACATTTAATAAATTAGTATAAGATTTATACAATACGTGCTTCCGAATAGATTCTGAATATAATTTTCTATTACACATTTTCTGAAATAAGCATAAATAAAATAAAACATTATTTGTACATCACTAGTCTAATATTTCAATTTATTACTAATATGGAAAATGAAAATCCTGAGATTCATAAGAATTGGAACCAAAATTTTCTTTTATATCATGAATATCAAGTTAAACATGCGATATTTGGGAAATGGAAATCATATCTGCATTTAAACAATATTTTTTTTCAATGGAAATGTCAAAGTATCCCAGAAATACATATCAATGCAATGCAACAAACTTCAAAATATTCTGATAGCTCCAGAGAATAATAAAATTTACGTAACGTTACTTGATTTATTTATATAGATCAACGAGATACTTAAACCAAATTTAATTTGCGGGATTGTCATCAATATAGGATGTTATTTAAAAACATAGATTTACTGCCTTTATATTACATGTAGTATAACACTTGTTATACTACAATGCTGTTCATTTATGAAAATATTTGGGATATGTATAGTACTTTAATAAAAATTCTATGACTTTTAACAAAGACAACGCAGCTTTTTCGATTATTAAGATATCTGTCTTAAAATATCCTTTGTATTGCAGCGAATTTATTATTCTACAACAGATATGGGTGGCTGCATGAAAAATTATAATTAAACGTTGTTTCTACCACGTTTTAATAAATTTAAATGATAATATGTGTTATTACTGAAGGTTTTGAAAAGCGTTAGAAAAATGAATTTACATATATGCATTTTTTTCTTTAAACATGTAACTGTTTTGCCCGAATAGAGTTCGACCAAGAAAAATTTAGCTTGCTTCGTTACTAAAAGCTTTTCCACACCACTAATTTTTACATGAAATCTTCGGTTCTTTAAATTCCAGACTTTTCTTGATTATTTAAAGCAAATATTTTTGTACTTAAAAAGTGGTGTTATTCTTGTTTTTAGTTTATGTTGTCAGAAAAAATGGGACAGTCACGTTTGAATTACTTGGTCTATGATAAGAAATATGAAAATTTTACCTGTTTCCAATATAATTGAAATATATTAATTTGGAATTTTAGCTTTATTTCAATAATCTGAAGATATTTATGAAGATAGAGAATTAAATGCAATTTTTTTTCTTCTTAAGAAAAAAAGCAAAAATGTTAAAAAAATATAATAATATTTTAAATTTCTTAAATAGATGATAATCAGATTTTGTTTTCTAAAATAATACTTTATAAGTACAAAAAAAGAACTAAAACGCAAAATGTACATACAAAACAGCTTTAATTCGTAAATTGATGTTTTTTAAAAGTCTTTTCGCTATAAAAACGAGAGAATGTGAATTTTAACAATGTGACGTTTAATGATTGAAAAGATTTTCTAACGGTATAATAAGAAAATAATTAAGACAATTGAATTTAAAAATAAGGATTTTGATTTCATACATGAAATAACTTATATTAATATTAATTATATTATAATTATTATTATTTACATTATTATTATTATTATTTATATTACTATTATTATTATTATTATTATTATTTATGTTATTGTTAATGACTCAATAAAGAAGCCACTTTTTATCAATGCTGTGACTGTGACCCTATTGGACTATTTGGTTTGTGGTTGTTAGGGCGGATACATTGGTTGGACATAGTGCAAGGACATCCGCCTCATTCAGGGTTTTACTTTAATGTGATCTACACACAACTTTAAATAATCCGTTTAATGCTTTAATTTTTGTTATAATATTTTGTATAGTATTTTTAAACCACTCGAAGTATTTATAAAATAATAATGATAGCCCATTTGTCTCCATTCGTTATCTACATTGTAGCGATTTATATTATAATTATATTGTTATTTTATCTATTTATTACACAACGGTATTAACCCTTGTAAATGTAATATAAAGAGTAATCAAAAAGTTTTTTTGATAGTAAGCTATTTGTTCTATGTTTGGCAATTCGGTTCTATGGTACGTTTATCCAAATAGGAATAACATCACGATTGCTATAGCATCCGAATCAGAGTACTGTTCTTTTACTTGACCATCCGATGTTACGGGACAGAGGCATCATCCATTGTTGTTATGGCATCTGACGGTAATTTTTCTGACTATGAAAGTAAGAGCAATTACACATTTGAAGATGCGATTGTATAGTTTTACTTTTAACACGTTCACGCCGACGCGGTGGGTCACACTCGACTGTCTCAGAGTTGCCAAGTATCCGGCTTTTTGGATACCAATATTTTAATACAGAAAATGTTGTTTTATTTAATTGGAACAATTGGGCAATTTAAAGGAACAGCATTTTCTCTAAAATAATAGTGGTGTGCAAAAAGCCGGAGACTTGACAACTCTGAGACAGCCGAGTGTGACCCACCTCGCCGGCGTGAACGTGTTAAAGACTGTCATAAAAATTTTACTAATTTGAACTTATATTCAACAAGTAATATAAAAATTTTGTATTTAAAGTCAATTCCTACTTAGGTCATCAAAGAAAAATTTAATATAATCCCTTAAGCTAATATTAGTTTTTGTTGCATTAAAATATCTCAATTTGTTGATTTTCTATAAGCAAGTAGGTTTACAATGGAAGTTTATGGGAATTTGGCGAAATATTAGAGATATCGCGAAGTTGGCGTCACTTTCGGCGACTCATTTTGGCCGCCAAATTTGGCGATATATCGCCACGTTGGCAACAAACTTAGCGGTATTTGGCGACAGAACAGGGTCCCCCCCTATAGTAACCCCTTATTGAAAATACTTTCATTGATCTTCAATAACCAATGGCCGCCATTTTGTTTCCCATGCAAAACTGAAATTAATTAATTAAAATTTAATTAATTAATTAATATTTGAAAAACTGTATTAACATCAATTGTCATCCAGTGCAAGTTTTAAAAAAATTATTTCAACTTGATAGAATGAATAATGAGTATTTTATTAATGATTGAAAATTTGAACAGGATATATAAATATATAAATAAATATAGGGAGAGTGTGAACTAATAGTAGGAATTGAAAAAAATAGATAAATTAAATGAATAAAACTAACATAAATAAAACTAACATAAATAAAAAAAAACTGTGACCGAACATTCTCAATTTCTGCAGACAGTCCTCATGTGGGAGACATCTTACTTGGCATTGAAAAAATGAAATTAATATACATTGGCTGAAAAGGTATAACATGATCAGATGGCAATGTTATTCTAATCAGCTATCGTAGATATAATTCCTTTATAAGGCAAATGCCTGAAAAATGAATTATGCCTTTTACACTGCAAACAAAATATTGGTTTTACGGTATAATACTGGCACTCCACCTGCCAGTATAATAAAGTAAAATCAACAATAAAAACTATCAACAACAATCTGCCTCGTAATTAGTCATTTACAAACGGGTGCACAATTCTCTTAAGTAAAAAAAATTACAAATATATTTCAAAAACAATTGTTTTTCGAACAAGCAGAAATGTTCCAAATATATTTCCATCAGATTTAGAACGTTCAATAATGAAGGGTATAAATGTCACGGGCTTCCTAATCTTCCTTCCTTTTCATTACGTGATAGTCTTCAAAATGTATATCTTTTTTCAAACATATTTTCTACAAACTTTTTGACAGATTATTACATCCTGATCTCACAGTTAATAACAACAGATATCAAGATAAATGGTTATTATCTCCACTGACGAAGAAAAACTATAAAAAATCTTTACTTGATTATATTTAAGTTCTCTGCTGAGAAAGAAATGTTTATTTAATAGAGATACAAGAAATAACCAAATTTCATAATAAATTTATCGCATGTATAATTTACAATGAAGGGAGAAACATTAAATAGCATCAAATGTTGAGGTATATTTTAATTACATTTTTCTAAAAATGTGAAATATTTTATTTTGGTAAAGTTCTCGTTAATGAAATTTCAAAAGTATTTAAAAAGAATATTTTTCACATTAGTTGAAATTTGGCATTTTTATGAAATTCAGAAACATAAACTATGAAAAATATAAATGGCATTGGCTTTCATATCTATACTTTGTTTTCACTATACGACAGTCATCAAAATGTATATTTCATTTCAAACATTTTTTTAGTCAAAATTTTGGTAGTTTTCTGCAAGTTATTACATTCTGATCTTAGAAATAATATAAAAGTCTGAAAAGAAAAAATAACTTTCTCCTAGTTGGATTGGATATAAAAAAATATTCTTGATTTTTTCTGTCCTAAATTTGAAATATACATTTAATAATGATTTGATAGAGATTAAAAGAAAAATATAGAAAATACGATTCTATTTGGACGAATCCCCAAATTTATGTATATTACGTATTTTATTTATACCATAGAACAATTTCAAAAGATCGAGAAAGTTTTATCTTCGGTATCAAATAATGATGCTAAATCTTCATCGATGTATCTTGTTTTCTAAAATGCCCATGTAACAAATTTATACTTACTACCTATACTAAAGTACATATATAAGTACATACTTAATTGTTATGTTTATTGTATAAATAAATCTAATAACTTCACATTTGGTGCTTTTTTACACCTTGACAGCAAAGGTTTCCCTTACAAGGCTCTTTAGTTGTTAATTAATTTGTATGATCTGCCTGATTTACATTTTTTTAGTTATTTATACTTTTTCAAAAAAAAAAAAAAAAAAAAAAAAAAAAAAAAACGTCTGTGGAAATCAGACATACCTGGTTCAGTATTCATTAAGAAAGAAATACGAAATATATATATACAGGGTGATTCATAAAAGATGGGCAGAACTTTAAGGGGTTATAGTACACTTAAAGACAAATAATATTAAATAGGAGACTAAGGGTCCCAGACGTATTCCCAAGGAGATAGGGGGCATTAAAGTTTAGGGTCCGAAATTTCAAATGATTATAAAACATGGAAAAATTGGTCGATTTGTTTGCGGTTTTTGCAAAAAATTTTCTTTATGCCAGTATTTTCTTGAAATAAAATTTTAAAGTTCAATTTCAAAAAATGCCGATAGGGGGCGCTTTAGACTTTGGAGTAACAAACAACTATTTTTTAACGTTATTTTTTGTATTTCTTTAAATGATTTCGAAAGCTTAGACTTAAACTTAAATTTTGATCTAAAAATCTGAGTCCTAACGAGTAGTTAAGTAGCGTAAACTGAAATTTGAAATTTGAAACCCTTCTCCCCCCAGAACAAAAATCAGTTATTCCCGATCTTTGTGTCGTAGATTAGGCTCTAACTACTGCCGCGTTTTGCTAAAATTATTCTTTATGTCAGTATTTTCTTGAAAATAAATTTTAAAGAAAATTTTCAAAAAATTCCGATAGAGGGCGCTTTAGACTTTGGAGTAACGAACAACTATTTTATACCGTTATTTTTTGTGTCTCATTAAATGCTTTCTAAAGCTTAGACTTAAATTTTCAGCCCAAAATCTGAATCGTTAGACGTGGTTAAGTTTCTGGGGAGAGGGGTTTGAAATTTCTACTCCTGAGCACAGTTCAGTTTACCATGTCCACACATTGTGTGCTGTGATACGAGGTAAAAAGACACAAATTAGGATTATGGTACCAAAGCATATTTATTAACATGTAATTACAATAAATGTTCAAAATTGTGACCACCAGAGGTTATGCACGCAGAACAACGGCGAAGAATGGAACGGCTAACATTCGCGAAAACATCAGGCTTTTCGAGCACTTCCCCTACAGCGGCGGAAAGTCTGGCGACCAGTTCCTCGGGGGATTCAATGGGTGTCTCATACATAAGAGCCTTCAATCGTCCCCAAAAAAAGAAATCGAGGGGTGAAAGATCTGGCGAGCGAGCAGGCCAAGCAACAGGACCACCTCGACCAATCCATCTGTTCGGAAATGTGATGTCCAGATAGTTGCGGACGTCTCGTACGTAATGGGCTGGCGCTCCATCGTGCTGGAACCACATGACCCGCCGGATGCGTGGAGGAACAACGTTTAACAGGTCTGGCAGCACATGTTGCAGAAATGTGAGGTATGTTTTACCGTTGAGGCGTTCAGGAAGAAGGTACGGTCCGATTAGGTGGTCTCCGAGGATTCCTGCCCAAACATTGATGGAAAAGCGTCTCTGATGAGCATGTGGATACGTAGCATGTGGATTGACATCCGCCCATACATGTGCATTGTGTGTGTTAAATGTACCTTCACGTGTGAAGGTACATTCATCGGTGAAAAGCACAGTTCGTCCAAAATGTGGATTTAGCGCGTTCTGCTGCAGAAACTAGCGGTCGAATTCAATACGATTTGGATAATCCCCTGGAGACAGTTTCTGGACTCGTTGCACGTGAAACGGGAGCAAATGTTCATCCTTCAGTACCCTCCAAGTCATGGACTGTGAGGTATCCACCTGCCTAGCCACTGTTCGTGTACTTGTACTTGGCTGCGCCGCTACTACATCCAGAATGGCTTCTGCAACAACTACTGATTCGTCCTTTTTTGCACGACCTGCATTCGACCGGGAAGCGAGAAATGATCCCGTCTCACACAACTGTCTGTGCAAGCGCTCGAAAGTTTTGCGGTTAGGCAACCGCCTGTTGAGAAATCGCTCTCCGTACATTCGTTGTGCCTCTGCACCATTTCCATCTGCCGCTCCGTAAATTAAATGCATCTCAGCCTTTTCCTTATTCGTGAAGGGCACCATCTTCCGATTCATTACTACAGCGACTTACACTTGACTCACCGTTCAGTGGTTTTTATGCCTGAATCGTGTCGAAATTTTGCATACGTGTTCTTCTTCTTCCCCATTTGACATTTGCATACTTTCTGTTTCCTTCTTCACCCGGTGACTAGCGTCAGGAATGGAGCTTTAACGTTTGCATGAGCGACGTTTCCAACTGTGCCAGTGCCTTTATGAGTGAATTCCGACTATGCAGTCCTTGACGAAAGTTGTATTTTTGCCTCGTATCACAGCACAGAATCGTTGGGCATGGTTAAGTAGTGCAAACTGAACTATGTTCAGAAGTTGAAATTTGAACCCCCTCCCCTCGCTACTGAACCACGCTCAGCGATTCAGATTTTGAGCTGAAAATTTAAGTTTAAGTCTAAGCTTTAGAAAGCATTTAATGAGACACAAAAAATAACGGTATAAAATAGTTGTTCGTTACTCCAAAGTCTAAAGCGCCCTCTATCGGAATTTTTTGAAAATTTTCTTTAAAATTTATTTTTAAGAAAATACTGACATAAAGAATAATTTTAGCAAAACGCGGCAGTAGTTAGAGCCTAATCTACGACACAAAGATCGGGAATAACTGATTTTTGTTCTGGGGGGAGAAGGGTTTCAAATTTCAAATTTCAGTTTATGCTACTTAACTACTCGTTAGGACTCAGATTTTTAGATCAAAATTTAAGTTTAAGTCTAAGCTTTCGAAATCATTTAAAGAAATACAAAAAATAACGTTAAAAAATAGTTGTTTGTTACTCCAAAGTCTAAAGCGCCCCCTATCGGCATTTTTTGAAATTGAACTTTAAAATTTTATTTCAAGAAAATACTGGCATAAAGAAAATTTTTTGCAAAAACCGCAAACGAATCGACCAATTTTTCCATGTTTTATAATCATTTGAAATTTCGGACCCTAAACTTTAATGCCCCCTATCTCCTTGGGAATACGTCTGGGACCCTTAGTCTCCTATTTAATATTATTTGTCTTTAAGTGTACTATAACCCCTTAAAGTTCTGCCCATCTTTTATGAATCACCCTGTATATATATTTATTTTTATACATTCAAATGTAATTTTAAAAAATTCTGACTGATAGAGTGAATTTTTACATAGGATCAGACTTTAATTCCAATGAACATTAGCTTTTGGAATCTGCATTACCAGAATATACAGAGTCACACTGTAAAATCATGGCAAGGGTTGCCCAACGTAACTTTAACCTTTTTTTAAGGGACACAAAAACAAGTAATGTATGATTAGCTACTGCGTGTCTGCATGTACGCAATTGGCAAAATTGAAAATAAAAAATCCCTGCCGGCCCGGCCTTAAGGCGAGATAGATTTTGAAGTTAGGTATAATAATTTCACCAACAAAAACTAAATCATGATTAGAGATAAATCCACTTTAACAATTTTATCTGACTGCTTTTGACGAGTTTTTATTTCATTTTTATATAATAGCTCCTTTTATCAGTATCATGTTAAGGCGGTATTAAAATAAAAAATACTTTTCCATGCTCAACAACTGGAAATTTTCTGGCACATTTTCAGATTAATTTTTAATAGAAAAAATATTAAACTTGCTGACGTGATTTTTGAAAAGATTTAAAAGCGACCTGTGTTTTTATTTTTCTGTCAATTAATTGAAACTTGATTAATAAACAATTATTTTCTCAGTAGGACAATATATTTCGTTTCTAACACAATCGCTTCGGGAAATTCTGTTCAAAATGCCCACTTTGGCATCATTTTTTGAAATATATTCTGCCTCTCTCAAAAAACTCGATCATTACGGTACATTATATAGTTTCTGAATAAGAGAATCTACCAATTGGATGTGTTTGAGAGCAAAAATGAATTTAAAAATGAGTCAGAAAATAAGCAGTTTGGATTTGAATACACCCTTAATAAGATGATTTTTTCTTCAACCGCTATGTATTTTTAATTTGATTTTGCTGTAATAATCGGCCCTATCAAAAACTGGTATATATAAATGTTGTAGACCATATTAAGAAGATATATGATAAATTTATGGGTATTTTATATCTTGTGAATTGATGGAGTTAAGGATTTTTTTCTTCTTCAACCCCCCTCCCCCTTTTTGTTCTTTTTTTTCGGTGCGAATCGGTCCTATCAAAAACTTGTGAATATAAAAGTTGTAGATAATAAAATTAATTGGATTTGATATCTTGAGAATTGACGAAGTTATGAATTTTTTTCTCCCAAAAACCCTATTTTTGCGCCCCTTAAGCCCATTATTAATTTTATCAAAAATATGTGATACAAAGACTTTTGGGGAAGAAATTCCAACATAGGGGAGAATGTAATAGGTAGTATTTAGTATTTCATACGAAAACTACCTAAAATTAAAATTAATAACTCAGAATCAGTGGCATATCAAGATGGGCTGGGTACAGAATTTTTCTTCAGGTTATACATATAGTAAAACCTGTCACGATGAAATCTCAAAGGTGGTGAAAAATGCCGTTTTATACAGGTTTTCGTGTCAACAGGTTTAATTGCTCAGTATTCTTCTTGTTGGCACTATGGAATATGTTTGTTTAAAACAGCATTCCGTAATCGATAGGTTGCAAATCCCCTTTTACATGCTTTGCTGTATTTATATAAATATCATTATTTCTGTTATATGTATAGTAAAACTTGTTAAAATGGTAATTATCTAAAACAGAATTATGCCTAAAACGGAATAATTACGCAATCCTGATAAGTATTGCCATAAAATGAAATTAGCAGAAAACCTCTGTGAAAGGAAGTTTTCACCGATCTATAGAAATTCCATACTAACAGGTTTTACTGTACGTAATAACACACTAAAGCCTCTGAACGCGTAATCTTTCTGTAATGGAATTCTGTCTTAAATGGAAGAGTTTCAAGATTCCATTGAAATGAACAATAGAACTTATCGATGTACTGAACTTTAGAAGTATAATTATTACAATTCTTTAATGGAAGCCTGTCTAAAATGGAACTTTTTTCAGTCCTTTGCGATCACGTCTCGACAGGATTAACTGTGTCCGTATGTGTGAAAAGAAGTATTTGGAGTAACTTTAAGAATTTAAGTACACTATATGACCAAAGGTGACCGGTCACTTGCGATTTTAGACGTTTTGTTAAATATCTAGTAAAATACACAAGAAATTAACCTGAAACTGCAGCTGTATTAACAGTATAGTATAGGTCATATATTTCCGCGAAGATTTTTCCTGAAACCTAATAGGGGAACGTCAACAAATTGAAAAAAAAAACGAATATCTTTTACCCTATAAAAACTAATGTAGCAAAAGGTTCAAACTGTAGATTATGATTAAGCTACTTATTGTAATAAATTGTGTTCATTTCTGTGAGGATAGTATGTATACTCGTAGAGAAATTAAGGTTTTTATAAAAACAGTCCCAAATTTTGCCACGTTTCTTGCTTATAATTTGCAGAGTTCTTATATAAAAAAAAAGTTATTTTCAGAAAATATGACAAACAATATTGTACACAATGCTCTGCAATCAGAATTAAAAAATAAAAATTGGATGAAAAATGAGCAGGTTTACTAAAAAATGTTCTACTGCGCATGCGCGAATGCAATCAAAATATAATGTGCATAATGTATTAGCTAAGTATATAGAGAAAATGTTCTGAAAATCTCAAAATCATAGCTTGAAAATTCTGAAAATAATCGTCGATAGAATAAGCTCGAAATCCGTCATTCCCCAAAAGAAGCAGAAAGATCAGGGGTTGTAGCAAATATCTGTTGATTAGTGCCAACATAGCGTACACAATATTGCCCGCACTACTATATTTGGATAAAACCCCTGATCTTTTTGCTTGTTATTGGGAACAACGGATTTCGAGCTTATTCTATCGACGATTATTTTCAGAATTTTCAAGCTATGATTTTGAGACTTTCACAAAAGTTGCTCTATATACTTAGCTAATATATTATGTCATTATATAATATATTAGCAAAAAACATTTGTCATTAAGCAAAAAACTTGGCGATATTTGGGGCTGTTTTTATAAAAACCTTAATTTGTCAACGAGTATACATGTTATCCTCATAAAAATGAGCACAGTATATTACAATAAGCCACTTATTGATAATCTCGTGTTTGAACTCTTTTGCTACATTAGATTTTACAGGGTAATCCAAAATATATTCGTTATTTTTCAATTTGTTGACGGTCCCCTATGGGGTTTCAGGAAAAACTATTTGCGGAAATATTTGACCTATGCTTTACTGATTACATACCTGCAGTTTCAGGTTAATTCCTCCTAAATTTTTCTAGATATTTATCAGAACGTGTAAAATCGCAAGAGACCGGTCACCTTTGGCCATATAGTGTATATCCTTATTTAATTTCTAAATATAAAATAAAAATGTCTTTTGTAAAATAAAGCATAACAAATCTCTATAATTGCAGCCAATAATTTAAGGAATTTACATTAATATTTACCATTAAGAAAGATTTTAGAAACACTGTGGTATAAAAAATTAAGCGCATGCTGAAGAGTTAAATGTATTGAAATCAAGTTTGATATAATACACTGACGGGAAAAAAATCCCAACACCAACAGAGTGGAGATCTGTTGTGTTTTCTGGTGAAAAAGAAACACAACAGATCTCCACTCCGCCCCCCAATGAGCTCTGGCTTGACACGAATGACTTCGCAAACGGCAATGGCTTGGAGTCAGTGGAATGCATGCTACAGGGTGCCTAGCTCGGAGCTGTTCTTGAAGTAACCGATTTCTAACAGTTCGTTGTGCCTCTGTGGTACCAACTGCAGCTGGAATTTCTGCCGTAGACGCAGTACGATGCGCCACAGGCGTAAGCCGAATATGGCGATCTTCCCTCTCAGGAGTGGCACGTGGCCGCCTGGAACCCGGTCTTCTTGAGGTAGTACCATCCCTTGACCACAGCTTCCAACAATCATGCACAGTGGATACATTCCAGCCAAGTCTTTCTGCAATATCGCGGAAAGAAAATTATCCCTTCTTGTAGCCCGAACATGCGACCTCGTTCTAACTCGATGAGCTGTTGACAGTGGCTTCTTCGTCTTGTTAAAGACATTCTTGGCTAACATGAACTCCATACGTCACATTTTGAAGCTATATAACGTCCACGAACTTTACAGCACGCATTTAAAGTAAACCTGATTGCTCTGCAATCAGAATTAAAAAATAATAAAAATTGGATGAAAAATGAGCAGGTTTACTAAAAAATGTTGCACTGCGCATGCGCGAATGCAATCAAAATATAATGTGCATAATGTATTAGCTAAGTATATAGAGAGAATGTTCTGAAAATCTCAAAATCATAGCTTGAAAATTCTGAAAATAATCGTCGATAGAATAAGCTCGAAATGCGTCGTTCCCCAAAACAAGCAGAAAGATCAGGAGTTGTAGCAAATATCTGTTGATAAGTGCCAACATAGCGTACACAATATTGCACGCACTACTATATTTGGATAAAACGCCTGATCTTTTTGCTTGTTTTTGGGATCAACGGATTTCGAGCTTATTCTATCGACGATTATTTTCAGAATTTTCAAGCTATGATTTTGAGATTGTCACAAAAGTTGCTCTATATACTTAGCTAATATATTATGTCATTATATAATATATTAGCAAAAAACATTTGTCATTAAGCAAAAACCTTGGCGAAATTTGTGTCTATTTTTATAAAAACCTTAATTTGTCAACGAGTATACATGTTATCCTCATAAAAATGAGCACAGTATATTACAATAAGCCACTTATTAATAATCTCGTGTTTGAACGCTTTTGCTACATTAGTTTTTACAGGGTTATCCAAAATATATTCGTTTTTTTCAATTTGTTGACGGTCCCCTATGGGGTTTCAGGAAAAAATCTTTGCGGAAATATATGACCTATGCTATACTGATTACATACCTGCAGTTTCAGGTTAATTCTTCCTGTATTTTTCTAGATATTTATCAAAACGTGTAAAATCGCAAGAGACCGGTCTCCTTTGGCCATATAGTGTATATCCTTATATAATTTCTAACTATAAAATAAAATGTCTTGTGTAAAATAAAGCATAACAAATCTCTATAATTGCAGCCAATAACATAAGGAATTTACATTAATATTTACCAGTAAGAAAGCTTTTACAAACACTGTGGTATAAAAAATTAAGCCCATGCTGAAGAGTTAAATGTATTGAAATCAAGTTTGATATAATACACTGACGGAAAAAAATCCCTACACCAACAGAGTAGATCTGTTGTGTTTTCTGATGAAAAAGAAACACAACAGATCTCCACTCCGCCCACCAATGAGCTCTAGCTTGACACGAATGGCTTCGCAAACGGCAATGGCTTGGAGTCAGTGGAATGCACGCTACAGGGTGCCTAGCTCGGAGCTGTTCTTGAAGTAACCGATTTCTAACAGTTCGTTGTGTCACTGTGGTACCAACTGCAGCTCGAATTTCTGCCGTAGACGCAGTACGATGCGCCGCAGGCGCACGCCGAATATGGCGATCTTCCCTCTCAGGAGTGCCACGTGGCCGCCTGGAACCCGGTCTTCTTGAGGTAGTACCATCCCTTGACCACTGCTTCCAACAATCATGCACAGTGGATACATTCCAGCCAAGTCTTTCTGCAATATCGCGGAAAGAAAATTATCCCTTCTTGTAGCCCGAACATGCGACCTCGTTCTAACTCGGTCAGCTGTTGACAGTGGCTTCTTCGTCTTGTTAAAGACATTCTTGGCTAACATGAACTGAATACGTCACATTTCGAAGCTAAATAACGTCCACGAACTTTACAGCACGCATTTAAAGTAAACCTGATCTGCAAGTTCTGAGTGGCGCTACTAGCGCCACACTTATGCGCAAAGCGCGAAATTTCAATCGATGTCATCTTTCAGATGTATAAACACGCCTACCAAATTTCGTTTATCTAGCACAAGTCGTCCTTGGTGTTGGGATTTTTTTTTCCGTCAGTGTATAAACGTTTGCTTACATTAAAGTCAGGGTTAAATTTAAAACAGAAATTCCTAAGTTTAATTTCTTGAATGTTTATCTTTTTTGAATGAAGAACTTGTGCTGCAATAGATACTGGATAATGAGTTCATAGAAATGGAAAACCCGTCAGCCGTTCATTCTGCATGGGAGATTCTGAGATGAAGTTTTAATCTTTAAGAAAAAGATCTTACAATTTCAGCTACAGAAACTAATAATGTTACGTAACAAATTATAGTTCATGTTGGAAAAAATTGTTTGGTTACAATTTTCTTAACAACCACAGACTTTCAGGGTTTCTCTGTTTCATGTTTCGCCGTTTTCGAAATATATTGGGTCTCAATAGTTTGTTCCGATATCTGATCGGTTTTGAGGATGATAAATTTCTGTAACAATTTTATACTTGACGTATTGAAACCTTTTTTGATTTATTAGGTTGAGTAAAAAATAATGGTGGTTTCTGTTATTTTACTTCTTAGCCAATTTATTTTGGGTTATTCGAAACACTTTTAGACCATTCTCCACGTTCAGCAGTAAGTGCTCGGACTTTGGCATGTGGATTGGTTTCACTTGTGTTTTAGATTTCGCCTTGTTGACCGCGGAATGTCAGCCATGACCTTCTCCATACTACATGAAATTTCTTTAAGCAATGTTAAACTAGACATGCACAAGTCGTAACTTTTAGCAAAGGTAATGCTGAATTCAGATATTTTTCTTCGGAAGGGATTTTTTGCATGCGAAAAAAAAATTAAATTAATGTATTCTAACATCTGAGTAAATATTTTTCAAGTCGGAGTTGTTGAGTCGCAAAGGGTTACGATGATAATAAAACAAATGTGTAAATTTGTATTTAAGAATAAGTGGAATAATTATTTGATGTTTGAAAAGGATGAAATGTTTCCACTCATCCAGAATGAATAACTTTCAGTTCTATCTACACTCGAGTACAAAGTATTCGAATGAATTATTCGACTTTATAAAGTTCTCGAGTACTAAGGTTTCCATTCTTAGAAGATCTGAAATCGCCTGATCATGATTGAATATGCATAAAATAGCTAGTAAGCCGTGACTATAGAAGAACTCTGATACAATTAATAATATTAAATAAATATAGTGTATATATAACATTAAATAAATATATAGTGTTGTTTTAGTCGAATCTTAAAAATTTTCCATTGACATAGTTCATCTTCGTAGGTTTAACTGTAATGCATTTATGCTCTTCAGAGGTGTGAGGAAGGTGTGTTCAGGAGAAGTGAATACATTTTGAAATTTCTAGAGAATACTGTAAAAACGGAACGTGCTTATAACAAAAACCTGTCTAAAACGGGAAAGGTTGATAGCCACTCTGAAATACAAACTTTTGAATTATACCTTCTAAGACGAACATCTGTATAAAGCGGAGTTTTTCATAGGTTCTTTGTTATTCCGTCTTAAAACTTTTCACTCTTTTATCCAAGATTAAGTAAATTAGTTCTTTTGGGAGATCCTGAACCCCCCCCCCCCCCCCCCGACCGCCCCCTTGGCAACGCCATTGCTCAAAATTACTGCATGAAATATTCTGCGTTGCATAATAGATAGGATAATACGAATAGAAATACGATAATATGAATTGTAAAATACGATATCCATTAGTACATATGTAAAGTAATATGTATTTTAAAATTTTCCTATGTCAAACCTCAGCCTTAAGCTTAAATCTTCGAGTTTTGATATATGAATGAAATATTTTTAGTTTATTGTGAAATATTTAAGTTATTTTTTAAGAAGTATTAAACATTAAAACCTGGATTTCTCTCATTTCTAGATTAAAACCAGTTAAATTCGAAATTTTTCAACTATTACTTGCTATCGTGATAAATATCTAAAAAATTTCAATGCGTTTAGTGTCTAGATGCATTTACTACTATCTGATTGCCCTTTATTAAAATCTAAATGGACACTTTTACCTGAAATGCCAGGTTAAAATTTCTGAATCAATTCTGGTGCTAATATTTAGAAACATTTGTACGTATTTTTATTCATTTTTTGGAATATTATGAAACATTCGAGTTATCTAGAAGAAGATAAAATGTAAAACATTTTTAGTGGCATTCCTTTGAATGTGAGATGATAAAAATACGAAAGTAATAAATTTTAGAAAATATGTTGCTCAAAAGTGATTATGAATAAGAAAATTAATAAAACGTGTTTGTTATTCTGAAGTGCATTTAGAAGATTTCATTCAGTCAATAGAGTTATTCTGCTATAAAAGATTTTTATAATATATCTATGAAACTTTTGATAATATAGATGGTTTTCCAGCTAATTTTCTAAACAGCTACTGAGATAGCGCATGCTCTGTTTGAATTGTCCACTTCTGAACTGAATCGAAGTAATATTTTGTTGATGTTAGAATTCATTAGCTGTATTGTGTCGAATGGCGCTTAATTGAATTTTTATGTTATTTTTATCATTAAATGTTTGTTTTGTGCCGTAAAAACTGTTGATTATTTGTCGAATTAGAAAACACTGAACCTACCAGATGTTAGATTTGATTTGAAATGAATATTTAGATTAAGTCGATTAGATATAACATTTTGGTGCATCTGCCAGGAAGTTTCGATGTTAAAAAGATTATTGCGCAATATAATGAAAGTTTGTTTCGATTCGACAACAAGTTGGTGAGTTGATTTTGCTATATTTTATTTTATTGAAAATGAATGAAAATAAAGAACGAAAGAAGCATGATACGCATCGAAATATATTGAATAAACTGAACAGTATTTGGCTAGTACTGAATATTCTATAGAAAGTTTAAAAAAATTAGTCGATCAATTAAATGTTAAATTTAAGACTATTAAGGATCTAGATAATAACATTTTAAGCCTAATAAATGCAAAAATGTGGAAAATGAAATCCTGAATTTTGATGAACATGACGAGAAAATAATATCTTACAGATGTAAATTAAACATTAAAATTAAGAATTTGAATGCTAATAAAAAATATTACTAATAGTAATAATACTCATTCGGTATGGGCATGTCATTCTGCTACCGAACTGAAAAGAATAAAATTGCCAAAGCTGCAAATAAATTGATATTTGGGGGAACAGGATATTTTTTTAGAATTTTGGAACCGATTTGAATTGGCAATAGGTAAAATTGTGAGTCTAACTGAAATCTAAAAAATTGCCTATTTAAAAATTTTGGTTTCAGGAGCGGCTGCAAACAGGATTAGTGGTTTTGGATTGAATGAAAATAATTATGCGTCTGTCGTATCGCTTTTGAAAGAAAGGTACGGTAGACATGACATACTCGTGCATGCTCATTTAAGTAATTTATTAAATATGAAAGTCTTGAGAAGTTCTTCTGACACTGGTGGTTTAAGAAATTTGTGCGATAAGTGTATAGTGCAAATTCGAAATTTAGAGTCGTTGGGTGTAAAACCCGATGCAAACAGTGGGTTACTTTACACAATATTACTGAAGTTAACACCCACAGATTTAACATTAGAATTTAATAGAAATCTAAAGAGCGGCGAAATGTGGAATATAGATAAGCTTATACCTTTTCTTAAGAATGAAGTTGAAAGTAGAGAAAAGGTATCAATTATCCATGATTTAGATGCTTTAGAAGCATTTTCTAATGATGATAAAATTAAATATAGACCAAAATTTACAGATAAGCAACCGAAATGTAAGCCAAGATATCAATATAATATGAAAGGATATAAATGAAATATTGTTTCAACTACTGAATTAATGACTTCTGTAAATAAGAATTCGTGTTTATTCTGTAATAGTATTGATCACAATAGTGAAATGTATAATTCTTTAACGATAGATAAGAAGAAAGAAATATTTAAAAAAAAAAAAAAAAAGCAGGGAAGATGTTTTTTATGCTTACAGTGTAAAAAAAGACTGAAAGACTGTGAAAAAACCAAAATGTGTCATATTTGTGGTAAAAAAACATAATAAACTTTATACCAAATACAGCCAAACCAAATACAAACCAAATACAGCTTTATCCAGATTGCATCAAAAAGAAAATATTAAGATATACTTCGAAAAAGCTAAAATTATCATTTCAACGTCTAACCACTACTCGTCAATAAACCGTGAATCCATTGAAATTTTACTTAGAAGTGATAATGTTTGTAACGATGTCCTTTCCTGTAATATTTCCGCAATTTGGTACAATATCCTAAATATTTCCAGACATCCTGATAATATGAGCTGATCTTTTCACACCTCCGCAGAGAAATGGCTGAACTCCGCTTGCGCATGCGTACTATTTTTGGTTTTGTTTTTAAAATGTATTTCTATTCAGTCAATCATCTTTTTTTTTCCTTTGAAAATGAACGTGTGTGTATTCGAAAGATCTCGGGTTGCATTAAATAATATTTTTATATGTTTTTATATGTTTTTGTTACCTTTTAAGTAGTTATAAGTATATTATAAAGTTTATTAGACGAACACCTTTTTATTATTTATTTTTCTATATATTTAGCTGAGTCCTTTATACCTAAAGACACTACCTTTATTTTAAGCAACATCTAGTTCCTTGTTTTTTTATTCATTTAGGTGAGTGACACATTGGTTTTTGTAATTACATTCACTTTGAATGTCAGAAGAATGACGTTTTGGGAAATAAAAAGTGGAAAACCATTTCAGGCACAAATGTAAATTTTGGTTTTGAAATTTTTTGTTACATTTAAGGCAAGTAAAATATTTTTCTTTAATTTACAATACCTAATTTTAATAGTTATTTGATGTGCTAAATGCGATTTTGTATGTATCACCTATGTATTTGGACATTTTGATAAAGCTCATTTTGTTTTACATTACCCACTGCATCACCTATCGACACATAAATGTCTGGTACCTAGGTATTTGGCACTAGATACAATTTAAAGTTGCGATGTAGAACAATTCATAAAAAGAGTATTTTCATTTTATGTATAAAGATTTCACGATAGAATTTTGGATTTTAACTAGTTCTTGTTCGATGGGATACTTACATGTTGATTTGTGAATTATTTTTACACGTTAGTAAAAAATGCAATTTTACAGATATTTTAAACCAATGGATCGTTGAATCATGTATTAACTAATGGTAATAGTTTGTTTCATAAAAAAATTAGGTTTTATGTTTAATATACAATAAAAATTCCAAGTTTCAGTGAAGGGCCTTAGTCACAACTAATAATATTATGTACATTGATGGTCTTGTACAAAAGGCAGTTTGCATTGTTTTAGATAAACAATCCTATTTGGCTTATTTCCAATGTATGATAGTTCCAAAAATATCTAAATAACTTAAAAATAAGTTAAGCACTTTTAAAAAAACTTAGTAGTGCAGTTTTTATGGGATCACAAGAAAGTAATCCTGGGTACAAAGATAACATTTACATACTTTTTAATTGGTTGTAAATGTCTTAGGAGATATATGAGTTTGTGAAAATTTTTCCTTTTTAAATTGAAAGCATAATTTTAGTTTCACATTTATATGAAGATCTATTTTTGAGCTCAAGTAACAACAAGTTAACAAGTTCAACAAGTAAACGTATAGCCAGAAGAGACATTGGCAAAATATTGCTTTTTAGTACTTCTTAAAACTATATGAGATGAAATCACTTGGAATTGTGATGTATATTTTATCTTTTTTTTTTTTTTTTTGTCATACAACGTAATTTTTATTTTGCGTATATAGATTCAATTATGTAAAAAATAAGAACAAGAAATAAAATTTACATCATATGCATAAATGTTCTATGAGATATAGGAAAGTATCATAGAAAAATATCTGAAATAAAATAATTCATTCAAAATCTTTTTATCTTACTATGGCCTCCACTAAAAATACCTAAACGAAAGTCTCCTACTAAGGAATGCGCTTACTTGTAATTAAAATCTATTAGTATACTATGTCATTGCATTTTTATTTCAATTAAATTTATTTTTTCTAAATAAATATAACAACTCATTTAAGCATCGTTATTTCAAATATCTCAATTGGTGAAAATTTCTTTGAAAGACTTTTAATGAAGGTTTTAATGCACAATATTACATGAATACTTCTAAACTGTTATTTGTAAGTGCTCTTAATTTACAATTTCGTTGCAAAAAATCAATATTCAGTATTAATTTACATATATTTTATGAGGTTTCTTTTATCAGAATCGTCTTTATATATATAAATATATTATATTAGGAAATAATATTTTATATAATAATTTAATAAATTGCACATTTTATAAACCGATTTATGCACATAATCTCAATTAGACACGTGAGAAGAATTTTTATTTGTTATTTCAATTTCACATTTTCGATATAAAACAAAGTCATTTAAATGTATTCTCACGCTCCTTTGTTTTGTTAATAGTGAAAATAGTAAAGAAAGTGTATATATTTTTAAAAAGGTCTAGTTCTAGAGTAGTTTACGTTATGTAAAATGCATTTCGAAGTTAAATATTTGGCAACAAAATAGTTTGGAATATAATATAACTGATTGTACTGATAATTGGCATTGTATATATTTTTAACTGAACAGAAAAGTATAACGTTTTTAATAGATGCAATTTAAATTTACTTTCGAAGTTTATTGTGAAAACAACCGACACATTTCCATTTCTATTAAATTTCAAGTATCTTATAAAATGTAGACTAAAAAGTGTTCTTAAAAATATATATTGTTTCGTTGTTTTAACACAGCATATGCTATTTGTAAGATTTTGAAATAAATTAAAATAAATTTTAGCTCACTGTTATAAAAGATAGTTTGAATTTTTAATAATTCTCGCGGTTTTTATTTAACTCTAGCTGTTCTAGAAAAAACAAACTTAACTCTTATTACAACTAGCAAAGGCCATCCTTTGTTTGGATTCGCGAAGATAAAATAAATATTTGGAAGTAAAAATATTTTTTTATATTATTTTTGCATTTTTATTAAGCAAAAACGCTATTTTATATTTTGGCGCATTTTAATTTTAGAAATGTAAATTCAACGAAATAACTAAGAATTTATTCGGAATTTTTATTTATGTTATAAGACTGGTATAAATAAAAATATTTTCGAAGCAAAATTTTACAAAATATTTTTGAATTTTCAAATAAAACCTCTTTAAAAAAATTTTTACATTTTATTAATTACGACAATGAATTTTATTTGTTTACAATTCTTTTGTTACAATTCTTTTAAAATGCGTATGTATAATTCTTCATAATATAATACTTTTAAAATGCATAAGTAAGTAACTAAAAGCTCTTTTAAAGATGTCTTTACATTTTATTAATTACAAGAATTAGTTTTATTTGTTTACAATTCTTTGGTTGCCACTTTACAAAAAAATCATATTATAATTCTTTTAAAATGCATAAGTATCGTCTGCGTAAAAGATTTCACATAATAAAAATAAATTGTGTATTTGAATTCTTAACACTGAAAAATACTTTTATAATTGAATGTAAATAATTGAATTTTCGCAAATTTTAATTCATTAAAAATATGCTATAATTTTCATAAAAAGGATAGTTTAAAAATTTCATGAAAGAAATCGTGAAACTATTATATGATTAAAAGGAATGAGCACCAAAATACGCGTCTTTTCCAACCAATCTTAATAAAGTATATTATTAAAATGTATATTTTCCTCTCAAATAACATACATTTTTAATATAAGAAAATTTAATGTTCTTTTATGGTTTGAAGTATGAATTCTGCAGTTATTTTCGATATTAAAAAAAATTTCGTCTTCGCAAATTCCGATATATAGGTTCCTTTCCTTATTTAAATGCACTTTTTTAAATGAGAAATTTCGATCCAACGATAATATTTTACGTACTTAATCATTCATGACTTTATTTATTTTTACTGACTCAGTGATTTTTATTTACTGCAAGAAATATACAGGTTTCATTATCGTTTACAAAAATAAATCCGTATAATGGAAAAATATATTAAACAAAATAATAAAAAATGTTTTTGTTAAATCATTCGATAAGAAAATAATATTGTTAGAGTCTGCAGATCATATTTTATTTCTATCAAGTCCAAAAATATTTCTTTCCTTGATTAAATCTAAAAAACAGTTTTTGAGATATTTTGGCAGAATAATGAAAAAATATTTTATTTATTTAATTGATTATGATTCTATCTATAATTACTGACTCCATGATTAATTTTTTCTTCTGAAAATATACGTGTTTCATTTTTATTTGCAAAAATGCGTCCGTAATGGAAAAACGTGTGAAAGAAATTAATTGTTATAATTAATTTTTTTAGGTTATTTTGTAAAAAAAAAATAATGCTGTGCATATCTGCAGATCATAATATATTTTTATATTTTATTTCAAGTCAAAATACTGATTTTTTTTTTTTTTTTTTTTTTTTTTTTTGTAAAGTGTACGACAAATCGTAATTTGTGTAGCCTGGTAGAGGATTCGTTTCGCTCATCCTAATAAATTCTAATTAAACTGCGATTCTATTCAGTTTATTGTTTAGAGCCGCATCTTGAGATATTAAAATACGTTCAACAAACATAATATAAAATACTTATAGTGGTAATAAAATTTGACCTAAACACATTCATAAATTTGCATTTCATATATTTTAGTTAGCAATTTAAAGCGTACTCATTATGAAACAAGTTTCGGAATATTTTTCTCTTTCGGCATTTATAAAATCAGCAGAAATGGGTGTATTTCCTAATATGGGTATTTAAAGAAAAAATATAAAGAAAAAAGGACATGAATTAAAGTTTAGTTCATGGAATTTTTTAATACGTTTTTAAAAATGAAAATAATAGAATCAACTGCACATCAGCAACATTTTTAAATCCATTAAAAGTTCTATTATTATTTGTGTGCAAAAGGTAAACTTTGTTTTAAACATTGTCACTTTAAATAATGCAGATATTTTTCGGAGTAAGATAAATACATTTTGAACTGCATTTCATTGACTTGTAAATATTTTATTTTACAATAAATATTTAAATTATTTATAATTTATATCGAACATGAGAAAGAAATGCTGAAATTATTTAACCCTTCAAGCGTCCTGCAGAACTTTCCATTCATGTTTAACTTTTCATAAAACAGTAGAAGTAGAAGAGAAGTAATGGTATCAGAATTTTTATTTCATAACCTTACGTATTGATTTATCTTATTTACTTTAGATAAATAGCTTTAATATCCATTTTGTGTTAAATCAGCATTTGATTACAAAAGTTACGTGACGGAAAAACAGGGTTAGGACGCTTAAAGTGTTTTAAACGAATGATATTTATTTAGCAAAATAGTATAAGTATTAGCAAAATTGTAAGTTTAGTAAATTCGTAAATATGAAAGACATTTTAAGTTCTTAATTTAGATTTAAATATCAGATGATTTGAATCATATTCAAAGATGTAGAGATCTTAATTTTTCGTTACTTTTACAAAAACAAATAAGTGAATCAAAAATTAAATTTTCTGTTTTCTCATATCAGAAAATAAGTGGTTAAAAATGAAAAAAAGAAATGCCTTAAAAATAAAAATATAGAACGAATATTTTGACAGGATGCAGTGAATTTAAAATAAGATATATTTTTCAAAAATACTTAAGTTTAAATTAAACATTACAGTGAGAATTCTAGTTCCGTATGACATGATAGAAATATCGATTAGCACTCACAAAATCCTGTGTACATTATTCTGTTTTATGATGACTGCGATGGCATATACAGCATATTAAACGTCAAGCAAACACTGGTAATAGAAGAGACAGTTACTCAGATACGATTGCTTTCGATCAAATTTACGATAATTACTATTATATTATGATATACGATAAATTTACGATATTACAATAAATTTACTATTATTTCAAACAAAATTTAACGCCTTCAAATTTTAATATGAATTGTGTTTTAAAACTATACTTTTTATGTTCATATTCTAAAATTTTTAATTTATGAATAAGCACTTCTTTCATCTTCATAAATAAGATAAATATGGGAGACAGATCATAGAATGCAATCAAAATATTTTGAAATGTATACCCTTTCTTCAAAATTTATTTAGAACTACACAAATATTTCATTTAAGAAGATTTAATGTAAAAAACAGTTGTCATTTATTTTTGCATTTTTCAAGTTCTATATATACATATCGGTCTATCACACAGTTCAATGTAGATTTTAATAAATACATACATTAAAAAGACTATGTTAATCTTAATGATAAATTGTACCTTTTCCACCCCTAAAGTTTTAAAATTTAAAACAATATCAATTTATTCGCTTAAGATTTAGTATAATCAATTTATATCAGTTTTAATTATTAAGGTGAATTTTGAATATAAATTGTACTGTGTAAAATTTATAGAATTTTATTATTAAGAATTTTAATGTAAAACAGCTGAAATATCTGGATTTAAAAAAATATATATATTCTTTTAAATATTCAAAGATTTTGTTAGTAGCCAAAATATTCAGTTATAGATTTCTCATATGTGTATAAATCAGTTATTTCAAACATTTCTGCTTCTTCTTTATTATTTTTTATTGCTCATTGTAAAAAGCTTGTGATTATAATATCTGTTAATGAACATTCTTAATTTTTAATTGATCTTTAAGAAAATAATTTATATCATTTATAATATTTTACACCATATATATTAGATAATGCATCTGAATAATTACCATACATATTATTGGCAAAATCAATGAACTGAAATATTTGAGAATTTACATGTACAGATCGAATATGCAAAATCGCATGTGATTTCCGTCTGGACAAAAAAATATACATTGTGTGTTCACAAAGTTTCAAGACTGGTCCTAGAATACAAAAGTTATTAAACATTTTTGCACAGCGAACTAAAATTCCTCGAATTATGACCCCTAGGCATCCACACACCGCTGCAAGCGTTTTTTCCGTTGTTCATAGGCTCCCCGGAACTCTTCGCGCGCAAGGCTGTTCAGGGACCTCGTCTAAGCTGTAATCGTCTCGAAAAACTCCCCTTTCAGATCATTCTTGATCCGGAGGAATAAAGAAAGTCGCTGATAGCGAGGTCGGGGCTGTAGGGGGGTGGGGCTTTCGGCGGTATTGCCACGTTAAACTTAGCCAAAACTTCGGCAGCAGCGAGCGGCGTGTGAGAGGGCGCATTGTCGTGGTGAACAATCCAATCGTCCCTGGTGTCTGGGCGGACGCGCCGGGTCAGGTCGGTTTTACGCTGAAATGCACCAACATTTGAAGGATAGAGTCCGGCGCGCCCGCCCAGACATCAGAAACGATTGGATTGTTCACCACGACAATGCGCCCTCTCACACGCCGCTCGCCGCCTCCGCCGCCAAAGTTTTGGCTAAGTTTAACGCGGTAATACTACCGCAAGCCCCCTTACAGCCACGACCTTGCTCCCACTGATTTTTTTTATTCCCCGTGTTTAAGAAGCCCCTGATAAAGAAGTTATTCGAGACGATTCCAGCGATCCAGGCCGCTTCGACGAGGTCACTGAAGACTTCCAGGGAGCCTATGAACTATGGGGAAAACGCTGGCAGCGTTGTGTTGATGCCTAAGGGTCATATTTCGAAGAATTTCAGTTCGCTGTACAAAAAAGTTGAATAACTTTTGTATTCTCAGACCACTGTTGAAACTTTGTGAACACACCCAGTACAATAAATTCAGATAAAAAATGTAAAAAAAAAAAAAAAAAAAATAAAAATAGATTAACCTATCGATTCTAAAAATTGTATAACAATTATTCATTTTTAAAGAACACAAGTAAATTGTTTTTCTTTTAATCCACTTATTTTTTTAGTTTCTTTAACAATATTTTTTTTAACTTTGCTGTTTGGAAATATTTTAATAAATAAAGAAATGTACCTATGTTATATACATTTTATTATATACAGAAATCCTAAGCATTGAAATTGCAGCTTTATACAGTTTTCTATAGGAAAGTTAAGATTTGTTATGGTAAACAATTATTAGATAACTTTAAGTGTTTAAGTCACACTAAATAAAAGACTTAAAACGTCATATATAGATGATTGAACTTAAAAGTAGTTTCAGTTACCGATTTATCCCATTTGGCTTTTATTTAAAATTCAAAAAACGTAATGCCTTTGAATACGACAGTAAAAAGATTCAAGAAAAAAGCTGTACGTTATTTTCTTTTGTTCAAGAAAACAAAAGAATTTACTTCTAAACAAAATAACAGTTATTTATCCTTTGATAAAAATTGAATACAAATATAAAGACAGATTTATTGCGTGAAAATGTTCTACAAATGTGCCTTGCTTTCATGCACAAATTTATTTATAGATACGAAATGAATTTCTTAAAAGAAGTCATCTCTATTCATTTTTTCCTACTGCATTTATTTAAATTAAAAAATGATCGGTCTTTTGATGATAGAATATTTTGTAAATTCAATCTGCTACACAGTTTCGAATTATTACCTTTCAATATATTTACGTCTAAAAAAATTGGAAATTCACAAGGTAACATAATACTCCAGCTGAAAATGCTGTGTTTGATAAAGCACTTCTTACAGGTAATTATAAAAAAAAATGCATCGAAGGTAAACTGATAATTTTTTTCAGTGCAAATCTCTTCTTATATAATAAGATATATTTTTCCCGTAATACTCCAAAAACGCATTGTCTGTTTTGATGAGACCTATTAAACTTCATTAACATTAATTAATCTTAATTAAAATTTGTGACGTAATATTAATAAATCATATAAATTCTACTTTTGTAAATGATCTTTCTGGTGTGATATCGTACAAGGAGAAATCGAGAAAATGGCCTTGGCGAGAGAACGAAATTTGGCAACATATTTTCTACACAAACACTTTTTCAATATTTGTACAATTTATTTAATATAAAGCAGCCATTTAGCATATTTTATATACAAAGAGAAATAATTTATATTATACATGTGATTAGTGACAGTTTTTTAAATACACATATAAACAAGCATAACAGTTCATTAGGGTTGTTCTCATAAGCTTAGTTATATCATTTGGTAATAAATGTCATTGTCTGAAGTCCGAATTGCGCTAATGTTTAAAAAATATGAAATGACCCATACATAGGAAAAGTGCTATATTTTGTTCATTATTGCAACTTTTAACGGTAATTAAAAATTGTTAAATCGTGTACAGGTTGATCACTCTTTGAAACGATAAAAAATTTCTTACGAAATTGGAGAAAATATACAAATTATCGTAAACTCGCTTTATCCGTTTTGATGAAATATACTCATTTTTGTTACAACAAATGCAGTGTAAGAAACAAACAAAATAAATAAAAAACAATAAAAATATAACTATTGGAAAACAATTTCTGAAGCTAATTTGTGGAAAACATAGCAAAATATGAGCATAATAATCCAATACAAACATACTGAACGGGAACACACTTGATTAGAAAAAATCCCTGCCGGCTCGGCCCACAGGCACAGGTAGATGTCGAAGTTAAGTACTAATTTCAACAAGAAAAAACAAATCAGGATAAGAGATAAACCTACTTTAACGATTTTATCTGGCCGCTTTTGACGAGTTTTTAATTTCATTTTTATAAAAGAGCCGGTTTTATCAGAATCATGTTAAGGCGGCATTAAGAAAAATCCTTTTCCATGCTCAACAACTCGAAATTTTCTGACAGATTTTCAGATTCATTTTTAAAAGAAAAAACATGAAACTTACTTGATTTTTGAAGAGGTTTATAAACGACCAGTTTTTTTCCGTTCAATTAATTAGAACTTAATTTATTAACAATTATTTTATCAGTTGGACAATATTTCTCTTTTCCAACACAATAGCATCGGGAAATTCGGTTCAAAATGTCCAATTTGACATCATTCTTTGAAATATATTCTTCTTCTATCAACAAATCGAACACTACGGTACATTATATAATTCCTGAATAAGAGAACCTGCCAGTATGATGCATTTGAGAGCAAAAATGAATTTAAAAATGAGTCAGAAAATAAACAAGTTTGAATTTGAGTACAACCTTAACACGATGATATTTTCTTCTACTACTATGTATTTTTAATTTGTTTTTGCTGTATGAATTAGCCCTATCAAAAATTTGTCAGTATAAAAGTTGTAGATAATATTAAGAAGATATATAATAAATACATCCGGATTTGATATCTGGAGAATTGACGATTTAATTATGATTTTTTTTCTCCCCAAAAACCCTTTATTTCGCCCCTTGAACCCATTTTTTATTTTATCTAATATATGTCATACATAAATTTTTGGTCCTTTTTTAGAAGTAATAATAACTTTAAACTGATTCGATATGTAATATAATTAAGAAGTTATGGCGTTTTTCTGTTTTCAAAAAACTCCTCCCTATTTCCACCCCCTTGGTCCGTTTTTGCCCATTAACGAGCTTGACCGAGATTTTATGCCCCTTGATATTATGTGTCAGTTTGGAAGAGATTTGTGGAGACTTGTGGAAGCTATCGTGTCCGTAAAAAAGTGATATAGATAGATACATAAATATATTTTTTTACTGTTGGTGGTTTTGGGTTAGGGGTCATCACCGGTGTAGATCTGGAAAATTTTTTTAGAAATTCCAGCTTAGGGGAGATTGCATAGTATTTGATTAGGGGAGAGGTAGTTTTTCATGCGAAATCTATCTAAAATCATGGGAAGTTATTTCATGTTCCGGGTAAACAAATTCTTCCTTATTACATCTTGACGCGGAGTGTAATTTTAATAAATGTCCAAATACGTTATTGAACCAGGTCGATAATGATTTGAAGAATTCGTATTTTTTTTGCTTCCTAGCATGTCGCTTTTTTGTGGGCGAAGTGAATTCGCAGTTGCATATTTTTCCTTAAACTTATAAAAACTCAGAGTAATCTTTCTAAAAAGATGAAGCATATTTTGTTAATATAAAATTTGATTTTTAGTATAATTATTTATGTTAGGTAAAATATTTACTAAACTTTAATTATTTCGTTAACTTTGTAAAATTTAAATAAATAATAAAGATCGCACAAACGAATTACCGTCTACAAAAGGATTTCGTATGAAGATGAGATTCTAAATTGGCTCATACTAAACATTTTAAAGCTCATAAAAAGATATATAATATCACACGAGTTCTAATTTTCCAACTGGGTAAAAAAGTGTCCTGCCCAGTATTCGAACCAAGGACCTGTAGTCTGGAGCTGCCAATGATCTGCCAACTGAGCAATCCTGTTCTATAATCTGCGATTTATTTTGTTGAGCCGATTCAGTTATATATGTCATAATCATAGTATGAAGTTATAAAAATTTAAAAATTATACATCATGAATCATATCAAAATGTTACAAAATAAATAAATAATGAAAAAATACAGAAACATATTGAGCAAAAAAATATGTGTATTAATTCCACATGAAATATTTCGATTCTAAGCATTGAAATAATAACTTCATTATATCATAAAAGAGGAATCTTTTTTATTTTCTTTTTCTGTGTTATTTGTTGGTAATACTAATAGAATGTTAGAAGTTAGTGTTAGCGAATTTCAAAATGTTTTATATTACAGTGTTGCCTGTGAATAAATAAAGTAATCACCTCGTTTCTCTTATACATTCGTTGAAACTTTTAGAAAATGTTCGGTACTAGGTAACAAAAATGTCTGAGTCTTTTTTTTTTTTTTTTTTTTTTTTACATTTTTAGATCAAACGATTAAATTATGTGAATGTTATCCCAAATGTACCCTAAATGTCCATCCTCTGAAAAATATCAAAGTGTTCCTAATTGAAACTAATGAAAATTATATAGATTTAATTTCCTTAAAATCAACATCTAAAGATTAGACTTGATTAAACATTCCTTTAAAGTGTGTGGCAGTAAATTATTTTACTCTTAAAAAGGAAAATTTAGTCGACGAAGGTCGGCTCAGTTTTGTTTCAGATCGTATTTTCTTACTATATTAACTTTGAACCCTATTCCTTCTCTCTAAGTTTCTACAAATACGAAACGACTCAATGTTAACGACTTCGCCAAAGTTATGATAACAGGTATTCGTGGATGAGGATTTTGATGAGGATCAAGTGAAATAGCAGTGAATCTCATCTAGCTTTTGAAGCAAAGATTATCGCAGTCAAAGTGAAGCTGTCCCTTTTCTTGTTTAGACACGTGAAGCTGAAGTGTATATCTACATTTTGTTTGCTGCTAAGTTGTGTTATTTGGAAAGAAGATTAAAAAAAAAATTGTGTGAATTCAAAGAATCTTACTTTAGTTGAAATTATCAACAAGTGAATTGTAGCGTTAGCGAAAACTTTTCCTATGGCGCACATTTTACAGACATTTTTATCACAGTAGGATATCTTTAGACTGAGTTTATAATTAATGAAAGCTGGAAAAACACCTCCCACCCTAGTTCTTATTGTATTTATATTTTAAGCTATCTAACTAGTATACTTGATCAGTTTCACTGATAAACATATTTTTATTTTCTAAATATTATTTGTTATATTCTGTTAAATTTTTTGCATTGGATTAATTGCAACACGACAGTTTTGGCCGGTGCACAACAAGATTTGTACAAGTAATCCCAGTAATTAATAAGAGAGATTTTTGAACTTTAATTAAATTTGATAGTTCAAAAATATCACTTCAGTGATTTATTAATCTATAATTTCCTTAACATATGAAATGAAACATTTCGCTATTTTATATTATAATTACTATTGTTTTCTAATTATAATATGATTTTGAACTAAAACTATTATTGAATAATGAGGTTAAATATTTTCTTTCCCATATTCTTCACATGGATTATTTTCACATTATTCAATCTAAAAATTGGTATTAAAATAATAGTTCAGATTACAAATTAATATTGAAATGTACACTAATCTAGAAAAATAGAAAGAAAAAATCTAAAACTATAATTCACTCATGAGACGAAAAAATAAATAAATAAATAAATAAAGAGAGAGTGAGAAATTTTCGCAAATATTCACAAATATAATTTGAGTAGCTATGAAATATTTTTATCATGTATTAAGCATTTAAAAAATATTACCGCTTCCGTTATTAATTACACATTAATCTGAACTATTCGAGATGCATTAAACAAGTCCTAAAAATGAAGTGTTTTTTCCGTACTTATAATAGAGATATTTACAAAGAAATGTTAATTAACGTTCAATATTTAAACATCTGTAGGAAGTAAAGATAAGTTTCAATTCACTCGAGCCTATTCAATTAACGTTATCACAAGATGTGTTTTCCGTCAGGGAAGTGGAAACTAATTAGGAATGTTTCTGTCGCTCCGCGTTACCTTGACTGTTGAGTTCGTAGGTTGTTTAAATATTGCTGCGCATTGAATAAAAAATTAAAGATATTTATGAAAAGAAATGAAATGCAGCTAAGTTTTAGATATTTTTTGTAGAGATAAATTTTGTTTTTTGTAAGGATTATTTAATTACGTATTTTAGTATAATTTTTTTACTATAACATAATTGTTTTATTGGATGAGATATCTTTATTTGCATTACATTCAATTTTCAGTATTGTATATTAATAAAATTAAGTGTTAAAAAAGTTAAAACTTCTTCAATTATAAAATTATGTATAAAAAAACACTTAAAATCATCCATCGATCTGAATAAAATTTTTATGTCTTTTAAGTGTATTTTCAATCAATTTTAGCAATTATTAGCTTAGTTTGAATTTCTTCATTTATTTTTAAAACAATATAAAATTAACGTGAGGCTATTTTAGAAATGTGTGGAAGAATATTTTTTAAACATTTCTTACTCTTGGATTTTTTGTACCTTATATTTTTGTGTCTATCATTTTAACAATAATGAAGTTATAGTAACTGTGATTTTGACATAATTGAACTTGGTTTGCTTTTTAAACATGAGAACATACCACTAGAAGTTCTGAAAAATAGCCAGAAAACATTACATTGGATGCTTTGCAAAATATCGGACAATACATGTCGTATCAATGATCCAATTGCAGCACAATTCCAGCATTTACATTGTTTATCGAATGCCCCGGAATTTCACATTTCATAGAAACCAAAGAAAATGAGTTGGAAATTTCGGTAAAATATTTTAATTATTGTTAAAGCTATAAACAAAAAATTTGAAAATTTGATTTCCGATTTAAGTGAAACAAACTGCAATTTTTACTGAACATTTGCACTGCGATCTTAATATTCAATACAAATGTGTTTTCCTTAACTTGTACTATTATGTCTAAAAACTTCTACTCATTTTTTGAAACACTCTGTGTACCGATAATGAATTTACTGTATTCATGCTTATACATGTGTTTAGATACTACTGGGCAAGTCGTACAGGAGGATAATTCACGGTTGGAGTACATAAAAATGTTCTTTGCGTGCTCTTAAGCGCATACGCAATAAACCAAGATTATTCTTTAAACTGAAAAAAAGATGAAAAAAAAATCATGTTTCTTTGCTTCTTCAAAAAGAGATTATAACACCTATAATTGTAACGCTTATTCGGGAAACAGTGGTTTTGCGCTCTTTTTTATTTATTTATTTATTTTATGTATATTTTACCTAAAATACGATGTAAAATATTTTGATTTTACTAGGTAAACTATTGAAATTACACAAGAAGAATTTTTTTGTCTGTGTTCAGAGACAAACTTAAATGAAAAAAATCTTCAAAAATATTTTTACATAAAAAAATGAGAATTGTGACTGTTTAATAAAATAAACATTAAATTGATTATAAAATGTAATTTAGGATTGATTTTGGTTTCATTAAAGTCAATCTGTAAAAAAAGAGAAATGCTTCAGAGAAACGCTTCGGTCTGTTTCTTAAATTTAATAGAGTATTTGGTGCATAAAATAAAAAAAAAAGTCCTCTGATCAATGATCTTAAAGTTTGAGATTTGAGGGCTTTCTATTCAGTTGGGCGGTTTTTTTATTTCTAATATTAAGATTATTTGGATGCTATCACATTTTGAAATTGTAGCATTCACATCATTTAATCTAACATTCAATTAGGTAGCAACCGGGCAACATTAGAAAAAAACCCGCCTAACTTCTAATTCTGCTTCTACTAAAGATTCAAGTGCTGGAAGCTACTTACCTTTAAAATCAATGAGGAGAATGATAATGAAATTAGTCTAATGCATTTCGGCTGCCTTCACAAAAGACGACAGATTTAAAACAACATAATATTTTTTTTTGGGGCAACTCATTAGATGAAAAACTTCCTAGAATAAAAATATAAAACAAATTTTAAAAAAATGTATTTTAACGGTTTATAAAGGTTCTTCAGAAACTTTTTACTTTATGGAGGATTTCTGAAATTTCATTTCAAAAATTGTATACGTAATTTTGTATCTTTTTACCCGTTTTGATTAAATGAAAAACGCATACAAAATGTCCCTTTTTATGAAGAGACTGACTGCGTTTTTATTAGACACATAGATTCAAATGGTTCAGTGAGGAAATGAAATAGGATTTAATCAGGAACTCTTCCTTTTCCTTATTTTCTTATTCGATACACAGATTCTAACGATGTTTTTGTTGGTTCTTTGACAGTATTTCTTAGCTTAAGTATGAATAAATGATAAGGCAAAGCAAGCTGGTTTTCAATTTTTCATGATTTTTCAGTATACGAAAGAAAGGTTTTTAATAAACTTTACGTCAAAAAAGTCCCAGATCTATGTTTATTTACGATTTTCTGCATGACCCTACGTATTAATTCACGTAATTATACTCGGATTTCCGCGTAATCCATTTATGTTATTTGTTACATCACTTTCAGTGAAAAAGAAGTGTATAAATTTAACAGTTTGTTTACAGGTACACTCAAATGAACTCCATTACATTATGGTCTATGTGGAAAAATCATTTCGAATATATTTTAACGATTTTAAACTTTTTCAAAAATATTAAACTGATATGCGTCACAGAGATTTTATATTTATTGTCTTTATTCAAATTAATATTACTATTATTACTATTATTATTGTTGTTGTTTGCTGTTATTTTTATTTTTTATTGGGTGCATTTCTTTCTTTAACGATTTTATACAAACTTGGATCTAATTTTTTTTTATTTCCTACTTCATCATTCTGTTTTGCTTTAACTTAAAAAAAAATACAGCTTGATACAGAAGTTCAAGGATTTATGGAAGTAGTTGTTTGAGGAATGTAACCACATTTAAATTATTTCAAGCCACAGATATAAAATGTTAATGTGAAAATAATTTTTAAAATAATTTATAAATAATAACCATAAATTTTAGGATAGAACACTTTTTAGAGTTTTATTCATGAAAAAAATAAAGAAAAAGAATTTGGAATTTTTGTAATGTTTTGTGCAATAAAAAAATAGTTTTTAAAGAAAAAGCTTAATTAATTGAAAACTAATTTATAATTAACAATTTTAACATAAATAGAATTTAACTAAACAGTAAGATAAAATTATAGAATTTGATACAGTATATATAAAAAAATCCGTAAATATTCAAAAAAATTCTTCTATATATAAAAAAAAATAGTTTTTAAAGAAAAAGCTTAATTAATTAAAAACTAATTTATAAGTAACAATTTTAACATAAATAGAATTTAACTAAACAGTAAGATAAAATTATAGAATTTGATACAGTATATATAAAAAAATCAGTAAATATTCAAAAAAATTCTTCTATATATAAAAAAAAAAGTTTTGATTTGGATATGGACCAATGAAAACCTGCGTAGAAACCTGCGTACCCCGGCAGATCGGCATCCAATTTGAATGCTTAAGTATGGCCTTTCTTCGTTAATATCAAAAAAAAAAAAACTGTTGCATATAAAAATATGAAAATCGGTGGTTTTATAGAGAAATGTGTGATAAACACACTGATGCAGACTGTTTTCAAATTGAAGAATTATTTTAAGAGATATTTAATGACAAATTTGGAAAACATCGTTCCATTAAAAAAGTTTTATGTAAGAAAAACTGTACATAGGAATTTAATCATTTTTAGATCATTTTATGCAACAGAATTTCCCGGTGTGCAGACTGCAATTAGTTTTTTAATTTAACTCATTTTTGAGTTTTTATTTCTATTTTAAATTCAAATTTTAGGCATTTCGAGAGATATTTTTTACATACTTTAGAAAATTGTATTAATTTAAACTGTTGAAAACTGTATAAACTGTATAATGTTTGCTTCAAATTAAAAATTTATTTTACACGTGACTATTATAAACAGAAAATATAAAAAGCAGGAACTCATTGAAAATTACGTCATAAAAACTATATTTACACGTGAATTTTAAAAGAGAAATAATATTATAAAATAATAAATTCATTAACATGCGTTAGAAGTCTTAAATAGGAGAAATTACGTCACATTTACGTCACATTACACATATTACGTAAAATGAACAAAATGTAATATTGCAAAACAGTTTAAATTTAAAAATTGCACGAGACATATATTTGATGGTTTAAAATGATCATAATATTTCATTTCTAACAAAACTATTTTTACGTGAATATTAAAAAGAGAAAGAAAAGTTCGGTGAAAAATACGTCAGATTATAATTGTCAGATTCAAATTATAATCCAATCTTCCAAAATCTTTTTAAAGCCGATCAAATTAACGTGCTGTTAGAGTCTGCGGTGTCTGAACGGGGGTTGACGAGCGTACCTCGTAGGGGGCAGAGCGCCCTAGTTAATATAAATTTATAGATTCCCATAAATATAAAATTACCGAGGGGAATTTAAGATATCATTAACAAACGCCTTTAATACAATAAAATAAATAAAAATATTTCAGTGAAAATAAAAGTTAAATAAAAATATTATAATTGTAGCACTTTAGAACTTCACTCACAGTTTTTTATATCAATTCTGCATTTACACATGTTTCATTCATCAAAATGAACTAATTAATCGCTTTTTATTTAAAATTTAGCTTAATTGTGTAAGCAGAGTCACTGCGAATACTGAACTTTTTACACTTTTTTTTTTTTTTTTTTTAATTTGAATGAAATACATTTGGATAAATTCCTGTTTGCCGCTGAAAAAAGAACATTTTCTCGAAAGATCTTTAAAATAAATAGCTGATGAAAAGGAAAAGATCATTAACAGAAAAAGAATTTGTTAAAAAAGAAAGGGGGAAAAACCTCTACCAGAATAATTGCAGATATAATGTAATGGATTTCAATTAAAGATAAATGGATTAGATTCTTTATGCGAGAAGTTATTTCCATTGTAGATTTATTATTAAGAATATATTTTCATTCATGTAGTAATCTACTTTTACTAACAAAGTTGCGCCACTATCACGTCATCGAGTTACGGGATAAAACTTGTGCCAAATTAAAGGTAAAATAAAGTATTAGGTAGCTTTCATTACAAAAAGCTACCTATTGCAGCCTTTCGGAGGAAAGCGATTTCAAAAAATTTTGGTATATTTTCATCGATCATGACCCCCAGACCCCGAAACCACCCTCCGTTCAAAAGTTGATATATATATATATATATATATATATATATATATATATATATGTGTGACGTTTTGACGGCAAGTAGTTTGTATTGTCGAAAAAAAAAATGAGGGTTTCCATTCCTACACAACACAGGTAGCAGCCGATTGGTTTTAAAATACTAAAGAAAAATGAAGAATTAACATAAGGCAGTCGCTTGGAACATTATTCACTTTATTTCCACACTCTCGATTAAATCTAGGGAAGATGCTCTCTCCTTCCATGGTAAAAAGAATAAAGTCTATTCTTCCTGTCACAATTAGTTTAAAATCACTCCATCTCTTCACTGCGTTCTAGTCTTTAATCCGTTAATATCTAACATCTATCACCTATTACGATACCGTTGCTTCCTCATTCTACTCACATAATAAACAGTATTCATCCAACATTTTACTACCTCCATCGAGCAATCACATTGAATATCCAGTTTGCTACGACTGCAATCCACCACGTTCCTCTCTACATGCTAAAAACTAAAAAGCTTCTAAACTCACAGCTCCTCTACTATATGCTATATCCTTCTCTCTGGTTCCCGCCATTCGTATTTATACTCTGCTGAAAAGATTGTTCTAGAAAATTCTTATATCCTCGCACCAGTTATCTAAAGCATAAACAAACGTTAAAATCTGTAGTCGAGATTATGCAAAAATAACCCCTTTTTCCCTCTTCAGACGATAAAAGAAATGAATTTATGTCTGCGAAGTTTTAATCTTTGAAATATTTTAATTACACCTGGATATTTTAAATAAAAGAATAAATTGAAATAAGTAGGTTTTTTCTTTAAGACAGAATAATATTTATATTTTAGCAGTTAAATAAAGATTTAAGGGGAATATGATATACCGGGATTTAATAGCGGAATTTAATAGGAATTTAAATAATAAAAGTTTTATTAAAGAAATATAAATGAGCCATTTTTAGATTTACGCAATTTGGAATAAATATGAATTAAGATCTTAGAGATTAATAGACTTGGGTTTTAATTTAATAAGCCGGTATAATATACGGAATATTACTGAAAAAGGAAAATTTACATAAAATACTTTAAATTTGGCGCAAAAATTTAAATTTTGTAATATTATCCCCCCTCCCCAAAGACTTTGTATGAAATTTGTGGTTAATTAACTACAATTTCAGACAACAGATTTGTAATAAATTTGGAAGTTGATTTTTGAATATTGAAAATTTTAGAGACGTCAGCGAAGAGATGGAATAGTAAAATTTAGCAATGCAAGAGAAAAAAAATACTAAGATCATTCAAATTTAGCTGAGAGCATTTCCCCTGTAAAAGAATACAAATAATGGTTACCAAATCATTCTCTTGTTGCACTTTATTCATATCTACAGTATTAAAATGAAGAGATTTCTCATTATGTATGGATATACTCTTATTTATAATTTTCCTTCCTTGTTTTACAGTACAATTTCTACAATCTATAGTTAAATTAAATTTAGAACATTCCCTTAAACCCAAAATAGCATACTCCAAATTAGTAGTACACACTAAAAAGTTAACACATTTGGTAATTTTACCCACTTTTAGAGAAAGTTTACATTTTTTATTTAATTTTAACATCCCTTTTGCCTGACCAATAATAACTGTAGGTATAGTTTCAATTTTAGCATTTAGTTCTTTAACAAATTTGAGGGGTAATATTGCCGTAGTGGATCCAGTGTCCACTATACATGGTAAATTATAACTATTGGTACATCCATACACAATTAGTTGTCAAATATTAGGAATAGTAGGTGGTGAATTACTAGGAAGAGTATCAGAGGATGTTGCATCATTCCTAAATAAACACTCTTGTTCCCAATGATATGCATTATTTACACCTTTATTTGTACATATTCTACATGGTCTAGCAGGATATGGTTTCTGAAAGTAATAATTTTGAAAATTTCTAGACCCCTGATTTTGATACTGTCTTTGTGGAATCCAATTCCTAGGTGCATTATTGGGCCTATTTGGCTGAAAATTGGGCCTACTTGGTTGAGTCCAAGGCCTAGGTGGTTGAAATTGTTGAAAATTTTGTCTAACTGGTTGTTGATTTACTGTTTGGCTTGAAATTTGAGGAGTGGAAACTTCAACAAATTGCTTAACAAGCCGGTACCATTCAGTGGTACTATTTGGAGGGTTTACATTAATATTATTTCTATACTCTGGTTTTAATCCATCTGTCAACCCTTGTATTAGAAGAGTCTCACAAAGATGGAGTTTCCTCCCAATTCCTACCTTTTTGTGAAAATAATTTTCTAAATTATCTAATTTATCTAATTTTAGAGTTGAGAAATCAGAAAAATTTGGAACATTTAGTTCAATGAATTTTTCTATCAAGATTTTTGAAATCTGTTCATAACTAGTACAATTAACACAATCATTGATATAGACTTTTAGTGCTTCCCCCTTTAAATACTGTGGAATAGATTTAAATTTCCACTCTAAATCTTTATTATCCCTAGTACTCATATCATCATAAAAATTTAACCAAGCCTGGATTTCCATTCCAGTACTAGGATCAAAATTGACTAATTTTGGTTCAGCCATTATATCAGTATTCATTAAAATAAAAGAAGCACTTCTATTCTCTTTAATACAACCTGACCTTAACAACATTTAAACTAATAGAGTTTTAGTTTTCATAATAGATTAAAAGATAAAATGACTTTACATAATAGACTCTTTCTGACTTTAATAATAAATAAATAAATAATTCTCATGACTTCATAATAAATAATAGACTACATTTACATAATAGACTCTTTCTGACTTTAATAATAAATAAATAAATAATTCTCATGACTTCATAATAAACTTTACAATAAATAAATAAATAAATACTCCTCACGAAATAATAAATAAACCTCATAAATGAATAATAAATAAATCTCATAAATAAATAATTCTCATACTTAATAATAAATAAATCTCAATAAATAACAAACAATAACAAGAATAATAATATAAGAGGTGTAAAAATATTTTGAAAAGAACTCACTCCTGTCATCTTGTCTCACAATCACCAGCACTATACATTGCTATTCACATTAGCGATGTAAATTTTTAACTTTCCGGCACTGATCTTTAGTAACTATCATAAGCTATCGTGTACCAGTACCACTACACATTTGTAATTTTGGAGACACACTCGTTTTTATTGCCGTCACTTCTAAATCCTGTCGGACTTTTCTTTTCTCTGTGACGTTTTGACGGCAAGTAGTTTGTATTGTCGAAAAAAAATGAGGGTTTCCATTCCTACACAACACAGGTAGCAGCCGATTGGTTTTAAAATACTAAAGAAAAATGAAGAATTAACATAAGGCAGTCGCTTGGAACATTATTCACTTTATTTCCACACTCTCGATTAAATCTAGGGAAGATGCTCTCTCCTTACATGGTAAAAAGAATAAAGTCTATTCTTTTTGTCACAATTAGTTTAAAATCACTCCATCTCTTGACTGCGTTCTAGTCTTTAATCCGTTAATATCTAACATCTATCACCCATTACGATACCGTTGCTTCCTCATTCTACTCACATAATAAACAGTATTCATCCAACATTTTACTACCTCCATCGAGCAATCACATTGAATATCCAGTCTGCTACGACTGCAATCCACCACGTTCACCTCTACATGCTAAAAACTAAAAAGCTTCTAAACTCACAGCTCCTCTACCATATGCTATATGCTATATCCTTCTCTCTGGTTCCCGCCATTCGTATTTATACTCTGCTGAAAAGATTGTTCTAGAAAATTCTTATATTCTCGCACCAGCTATCTAAAGCATAAACAAATGTTAAAATCTGTAGTCGAGATTATGCAAAAATAACCCTTTTTTCCCTCTTCAGACGATAAAAGAAATGAATTTATGTCTGCGAAGTTTTAATCTTTGAAATATTTTAATTACACCTGGATATTTTAAATAAAAGAATAAATTGAAATAAGTAGGTTTTTTCTTTAAGACAGAATAATATTTATATTTTAGCAGTTAAATAAAGATTTAAGGGGAATATGATATACCGGGATTTAATAGCGGAATTTAATAGGAATTTAAATAATAAAAGTTTTATTAAAGAAATATAAATGAGCCATTTTTAGATTTACGCAATTTGGAATAAATATGAATTAAGATCTTACAGATTAATAGACTTGGGTTTTAATTTAATAAGCCGGTATAATATACGGAATATTACTGAAAAAGGAAAATTTACATAAAATACTTTAAATTTGGCGCAAAAATTTAAATTTTGTAATATATATATATATATATATATGTATATCTGATCTTTGTCATACTGTAAATCTCGTATTTATGAACCGATTTAGATAAAATTTCGTGTGTATATAGTACATACCAATGTCTCGACCGAGTCTGTTGGCCAGCTTCAACCGTCATCTTGTTTCAAAATGGCGGCCATTTAAAAATTAAAAAAAAAATTAATATTTACAATGAGGCACAAAAAAATTAGAAATTGAAAAATATTTTTTTTATATGTTTGAGCTTGATACAAAGATCCCGGAGCATTTTTTTGTTTCATCTATATCTTAAAAAATGGCTGAGTTATAGCACTTTGAATTTCTAGCATGACTGAAATTTTGAAACGATCTGATTTTTGTCACGCGATAATACGCGTATTTATGAACCGATTTCGATGTGACAAGGCAGTTGCATAGTACATAGCAATGTCTCGACCGAGTTCGTGGGCCAACTTCATCCGCCATCATGTTTCAAAATGGCGGCCATTTAATTTTTTTTAAATTAAAATTTAAAATGAGGTACAAAAAAAATAGAAATTGGAAAAGATTTTTTCTTTATGTGTTTGAACTTGATACAAAGATCCCGGAGCACTTTTTGTTTCATCTATATATTAAAAAATGGCTGAGTTATAGCACTTTGAATTTCTAGCATGGCTGACATTTCAAAACGATCTGATTTTTGTCACGCCACAATACGCGTATTTTTGAACCGATTTCGATGTGACAAGGCATGTGCATAGTACATAGCAATGTCTCGACCGTGTTCGTGGGCCAGCTTCATACGATATCTTGTTTCAAAATGGCGGCCATTTAAAAATTTAAAAAATTTAAATTTTAAAATGAGGTATAAAAAAACTAGAAAATGAAAAAAAAAATTCCTTATGTGTTTGAGCTTGATATAAAGTTTCCGGAGGATTTTTTGTTTCGTTTATATTTTAAAAAACGTTGAGTTATAGCACTTTGTCATTCCTGTGTGGCTGACATTTTGAAACGATCTGAATTTGGTCACGTGATTACACGCGTATTTATGAACGGATTTGCATATAACTTGTTGTGTACATAGTACATACCAATGTCTCAACCGAGTACGTTGGCCAACTTCATCCGCCTTGTTGTTTCAAAATGGCAGCCATTTAATTATTTTTTTATTTTAATTTCAAATGAAGTACAAAAAAATTAGAAATTGGAAAAGATTTTTTTCTTATGTGTTTGACCTTGTTACAAAGATTTCGGAGCATTTTTCGTTTCGTCTATATCTTAAAAAATGAATGAGCTATAACACTTTGAATGTCTAGCATGGCTGACATTTTGAAACGATCTGAGTTTTGTCACGCGATAACACGCGTATTTATGAACCGATTAGGTTATGACAAAGCATGTGCATAGTACATAGCAATCTCTCGGCCGAGTTCGTTTGCCAACTTCATCCGCCATCTTGTTTAAAAATGGCGGCTATTTAAAAATTTAACATTTTTTGTATTTAAAATGAGGTACAAAAAAATCAGAAATTGAAATTTCTTTTTCTTATGTGTTTGAGCTTGATACAATGATTCCGGAGCATTTTTTGTTTTGTCTTTATCTTAAAAAATGGCTGAGATATAACAGTTTGGATTTCTAATGTGGGTGACATTTTGAAAAATCTGATTTTTTGCCTGCAACAGCACTCGTATTTACCAACCGATTTAGATGTGAGTGATCATGTGGACAGGAATTACTAAAGTCTCGACCAAGTTCATTGGTTAGCTTTGTTGCACCCATTATGTTGCTTTAAAATGGCGGGCACTTCAAGCTATCGCCGAATTTGGCGACTTAATATAAATCCCTTTAAATAAAACCAGCTTTGATAACGCGACTAATTTCGCGAAATTCTCCTTCATATTCAGTATTGACAAAAATTAGTATTTAATCTTCTATAATTGGGTTCTACTAATTTGAGCTCCGTGTGTTTGAATAATATAAGCTGGCTTTTAAAAATTAAGGAATATGAAAGCTACCTCTTCCTCCCGGCACAGGCCGGAAGGACTTTTTTAAGGATACTTTGGTCTGCCTGCGCATATCCTGGTAGAAACCTCCGTCACACTAAAATGTATAACAAAAAAATACGTCATAATGTGCAATTAAAATCATCAAGATATGATGAGGCAGACTGAAATATTCTTATTGTACTGATGCAGTGCCTTTAATGCACCAAAATTTCAAACTGTTACTCGATGACGTGATTATACCGCCAAAATTAAGAATTAGCTCCCCGCTCTGCTGATTGCCTACCATGATATGACGCGGCAGACTAAAATATTCGTATTGTACTAATCGGTATCTTTAATCTTCCAAAATTTCAAGCCATAACTCGATGACGTGATAGTACTGTCAAACTAGGGAACCGGCGTCCCGTTCTTCTCGCTTTGTACCAAGTTATGCTGAATCAGTGATTTTGTCACTTATATTTAATAATCTTTAACTATTAATTCATCTTGAAAGTCGATTGTGAAATAATATATAAGGCAATGTAATGTAAAATATTATATTTATAGGGTTTCAATTGTACATATGAAGTCTTTTTTTTTATTATAAATTTTAGTCTACCGGGGGTTTGAATCAGAATATGCGCAGGCAGACCAAAATATCCTTAAAATACATTTTCTTTACCTTTAATTTGGCACCAGTTTCATCCCGTAGCTCTATGACGTGATAGTGACTGCAAAATGACATTTTGGCGTCATTCATTGACATTTCTTGGTCATATCATACGAAGAAATGTCAAAGCAGATCAATCGTTTCTTAATCTACTCTAAATAACTTTATCCTACATCGGGATTTCATGTCGTAACTCGACAACTTGTTAAAACCGCCAAAATTAAGAATTGGCGCATGCTCTGCTCGTCTCATACCATGATATGACGAGGCAGATTCAAATATTCTTATTGTGCTATGTACCTTTAATGCGCCAAATTTTCGATTCCATAACTGGATGACGTAATTACACCATCAAAATTAAGATTTTGCGACCCGCTCCGCTCGTCTCGTATCAATATATGACGAGAAAGGCCGAAATATTCTTATTGTACTGATATGTGCCTTTATTGTGCCAAAATTTCACGCTGTTACTCGATGACTTGATTATACCGCCAAAATTAAAAATTGGCACCCCGCCATTAAAATCTTCCAGAAAGATATAACAAGGCAGGTTTAATGTGCCAAAATTTCAAGCTGTAACTCGATTGCGTGATAGTACTGTCAAAATAGGGAGTTGGCGCTCCGTTCTTCTCGCATTGTACCAAGTTATCCCGAATCAGTCATTTTCTCACGTACTGTTAATAAACTTTTAAGCCATGAATTGATCTTGAAAGCCGATTTGAAGCAATATATATGGAAATGTAATGTAAAATATTATGTTTATAGGGTTTCAATTGTACATTTTATGACGTCTTTTTGTTATAAATTTTAGTCTGCCCTTTAGTTATAAATTTTAGTCTCTTCGTAGGCAGACCAAAATATTCTTAAAATACTTTATTTTACCTATAATTTGACACCGGTTTCATCCCGTAACTCGATGACGTAATAGTGACGCCAAAAGGATGATTTGGAGCCGCTGCTGCTCATTTTGTACCAAGAAATGCCGAGGCAGTCCAGTCATTCCTTAATCTAATCTTAATAAGCTTGTACTGTATCAGGATTTCATGCCGTAACTCGATGACGTGATAAAACCGCCAAAATTAACAATTGGCGCCCCTCTCTGCTCGTCTCGTACCAAGATATGACACAGCAAACTGAAATACTCTTATTTTATTGATATGTACTTTTAATGCGCCAAATTTTTAAGCCGTAACTCGATGACGTGATTATACCGCCAAAATTAAGAATTGTTGCCCCGCTCTTTTTATCTCCTACCAAGATATGACGAGGACGGCTGAAATATTCGTATTATACTGATATGTGCCTTTAATGTGCCAAAATTTCAAGCCGTAATTTGATGATGTGATAGTACTGCCGAAATTGGGAATTGTCGCCCCGTTCTTCTCGCTTTGTACCAAGTTATGCCGAATCAGTAATTTTCTCACGTACTGTTAATAAGCCTTTCCTAAACCATTAATTCATCTTGAAAAACGATTTGAAGTACTAATATATATGGAGATGTAATGTAAAATGTGTATATATGTAGAATATGTAATTAAGTTTATAGGGTTTCAACTGTAGATTATGATGTATTTTTTTGTTATAAATTTTAGTCTACCTGGGGTTTCTACCAGGATATGCGCAAGCAGACCAAAATATTCTTAAAATATTTTATTTTACCTTTAATTTGGCACCGGTTTCATCCCGTAATTCGATGACGTGATAGTGATGTCAAAATGACGCTTTGGCGCCCTGTTGCTGCTCATATCGCACCAAGAAATGTTGAGGCAGGCCAGTCATTCCTTAATCTACTCCCAATAATCTTGTCCTACATCATGATTTCATTCTGTATCTCGATGACATAGTCATTTGTGTCGCCGCCGCACGGTCTATACTCTTTGCTGCATACTCACCTTAAAGAATGCATCTTTCTATTTCAGTTGACAAAATATTCCTAAAACATAGGCTGAATTTTATTTGAAGTGTGCAACCTTATTTAAAACTGATCAGCTTAGTTGTGATTGTGACGCATAAAATATAAAAGCGATTATTTTATTATCGTTTTATCCACCAGTATTTTGAAACAAAAACTTTGTAGTACACTTCTGAAAATTTACAAAGTTTTAAGTTATATGGAAGTTGTGGCTCTTCTGAAAATATGTAAGATAAAATTAAAATCTTTTGACGTATTTAAAAAATTCATATAAAATAAAATTTTCACGCTATCGAAATAGTTTTCATGGTGGAGCTTTGTCCTTAAAAATGTATGATGTATTAAATACGTGAATTTTCACATTGCTAACTAAGCGGAGAACAAAAACAAAGGGAAAATTTCCAAGCCGTGAAAGGAACCCAGATCCTTGGAATGCTCCAATGTTCTAACATTAGAGCTACGAGGACTACACCCAACTTTGCATCTCTTATTTACACACGTCGGCAAGGTTGTAACCACAGCACAGGATGGAAAAGTCTTCATGAACATACGACACTACGGCGAAACAGCAGACGAATAAAGCCCAGCATAGGTGAACACATATATTTATAATTTTCAATTAATTTTCAGCAGTGAAATGACGCCCGGAATTATTGAACATTAAATACGTTAATTTTCACATTGTTTACTAAGTGTGAAATGAAGAGAGTGAAAATGTCCTAGTCGAGAATTGAAACCGGATCATTGGAATAACGCTCCGATGCTCTACCAACCAGGTTCGATTCCCTTTTTGGACATTTTTCACTTTGTTGCTTATATGCTTTGTTAGCAATGTGAAAATTCACGTATTTAATATTTCAATAGTTTCGAGAGTAATTGCACAGCTGAAAATTAATTGAAAAATTAATTACAAATTATAAATGCATTAAATTAAAATGCGTATACTCATCTGTTATTTCTCGAACTACAATTTTTCGGAAGAAGAGATTGATATTTTCTCTGTTTATTTAAATCAATCTCCAAGAACTTTAAACTTTAAAGAAAGAACTTTTTACACTGGTAAATTAAGATAATTCAAATTACTTAACTAGATACATATATATTTAAAGTTACAGCACTGTTTTTAAAACACTAGGATATCTTAAAATAACACAGTTCAAAAGCGTAAGTAAATGAGTATTTGCTTAAGCTTTTGAATTGTATTTCCTGGTGCAGTAGACTCCCTCAAATCTGCACAGCTTGGGACCAGAGGTTATGCAGATTTTAGAATTTTGCGGATTTCTGGTCATTACTTTGTTAACCTTTTTAAACAGTAATTTGAATTTAATAATGCATCAAAATTATAAAGAATCAATGCAATATAGTAAAATATAAAAATAATTAAGTAAAAAAAAACTAAAATGATAAGAAGTATAATAAATAAAAAATTGACCAAATTATTAAAAGTAAAGGCAAATTAAATAATTAATAATGTATAATTAAATCTGCATAATAAAGATAAGATGCATTTCCCTTGAATTATTGAATGAAACTTGCCTCATAATGGTACCCTATTAATTCACATCAAAATATTAAAGTTAGGAAGATTTATTCTAGGTTTAGCCAGTCTTAATAACCAAAAAATCTCGATTAATACATAAAAAAAAATTTGGTAAAAAGATTGTGATTACCAAAGACATCAGCAATATCGTTATTTTTTTTTCCAGAAATAAATTGTACTTAGTTCATGTAAAATAATGAGTTCAGTTATATTATAGAGAATTAATTACATATTAAAATACAAAACGGAATGATATAAAACTAAAAAAAATATTTAATTTTGCTCCTACATCTGAACTGAAAGTTCTACCTTATAAAACTGTGTGGTCTTCAGGGTATATATATTATAGGACTAACTAATTGTAATTAATTGTAAAAAGGTATTTAAAGTGCAACACCACATTCACATATGGAAATTCTCTATTTTTCTTTTTTTGCTTGTCATTTATAATTTTTTATATATACATAAGGATATTTTTTTTACTTAGAAGACGAAAGCTAATGGGCAGTTTTGGATATATAGAAGTAGAATGCGCCACACTGTTAAAAATTTTCAACAAACTGTCCACTCATTCGACCGTTTTTATAGATAATAATTATATAACTGAAATTACAATCGACCCTATTATGATCAATAATAGAGCATAATGCCACCATGATATGGTCAAATAACCGTTATTTGCAAAGAAGATCGAGTTTTTGGATAGTTTGCTGCAGATTTTTAACATTGCACAGCATGTAAAAAGAAACGAAATTTTATACACGGTTTATTCAAAACAATCGATTGACAAATCAATTGACAATCTTGCTCCGCCCATTTTCATTGAATTGATTAGATGTGTTTGAAAATTAATAGTCGAATCCTTGTCTAGTGAAAAGCATAGGACTTTATGTTGATATTTCGCCTTTCTATGTAACCTTACTTATGGAAACGCTTACTTAGAAATTTAGATTTTAATTTTAATTAATGCCATTATATGTATAGACATGTAATTTTCTTAAATCAATTATTTTACTAGCTTATGGAATGAAAAAACTAATAATGTTTGTTTTATTGTGATAGGATAAATCTACGTAACTTCAATCGTTTGATCCTTATTTTTCGAACCGCTTCCGACCATCGGCTGCCAAGACAGAATTGAAGAGCCATTGTAGATTTAATGAGATTATCAACGTTTGCTTAATAAGTGATCAGCAGTTGTTTGGACGAAAACAGTTAAACTCTTTTTTCTTGTATTGAACTCCCAAATACATTACAGGCATAAAAGATTAAAACTCCGTGGATAATTCATTTTGATCTTAAAAAGATGAAGATAAATGGGTTACTTATGAAACTAGGAAAAGGATAAATTATGTGATTTTCACATTGTGTGTCCTTTCTGAGCAGTGTCCTTTTGTGAGCAGTGTCCTTTTCTTCCACAGTGAGCATAGGCATTGCTGAAATTTAGCAGTAATTTGCAAAATCGATGTTTAGAGTTAATGTTTTAAGCATAATGACCTGAAATATTTTTAATGTTGCTAAGAAATACGTTTATCAATTTTCGAGACTATATGAATTCCATATGACTACAGTAGAATTAATTAAAGAGCAAGATTAAACGGAATATAGAATGTATTTTAGATTAAGGGGTCTTGTAGCTTTTAAACTCGGTCAAAATCAACAAAAACATTCTATGTTTGAAATAATGTTTCTTCAAAAACTTTTTTAGGCATAAACATAAAATTCTGACTATTGATTAATAAGTTTGTGCTTTTTCATTTACTACCATTAAAAGCGACTAGCCTTTGCACTGTTGTGCATTGTTGAAATTTAAATAGCTTTTTTTTTGCTTCGTAAGCTATTGAGCGCGTGATATCGAGAGAAAATATGTATGGATTGTTATGAAATTTGGTACAGATAATAAGCACATATATGGGTAGTTATGAAATTAAGTGGAAATTTGAGTCCCAACCCACTTTTTTGTACTTTTATGCAAATAACTGTTCAACTAAACAGAAAATCTATGACGGCACATCTAAAACTTGTATTAAAAAATACTTTAGAATAAATTTGAAATTTAAAACTATTTTAATAAAATTAAAATCATACTAACTGTCACCTCCATGGTATGTAACTCCAAACCTGTTTTTACTTTACAACATGAATGTATCCCATAAAATAAACGAAATGAACCGTATAAAAAATATTAAGTTAAAGCATGGATATATTTTACTTAATTTTTAAAAGAAAATTTTGAAAATTTATATTTAAAAAGATTCAAAAAAGACATTTCAGTCCCCAGAATTTTAGCTACTTCCATGTTACTACTTCCATCAGTTATAGTTATATAAAAATCTACTAGTTGGCAGCATAATTTAGAACTTGGAATCAACACCATGGCCTCACTAATTTTGCCAGTTTTAAAAATAACAGAATTCTAATGATAAGTAGCTTTAAATTGTTTTATTTAATTTAGTATCCAAGTAGAATTATTCTCATGTTGTGCATAGTTTAGAAAATATTAAGCTCAGATATGTCAGCCCCATGAATGTCAGATCCATGCCATTGTTGTATCATGCAGATGACATTGACCCATGGATGTGACATTTATTGATGTAAACAATATTTTAAGGGTGCTTAATGTATATTTATAATTATTGAATCTATATTTTTATTTTAGGGATAATTTTATATTAATAAAATATTTTTTGAAACTGAAAATCTTTAATTCTAAAATCTTTAATTTTGTATAAGTTCGATCTATTATTTCCCCTCAGTATTTCTTTAAATACAAGTTAAATTTTTTATTTAATTAAACTTTATTTTAAAGACTCTTATTTAATTTTCTGATATCCTAAACTTAAAGAATAATAATAAAAATAGAACTAAATTTAAATTTTCTGTTTTTCTATGTTAATCAATTTGATAAATTAAAAAAAAAAACACCAAATATTTGTTTAATCTACCCTATATATATAAAATCCTAATGAAACGAATTTATGAAAAGAATATATGAAACGGCTGAAATGTATCGATTCTTTGAATCGACTGATTAAACAACTGATTTTGTTTCACGGCGATTTCTCCTAAAATATGGAATACTTTGCGATGAAATTAACACAAAAAATCCGTGGTGATCCACAGATCTCAAAACTGGTATTAGAATTTTTAAATTCGAATTAGTTTTCGAAATATTAATGTTTTTCTAATTTTAAATACATTTTTTTCTAATGATGGCAACTCAAATTTTAATCAGAACAGAATTTTTTTTTTTCATAATTCAGAAAAGGTTACTATTTTAAATTAATTTGGCGACCAGTTTGGCCTCCTTTAAATCTATGCTAAGAACAATGCTTTTCTTGTATTTCGTTATTATTTTATTAAATACAAAACTTTCATTTAAAAATGAAACATTAAAATTGATGGCTTTCACTTCTTTTAAAAAAAAAAAAAAAAGAAAAACGAAAAGAAAAATATTAGGCACAGATGTCATATATGCACCAGGGTCCCTAATTGGCGCACAAATGGCATTATTTTGATAGACATGGTAACCCGGCTATTGTTGTTATTTAATAATAAATGTTTATTTACTTTTATTTCTTTTTTAAATTTATATAAATTATTTTGTTCTATAGTTATTAATTATTTTTTTGCTATTTCCTTTTGAAAATAATAGAAAATAATTTAAAAATACGGTACAATGTAGTGGTTATTCCGTCAAACAATTTCGCAAATTATATAAATCGCCAAACCACACGCTAAATTCTACAGACTGACAAAATTTTTATTTTAAATAACGACAGAACAAATAAATTAGTATAACATTAATAAATATAGAAATAAAACGTCGAAATAAAAATCACTTGATGACGTAAACACGTGTAACTTGCTAAAAGTCAAGTGAATCTGACATTTACTATCAAGCATTATTGGCATTTAATCTTATAGTTCGCGATAGATTTTTTGTGGCGGGATAACTAAGTAGTACCAAAAATACATATGTAACTGGTATTCGAAAACGGTGTTTTTGCCAAATTTTCGTAAAAAAAAAAAAAAAAAAAAAAAAAAAAAAAAAAAACAAATCATGCCAAACATGCGACAGAACATGACAAACTTATGACATCTGGCGAAATATTAAATTATGTAACAAACCATGACATTTAATTTCAACTTCAAATCAATGTTTTAATTTACAACTCTAACAATAAAAAAAATTCTAACTGGCGAGTTGAAAAAAGATATTGGCGAGATTTGCACCCGGCTTTTTTTTCTTTCGGCACAGATGTCATATACATTGTCATATAGATGTCATATTCATTTATTTCATATTGGCGCGATTTTTTTCTGACGCCAATGTCATATATGCAACGGGTACTTAGCTGGCGCCAAAGTATCGTTATTTTTCTTGATATGGTAAGCCGGATGTTGTTGTTTATGCTGTTGATGCGTTCCCGAATTTGGCGTTGGAAAAAAAATCGCGCCAATATTGTTCCAAATGTCCAATTGTTCCAAACCTTCATATGAAAGGCGAAGGGATCAGATCGTATTTGTTTATGGCATTTGATGACTTGATTTATTATAATATATATGAAATGATTGGGGTAGAATAATATTTGGCTTATCACCTGTGCCTGGATAACATTAAAGTATCAAAATGGCACCCTGAGTATAAAAAGCAAAGTGTTCCGCCCGGAACTGTTGATGATAGTCGCATGATTTAGGCTATTGTTATAGAGATTGTTTTAAAATATCGGTTGACAAAGACTCTGAATACTTAATTCATTTTATATTAGCTTCTTTTCAAATGTTTAACTGATCCTCTTTAATCAAAAATGAAAACAACCATTGGATATCTTAACAGCAACTGATTCTCCGTTAAATTTTTGCAATCAAAGTTAAATTTTTGCAATGAAAACCCGTTTACAGGGAGATCTGCACAGCTTTTTCAGTATAATTTAATCTTCTCTAATATTTTAAAAACCCATTAGATTAGCATGTTTTTAGATTTTTAGATTCTGCGGTTTCTAAACGGGGGTTGGCGAGCGTAGCTTGCAGGGACAGAGCCTTCTAGTATTTAATATATTTAAATAATATAGCCACATTAGAGTAGTCTACAGTCGTATATTTAAAGTGCTGTATTTGCTATTTATCTATTAATCTTCTTATTTTTATCTAATTGCACGTTATTATTTTTAAATATTTGTTATTATCATAGCTCAAGCAAAAAGATTTCTACAGAGAAGAAAAGAAAACTCAAACGAGAAGCATAGCAGAAAAGACGGGATGAAATTAAAGAAAATCCAGAATTGTATGAAGAATGTAAGAAAAAAGAACACAAAAGGTATTACAAGAAGAAAAAAGAGGGAAAAATAAAAGATATTTCGCAATTGAGTGAACGACAGAAGCGTGCACAAAGAAAGAATTGGGTACAAAAGACAGGGGAAGGTCGAGAGAAGAAAGCAAATAAAGAGAAATTGCAGCAAGTTCGTTTAAATTCTACTACACTAGAAACAGATGATGATCCAGAAATTATAAATATCCTATTGCGAATGTTAAAGATGTGATAGGAAGAGCAGGTACCAGTCGGGTAAAAATGGTCGAAAAATTGTTAACAGAAACAAAACAAAGGCATACAAAAGAATAAAGTTGCTTGAAAAAGAGTTTAAAAATGTTATGAAAAGTTGAAATATAAAAGAGAAAAATATTATTATAAGAAAAGATATCAACTCATCATAAGTAGAAGAAAACATTTAAACAGTCCAAAAGAGAAGGTACGGAAAATATTGAAAGGTGAAAGTGTTTCTCCTAAAGTCAGAAAAAACCTGGAATTCAGATCACCATTGACCACTCAAATTGAGAAAAATTCTGAAAAAAAAATCAGAAGTCTCACAAGTCAAAGCAAGCCTTTGGACTTGTCCTTTCTGAAAAAATAATATAGAAGTACGGCAGTATGCACAAGATTTCAGTTAGGTCCTGTTAATCTGTATTTAGCAAATGTGAGCCCAGTTGAAGATTACGTAGAAATTAAATTTATGCAAAGATGTTCGGGATCCAAGAACAAATTTGTTTTCAGTAAAGAGCAAGGAGCAATGATAAGATATAAAAAATAAATTTGTGTGGTTGAAACAGCCGAAAGTGAACAATCGGTTACAATATATCTTTGATTTAATTCCTCAAAACTACAATATTATTTAATAAAAATTAAGTTTGAGCTTTGTTCTTTTTTAACATATTGCTCAAGGGCAGTGTTCTTTACCTCTATTGTAATCCGGTCTTTGTTTTGATGTGTTATTTGACTTTCTGTGTTTCATTGAAATAACATATTATACCTCTTAAACAATAAAACAACCTAATATCGCAACCATAAATGTTTTCAAATCTCGTAAATGGACAATAAAACGTATATTCATCATTACTATTGAAGGTTGTCACCTCTATGGAATAATGTGTCACCTCCATGTTTATATGAAAAATAAATTTAATTTTAAATTTAACAAAATTTAACCTTGACCTCTAATAATGATTTATTTACCTCTAAAACCTTAAGAAATTGTTGAAAACAACTTAAACGCGTCAGTTTGAACTTTTATTTTTTACAAAAATACCAAAGTAAAATTTCCACTTAATTTCAGAACTGGCCATGTATCAGTAAATTTTTAAACATAATAAATCTTCCAAATTCTTACAAACTTAAACATTTAAAGAAGTATTCCACGATTCTTTCAAATTGTATTTCACTTTAAACTAAGAATATCCTGAATTACAAATTGTTTCTTTTCGATCTATTGATAGTAGTCTATAAATTTGTTAAAATTCTTGTAATAACAACATAATAAAAACTTGTTTAAACACTCCACTTACACTTTATTTTAATCATACTTTCCGTAATTACATTAGTTAGCCCCATTTACTGTGCTCTAATTTGTCTTCCCTTATTGAAGAATTGAAACAGATTCCTGTTACTAAATATTTAAATTTAAACATTTATAAGAGGACGTTTTGTACATTATAAATGCTTAGATACTTTTAAAATATTCAAACGAACTGCATTTTAGTAACGTCTTAAGCAAATGAGCTTTCTGCGTCTCATATAACATATTGCATTTTAAAAATAGTAAACTATTTTATCTAGAGAATAGTCTGTCTAAAGAATTTGGTTTCTTTAAATTTCACAAATGCTAAAAAGTCGTGTGTTGAATCTTTTTTAGAATGCAATAGAAATAATTTAATACCGAGTTACAACAAACTGCATTTCTAAATTTTAAGTAAATCAAAGCAATGTATCTAGCGTCAGACGTCATGCATTTTAAGATAAAACTATTTCGTGACAATTGTTTTTATATGTGTTAAAATAATACAGTTTTTTTAAAACTTACATTCGCTTCGTAAGATTTTAATGTAGCCTTTCTCAATTTCCTTACATTCTTATTAAACTTGTTGAAATGTGTATAAATTTGATGGACAGAGTTTGCTAAATGAGTGTATGTTAGATGTATGAATATTATTCAAGATTATTTTTATTGTTAAATACACTGTAAAAAAACCACTGTAGATTTTCCAGAACAAACTCGATCACAGTGAATGTGCTGTATCTTTCTTTTGTTTCTTGACTATATAAACATGGAAAATACAGTAGTTGCGTAAAATTAACAGCACAATGTGCTGGCGTCCGAATTGCCAGAACAATGTGCTGTTAATTTTACGCAACTACTGTATTTTCCATGTTTATATAGTCAAGAAACCAAAGAAAGATACAGCACACTCACTGTGGGCACCAAGGGGGAAGGGACTTAAGTGGTATGTACTTTGGTATAAAGACACTTTATAGTAATTTTTAAAGTAATTAGAGGACGCTAGAATGATGGTAAAGAAATTTGCAAGGAATTCAGATCATTTTTAAAGAATCAAGGGCTCCAAGAAGGCGATTAATATTCAAAATTGATGGTAGTTGAAGTCTGATTTTTTTTTTGTTCATGTAGCAGCTGGAGCACTTAATAAGTTAGGGAAAAAGCAAGTGAATCTGACTATTTTTAAGGGAATTATAATAGGAGGCTCCAAAAGGACCAACTGATAGTTTAGAACAGGGCCCTAACTCGAAAACATGTTTAAATGTTTTAGTACTTAGCGTTTTAGATCTTCATTTAGTCAAAATTAAGCATAGGGTATGAATTAATCATTAGATTAATATTTTAAAGAAATGCACACAAACTGGGGTAAATGCTTAAAAAGGGCCCTTTTATTTCAATCAGCAAGTTTTTTTTTTGTTTGTTTTACACGTTAAAAAACAAAAATAGAAACATAATCGGAAGAAGACTGTGAGAGATAGTCGTAAAGAATTTGACAAAAATACTTATTTATTAAAAATTGCGTATTTTTTCTGTGCATAAGAAATGTTATTGATCAATACAAATTATTAAAATAATATTCTTACTACTTAATAATTGTCATTAGCACTATTTGTGTGATCTTTTGAAGAAAAACTTAGGTAGCCGGTATTTAGACCCCATTTTAAAAACCCAAAATTTGAAGGCTTTCGGAATTTTGCTTTTTATAATAGAAAACGCCTTTTAAACTGTTTTTTTTCTCTGCACAGGTGTAAGGCGTGTCAAGGTACCCTGCTGTCACTTTTTATTTTGTTAATTTTGAAAATTGTATGATCTAGATTGAAAACAAAAGTGGTAGCTGGTATTTGGACCTTTTCCTCTACATCTTTTAATCTATCTCAACTTTCAATCTACTTTTTCAAATATTGAAATGTTTTACTGTTGCACTTTCAGAGGCACATCGCCTATTTTGGCGAACGTTAATCAACGCATCATAAAATTCCTCATTGTTTCAACTCGTATACAATTGTACGAGTTACAGAGAACATTTGACGATTTTATAACCTATGACAAACTACATGGAAAAATGCCTTAAAATGAATGAATGAATTTATTGTTAAGTTCTAAAAATATTAAAATCTTGTATTTTTATCGGAGATCCAGCTTCGAGCCTATTTATAGTACTTTTTTATAGTTTGAACCCATCAAGAAGTGGGTTAAAAATTTATTACAAAATTTTATCTTTACATACAAACACCATGTTGAGTTAAATTTAAAAAAAAGTAAAAAATAAAGCGCAGTCATGAATCGATTGTCATTTGAGAAGAAAATTCTTTTAAAAAAAGAAAAGAAAAGAAAAAAGATAGGTTGATAGAAGAAAAAATTGAAAACTAAATCCATACATTTTTCATTCAACAGATAGAAATGGAGACATGTTTAAAGTTTGAATCATTATGAGATTATGAATTTCTTAGATGTAGATAGATATACTTACATCATACATTTTTTTCAATTTATGAGTATATTTTTTTCCTGTTTTATCCTTTAACCCTTTCAGGGGCGATAGGATATATTATATCCAATGTACGATTAATGAAGATTTACACCAGAAATTATTTTTTTAATTTTACTTTTCTAACTTTGGTGGAAAAAAGACATAAAATTGCTTTTTCTTAATTTGTAATATTTTTTTTAAGATTCCGGTATGAAATTCGGCATTTCTGAAACACAATTACTTGCCCCTCAAAGGGTTAACACTCTCCCGACATGCAGAATATATACATGAATGTCAGGAATGGAAATCCTTAAGTTTTGACAAAAGTATTTTTGCTAACAAAATTTCGCTTGATCTAATCATAGAATTTCAGCAATTAAATAATACAAAACAATTATTTAAAATATGTGGTGGAATAAAAAAAAAGCGCAATTTACGCTCCTAACGAAGGAGCTAATTTTTTAAACATTAATTTTTTCAGATAAGCATATATAGTAAATTTTGTTATAACTTTTCATTTTTTTTTAATATGGAAATATACGATAACAAAAGAAATAATATTATATCGTTATTATTAATACACATTATCATTACCCAATTAACTCTCACGACGAACATTTTACCTTTTCCATAAATTGTCAACCACAATGGAAGTCTTTCTCATTGTTACCCACAAATCATTTTCATTTAAGTATTATGTCGCTTTGTATTTATAATGCATTCTATTCATAGTCATAAATGGAAACAGACAAAGCGATCGTTGAATAAACTTCTGAAAATACAATGAAGTTTACCTTATACGCATCCCAAATCATTTCATATCAAATACTTCTTCTGTTCATCTCATTTATCTCTCGATTTTTCAAAACCTTCCTTATTCAAACATTGCTACACTTCGACATACAATTTTGGATTCAAGAATAAAATTTAAGATGATAAGAACTACCTAGTTAGTCAAAATCTTCTCTAGGTGCAAGTGTTATAATGGGAGCACGCTTGTTACGTCGGTGTTTCCAAATTAACTGCTGATCATTGACACGCATGCTAATACGTGGTATGGGAATAAATAAAATTTACCTGAAGATATATTCCTTTATCTGTTACTGATATTGAATTTTAATTCATTTATTTTGATGATCGTATACAATTGTATGAGTTACAGAAAACTTTTGACGATTTATCATCTGTGGCGAATTAACGGAAAAATGCCTTAAAATGAATCAATTAATGTATTGTTAAGTTCTAAAAATGCCTGAAGATATATTCCCTTATCTGCTACTGATTGTGACCTTTAATTCATTTATTTTGATGACCTTTTTTTAAATGTTTATTCAACTAATTCAATAATTTAGGAATTAGTGGTCCAATAAAACTTATATTAAAAATCTTTATTATATTATATTTTGCATTATGTTATATCTTATTTGTATAACTAATAATATTCATATTCATATGGAATTTAAATTCTTTGTTAAAAATACACACGTTTATGTGCTTATGTAATGTTTTCTATATGCATGTACATTTGTACGAATCAGTGTATATGTGTGTGTGTCAATGCATGCGTATGAGTACACATATGTTTGTGTATGCACTTGCATATGCATCTACACGTGCATGGGAACTCTTCCATTTTAGATGTTCTAGTGTTTTAAAATTCCTACTATAACTTTAAATACATAATTATCTATAATAATTAATTATTAAGTTATATAATAAATTAAGTTAAATAATTTGACTTATCTTAATTTACAAATGCTAAAAGTTCCTTCTTTAAAGTTTAAAGAAGATGGAGATTGATTTAAAGAAATAGAGAACATCTTAACACGCTTAATTCTCGTCCCCGTGATATTCACGGGCTATGTCTTTTATTCTTGTTTGATTCCCACCAGTTTTATAAAATAGTGTAACTGACGTTACTATATCATTTTACCTGTTATTAAATAAAGTTAATATTTATTTTTCAAAAAAGTGGTGCCATTAAACAATTTGAATTTTTAAACCATAATTTAATGCGACCGTTAATGGGTTAATGTCCTCTTCCGACAAACTGCACTTCGAGAAATGAATCAGATGAGTACACGCATTTTCATTTAATACATTTATGAATTTTAATTCTTTTTTCAATTGTCCGAAATTTTTGAATATTAAATGCGTGAATTTCACATTGCTATCTAAGCGTAATTCAACAAAGTGAAAAATGTTCAAGCCGAGAATCGAACCCGGATCGTTGGATTATAGAAGACTCGGAGCGTAATTCCAAGGATCTGGTTTAGATACCCGGCTTGAACTTTTTTCACTCTGTTGGTTTTACGCTTTGTTAGCAACGTAAAAATTCACATATTTAATATTTATTTTAATACATCATGCCTTTTTAAGAACAAAGCTCCAACATGAAAACTATTTCGAAGCACATTGATTCCTTGAATTTTTCAAATAAGTCAAAAGATTTTAATGTTGCCTAACATGTTTAAGAAGAGATTAACATATTAAAACGTCTGTAAGGGAAACGATGCCACTGTCGACTATTATTTTATTTTGTTTTCCGCCACTACTTCTATGTAAATTAATCTATTTTGTAAATTTTCCGAAGTGTGCTATAAAGTCTTTCATTTGATAATTGTTGTGAACTAAATAATAATTAAATAGTCACTTTTATAATTTATGCGTCACAATCACAGCTAAGCTAAGCGAGATTTGAAATGAAATTCGGTATATGTTTTAGGAATATCTTGACAACTAAGATACATTCTGTAAGATAAGTAAACAGCAAAATGAAGTTTTAAAAAATTAATTTTATGATGAGAAATTTTAAAAATATAAGTTCATTCTAAGCATATAATGTATTATAGTATATTCTTAAGAATGATTTTTTTTTACATTTTCTTAAAATCTATTCATTTAGATTCCAGTTTTCTTCTTGAATGGTATTTTTTGACACTCCAAATTTGGATGCAATTTTTCCCTCTGAAATATTTTTTTTCTGGATGCCATGCTTAGAATGATTCTGTCATCACGCATGGATATAATTCTTTGTCGAACAGGTCTTTTCTTACTACACCAGTTGTCGCTAATCATCATTATGCAAAATTCTGTAAACCTTTTTAAAGTTCTCTTTAAAATCTTGGCTATCTCTTTTTGAAGACAAATCTTTCATTATCTCCTCTTTCGAAATTTCTTTATTTCTAGGCATGTTGTCAAATTTATAAAAAAGATTGGTTAGTCAATCGAAAAAAAGCCGAAAAATCTTTCCAAGCCAATAAAAGTCAGATCAGCAGACGATACATACATTCAAGAAATGTGAATAAATAATCGTCTGCTGAAAAAAAAAAAAATCAGCAGACGGTACATATAATATTTCTAAGTAAAGGCAGACGATGTCTATATTTATGGGACAGGCGATAATATATATATTTTTTTAATTTCATAGTTTTTACGTATTTTCTATTTTTCTTACAATAAATCTGAAAAAATCAATTAAAAGAATGTATCTGAATCATTTCTGAAAATACATGAAAGATAATTTAGCTTGAGATGTCATTTTTTACCTTTGTCTATATATTTTGGATACATTGTAGATTACATTTAAGTATTTTTCTTCTATTTTCTATTTATAAAATTTTAATATTGATATATTTTTTAAAGTATACAATGTTCTAATAAATAGATCACCTAATTTACAAGAAAATCACTTACAACAGTTAGTTTCACTGCCACCAAAATTCAGTATTAGATATATTTGAAAAATGGATAAAAATGGATTCAACAGTTTAAGACATCTGCAAATCAATAGCGGGCAAAAAAAAAAAAAAAAAAAAAAAAAAAAAAAAAAAAAAAAAAAAGAAAAAAAAGAACGCGGATAGAAGATACCCAAATAATCGGTTCAATGACATCGTTGCAATTTATAAAGATAAATTAGATACGACGTCAGAATATAATGAAGGAGAATTAGTTTTTCCGGAACTAAGGTTTAAAATATCTTCTCGAGATTATTCTAACATATCATATTAGGTACAAAAAGTTGATATTAGATAATTACACTTCTGTTTTTGTAATCTTTTTACTAAAATAACTGGAGTAAATATTTTCGAAGAATCATAAAATTCGATTTCTATTTACGTCACAGACTTATTTATAAAAATGTATTAATCTCGCCAGATCAGTAAATATGATCTTACAGTATAACTGGAAGAACGTATTTAGTCTCATAATAAAGTTATAAAAGAATAACTTATTTTTAAGTAATGTACCAGTTTGCATTTACCTGTAAGAACTATATCAGATGTAAATTTCCAACTGGGCAAAAAATGTCCGGACCAGGATTCGAATCAGGGATCTCTTGGCTGAAGCCGTCAATGCTCTACCATCTGACCTATCCCGGACGAATCTGATGGAACTTTTTCACTCATCTAATAAAGAATCTGATGGAACTTTTTCACTCATCTTTCACTCATCCGTTGCTTTTAAGGAAATTATCTATTTAATACACTTTGATATTTTTCTCAGGATGTATGTGCTACATTTGGGATAACATTCACATAATTTAATCGTTTGATCTAAATACGTAAAAAAAAGTCTTATACACATTTGTAGACAAGTAGCAAACATTTTCTAAAAGTTTCAACGAAAGTATAAGAGGAATTGCGAGGATTACTTCATTTTTTAACAGGCAACACTGTAATATAAAACATTTTAAAATTCACTAACACTAACTACACATAGTCTATTAGTATTACCAAAAAATAACACAGAAGAGGAAAATAAAAAAAGATTCCTCTTTTATGATATAATGAAGTTATTATTTCAAAGCTTAGAATCAAAAGATTTCATGTTGAATTAATACACATATTTTTTTGCTTAATATGTTTCTGTATTTTTTTCATTTTTTACTTATTTTGCATAATTTTTAAATTTTTATAACTTCATAATATGATTATGACGTATATAGCATAATCATCTCAACAGAGTAAATCGCAGGTAATGGAATAGGATAGCTCTGTTGACAGATCATTGGCAGCTCCAGACTACAGGTCTTGATTCGAATACTGGGCAGGACACATTTTTACCCCGTTGGAAAATTACAACTCGTGTGATATTATATATCTTTTTATGAGCTTCGGAATGTTTAGTATGAGCTATTTTAGAATCTCGTCTTCATACGAATTCCCTTTGTAGATGGTAATTTGTGTACTCTTTATTATTTATTTAAATTTTACATAGTTAACGTGATAATTAATGTTTAGTAAATATTTTACCTAACGCAGTGGTTTCCAATATTTCATCGACCATACCCCGCAAAAGCATCAGTAAAGTCACTATGCTCCACCCCCATTAATCTGTAAATTATGTCTGTCAAATATTTATATAATATCTACTCATTTCCTTTTTAAGTTTTATAAGTTTTATATAGTTGGTGGTATCTCGTTGAGATATTTCATACATTTTTAAAATTAAATATATTTGAGACATTTAAATAAAAGACATTTATACTATTAAGTACTATCACATGTAAACAAATCTTCGAGTGACATATAGCAGAACAATCAGAAGTAGAAAGATCTTTAAATAAGCAATAGAAAGCGTTACGAAAATTTGAAAAATACCGTTCCAGAAAAGTTATAATGAAATTTCATATTAAATAATGACAAACGTAAAAAAACGTTATTTGTATAATTATTCTGGTGCTAAATGTATTTTAAGTGTTCCTTGGGAATATTTTTAAAATTCAACAGAAAAACAGATTTTTAAAATTTTGTTTGTATTCCACAGATGAAACCGAAAACGAATGAGTGAGCCACAAATTTTGAATCGCCACCCTAGGAAGTGAAATTGTCCTCCAAATTTTATATTAACAAAATATGTTTCATCTTTTCAGAAAGATTATTATGAGTTATTATACGTTTAAGGAAAAATATGCAACTGCGAACTCGTTTCACCCACAAAAAATCAACATGCTAGGAAGCAAAAAAAAAATACCATTTCTTCAAATCATTATCGACCTGGTTCAATAACGTATTTGGCCATTAATAAAAATTACACCTAACTTCAAGATGTAATGAGGAAGAATTTGCTTATCCGGAACATGAAATAACTTCCAATTATTTTTGTTAGATTTCATATGAAATATTACCTATTGCAATCTCCCATATGTTGGATTGTTGTCCCTTATGTTGAAATTCATTTTTGCTCTCAAATGCATCCAAATGGCAAGTTCTCTTATTCAGAAACTATATAATGTAACGTAATGGTCTTCTTTTTATAGTGGCAGAATATATTTTAAAAGAATAATGTCAAAGTGGGCAATTTGAGCCGAATTTCCCGAAGCGATTGTGTTCGAAACGAAAAATATTGACATACTGATAAAATAATTGCTTATAAATAAAGTTCGAATTAATTGAACGAAAAATAACAAAAAAAGTAAAAAAAAAAATCATGCGCTAAGCATAGATTATGAAACACTTTCCAACATTTCCTGAGAGCTGTAACAAAACTTCGTTATTTAGGGAAATAAGGTGTATAAGAGAACTAAGTAAACATTTTAGAAAACGCATAAAACATTTGAAAAACTGATTCCAGCAGTTACCATCCATAGCAAATATGTATTCCAATTCTTTTGAACAGCTCTGTATTTGATCTGTAGGTTGATATATATGCTATATAATGGGGAAATTTAGTTTAGCAAGAAAACGAATAACAGGTTGAAATTTCTCTTTCAGCAATTTATACTAATAGATGGAAACATACTTGTATACTTTTGTACAACCTTGTAGTTAACCTAGTACTGTTATTACACGCCACTATTTAGCTAAAGTTTAATTCAAAGTAAAACACTCTTAAAACTACTGGAATCACATTTCCAGAAATTATCATTTATAGACGGCCATGTATCCAATTCTTTGCGTGACCCTGTATATAATTTTATCTATGTTTCATAATTTTATCTACAAATATTCCTTATTAAACAAAATGCAGTTCAGTGTAAAAATGCATAACTAATTTAAAAACCATCTTTAAGCAATTTACAATCATACACAGCAACTATTACGAATTCTTTTGTGTAGCCCCGTATATGAATTACAGCATTTATTCACACCATATTCAATGCATAAATATAGTGAACCATAAAAGCGCATAACATAATTAAAAATGCATTTCCAGCAATCATCGCTAACGTACAGTACTTCGGATACAATATACAAAAAAATACGAAACTAATAAATTTTAGAAAATATGTTGCTCAAAAGTGTAGACTTATGAATAAGAAAATTAATAAAACGTGTTTGTTATTCTGAAGCGCATTTAGAAGATTTCATTCAGTCAGTAGATTTATTCTGCTATAAAACATTTTCATAACATATCTATAAAACTTTTGATAATATAGATGGTGTTCCAGCTAATTTTCTAAACAGCTACTGAGCCAGCGCATGCTTTGTTTGAATTGTCCACTTCTGAACTGAACCGAAGTAATATTTTGTTGATGTTAGAATTCTTTAGCTGTACTGTGTCGAATGGCGCTTAATAGAATTTTTATGTTCTTTTTATCATTAAATGTTTTTGCCGTAAAAACTGTTGATTATTTGTCGAATTAGAAAACACTTAACCTACCAGATGTTAGGTTTGATTTGAAATAAATATTTAGATTAAGTCGATTAGATATAACATTTTGGTGCATCGGCCAGGAAGTTTCGATGTGGAAAAGATTATTGCGCAATATAATGAAAGTTTGTTTCGATTCGACAACAAGTTGGTGAGTTGATTTTGTTATATTTTATTTTATTGAAAATGAATGAAAATAAAAAACGAAAGAAGCGTGATACGCATCGAAATATATTGAATAAACGGAACAGTATTTAGCTAGTACTAAATATTCTGTAGAAAGTTTAAAAAATTAGTCGATAAATTAAACGTTAAATTTAAGACTATTAAGGATTTAGATAATACCATTTTAAGCCTAATATATGCAAAAATGTGGAAAATGAAATCCTGAATTTTGATGAATATGACGAGAAAATAATATCTTACTGATGTAAATTAAACTTTAAAATTAAGAATTTGAATTCTAATAAAAATATTACTAATAGTAATAATATTCATTCGGTATGGGCATGTCATGCTGCTACCAAACTGAAAAGAATAAAATTGCCAAAGCTGCAAATAACACGATTTTTGGGGGAACAGGATATTTTTTTAGAATTTTGGAACCAGTTTGAATTGGCAATAGGTAAAAATGCGAGTCTAACTGAAATATAAAAAATTACCTATTTAAAAATTTTGGTCTCAGGAGCGGCTGCAAACAGGATTAGTGGTTTTGGATTGAATGAAAATAATTATGCTTCTGTCGTATCGCTTTTGAAAGAAAGGTATGATCCATGATTTAGATGCTAAGAAAGCATTTTCTAATGATAATAAAATTAAATATATACCAAAATTTACAGATAAGCAATAGAAATGTAAGCCAAGATATCAATATAATATGAAAGGATATAAATGAAATATTGTTTCAGCTACTGAATTAATGACTTCTGTAAATAAGAATTCGTGTTTATTCTGTAATAGTATTGATCACAATAGTGAAATGTATAATTATTTAACGATAGATAAGAAGAAAGAAATATTTTTAAAAAGCAGGGAAGATGTTTTTTATGCTTACAGTGTAAAAACAGAATGAAAGACTGTGAAAAAACCAAAATGTGTGATATTTGTGGTAAAAAACACAATATTGCTATTTGTATTCAATTTGAAAATGATTCCAATATAAATGTTGATAAAAATGTCGTATCTATTTCTCCTTGTGATAAAAATTCCTCTAGTAGTGTACAGAATGAAAACACGCATTGCAACATATTTTTCAGACTTGTTCTGTTATAATAAAAGATCCTAAAAATAATAAAAATGAACCAATTCGTCTGCTATTGAACAATGATAGCATGAGAATATTCATAATTCGCGACATTTCACAAAAGTTAAAATTTCCGGCTATTAAAAAAGAAACTTTATCCGTTTATGCTTTTGGAGCCGAAAAGGCAACTGAGAAAACGTACAAAGTAGTAAAGATAAAACTATAGGGAAAAAAGGTAAAAAGGAAAATAGAGATCAACCTTCTTTACTTATCGAAGTTGCAACAGATCAAATATCAGCTGCTTGCTTACCCACTCCTGATAAATTAATTAGGATAACACATAATATGTTTAAATATGTTTATAACTAGCTGATAGTTATGAGTATAGCGGTTAAAAAAAATGCAGCTTTAATCGGCACTGATAATTATTATAATATTGTAACTGGTGGAATTAAAAGGCTAAAGAATAATTTCGTAGCTACTGAAACCGTTTTTGGCTGTTGTTTACAGGGTTATTTGGGATCAGCCAATGAACTGTTCAGCATGCAAATTATAGTTGAAGGAAAGATATATCTAATCAAATCATAATTTTTTGGCATTGTGAAAGTTTATGAATCCAAAAGTCAAAATATTAGTAATGTGTGCGACGACATTATGGATGAATTTCAGTTTGACATTGTTTTTAAAGATAATCGATACAAAGAGAAATTTCCATGAAAAATAAATTTGAAAATGTCTCTTAATAACAAGCGCAAATTCGCACACAGAAGAATTTTGAAATTGAGAACAAACGTTAGAAATGACCCTGTGTTATTCTTAGAATATAAGGTTATTTTAGATAGTTATTTAGCAGAGCATATTATCGAAACTGTTGACAACACATCTGACGTAAACACATCTTACTTACCCCATAGAGTGGCAATTCCTGAAGATACGTCTACTACTGAAGTGAGACTTGTCTTTGATACAAGCGCCCACGCTAAAGGTGAACTGTCTCTAAATGATTGTTTATATACTGTATTGAATTTTATCCCCGAATTGTTCAGCCGTTTAATCAAATTCAGAATCTTTCCAGTAGAAATTACCGCGGACATGCAACAGGCGATTTTAGAGATCGAGATTGATGGGCCAGACAGGGGTTTCATAAGATTTTTTTGAGATGTTGAGCCATTGGTTGATGAACCAGGTAAGAATTTAAAGTTTTCAGACTAAAGAGAGTTATTTTCGGTGAGAAATCAAGTTCCTTTCTTATGGCTGCTACTATCAAGCATCACCTTCAAAGGTATGTAGAAATATTTCCTGAATCTTTTGAAATCTTAAATTCATCATTATATATTGATGATTTTATTACAAGTCAACCAAATGTTGATTACGCATTTGAAATTTGGAAGGAAGCATAGGAAATATTTCAAGATGATGCTAGTATGACGTTTTGGAAATAGAAAACCAACACGTATGAATTACGTGAGAAATGTAAAGAACATGGTTTACACGTTGATGAAATAACTGATAACTCTTATTAATCAGCATTTGATACCTTCGAAGGCTTTAGGGGTTGCTTGGGACCCAAATAGTGACATGTTTTTATTTAAAATTCACATCTAGAAAATTCCCTTTCGAATAAACTTAGTACTAAACGTTATTTATTTGAAACTGTTGGTCGCATTTTCGGCAAGGTTGATTTTAAATGTCCTTATAGCATTAGAATTAAGTGTTTAATTCAGGAAATTTGGTGTTTAGAGCTTCATTGGGATGAAAACCATGATGATGACGGCATATGGTACGGTAGTGTACATTAGAGTAGTGTTAAATAATAAGACCATTGTTACCAGTTTTGTGGCAGCAAAAAGTCGAGTCTCTCCTTTAAAAACTTTTTTTGTACTTCGGCTTGAACTATTAGGACCGCTTTTGTCTCACAGACTTTGCAATAAAATTGCTAAAACTTTAGCTTTTCCTGCAAATCGCTACTTTTGGACTGACTCTACTATTACTTTCTTTTGGATTAGAGGAGAGTTACAAAGATTTAAAATATTTGTCAGAAACCGGATAAAGAAAATCAGAAATCTTCGTGATCCATTAAATTCCTTTCACTGTCCTGGAAAAGAGAATCCTCCTGATCTAGTTTCTAGAGGTTTGAAAGTTTAAGAGTATAAAAATAAACATCTTTGGTGGGAAGTCCCCAATGGTTAAAGCAAGACAGATATCTTTGGCTAAAATTTGACAATACGTTGGATAAATTAAGTATTTCTGAAGTTAAAGATAAGTTAGAACTAAAGAAAAACACTGTTGTAAAATCAACTATTGTAAATTAAAATCAGTTAAATGTTGATTTGATTAATCGATAATCTTCTTTTATAAAATTAATAAGAATTACTGCATCGTGTTTAAGATTTCTGAAAAACTGTAAATTGAAATCAGGAATTAGAAATATGATTATTTAGATACTTCTGAGTTACAGAATGTGATCAAGAAGCTGATAAAGATTGTTCAAAATTCGGCATTTCAAACTGAAATTCGATGTTTAAAGGAATAACATCCTCTCCCAAACAACAGTAAGATCTTGAACTTGAATGTATTTCTAGATGCAGATGGACTGTTAAGGGTCAGTGGAAGACTGAAATTTTCTAATTTATCAGAATGGCAAAAACACCAAATACTTTTACCAAAGTCTCACTATTTCACTGAACTCTTAATTGTATATTATCATAAAATCCTACATTCAGGTACTCAGACAAATCTATCTTTTTTAAGTCAATTTTATTGTATATCACCTGGTCAAGGTCTAGTAAAGAATGTTATAAATAGGTATGTGACTTGTTTTTGAACAAAATATCAAACTCTTCAACAATTGATGGATGACCTGCCCCGTCATAGAATTGTACCATCTAGACAGTTTGAAAAAACAGGTGTTGATCTGGCAGGTCCTATTATAACAAAACCTATCTTAAAACGATCAAAGATAATCCTAAAAACATTCATTGTTATATTTATTTCTTTTTCTACCAAAGCCATTCATCTAGATATTGTTTCGGACTTGACTACAGAAGCATTTTTAGCTCGTATGAGAAGTTTCATTGCTCGACGATCTAAAACCTGTGTCATATAATGCCACAAATTCAATCCACAATATAATGCCACAAAACAATCACATGGAGTGATAATGCCACAAATTTTAAGGGTACTTGTGCTCTTTTGGATTCCTTCTATCAAATTTGCGCTTCGGAAGAAATTCAGCGATTTAGTGCTGAAGAACGCATGCAGTGGCATTTCATACTTTCAATTTGTCATTTTTAATTTGTCTCACTCATAGTGGAACTCGTGCGGATGAGAACTGCTAAGTTCTCGAAAGTATATTTGCCATAATATCGACAAAAGCGTTTGTCTAAACACATTTAGAGCATCGTGTCTCGCCACTTACATATAGAGGCTTCCTAGTAATTACTCTTTTTTCGAGCCTCCTGAGTTCCGAAATTTGGACTTGCAACTTGTTTGGTTTACAAAACACTTCTGTTTGAAAATTCAGTTTCTGCGTAAGTCGTCATTCTCTTATTAATGAACCTTACTATGTGACCTCTGTATTAGGGTGCATGCTCAAAATGTGCTTAGACATACGCACTTGTCGAACCTATGGGCAAAACTGCATTCCAGAACTTGCAGATACTTGACAGGACGAACTCCATTATGCGGGAAAACAAATTAACAATCATTAGCTTGGTGCTTTGAGCAGGTTCGCCAAGATCCTACGCGATTCGCTTTTGTTGAGTATTGTTTCAATTAATCAACTTTTATATTCCCCTCTCATACCCAGGAACGGCAGACCTTTATTCTATAATAAAGCTCAGTTATAGCGCCTAGAATATATAGTGTCAAAATCGGCTGTCCCTGTATTATTTAAAAATCGCTAAAATATTGTATCGCTTAGCTGTGCAACGATGCTGCTGAAATATAAAGATCTCAGCGACATCTGCAGGATATTTTCTACAACTGCATGTTATGGCTAGTCTATACATTGTAATACGAAAATCCCGCATATGACGCTGCGATCGACACTTGGGATTTTAGCAGTATCGTCGCACATTTAAGGGATACAAATTTTTAGCATTGTTTGCATAGCATATTTCCACACTAGGTATTCTAGACGCTGTAGCTCAGTGGTAGAACGTACTTACTTAGAGAGACTAATTTTAATCAGGGTGCCTTAATAAGATAGTGGTGATTGAATATTTGATTGATTTTAGGCAAAAAACGAAAAGCCAAGCATCTTGCAAAGCCTGTCATTGTGGCAAAACTAATTTTTGTTGAACTGCCTCATTCATCCAGGCAATGTCGCACCGTTTTAAAATGTTAGTTATAATAGTTTTTACTAAACGTTTAGACTGAGCACGCGTTCTATGACTATGTCACCATTTTCATATAGGGGCATTCTAGTTTCAGCCCTCTAATCGATGTCAAATATCTCTCAGTTGTGAAATTTACAGTTGTCATAGTTTGGACAAAAACAAATCCGAGTGTACGGCTACTGCGTAAATAGCCATTCTCTTATATATGCACCTTATGGTGCTTCTAAATCAGAGCGCATTCTCGGATTGTGCATAGACAAGCACGTTTGTCAACACTATAAAATCAATATTCCTAGACTTTGTGTTACTCGCCTGGACGAGTTCGACTACACGAGTGAGACATTTAACTTGCATTAGTAGGGCGAAAATGACAGGCTCGCCACAGAATCGTTTCAACTAAATATATTTTATATTGCGTGTGTTTCGAGTCTCATATCGATCTTATATCAAAATTTTGATGGAGGACAATAAACATTAGTTTCGTGACAATGGAAGGCTGGTGAAAGACCTAGCGCTTCGTTTTTGTCTAAAATAGTCTCAACCAATCAACTATTAAATCTGGCATGTCATTACTCTCATATTGGCGCAGCACGGTTTTTTTCTTTGGTATTAGTACAGCTATAGCGCCTAGAATATATAGTGTGGAAATCGGCTATCCCTGTAATACTTAAAAAGAAGCGCTAAAATATTGTATCCCTTAAATGCGCAATGACACTGCTGCAATATGCAGAGCGCAGCGACATCTGCAGAATATTTTCTACAACTGCAAGAAATTGCTAGTCTATACAATGTAATACTAGTAATATGAAAATCCCGCAGATGTCGCTGCGATCGACACTTGAAATTTTAGTAGTATCGTCGCACATTTAAGGGATACATATATTTAGCACTGTTTGGATAGCATATTTCCACACTAGGTATTCTAGGCGCTGTAGTACAGTTACAGCGTCTAGAATATGTAGTGTGGAAATCGGCTATCCCAGTAATATTTAAAAAAAGTGCTAAAATATTGGATCCCTTAAATGTCAAACGATGCTGAAATCCAATGAGTCGATCACAGCGACATCTGCAGGATATTATCTAAAACTCAAACACGATTTAGTATTGATGTTGTAATAATACGAAGTTTACTTTGAAATTTAAAATTACATCGCATATGTCGCTGTGATCGTTTCCCTGCAAACCGGCATCATTGCACATTTACGGGATACAACTTTTTAGCGCTGTTTGGATGGCAGATTTCCACACTATAAATTCTAGACTACAGCGTCTAGAATACCTAGTATGGAAATATGCTATCCAAACAGTGCTAAAAATTTGTATCCCTTAAATGTGCGACGATACTGCTAAAATCTCAAATGTCGATCGCAGCGAAATCTGCGAGATTTTCGTATTACTAATATTACATTGTACAGAATGTCAATTTCTTGCTGTTGTAGAAAATATCCTGCAGATGTCGCTGCGATCTGCATATTGCAGCAGCATCATTGCACATTTAAGGGATACAATATTTTAGCGTTTTTTAAGTATTACAGGGATAGCCGATTTCCACACTGTGTATTCTAGTCGCTATATTCTAGACGCTGTAGTACAGTTACAGCGTCTAGAATACATAGTGTGGAAATATGCTATCCAAACAAATCTAAAAATTTTTATCCCTTAAATGTGCGAAGATACACTGTTAAAAATATCGTGAAAAATTACCTCTGTTTTTAAAGGCTATCTATTTTCTGACCAATGAGAACGCTACATGAACAGCTATAGAGCGCTCTCATTGGTCAGAAAATAGATAGCCTTTAAAAACAGAGGTAATTTTCACGATATTTTTAACAGTGTACTGCTGAAATCCAAAGAGTCGATCGCAGCGACATCAGCGGGATTTTCGTATTACAATGTATGGACTAGCAATATTCTTGAAGTTTTAGAAAATATCCTGCAGATGTCGCTACGATCTTTATATTTCAGCAGCATCGCTGCACATTTAAGGGATACAATATTTTAGCGCTTTTTTAAGTATTACATGGATAGTCGATTTCCACACTATATATTCTAATCCTTATAGTACAGCGTCTAGAACAAATAGCACGGAAATCTGCTATCCAAACAGTGCTAAATTTGCATCCTTTAAATGTGCAACGATGCTGCAATACAAAGTATCTATCGCAGCTTCGTATCAAAACATCATATTATTACCGCGCTATAGTGTCTAGAAGTCTGGAATATATATTGTGGAAATCGGTGTTATTTAGGACGGCCGTTTATCTGCACGAGGGATATAGGCCCAAGGGAGAGTGCCCTCCGTGGGGTACTTTCTAAGGGAACCTAACCCGTGTTTACGCTTGGAAATCCAAGGTTCGAAGAAAACCATGGAAACTTCGAACGATTAGGCCGACTGGCGCAATTGGGTCCGAACCCAGCATCTCCCGTCTACCAGCTTCGAGAGCAGAACCTCTCGGCCACTGGTGGGGCTTTGAAAATCGGCTATCCCAGTAATACTTAAAAAAGGTGCTAAAATATTGCATCCGTTAAATGTCAAACGATGCTGAAATCCAAAGAGTCAATCGCAGCGACATTAGCAGGAGATTTTCTAAAACTCCAAGACGATTTGGCCTAGGCGCTGAAATAATACGATGATTACTTTGAAATTTGAAAATATACCGCAGATGTCACTGTTATCGGTTCTTTGGATTTCAGCATCATTGCACAATTAAGGGATACAAATTTTTAGTGCTGTTTAGATAGCAGATTTTCACACTATTTATTCTATACGCTGTACAAAAAGATATATGCAGTGATCCATATAGATTTTTCGCTATTAGACAGAGGAGCTGTTTGACAGGACCCATCAGAAATCTTCATTTTTGCGAACTTTTCGCTGTTAGAAGTAAAAGGTGAAATGATCGCAAAAATGCAGGCTTCTGATTAGTCAATTTCGTTTCGCTAACAGTGAAACATTTATCTGGATAATGACTATAGTGTGGAAATCGTCCAACCAAAAATGCTAAAAAAATGTATCCCATAAATGTTGAAATATGCAGAACGAGAAGTGTCGATCTCATTGATATCTGGTAGTTGGAACGTAAACATTGTATGAGGATTCAATTGAGAAAGCGTTTCGGTCAGTGAAAAACTACCAGATGTCACTGCGATCGATATTTGTTCTTCAACATCGTTCAAAATTTATGGGATAATTTTTTTAAAACATTACTGGAATAAGGAAATTGCAATCAGCTGATAGCCATTGTATTTCAAATAGAGGTTAGGGTAGTTCCACCAATAAGAACGGCTTATTTGCAGTGTGTGACCTCCAATATTACGTAAATTGCAATTGCCCTATAGTCGGTTTCCACACTGTATCTTCTAGTCGCTGTAACCGCGTCTAGAATAGCAATCTTGTTCCAGTCTCAGAAAATATCTTGCAAATGTCGTTGCGAACGACTCCTCGGATTTCAGAACTTTGTACACTTAAGAGATTTAATTTTCAGCAGACTTTGGATAGAAGATTTCCACACCTGGGCTATGAAGAAGATGAGATTATGACGCCACTTGAAGCTGTTCCTACCAACGCCCCCTATATACGGAAGAAAGCTTTGATACGTGTCATGAAAACGTCACAATAAGCAGGCAAACCAAAGAAAAGATTTGAACAACTTGCATGTTTCGATTCCGCTGGCTCCTAGCAGCTTATTTCGATTCCGTGGAATTATTAAATCCTGTTTTCTAATAATAATTCAGAAATCTGCATTTTTGCTCATTCCGAAAATTTCGCAAATAAATATTTAAGATTTTTTTTTTGTACGAAAACAGCGAGAAATCTGTATGAATATCTGCCATAATATATTCGAATGGATAGACACAATACAATAGTGAAAACATTTTACGCAAAGTATCTATTTTTGTCATGCACTATAATGTTTCAAGTATGCGTAGAGTCTTTTGAATAAGAGAGGGGTGACATGTGTACAGAAGTATGTTCAAATTCTAAGTTTTTGTCTAAAGTATAAGAACCTACATTACATAACTAGACATTACTTCCCTGGTTGAGCTCATTTAGACTAGGGAGCCTGCACTGTTAAAAATCTGCAGCTTTTGCTGCATAGTCACTCCGTCACTTTTATAGATAACGTTTACTTGACTATATTATGAGGCATTCTCCTTGATCAGAATAGAGATATTCTAAAAAAGCCATGGTACAGCGCCTAGAATACCTAGTGTGGAAATATGCTATCCAAACAGTGCTAAAAATTTGTATCCCTTAAATGTGCTAAATTACTGCTAAAATTTTAAGTGTCGATCGCAGCGACACCTGCGGGATTTTCGTATTTCTAGTATTACATTGCATAGACTAGAAATTTCTTGCAGTTGCAGAAAATATCCTGCAGTTGTCGCTGCTATATGCATATTGCAGCAGTATCATTTCACATTTAAGGGATACAACATTTTAGGGCTTTTTTAAGTATTATAGGAATAGACGATTTCCACACTGTATATTCTAGGCTCTATGGCCATGGAGTGACTATGCAGCAATAGCTGTAGATTTTTAACAGTGTAGATATGAGAGAGGTGACTTACGGAGTATAAAATTTGACTGGTTGAGACAATTTTGTAGAAAAACGAATCATTGAGCATCTTGGCGAACATGTCATTATTGTCTAGCTAATGCTTGTTAACTTGTCCCAATCGTATAATCGGAATCACCCAGCCGGCTGTCGCCAAATTCTGGAATTGGCAATGATTAGTTTGGATCACTGAGCTCCACAATAGTGCGAGTACAGCGTCTAGAATACATAGTTTGGAAATCTTCTTTGTAATCAGCGCTAAAAATTTGAATCCTTGAAATGTGCAACGTATGCTGAAATCTAAAGAATATATCGCAGTGACATCTGCGGGATATTTTCAAATTTCAATCTAAGCATCGTGTTATTACAGCGACTAGGAATCGTCTTGATATTCTGGAAAATATCCTGCAGATGTCGGTGGGAACGACTGTGGATTTCAGCATCGTTGTACATTTTAAGGGAATTGATATTTTTACGCCTTTTTTAAGTATTACTAACAAAGCCGATTTCCTCCCTATCTATTCTAGATGGAGCAAACTCACCGGTAATCATTCAGACACAACCACATCACACTTTCAGTTCGCGTCGCGTAAGTCATGAATCCTGCACTTTTCTTAATATTAGAAGCATTTTTTCAATTTTTTCCTCACACTTTTTATCAATTTCTTCCCTTTTTTGATATTTTCATGTGCAATACTTACAAATGTTTCTTTTTTCTGTTGAGCTAACGCAAAATTTCATTTTTAAGATATCAAATTTAAAATTTTCGATGAATTTAAACAAAATCTATAGTTTTTTTCAATAAGCTCAGCTCGGACTTCTAAAACTCCACATCTGATTAACTTTCGAGTATGAAATTTTAAACCCACATTAAAAGAGATATATGCTAAAATATAATGTACCGGGAAAATCAACAGTACTGGCCTAATTGTTATAGTAACCAAGTATTCTGCGTATATTTTCGTGTTTTGTTATTTTTGGCGCCCCCCAAAAAGACTCTGATACTGGAATATTAATGTCAGCTTGACGGATTACTGTTTCCCATTTTGTAGCTCAATATGGTTGATTTTGCCGTAAAGCTGTTAAACTTAAACATTTTATCTGAAAACACAATGGCGGGGATCCAGATACATTTTTCGTTGTAAGCGAAACGAGATTAACCAAACAGAAGCCTGAATTTTTGCAAACAGCGGAAAGTTTGCAAAAAACCAGACTTCTGGTTGGTCAGTCTCGTTTCGCTAACAGCGGAAAATCTACCTGAATCCCGGCCATAGAAACAAGATATTTGCATAAACATACCGTGATTCGTACAGTTAGGTGTCTGGACGAATCATGATGTGATGTAAACATCACGCAGCGGCAAGACGTAATGCACTCGCGTACCGCCAGCGCCACCTATAGACCAGTAAAAAGTGAGTTTTTCATGCAGGAACTGCTTTGAAACAACACAACACGGTGAAAAAGCCGGGAGAAATGTACACAGGCTGGCGTATGTGACAGTTAAAAAATGTAGCATACGTTCTTTAGATTGGGCGATAAAATAAGCTAATTATTTAAAAGAAGAAGTAACTAAAGAAAATGTTTCCAGCACTTACTTGTCTCGTAAGTTGTTTTTAAAAACATTCTGTCATTTAAAAACAATCCTTCTAAAATTTATCAAATTGTTATGTAAATCTTGTAATGTAGTTTAACTAATCTATGAAAAATGCTTTAGGAGATAAAATTTTCATGAATTCATAATTGAGTACATAAAAGGCTATAATGACCTGCACTGGAAGAAATATAATGATTAGTTTTTGAGAAAACAAATGTAGAATCAAAAATCTGAAAATTTTGAATCTTTTAATTTATAAAAAGTCATAATTTCTACTTTTCTTGCTTGTTGAACATAACCGTCGATTACTTTGTGCATCTACAAAGTTTATACCTTCAGAGAAAATTTCATTAAATTCCATCTAGCCACTTGGAAATTTTGCACGCACTGATCAAAATCTCCGTTTTGCGAAAATTGACTTTAAAGATTAAGAAGCTCTTTTTATCTTATCAAACATTTTAATAAATGCGCAAGCCCTTTAGAAAAAAACTCGTCTTTTGTCATCAGGTGCAGGGAACGCGCCCTACTACTTTGAAATACTTACTAGTCCTGCTGCTGTTTTCAAACTAGTAGAACGTGTTCTCTGCACCTGATGAATAAAGTCTAGTTCTTTCGAAAGGCCTTTCGCATTTATTAATTTTTATGGTGTTTTTAAGAAGTTCTGTTCAGCTTCTCATTTCACACCAGATTATTTATACAATGTTTAAAGATTGAGTGACCCCTTGATCCTATAACGAAAACTCAAACTGTTTTAGAAATGATTTCCCTTTTAAACGGAATTTTGGCTTAGGGTTCCTGTTAAACGGTTCGTTAAGAATTACATTTTAATGTAAGCTATTAAATAAAAGAGATGACACTTTCAAAGGTACGAAATACATATGTACATAATACATATGTAAATAAATAATAAATGCAAATTAAATGTACATAAATACATATTTACAAATTCGGATTTAAATAAGTTGTACTCGGTTACAATAAGCGTATTTATATTATCTGATCAAAAATCGAATCACTTATAATGGTTTATTTTACTTTAATATATCCGATTCTTCCAAACTACCACGCATAAAAACTAATTATCTATAATAATAAGTAGAGATCGACCGAAAATTCGTTTCATCCCAAAATCTGAGTTTGCCAAAAATCCTTTTTCGTTGAAAATGCTGCCCGAAACTGTCTTCCAAAAATCTCATTTCTTTCTTCGGAAGTATGTATTAATTACTTAAAAAGTTTTTGGACATTTGCGTTTAAGTTTTTGACTGAAAATAGGAAAATTATAGAAATTACGACCTGTTTCAGTTGATCCTTAACCCGGGAGAGCTCGCTAGTGAGAATTTCTCTCACGGTGCCCAATTGCTTTTCTTTTACTTTACATTCTCTTAATATCATTTTCTTTTGCTTGATTAGTACTTTTACTCGCAAATAGGTAAAATAATTGAAATAACATTTTTAAATTTTAGTTAAAATGAAAATTGGTTTAAATAAGTCTTAAAAAATGTACGACGGTGAGAGAAAATCTCTTGCGAGTTCTCCCGGGTTAATAAGTATTAAAATAAAGCGGCAAGAAGCTGATTAAACGCCAACTATACAGAATTTCTTTTAACACAAGCTAAACGTGTCCCATCAAAATTATCCTTTTAGCTCTAATGAACCGTTTCTGGGGATAAAACATTACAAATTGGCGAAATATTATATCGCCAAGTGTACTGGAAATTGATGTAAGCTACATTATACAATATTACACACTCGTTGTAGTACATTTACGTTATAAGACTTAAGATTTTGGTGTTTGTGTATTTAAAGTCACTTTGGAGGCTTTGAAAGCTATTTTATTGGATTTTCAGAGAATTGTATATTTTTCTGATATTTTAAGAGTGTATTCAGAAGTCGTGTTTTATACTTTTTACAGGTTAGTTGTTTCAAAGTAACGAATGTCTATAGTTGTAAAAATTTTGCTACTTATTTCTTTAATAATGTTAATAACGATAATGTTGTGTATATATAGCCGACACTAGACTATTTGTGCCTTATCATACTTTGTTTTAAAGCTGCCTCGTTACTCCCTGTTAGTGCGGAAGTATGGGGCACATTTTGAAATTTACAATTATAAAATTGTTTTTACAAATTGTTTCTATAGATTAAGTAAAATAATGATATAAAGTGATAAAATATCATTTGTTAATATTGACGATCGTTTCGTCGCACCAACGGCGACATTTTCAAAATACACGATAGAAAATATCTTGACATAATTTAAAAATAATAAACATAGCAAATAATATCACGAGACATGATGCATAATGAAATATTGCAAACATAAAATAAATTAAAATTAAATTAGTTATTGAATAGCAAAAACAGGTGGCACAGGGGCTAACATTATTTTCGAACTGTTATCTTTGCCGTATACTGAATTGCCCTTGAAACCGTGGAAGACCTTAGCTGGTAAAGGGGGTCCATGGCACTTCCATCATTTTGAGAAATGAGTTGTAAAATTCCATTTGCGTTTACTTTCAAATATCTTTAAGGTTTTTTTTCAAAAAGTCATTGAACCATGGATTATCTTCAATTATAGGATTAACTCAATTTTTTGATCACAGACTACCTTTGTCACCTGAGCTCTTCCAATACCTGTGAAGAATATTTAAAATTTAATAATAATTTGTGATAGGATATTTTAATGGAATAATGACAAATGTTTTCTCCTCGAACGTTCAAAATGAACCGGTTCAATATTTCGATTTCTGTTAGTTTAACAACTCTTCATTATTCTTACACATGAATGTACTGTTTTATTATTTAGAAATCGATATAGAAAATAAAGATTCCAATTCTGGAAATAGAGAATGAGAGCGCGTCACACCAAATCAACAGAAACCAGTGGCGTAGCCAAAGGGTGGGCTGATAGGGATGCAGCCCACTCCGAAATTTATAGAAAAATCAAGTTTAATGACGAAAGTCAAGCAAAATTTAATGAAAGCTGTTAAGAGGAAATTCAAATGGAGCCAAAAAATATTTAGTTTTGGACACGTTAAGAAAATGTTTTAGAAATCATCTTAGAAAGTGTGTTGTTTCGCAGAGACACTGAAATTTTCCATTTTGGCGGAAATTCTGTTATACAAACGCTCTCTTTACACCACGTTTTATCGTATAAAAAATGATATAGGGTGATTAAAAGTGCATTATTAATTTTTATTACTTGCTATTTATCAATTTTTAAATCAATTTTTTTCAGCATAAATTGAGATCTTACAAGGAAGGTCTCCTAACTAGGCATACTTAGAATATTTTGAAAAAAAAAAATACCAATTAAACTATTTATGTATGTCATAAACGATCAGCCAGATTTTGTGGCGGAATTACTCTAGTAAGACTGTACAAAAATAAAGTATTTTCGAGTATTTGGCGCGAAAACACGAAAGCGTCATGCGATTTGGCGAGCAATACTTTTCCTCACCAAAAGTAAACGATTTTAATGCACTTGAAAATTGTTTATTAATTGCTTTATTATAATGCGTGTAGAAAATGTTTAATGAATTTAAACACAAACAATGAGAGTTTAATAAATACGTTTTTTCGTATTACATATTTATGTTGGTTATTTAATTTTATTACTTTAAAAACAATTTCATACATAAAAAATACTGTCGTATATTTAACCGTTAAGTGATGTTACCAGTCTCTCAGACCGCGGCTTTTTTCAGTTTTTATAGTTTAACTTACAATTTTCAGTTTAACTACAAACACTACCGAAATTTTATTCCGTTTGGAACTTTAGTACTATCACCAGAGACTTTTAAATAGGGGAATTTTAATTATAACAGTCCTGTGCAAAAAGTTTAGTACAAAAACACCATCCTATTGAGATAATCGTGCCTTTTATTCATCTTTCGTTGCAGCGATCTCACAGACCGCCTCACACTAGTTATGCGACAATTTCTGTGACATTAGTTAAAGGTTAAGCGTATTCCAAAATATAGGCAAGATTCATTTACCAGTTATTCATTTCAATATCAAAGAATTCTTCGTTTCCATAGTAACAAAATTGAATCGACAGTGCTCAATTGTACTTAATTTTGAGATATTGAAAAAATTTTAATTTACTTTAATTTTGTTTTAATTCCTAAAATTTGATATTTAACTTTCATTATAAATATATATATATATATATATATATGACAAATCTATACTTACATCAAGCTAAAAATGACAAAACTAAAGTTATTTACACAATTTATTTAAATAAGTCCAATATGAAACATTTTTATCTTAAAGCGTATTTGACATAAAAAGGTATTTTTTTTAATTTCATTTCATCGCCAACCGATGATAAATAACTAAATAAACGAAAATTTCATTATTTTTTTACGAACGTTCAATAGGTTCCGCCAAATTTTTTTTTATAAACATATATATCCACATGAGAAGAACACTCTGTATTTTCTTCAGATTTTTCTGAATATGCCCGTATGGATACCTTCCTTGTTAGTATGAAGTGCAAAGCCTTGGACCTTTTTTAAATTTAATTAAATGCGGTAGGGTTAGAACGGCTCTTAAATATGTTTAAATTAGCTGTTTACTTCGGTTTTATTTTCTATTTGTTTAGATATCGCTTAGCAGATAATTTTTATATCCAGTTTTTAAAAATGCAGTATAGTCATGGAATTATACTTGATAAGACGAAAACCTGCTTAAAACGAAATATTTCCGAGTCCCATACGATTCCATCTTAGCAGATTGGATTGTATAATAGATGCATTTTCTGCTATGAACCTGTTTAAAATGGATTTTATTTCGGTTGGTCGTGATTCCATCTTAGAAACTTTTGCTGTATCTCAGCCCCCCCCCCCCCCCCCCTCCGAAATAAATCTAGATACTTCACTGAGAGAAACAAACTTTAGGCTCTTTTTTTTCTGGCAGAACATTTTCAAAATCTGGTGACTCTTTAGTTCTACGAATTTTCATTTAACGAACTAAATAGATTCGAAAATGAATCGTCAGCTATTATTTTTTAGTGAAGTGCGTCGCAACCAGTGTTCAATTCAGACTCTTTTCTCCGAGATTTTTGAGGCTCTGGGGGACATTATAGTGTTCCGACGGAGAAATAGCACTTTTTGACCATTGAAACTACAAAATCACAAATCTTCGGGGGGGGGGGATATTAATGCTTCTGGGGAATGTCCCCACCCGGACACCCCTCAATTCAATACTGGCCGCAACCCTGTCAAGCTATCAAATATGAAAATAACGACTTTTCAGGATATTGAAACTCTATTTAAATGATGGATTCAAAATCAGTGCCAGGCTGAAGAAATACGTACTAAGATGTTTCGTAAGCTATATAAGAAATACGTACCATTTGATTGTATTTGCTCGCCAAAAAAATCATTAATTTTAATTACTAACATAATATTTTGCTTGTTGCAGGTTCCGATGTGCTGTACTATTAGATAGTTAGACGGGATTTTTTTTTAGTTTTGCTTATTTTAACGGTAAATAAACACTAAATGAATAAAGAAAAATAATTTGTATTTGAAATGTTATATAAATTTTATAAAAAAAAAAAAAATGATAGGCGCCAATCAGTCTCTATCGCAGATGATTATTAATTTGATGGAGATATCAACTTTTTAGAAATTGTGGATCCTCTTCAATCTTAAGATATCATACTTTTTCATTCCACCCCCCCCCCCCCCGACCACCACCACCTATGATATCGTTATCAGTGTCTAAGAATTATTTTTATTTTTGCAATATTTTCCCTCTCATTTTATATTTATACGTTTGCAATGATATACAGATATGTTTATACATTTATTATTCTCATACTGATTTAAAAGAAGAGAAGTATATCGCTATTGTATGTGAAACAACGTTATATCAAATAACATTTGAAAGAAATGCGTAATATTTAAAAGTATTTTACTATAGCTTTGTTATAGAATGCATTCAACAGTAATATTGTCTTCCTGTCCGTACACGGAGGTAATCAGACCTTTTTATAAACAAAGCAGGTGGACACAATTATTCCTCCTTTTTTTTACTAGTAAATATAAAATATCGTTTTGAACCAAGTTTATTTAACAACTAATTATACGCACATAGGGAGGGACAGAAGAATCGGAACGGCGAAAGTTGGGTTATTCCCTATTTTGGAGTGAAATGGTTTTATAATCAATTCGGTGGCTTTAATAAGAACTTTGTATTTTCATAAAAATATATCACTCTATGGATGTAAGGAAATAAAACTATGGTTGGATCGATAATGATATCAAAAGACACCCACCCCCCCAACCTTAGATATCTTACGATAACAAATGCCAGACCCCCTATCCTTCTAAATTGACAACTTTATATAGGCACAGCCCCTTGTTAACTAGAAGAAAAAATTATTTTATTAAAATTGCTGTACCATAAGGACCATTATTTGTACACTGTATGTTAAATTAAGCTTACAAAATTTACATATGAAAGTGCTTTTTCCCCATGCCATTAAAGAATAATGCCAAAGTCTTACTCACTGAAAATGCACTTTTTTTTAACCTCGTGTATAAAAGGGGACGCTCTTTGATAAATTGTATTTTGTACCGAGATGATTTTTTTTCTCGCCACACTCGAAACATTGTGTGTCCGCAATGTCAGAATAGGAATATTAGAAATGAAAGCAAGGAAGAAACACCCGCGTCAAGCCTATGTTAACGCAAAGATATCTAAGTAAATGTTTTAGAAAACTCATAACATATTTAAAAATCGGATTTCAGTCATGACAGTCCTTAGCCTTAAAAATGCTGGAATTCTTTTATGCATAGATAGGTTCATTTTCTGCATAGTATGTTAAAATTTAGTTTCTTTAGAAACTGCATAAAACAGTTGATAATTTAACTTCAGAAATTTCTTTCAATGCACTGAAATGGGCTCAGATTCTTTTGTACTGTCTTATCTATCGTCAAGAGTTTTTATACTAAAATGTCCTACTAGACAGATTCTAGACTAATTCCAGAAACAGCCATCGATAGACGACAATATATCCAGTTCTTAACATAACCCCCTATATTATAAATTTAATTATATTATACAGATTCTAAAAAGAGTTCAACTGGAAAATGGATAAGAGGCATTCTCACTTAATTTTGAGTTTTAATTCCCTGAATAAATTGTTATTTTAGTACATATTTTTGGGGGTTGTTTATTTCTTATACTAGAAAACATACCATTGCATGACTGTATAACAATATTAAAGAGATAAATAAGATTTGGACGAAATTGGGGGTCCCAACAGACCATGAAACTCCTTTCCGTTCGAAATCTCTGATGTTGATTTTTAAGTTTGGAGCTGTCTGTATAAAATTGTTTCCATAAAAGTAATTCGATGGGATTTTTTTTTCCGAAACAGGGACTATTGTTTTATATAAATAGGTAGCAGAAAATGAACCTGCACACATTTTTGCGGTTATTAATTTTTGAACTCTGTGCCTGGATTTTAGATTCTTTACCGTCCCTCTTGCTAAAATTATACAGAAAATCATTTCGGAAGCACCCACAGACTTTTTTTCCAACATTTTTCTCATACAGAAGTATGCTAATACTGAAATTTTGTTTCCTTTGAAGCTTTGGTACTAGCACCAGATACTTTTGAATAACTGAATTTTAATTATTACACTCCTTTACAAAAAGTTTCGTACAAAAAAAAAAAAAAAAGAAAAAAACATCCTATGAGTTAATCGCGGCTTTTATTCATCTTTCGGTGGAGCACTCTCACAGACCGCTTCCAGGAAATAGAGACCGTATAGGGGCTCTACCTAGCAAAATTCATGGTAGTTCTGGAAAAAGGCTTACTATGTTTTTTAGGTCGCTGAATCCGAATTTTTAACTTCCCACCAAAGTTTCAGCCGGCAACCCCCCCCCCCCCAGTCAAATTTTGGTAAAATGACGCCCAAAAAGAGTTTTTATTTAAAAAATCAATTTTTTTATTGTTTTAGAGAAAAAGTATCTGGAAATTCAGAAAGTAGACAAAATTTGCAACAAATTAGATATATGACATTATGACTTAGGATGAAGGGGAAGGGGGGGGGGTTCTGCCTCAGAACATGCGCGCAGTGCTGCGTGAGCTAAGTTGCGCAATTCCTTTTAACCAATCACACGTTTACATTCGCCCTCCCATCTCCCCTCCGAACTTTCTCTATAAGGTTTACTTTAAGTTTTTTTGGTCGCTGTATCCGAAGTTTTAACTTCCCCGAAAATTTCCCCCCGTCCCCCCCAATAGTTGTTTTTAACTTAAATTTATTATTGTTTTAGGGGAAAAGCATTACGAAATTCAGAAAGTAGACAAAATTTGCAACAAATAGGATATATGACATTATGACGTAGAATGAACGGGGAGGGGGAGGGCTGCCTCTGAACATGCACTGCGGCGATACGTGCACTAAGTTATGAAGTCCAGGCAATAGGGGATATTACCTGGAAAAATTAATACTAGTTCTGGATTTCGACTCGCATTGTTTTTGGGCCGCTGAATCCGAATTTGTAACTTCGCTCCAAAATTTCACACGGCAACCCCCCCAAAAATTGATTTTTTGAAAAAATTTGGTTTTTGAGAATAGCGCGCGGGGAATGTTCCGAGGCAGCTCCCTCTATCCCCGCTTATCCTATGTCATGTATCCTATTTGTTGCAAATTTTGTCTAGTTTCTGAATTTCGTAATGCTTTTCCCCTAAAACAATAAGTTAATAACAACTATTTTGGGGTAAGTATAAAATTCGGATTCGGCGACCAAAAAAACTTAAAGTAAACCTTATAAGGAAAGTTCGGAGAGGAGATGGGAGGGCGAATGTAACCGTGTGAGTGGTTAAGTGGAATTTCGCAACTTAGTCCATGCAGCACCGCGCGCATGTTCCGAGGCAGATCCCCCCTTCCCCTTCATCATAAGTCATAATGTCATATATCTAATTTGTTGCAAATTTTGTCTACTCTCTGAATTTCTAGATGCTTTTCCCCTAAAACAATAAAAAATTGATTTTTTTTATAAAAATCTTTTTTTGGGGGGGTTGCCGGGGGAAATTTTGGTGGGAAGTTACAAATTCAGATTCAGCGACCCAAAAAACAAAGTAAGCCGATTTCCAGAACTACCATTAATTTTGCTAGGTAAAATTCCCTATTGCCTGGACTATTAATAGTGTTGAAATACTATAACATCTTATTCAAATACACTGCAAACTATATCTTTCCCATAGTCCTTGCTGTCACGGAATTATTTTGAGTGGCCTTGTCAACAAACTATCCATGCTACGAGTTCCATTTTCAATAGGGAACAGGTAAAAGTGAAAAACATAGATCCAATACATATCAGTCCGTGTCTGTTGAAGAGAGTGATTGCATGGACAGGCGATAAGCAGTGCGACCCACCGAAAATATAAAAACCTTTCACTTGTGTTGGAAAGTATTAAAAACCAGAATTTTGAACCAGGTTTTACCTCTCATTCTTTCTCCACGTTTGAGAGAACATTTGTAATTATTCTATTAAATATGCCCATCCTGAATGATTAGGAAATGACTGGTTTCAATTCGTTTTATAAGCGATCCACAAGACGAAGAGTATTTACTGTTCGTACTCCTTCGGCTAACGATCATTATTTTTCTTCTGACTGGGCTCACGAAACTCGTGTCGGCTTGGGAACATTTTGTTGGATATTGCCAGAAACAGAATAGAGCAGTGTTACCTATTCGCGGAACAAGAAATCAGTTTCAGTAAAGAACCTTTCGTCTAATAAACAGAGAAAGGTTGGAAATATTTTTTGTCGTTTTATCTGCCGAACAAACTCGGATCATTGAAACGTTAAAATGTTGTTACACATAAAATGTATAACACCCTAAAAATACGAAAAATTCGCTTCTATTCTTTAGAGTGGTATAAAATAATGAAATTCATTTCTCGAAAAACAACATAAATCAAAATCAGTCTAACTTTCAATAACAGAGTTGCCACTGACGACTGTTTTCTATTGACACCACTATTTTTAAAATATAAATTTTGTAGTATGCATAGGTTGTCTAAGTGTAAGCGTAAGGGATTTTTGTCTTGAGAAAATGGTGCGAAATGGAATGAACACTATTTCTACCGGAATCCAATGACACCTTTTTAAAAGATTTCGATTTATGGTTTTTCATTGGTAACTTTTAGATTGAAACAATTGCAAATCATTTTTAATACATTTAAAACTTTTTTTCATGCTTAGTACATTCAAAAACTACGAACAAAATACAAATAAAAAATTTAAAAGGTGTCCATTGACACCGGTAGAAATAGTGTTAAAAAACAGTAGGCAGTGTCAGGCCTGAATAAGTAACTGTTTATAGGAGGGCAAGTTACCATATTCAGTATTTTATTTTTAACATCCCATACGTATTTCAAATGAAATTCAAATTTCAAAGTAATTACTTAAGAGGCGCAAAAGCCAACATTGTGAAAAAGGTTCCATGCCGGGACTCGAACCCGGGCCATCAGTATAGCGCATTGACGTTCTACCGACTAAACCACATGGAACGATACCCAGCCTGTAAAATTTATTTTATATCCCATATTTTAATATCCCATAGGTAATTTATATATTTTTTCTGATAGTATTAAATCTATATTTTTTATATTTGCGACGCATTAAAATTGTGAAGAATCAAAATCGATTCATAAACGGGTTGTGTGCCCTATAGTCAGCATAGCCTCTTTTCGTGTGTTTGTCTGTTACCTATTGGATGTTGGGTCTATTTCAGCTAACATTACCTATTTTTCATAACTCTATTGTGGCCACAGTCCAATTTTGTGAAGGACTTATGTTTCTGAAAGAAAATACATTTTTGTTATAATAAATTGTTATTTTATAAATAATATAAACATTCAGGCATCAAAAAGCATGGTAATTTTTGTTTGTCTGTTAAAATACCATTTTTAATCATAATTATTTACATTAAATAATATATTTATAATAATTACATTCCTTTACCTTCTAATAGCACGTGCTAATGGTAGCCTATCTTTGAGATATATAATTTTTTAAAAATAATGTATGATTGTTTTCCTATGACTCTTAGTCTGTTACCACGGAATGATTCATAAGTTTATATGGGTTTATCTAAGTTTAATAATATTAAAAAAAAAAAACCTAAATTAAGTGTAAATGTTTTTCAAGTAACATAATACAAGTATTATTTTAATAGGAAATAAATGAGAGCAAACTTTAAGTTAGAAAAGAAAAATGATGCATTAAGCACAGATTATGAAACACTTTCGAATAGATTTAGACTAATGTAACAACCATTTTAACCCTTTATCTACTGAAGGTACCTATAAGTACCACTCACTTTAAACTTTCATCCCATCGTGAATATTACTAATATTCTAACGGTACTTTGCAAAAACACTCTTAACTCCACTTTATCCGGATACATGGCAGCAGTAGTTCCAAGTTGGTTATTTTAGTGAGGAAGGGGGGTATCTTTGAAACAGTTTGTGTTTTGTGCCGACATTTTGTACAGATTGTCACGTTCATCCTTTTATTGCTGCAAACACAGTAAATGATGTAAGATAAGTGATGGATTTTTTAGCATTTTCAGTGTTAAAGTGTTGAAATAAATGATTGGCATCAGAGTTTGCCAAAAATTTTATCTGTAAATATGAAAAAAGCTACATTTCACATACTTATCAAATCGAAAATATTTTACCACAATTCTGGTGCCATTTGAAATAACTTATGGGTTTTCTGTTACGATATTTTAGTCAGTGTACTGACGGTACTTTAATAGAAACTTTAATTAATTAAATTCCTCGCAGGTGATTAATTTTTTTGTTTATCTTTTAATTTTCATTGTAGCAAATGAAAAAAAATACATGAAAAAAATTGCAGTAGATCATTATGCAATGCAGTAGATAAAGGATTAATAAAAAGAAGTATCGATTAACAATTTGAAAAATGAAACAGATTCAGCCATTCCCATCTACAGTTAGGAAATGATCTGACATCATGTGTGCAACCCTTTATCGGATCTAAAGATTTGTATAGACTACTTGTTTAAAAATTCAGTTCACTTAGGGAACGCATAATACAGGTCGAAAATTCTCCTTTAGCCATTTCTGGCAATCATCAGTAATGGACTAGAATTCTGTTGCCCAGTCCTGCTTAGGACCTACCGAATCGATACTCATCGAGTGATAGGCAAAAAAAGTTAATTATATGTAAACGTTGAAGACACACTTCCAACCAGGAAGGCTGGAAGATCCAATTGTTGTTCTTAGCGAATTTCTTTGTGTCTCTGCAAACGAATCCTCAATGCTATGCACATCCTACTCTGTAGGAAGCATCGTGTAGTGATTCTCAATGATGTGTATCTATTTCAATGTACTTGAAAGAGCGTCACACCCTTAAAGAAAAGTGCCCAGCTAAACTGATGGCATTGAGCTCACAGGCTATTCACACTAATTGTATATTATACTCTTATTTTAAAGAATAATGCCCCTCAAAAAAATAAGTGAAGGGGGATTAGCCCCCGTTTCCCCCTTTATACTTAACCAATGAACCTCCAAATCTAATCAGGGAAGTTCCTTAACATAATAAACCAGTATACCAAATTCGGAGCAAATCGAATCATTCAGCATGAAAAACCCATTTATCTGAATTAAGGGGGGGGGGACTAACACCCCTTCCCCCCCTTTACCTTAACCAATGAACCCCCAAAACTAATCAGGGAAGTTCTTTAACATAATAAACCGGTTTACCAAATTCGGAGTAAATCGAATAATTCTGCATGAAAAACACATTTATCTGAATTAAGGAGGGGTGGGTTAACCCCCCTTTTCCCCCTTTATCCTTAACGAATGAACCTTCAAAAGTAATCAGGAAAACGCCTTATCAGAATGAAACTAGAAAACAAATTTAAGCAAATGGGATGTTTCTATCAAGAGTTATCGCGTTACGTACGTACATACAGAACCGGCGGGCACATAAGCTCTCAGGCTGTGATAGCCTGTGAGCTAAAAAGCACTGCGAACGATTTTTTCCATAGGCTCTCTTGTAACGGAATTCTTTTTAGTCCTCCTGTCAACGAACCCTAAACGCTACGCACTTCATTTTCAATACCGAACACGCCATGGTAAACTTCAATAACCCATAAAAATGACATGCCAATCGTTGTCCGGCGTGAGAACACGGACAACGAATTCCTAAACATTTTTCAAGTAGGTTGGAAAGTATTGGATGGCATGGATGAATCGATGATTGTCGAATGGATCGAATCGCACGTTTCAATCATTGTAGTTCGGAACAATCTGTTATGTGTGATCTAATCACTTTTACAAAATGGAAGGATTTAAAACATCTGGGCGCTCGGAAATGTGGGTATAGTTTTCTACACAGCTATTACGTAATATAGCCGGAAATGAAACGTTTCGGCGAAAAACAAGAAATGCGGAGGAAATAAACACGAGCGTTTTCTTGACTTAACAATGACAGTAAGAGCTTAAATGTGCCTGTGGAAGCGTAACATTTCGCAGATTCCAAGTGTTGTCACGAACATTTGCAGCAACGACTGAAAGTCTTGTCATAAATTCCTCATCCGAGTCAATGGGTGTCTCCTAGATGAGACATCTGGAACCTTCGAAAGGGTTCGCCCATCCCTTGATAGACACTGCCAGGTCTGTATCAATGCGAGGCGTGGCCCATTTGAGCACTTAATGTAATTATGTCCATAAAACACGTGTTTTAATTTCTTCCGCATCTTTTGTTTTTCGCCAAAATTTTTCATTTCCAATCCCACATTGCTATACCAAAATGGCTTCTTTATGTGTACTAGACCTCCTCTTACAGTTTGGTCCATGAATCCGTGGACACCCTGTACTTGATTATTTATTTACCACATATACGTAGAAGTTTTATGAATAATAATAAAATAAGAATCAAAATTTTAAAATGGCGGAGATAAAAGCCGTCAGGAAAGGACTCTGTTTTGAAAATCCTTGCTGATGGTGATTTTTTTTTTCTTTGAGGCATCGTCTAAAAAATACCCCCACCCCCCCAACTTTATAGACACACACACACCACGTCTTTTTTTGGAGAGGTAATCGCTAAGTTGTACTATTTTTTTTTTTGTAGAAATGACAGCTGTTTGGGAAAACTTTGCTTTTAATCAAAATTTTGAGTTTTAAAAATGTATAAAAAAATAAAACCGGCATCCCATCCGACATCCTATCCAACCTCTTAGATAATATTATAAAAATATAGGGTTTAAATTCCATCAAAATCGGTTCAGTAGATCTTGAGATATCTTGTACGCCAATTTGAAAAAAGTAGTTTCGGTAAAGTCTCAAAAGAAAGAGTACCGCGCCAGCGAAACTAATACATATATTTATTTAGTCATTTTCAATCTGATTCTTGGACCTATATAGGTCGTCTTCCAGTGATGCCGCGATGTCCTTTTAAGCAGCTTCTTTTTTTTTTAATTTCCTGGCTCATAAGTTTTTTGCTGGGTTCTCCTGTTGGCTACAGATACTCGAACAGGGCTGCAGTTGGTAACAGAAGATTTCAAGTTTCCTCGTAATGCTCTAACTCTGAATATAATAATAATTTCGGAATATTTAAACGATTAAAATATTCTTAAAAGTAGAAACAATTTATGAAGTAAAAAAAAAGGGTTTTTTTGAAAATCTCAAGGTGGTGTAACTCCTTAAGTAGAGAACAGATATATAACCTACAAGAAGGGAATAATCATTTTTCAAGCATTACGCTGAACTCTCGACGAATTTCAAACTGGAAAACGTTAAACCCTATCTATACTAATCTACAAAATTGGAGTGTGATTTTTTAGAAAAACGCCTATTTCTGAGTTCGTTCGGAGGTTCTAGACTCAATTTTTTTTTTTTTTATTGCACCTTGCTTAAACTACAAACGAAAAACTAAATGACTCAATAGACACTGAATATTAAATTATCCATCATTTTCTCCGACAGTATAAAGGAACTCGCTGTAAAACTCACTTTTCTAAAAAGTGACTTGTGGCAGCGTACACCCTTGAATGTGTATAATGAAAATTTCTCCGAGTTGTGTGCTCTACCGTCTGCGGCCGCGTACACCAGGCATGCTCCGCACGTTTGACTGCAGCGTCTGTCTTGTATTTGCTTTTATAGGTCTTGCTTTTGCACGTGTATTTAGCTTTTCTATTTTTAAACGAAAGACCGGAGTAGCCTGGGACTGTCGTAATTACTTTAAATATACTTAAATCAGTATCCAGTGAATTAATATTTTAAAACTGAAATCTCACCCAACGAAATTAATGTTTGGGCCACGCTGCCTTCAGAAGCGTACGTCCTCGAATTGATATGATTTTATATTTTTAAATGAAAAATGCCGAAATGAATTAAGAGGACCTCCTTATTGGGATTAATTATTGAATTTCTGACGTTTTAATATACATTAACCTTTCTATTTTGACCCAGGATTCTGGAGAAAAGTCTTAACGCCATCCCAACTGCTTTCTGTTAAAACTCGGAATCGCATGTCTCTATTAAAAATGTAGAACAAAAACCCCTTCGAAAATGTTCTAAAGCGCTACGGTCCCGAATTTATACGATTTTATATGTTCAAATGAAAATGTATCGAAATAAATGAAGGGTCCCACATTGTTGGGATTAACTATTGAATTTCTGACGCTTTAATTTACATTAAATTTTCCATTTTGACCCAGGATTCTCGAGAAATTCTTAATAGTCTTAACGCCATCCCAACTCCATTCTTTTAAAACTCGAAATAGCATCTCTCTATTTAAAATGTATAACAAAACCCCTCCGAAAATGTTCTTAAGTAGCTACGGTCCCGAATATATATGATTTTATATGTTCAAAAGAAAAACTATCGAAATGAATTAAGGGTCCCTCATTATTGGGATTAACTATTGAATTTCTGACGTTTTAATATACATTAACCTTTCAATTTTGACCCAGGATTCTGGAGAAAACAGTCTTAACGCCATCCCAACTGCTTTCTGTTAAAACTCGGAATCGCATCTCTCTATTAAAAATGTATAACAAAACCCCTCCGAAAAATTTTCTCAAGCAGCTACGGTCCCGAATTTATATGATTTTATATAGTTAACCCTTTATATACTGAATTATAAATTCATGAAAATTTTATATTCTAAAGCATTTTTCGTGAACTCTTTAAATTGCATTAGAAGATTTACATAATCATTTAATAAATTTTAGAAGGATTTTAGAAGGGTTGAAAGATTTAGGATTAATTAAATATGAATTTATAGGGATTTTGTGCAATATTTATAACCGCACTCAATTTTTTTTTTAAATATTTTTCTTAGTATTTTGTAGAATTAGGAAATGTACAAATAGAATGTTCTTACAATAGAATTCTAGAAATATTTCCGAATTGAAAAATTCCACCCCCTCCCCACCCACCAGCCAAGAAAGCTGAAAAGATGCAGAGGAAAAGAAATAATCCTTTAAAAAAATTTGTTTTGTGTAACCTATAATGCTTTTGGAACAAGATAAAATAATGTATCTATAACTCAATATAAACTGTATCGCAACTAATCGATGTATTAAATCGATTTTAAATAAAGTTATTTTAATGGTACTTATAAGTACCGCCAGTAGATAAAGGGTTAAATGAAAATCTATCGAATTGAGCTAAAGGTCCCTCGTTTTTAGGATTAACTATTGTATTTCTGACGTTTTGATCTATATTAAACTTTCAATTTTGACCCAGGATTCTCGAAAAAACCTGAATAATCTTAACGCTATTCCACCCCTTTCTTTTAAAACTCGAAATCGCATCTCACAATTAACAATGAAGAAAACCGCTCTGAAAATGTTGTAATGCAGCTAAGAACGCGTATCAGCACGCGAAATGCATGGACATTTAATATTGAACCGTTAACTGATGTTAGTGGCCTCACAAACCGCTCCTTTTCCAAATTTTCAGTTTAACTTATAATTTTCAGTTTAACTATAGATACTGGTGAAATTTTGTTACTTTTAGACTCTAGTACTAACGTCAGAGATTTTTGAATAGGTGAATTTTAATTATAATAACCCTATACAAAAAGTTCAGTGCAGAAACTTCAATCATATGAGGGAATCGCGCCATTTATTCATATTTCGATCGAGCGGTCTCACAGACCGCTTCACAGTAGTTACGTGACAATTTCTGTCCCATCAGTTAAAGGTTAAATTTAACAATGCTTAGTACATTTAAAATAATTTAAACTATATAATAACGAATTTTCAACACACAACTGTAACTGTGATCCACCATCTTAATGTCCATATTTCAAATGCTTGTTTTCGTTTCGTTGCTTGATGAGAAAGTCATTGTACTTTTGTTTCCTTTTTTTTCTTTAAATGTTATTGTTTTTCATATTTTCATTCTAATTTCAATATAGGATTAAGCTATATTTGTATCAAACTTTAGGCATCCTGTATCATTAAATATGATTTTGAAGTTGATTTCATAGAGGTGTGTTTTATATTAGCTAATTGTGTTCTTATTTTCTTCCTCAATGAAAATACAATGTAAGATATTACTAAATGAGTTCTCTAAATGGAGTTTTTGTCATTATATCGTTCGATTTGTTAGTTACTCAATTAAAAGTATTCTACATGGATAGGAATAGTTGCCATCTTTAATAAGAGACTGCGTCAGATTTTTAAGGAAAGAACTTGTCTACTGTACAGTACTTTGATTTTCAAAGGTAGGAGAGACCGGGGGAATGGCGACACTTTAAGGGAATTTAATTTTTTTCACCTCAAAAAAATATTTTTTTAATAGTAAAAATTCTAAATCTGAATCATTATCTTTAGTATCTGTATAAATTTAACCGTAATCATAAAGGTAACGTAAGCACACATACAAAAAATTCTTTCAACCTCTGTACAGTGGCGGGATTACCCAGGATACTGGGGTAATTCCGCCACTGTATCGGGGTAATGACGCGACTCTATAATGATCTAGTAAATACATAAAATGGATACTGGGAAGCACATAACCTACTAAAAATATTTAGAAAGCAATAATTTATCAAAATAATGAATAATTGCAATGTTCTTTAAGCTAGATTTATTAATGTGCTAAGCTTACAATTTAACTCAATTGGAAAAGTCCCCTTTGTCATGGTGGCGGCATTACCCCGAGAGGACAATATAGTGGAAAATCCCCAGCAAACCCGAAAGAAGAACCGAACTTATTCAACAAATTGCATCAAAATATCGGCGAATGCATGTGGATTACGGGTAATATCTTAAGTACCTAATGCTTCAATAAAAGGTGTTTACCTCTACTCATTTGAAGCTCCAAAATAAGAAGCAACTAGATGAAAACTGAATTTTTCACTAAAACAAGCGAACGACGTGCAACAAAACCATTCTCACTCTAGGCACTGTTTCTATAGTTGGCAGCTACAGTGCGGCGCAATCACTATCGCAAACTGCCGTTAGTTTTTAAACTAGACGGGGTGGTGGCATAACCCCGAGTAGCGCCATTCCCCCGGTCTCCCCTAAATAAAATAAAACGTTTGTAATTATTAAGTGTAAAACACAAAGTATTATTATATTATGAAATTGTACATTTAATAATTAAATTCACAAACTGGAAAACTAAATATAAGATTTAGGCGGAAAATTTCATAAACAGAATATAAAAATTATAAAGAGAAATGGAAGCTTTGAACAATGTAACCATAAATTTTTATGAAGCAAAGAATCATTCATACGTCGTTTCAGTGAGCTCTCGATTCATTCATATTTTTTTTTATGTTGTAATGTTTCGTTTAAACGACGCATAACGTGATTTAGGGGAGACGGGAGGAATGTCGCCACTAGAGGTTATGCCGCCACCCCGCCTAGTTTAAAAACTAACGGCAGTTTGAGATAGTGAATGCGCCTGCACTATAGCGGCCAACAATAGAAACAATGCCTAGATTGAAAGCGATTTTGTTGTACATTGTTCTAGTGAAAAATTTAGTTTTCATCTAGTTGCTTCTTATTTTGGAACTTCAAATTAGTAGAGGTACACACCTTTTATTGTAACATTAGGTACTTCAGATAATATTGCATGTAAGCTACTTGCATTCGCCAAAATTATGATGCAATTTGTTGAACAAGTTCGGTTCTTCTTTCGGCTTTGCTGCGGGATTTCCGTTATATTGTATTCTCGGGATAATGCCGCCACCATGGCAAAGGGTAAGTTTTCCAATTTGAGTTAATTTGTCAGCTTAGGACATTAATAAATCTAGCTTAAGGAACATTGTAATTATTCATAATTCTGCTAAATTATTTCTTTCTAAATATTTTCAGTAGATCATGTGTTTCCTAGTATCCATTTTATGTATTTAGTAGGTCATTAAAGAGTGGCGTTATTACCCCGATACAATGGCGGAATTACCCCAATATCCTGGGTAATCCCGACACTGTACAGAGGTTGTAAGAATTTTTTTTTTATGTATGCTTACTTTACAGTTATGCTTACCGTTAAATTTATACAGATACTAAAGATCATGATTCAGCTTTAGAATTTTTACTATTAAAAAACAAAAATTTTTTTGAGGTAAAAAAAATTAAATTCCCTTGGTGTCGCCATTCCCCCGGTCTCCCCTATAAGTCGTTTCCTTCATGCCGTAACCGATTTTTTTTTCTGTTATTTTTTTCTTTTCTGCTAGCAATACTTGGGGGAAAGATGAACGACAAAGAACATGTGACAGTTTTTTTTTTACTGGAATTGATTCTAAAGCTATCTGTATAAATTTAACCGTAATCATAACTGTAAAGGAAGAAAAGAAAAAATAAATAAAAGATAAAAAGAAAATAAAAGAAATCCCATAAAAGAAAAAAATATTTCAACCTCTGTACAGTAGAGGGGTTTCCCAGGATACTGGGGTAATGACGCCACTCTTTAATGGCCTAGTAAATACATCAAATGAATACTAGGACACACAACCTACTGAGCACAAGTTACGGAGCACAACTGAGCAAGTTACGAACAAGTTTAAGATTCGGGACTTTGTTCTATCGTTTTAGATAGATGCGAAGCTTCCACAATTACGTTGTGGAAAGTTTTATTCTTTATATTCTATAAAATATAATAGCTAATTAACTAATATAAGCTAGTTAACTCTACCTTTTCTTTTTTTTAGTTAAGTTTTGTTTCAATATAGAACGTAGGTATCTACCTACCTACTTTTAAAAACCACTATTCTTGTTTCATAAAACGATTTTGTTTTATGTCTTAGCCCTTAAATCCTGTTAACGGTCTCAGACCGCTGCTATATTCAGTTTTCATAGCTTAACTTGTAATTTTCAATTTAACTATTGATGTTAGTTTTAATTTTGATTCGTTTGGAAACTTAGTAGTATCGCTAAAGACTTCTAAATGAGAATTTTTATTATAATTAGCCTTTACATAAAGTTTAGCGCAAAATCATTATCTTATGAGTCAGTTAACCCTTTTATTCATTTAACAATCAAAGGGGTCTTTCAGACCGCTCACAGTATTTATGCAACAATTTTTGTCACAATAATTAGGGGTTAACTGCTATTTCCAATCTCATAAACCGCTATTTTTTTCATGGTTTAACTTGCAATTTTCAGTTTAACTTTAAATAATATTGAAATTTTCTATTGTGTTTGCATAATTCATTCGTTTTATTGGAAATGGGGCAAAAACCCACAGTAATGGGGCAAAAATACGCACTCCGTATCTTTGCCCCACCATTGCGTAATTTTACCCCAACCGATGGGGCAGTGATACGCAGAGCAATGTTTTTTAAAAATTGCGATTTCTCACAGAATTATAATTTGACAGAATGTCGGTTGATGGAGGCACTTGCCCAAGGTTCTAATCTAACATTTTAATCACTCATTACATAAGTTTAGACCAATGTGTACGTAAATAATTAAATCGTATGGAAAGTGCGTAACTTTACCCCCATCTACTCTGTCTGGAGAAGTCGTAAAGTGACTTCCAGTCAAGAGTTTTTTCGAAAGTGTTCCTATTAATAATTTTTTTAATCGAAGGCGTCGTTTTAAAGCTAACTGTATGCTTGTTAAGTGAGTACGATTTTTTTTTTATTTGGATTTCCAAACCGAATGCAGAATTTTAAAGTACGCACGTTTCGGAGATTTTTTTAAATTAGTTAATATAAATGTTTTCTAAAACCGAAGACGTTGTGTTCCCTGTATCATTGTGTTCTTGCAGTATTTTTTCCATGTATTATCGAAAATTTAATGCATACTTCCTTCGTAGTATTTAAATAGATAAAAAAAAGGGACATAAAATACTTAACTTTTTATTTATGGCTATTCATTTTTAGTTGAACTTAGGTTTTCCTTCAAGATATTGGTTCGTGTTGTTTTAAAATTAATTTGATACTGGGTCAGAACTTAGTTTTCCTATACGAACCATAAAAGGAATACCAATTTCCGATACCATAAAATTAATCTGGACCCTCATATGAGCCTAGTTATAATTTTTTGCATAGTTTCTAGGATTAATTCTCGATCTATTCAATATTAAAAATTGCATTCATTTTGGAGATCATCACTAAAGTTAAATCTGTTACTGTAAGGTTGATTCATTAAAAATTATAACACTTTTGACACAAAAGAAAGTCATTTGTATAACACCCTTCCCCGTCCGTCTAAATAAATCAATTAAAATTCCCACCAATAGTTAAAACTTCTATTACATTAAGTTTTCATGAGATTGACTTTTCCGAAAGTAGGGTCTCTGAAACAGTCTAGCTATAGAATTTTTTGTAAAGTTTCTAGGATGAGTTCTCCCTATATTCCATATTAAAAATTGGACTCATTTTGTATTTTTTTTTTGTTTAAAGGCTGTCATAGTTCTACTGTTTTTTTAAGCACAACTTCAAAAATTATTTGAATGAATGGGCTGAAATTTTGTATATACATAAAAAAATATTCTATATATGAGGACGTGGGTTTCCAAACTCGCCCTATCCAAAATATAAAGGAATCGTGTTTTCCTTATCAATCTATTCTACAGGTCAAAACAACAGTACTATCTAAAAAAAAATGTTTTATCCTGTATTTCTGGCATTGTAAAATCTTGGTTTACAATGAAAACCAATGGACGCAGTCAAACGTTTTTGGCGTTTACCCAAAATTTCTATTTTCTGCATAAGGCGAGTTTTAAAACTCACGTCCTTCTCTATTTTTATAGACTTTCTAAAAATCAACTGCTAAAATATTTATAGGTTATAATTTAGTTTTTTTTATTATTAATTTCCGATTTTCAGATTAGTAACAGAGCTATTCAACACGTTAAAGGTGACACAAGTTGGAAATTGCATCTCAAACGTGGCCAGTGAGTGGCGTTCGTAATGTAACTATTTTTATAAATATTTTTTTTTCCACCGCCTAGTGTACCGAATGTCTATTCTAGTGCACTTCATCAGTGCCTATCCACTTCATTCTGTTCGAAAGATTGTTACATCATTAAAATGCACTTGAAATACTTTTTTCCCATTGGCAGTAATATAACGGAAAACTTTGGACTGTCCTTGTCATTAAATTATGCATCCGATTTTCACAAAATCGGAAAGGGCTCTACACAATTATGCAACCATTCTATATTTAAAATTTCGAAGCATTTGGTTGGGTCGTTTCGGCGCTTTTATAGGTGGACGGACGGACCGAACGAGAACGGCGAGTAAGTGCTACGTATTTACATAATTACGAACGCACCTAAAAAGAACATATAAAGGCTTATAACTATCTTTTTAATAAAAATATTAAAAATGTTTCGTACGCAGAATCGGCGACTTTTTCAAGATAAACTGTTTCAATCTACTTATATCAGACTCTAGGCAATGATGCAGCCTCTTTTGAGTCACCTATAATCTGGAACGAGATGCTTTATAAATCAAAATAATTCATTTTCACAGAGGTCCCCTTTTATGAAAGCTTCCAGGATACCCGTGATCTCGTGACTTTTCTTTATGAAGTTCATTTTTAAAAAAATTGCGGAAATAGTTTATTTATCAAATATGGGTCTTGAAAAAGTCGCCGGTAGTGAGTACGAAACATTATTTAAAGGTAAGACTTTAAATGTATTTTTTCATTTTTAATACGTTATAACTTTAGTTTAATAGGTGATTTTCGTAAATAATTTTATAAAAAGAAAACGTTTAATCTTTTTTTAGTGTGAGAAGAGGAAGAAAATACTGCCTGCAAAAAACGACTTATGGATGAAGAGAAAATAAGTGAAAGTGGACTGACGTGTGACCATCCTGAAACATGCTACTTTTAATGCGGATAGGTAAAGTTTTTCTTTTTTTCGGTTCAGTTTTTCAAACATTCTTTTGACAGTGATTCAAATGTCTAATCTAACTTCCCAAGTTTAAGTGATTTTTAGAGAATTGTGACACTTTACCTACAGCATATCTACACACTCCCCTACAGATTGAATGTAATACAGAGAAGGGACTCTCATTGAAAACTGGATCATTCGATTGGACTGATATTTTGGACGTAAGTCAACATGAAATTCCAATTTGAAACGGCGATAGAAATGCATGCAGAAATGAAATTTTGTTTAACTTATTTGGATAAATTGAAAATTTCAGTATTCATATTCCTTTATCTTACCACCCCCACCCCCCTCCCCAGCCCCCCCCCCCCAAAAAAAAGAGGAATTTAATGCGATGACGCGACGTAGCAAACAGAAGAATACATTCAATGGAAGTTGTCCATGGAGTGCGGGGGAAGGGGAAAATATCTGTTGTTGGTAAACAACTGTCATTTTGTCTTTTAGATGTAACGAAAGTGAGAATTTTGTTCAACTTGTAAGAATTCTCAGGTGTGTTTGCGTTTAACATAACTTTCCTGCATCTGCAAATCCGCATTTTAACCGATCGACAAAAGGAAAATTTCTGAATTGACTTTCTATAGGCTTGAAAATTTCAAGCGTTTTTATTCAGGAATTAAAAAATCTGTTAATAATTTTAGCTTTTTATAAATGAGATATCTTTCATTCGGACATTTCTAACGAATAATCGTTCTTATTTCATTCTAGTTTCTAACCTAAATTTTGAAAGCATTTTCTGAAATCGGATTTACTGTTTACGATATTTAGGCGAAAAGATGTTGCATCTATGAACAGAAACAATATTTTCATTATGTTAAAAATAAGTGATTTTGGATATGAAAATAGCCTTCACCCTTTCAGCAACAAGTAATTGGGTTTCTGTATTGTTGAATTCGCACCGGAATTTTCGAAAAAGTTTGTTTCGAAATAATGAAAAGCAATTTTTTAACTTTTCACCAAAGTTATAAAAGTAAAATTTAATTGAAATTTTCTGGTGCAAATCTTGATTAAAAGGGGATAAAGAATGAAAACTCTCACCTTCATTTGCGTTGAAAAGTAATTAAAGGTATTGCATACAAACAGATTTTAAGTTGAACTATTTAAATTTATTACTTTATTTATTTTTGATAATTTGGGTATTGTTCAATCATACTTAAAATAGGGTTGAATCACCGACAACCTTTCCCTTTACGTCGTTATTAAGTTAAGCAAGTTTTAAAACAGAAATTATACTTAATAAATGAATTTAAATAAGCACCACTTAAAAACCAGACATATGTTATCAAATAAATTTTCTGGTTTAATGTATACATACAGGGTGTCCGGTCTAAAGGTATCCAAAAGTGAAGGTTTATTTTTACGGAACTACTCAAAATTAAAAAATATGTATTTAGATAGAAAGAGCATCTCACTAAGTTTTAATATCAATAGATTTCGATGTGTGGAGATGTTAGATTGGAATGTTTGCCAGCCTTGCATGGGTATAGTAGTCGGCAACTGCCACAAAAGCGAAAAACCTATTCCATGGGTTTCATTAGTAATGATGTGGGTGCCACCGCAGTGCGTGCTTTGGTTAACGGAATTTAAATCCCTGACACGTGTTCAATGACGGGTGCAAACACAATGGAATGCTCAAAATCCACCTACCAATGGAATAGGCAGAGGAGGGGGGGAGACGGAACTTTGGTATCTGAAACTGGCAAACATCCAAATTTAAAATCTCCACACATCAGCATCTATTGATATTAAAACTTGGTGAGATGATCTTTCTATATAAGTAATTCTTTTTTTTTTTTATTCTAATGAGTTGTTCCGCAAAAATAAGCCATCGCTTTTGGAAACCTTAAACTCGGACAAAAGCGGAAGGTTAAGGTTGTTGTCCTTTAAGACAAATCTTATTATAAGAAATTTTCTCTTTTTAAAGGAAAAATAAAATGTTGCTTAGTTTTTGTTATGGCAGTTCTCAAATTCTCTGCTCAACAAACGCGAAACTTTCTGACACATTTTTTGAACATAAAGGCACGCAATGGGCAGGATTCACTATGGAAGCGATTCGCAATCGAAATATCAATAAATGACTTATCGAGTTAGAAGCGATTTCTGTCACGTGGAGACAAGTTTTTCAACTTTATCCTGCTGTCCCTTCAGGAAATTCGATTGAAAAACCCACTTTGACAGTATTTGCAGAAAGAACGGTTGCGTTTGCCAAAAAATAGAAACCGTCTTTCGATGCCATATTTTCTTAAGAACTGCCCAGTTCATAAGTTTCCAAATGAATATATAATGTATTAGAAACGTATTATATGTATTAGTACGCCGTTGGATTTGAGCATAGCATTCATTAAAAGTTTGAATAGGCTAACTATTATTAGCGTCATGATAGTTCAAATTTGAAAGAATGCACTTATATGATTTTCAGTCATAAATTGAAGTTGTTTTTCAATTATTTCTTCAAATTGCCGTATTTTTCATTGTTTTTGCTTTAATCTTTTTTACTCATTAAGTAGGGCTTGGAAAATTTCTATAGTACATCTAGCCTTTTCTCTTTAGGTAGCTGACCGATGGTGAAATGGCTTCATCATACATGGACCCTTGATGTCAGCTTCTAATTCCACAATTCTGAGATTTGTGTCACGCTGAATGGAAGTCGCTTCCACTCCAGATGATGGCTCCTTATTTGCTATAACAGTTGGAAAGCAGAGTTTACCCATGAAGTCAGGATGAATCAGTTCAGCATAGACTCGACTCTAAATGCAGCCCTTTCATCTCAGGCTTAAAAACCAGGGATTTTTTTAAAGCCAATGATGAACCGTTTCCCTGATCATCCCGAGTTATCTCGGGTTCGTATGTATTGCAATTATTATCACGATAAAACTCGGGCATAGCAGAATTTGTCAGTACGATTTGTTTTATCACGTTTTTATTTGGCATGAAGCTTAAAAATAAAAATTTCTGCTTTGATCGGCAGCTTGCTAAGCGTTGCCGTTGTGTGGCAAGACTGGACACGTGTTTTGCCCGATTGTATGTACGGCGGCCTCTGTATTGCTGTATAAGTAAGAATAGTTGTGTTGAAAAAGAGTAAAAAAGATGGCGGCTGCGTGCGAAAGCGATGAAGATGATTTTTCAGACAGTGGTGATGAAGAGGTGGCTTTGAATATTACTGGAAGTGATGCTGCTGCAGGTAGTCATATGGAAGTCGGTAGTTCAAGTGATTGGGTCGATTTGACGGCAGATCGTCCATGGTGTGAAATAAAAAATAATAAATTGCAACCTGCACCTCCTTGTTTTAATTTTACTGCAAAACCAGATACGAATTTTAAAATTGACAATATCAGTAATGTTTTTGGATTTTTGTTATAAATATTTTGTTGATGAATTGATTGACATTATGACAACCGAAACGAATCGATATGCGACAGGGCGTGCTCCTAGATTGCATTGAGAGAACCATGGTGTTCTACGTCTCAAAATGAAATAAATTTTTTGAGGAACAACTATTCTCCAAGGTGTAAATCGGGTATCTTTATTACAAGATTTTTCGGGTAAAATTCAGTTGTTGAATACGCCATTGTTTGCAAAAAAATTGTTATACAGATGATTTCCTCACGCAAAGAAAAACAATGACGCATAGGTATATAAGATAGGGCTGATTCTGCAACATTTAGTTGAGAACTTTGAGTTTGATTATACTAGAAAGAGATATATCAATAGACGAAAATTTACTTCTTTATAAAGGATGGGTGGCGTCCATTTTCTTTGACTAGAGCAGAGAGTGCGATGTGGAATAAAGAGTTTACTTGCTGTGCGAATCAAAGAGTGGATACGTTTGGAATGGCATAATACGCAGTAGAAAGGGGATTAATTTAGATAATTCATTCGATGATCTTCCTATGTCAGCCCGAGTTGTCATGCCTCTTACAAAACCACTACTGGACATAGAATATATTGTCTTACAACGGAAGATTTTTACAATTCAACCGATTTGGCTGATACGTTGATCAAAAGAAAGACTGGTGTGTGTGGAATAATCTGATTGAATAGAAAAGATTTACATCAAGATAAAAAAAAAATTTAAAAAATAAATTATTGGGTATCAGAGAGGGAAAGTAACTGTAATGAATGGAAAGATAAGGAGGAGGCTAGTCTAATTTTCACAATACATACTGTTGAAATGCAGGAACAACCGGGGAGAGACACTATCCAGGCCTAAATGTGTAATTCACTACAATAAAAAAATGGGTGGTGTGTATAAAGTCGACCAGCATTTAGCTGATATTCTACACGAAGAAAAGAGGAAGAAAATATAAGAAAAATATCTTCCATTTATTGGATTTCGCTTTCTGGATTTCCTACATTTTGAATTGTAAATCTGGAGGTTCACGATCATCTAAACAATTTAAAATGGAACTTGTTGTAAAAATAATTTCAGAAAATCATTGTGACGAGTTTTCCGCCACATGAGAAAGACCCAGCACGAGTCCTTCACCACTCAGGCTAACATCAAGGCATTTTCCAGATGCTGAGATTACTGAGAAAAAACCAAATCCAACGAAACAGTGTGCTCAATGCTCTTGAGATTCTAGAGGTAAACCAGCAAGAAAAGATACCAGATACCAGTATACTCAATGTCAGGTATCCCATTGTGTTGTTTCTTGTTTAAAAAACTATCATACAACGACTAACATTTAACTTTTTCCATTTGTCGGAGATAACTCGGGATAGTAAACTGATGATAAAACTAAATGTTTTTACCTGTAAAAATTTAAAAAGTCCATTTAAAACATGTCTATTATGCTTTGTTTCAGTTCCTTATATTTAACAATGGAGGGGAAAAAAAGGATTTATTAGAATGTTTTTTCGTCACCGAGATTCTGGTATTTTGAATCTCGACGAAGATATATGAGATAGGTAAAGGCAATTTCAGATCATTTTTGATATTTAGAGCTGAAGCGGGTGAGGAAGTGTTGATAAATCAATAACTAAATGGTGGAGCCAATGCCACCTCTATTAGCTGGCAGATGAAAAATGAAATGATTGCCTATTTCAATAAAATGATTTTGGTACTTTTCCGGGCCATAGTCTTTTCTAAAAAAAAAAAAAAAAAAAAAAAAAAAAAGCTTGGTGCAATGGGGTCTTCAGAAAGTGGCATGTGTTGCCAAATTATGTAAACAAACTTGAAGTTTTATGCTCGTTATATATATTAATTATATTTACATATATAATACTGTTTTTATGTACTAATATCTGTTTACTAATTTCTAAACTAATTTATTTTCTATTTGTATATAGAAATAGATAAATGTCTATTATTAAATAAGTTGTATAGGGGAGACCGGGAGAATGCCGCCAACCCGGGTTATGCCGCCATCCCACCTAGTTGAAAAACTAAGGGCAGTTTGAGGTAGTGAATGTGCCTGCACTATAGCGGCCAACAATATAAACAGTGCCTAATGTGAGAGTGACTTTGCTGTACGTCGTTCGTTTGCTCTAGTGGAAAATGTAGTTTTCATCTAGTTGCTTATTATTTTGGAGCTTCAAATGAGTAGAGATAAGCACCTTTTATTGTAACATTAGGTATTTAAGATATGACCCGTAATCTATACGCATTCGCTGACATTTTGATGCAATGTGTTGAACAAGTTCGGTGCTTCTTTCGGCTTTGCTTGGGGATTTCCGCCATATTGTCCTCTCGGGGTAATGCCGCCCCCATGCAAATCGGGTGAGAAATGGCCTCATTTTAATGTAGTGGAGCCGATTCAGCAGAGTGACTTTTGCAATATGAAGTAAATTGTAAGCTTAACCATTATTCTGATCAATTACATTGCTTTCTAACTATTTTCAGTAGGTTGTGTGTTTTCTAGTATCCTTTTGATGCATGTACGAGGTCATTAAAGAGTGGCGGCATTACCCTGCCACAGTGGCGGAATTACCCCAGTGTCCTGGGTAATCCCGCCACTGTGCAGAGGTTTAAAAAATATTTTTTTATGTATGCTTACTTTGCAGTTATGTTTACGGTTAAATTTATAGAGATACTAAAGATCATGATTCAGCTTTAGAATTTTTACTATTAAAAAATAAACATTTTTTCGAGGTGAAAAAATTTAAATTCCCTTAAGGTATCACCATTCCCCCGGTCTCCTCTAAATATTGAAAAAATGGCTTGTATATATGAAGCGGTGAATAGGTTGTCAGAAAAGAGTGCCAATTTCATTTTCTCGCCAAGGCTATTTCTTTTATTTCGCCAAGGGCCTTTAAACTGGAAAAGTAATTTTGAAGAAATTTGCTGAAAAAAAATCAATGCTTAATATTTTTCAGTACTTAATTAACAAAGGTTATCAGCAACCTTCTTGAAATGTCATTTCGTGTAAGATTTTTTAAAAATTAGAATGCGCAAGAATTTTTGCAGTTCTGCCCGTAGACGATTTGACATGAAAAAGTTTAGTTAGGTACATTTTCTATGAAACAACAACAAAAAAAAAATGAAATCCGGTCGCTAAAAAGTAAAACTCGAGAAAAAAAAATGCAATCCGGTCGCTAAAAAGTAAGCCTCAAAATTATAAAACACAAAATTTAATAAAGGTAAAACAAAAATTCAATTCGAAAAATCTCTTGCACAAAATATCTAACAGAAAATCAGCCAAAGCCGTTGTCTTACGCGTCTCTTTTTTCAAATTTCGGGTTCATAAGTGGGTGATAAAATGGAGATAAGTTGGAAGCAGTACAGTTTCTAAAATGATGAGAATGATAACATTGTTTACAACAATAAAATTGATTTGACCTAAGTTAACATCACTGAGATCCATAAACTGGCTACAAATCCGTTCATAGAAAAATCTTTCATTTTTGTTTCCTTTTAAACCTTATGAAACCTGAACGGATGGATTTTGAAAATCGCTGAAATAGGCATTTAAAAATATTTTTCAGTAGATTGTTTTATTGTGCATAAGCATGCCCCTAATTTCAAACTACGGCTGAGATAACCTACAACATGTCAACAACTCCCCCCCCCCCCCATCTTCGAAAAACTCCTTTCCGACTGCAGATTGCTACAGGTGTACCTAGCAGTTCAAGATAACTTCAGTAGTTTCGCCCATGCATTCATCAGTCACTCAGGAGAAAGTTTTTTTATGTGTAAAGCTTTTTCATGTATTAAAAATTGCATTAAGTATATATAAAATAAAAAGAATATTTTTGTAAACATGAATATTATAACATAGTTAAATAATCTTAACCCTTAACTGGTGAGGTGGGGTGTTTTGCACCCTAGAGAAATTGCATATGAGCTCAACATTTGCAAACAAAATTTTTCTGATATTTTGATACGTGAATTTATATGTATATGCATGAACACTTACAGTTACTTTTCAGTTCTTTTAATACACATAGATAATACAAAATTCACAGGAAATTCTCTTATTTTAATTCGCTAAATTTTAAGGAGTGCGTAATAAGTTGAATTTTGGGGTTACGTACACCACACCGCACCGTTACGTTAGAAAAAAAGACCTCACCACTTAAGGGTTAAGTAATGTACATTAAATGAAACATAATCATTGCTGTAATATCACGATGTCACTTTAACTCTCTATCTACTGACGGTACATTGTACCATCAAAACAACTCGTTATAAAATTCGTTTAATACATCGATTCGTTGTAATACAGTTTAGAATGAGTTAGAGATACATTACTTTATTTTGTTCCAAAAGCATTATGGGTTACACAAAACAAAAATATTTTTAAAAGAATTTCTTTTGCCTTTGCCTATTTTCAGTCTTCTTTCTTAAATTCGGAAATATTTCTATTGTAAGATCATTCTATTTGTACATTTCCTAATTCTACAAAATACTAAGGAAAAAAAAAAAAAAAAAAAAAAAAAAAAATTAGAGTGGGATTATAAATAGTGCACAAAATTCCTATACATTCAAATTTAATGAAACCTTCTAAATCTCTACTAAATTTCTAAAATGATTATGTAAATCTTCTAATATAGTTTAGCCAATTCACGAAAAATGCTTTAGAAGATAACTTTTTCATGAATTTATAATTTAGTATATAAAGGGTTAATACTTTTCTGACAGCACGGCATTCATTTTAAATAGAAATCTTAAATTAACCAGAATGGTTTACAATTTTTGAAATGTGCTGTCACTACTATTCCTATTTTGAACAATACGTATTTGGCCGCATAAAATCGTTCCTCGAAACAATAGTTTCACACTATGTGCTGATTTTTCTAAATCGGTTGTCTCATGACGCCAGATTGTTATTTAAGTCAAACCTTTGGGATCATGACTTAGCACCCGTGGATCGTTTTACGAGGGTTTTGCACAGAAATGTTTTACTGATACTTGACATTAAATTTTAAGTGAATGGAAGTGTTTAAGTACACGTTTATTAACACAATGTGAGGGTATACAAATTCTTGTTCGATTTTTTTTTAAATGACACCCCATTCATCCTACGCGTACGGAAAATGGGATGCTGCATTCAGAAAATACTCTGAATACTACCCAAGTAAAGACAAATAGGCGTGAAACGTGTAGCTTTTGCGTGATACCAAAAATAACAGGCTAGTGCAATCCAAAAAATTAAGATTCAGCACAAACAAGTGCCGCTTTGAAACATATGTTTGAAGAATTCCTCATGAAATACCATCTCCGAATTTCAACTGATTTTTAATTTGATAGAATACTAAATTGATAACGCGCATTATGGCAAATTATATTAAGAAAAGAGTTCATGAATGGAATGTCAAATTACTTTGAAGAGTGTGTTTCAAAAATGCATGTTTAAAATACAAGAGGTTTCTTACTGTTAAATGTTATAACAATTATTCTAATAATTCGATTTAAAGGATACGCCCGTTCATACAAGAAGATAGTCTAATGATTTGTTCATTTAATATTTAATAAGAATACAACGCTCCTGGGGGGAGGGGGGGGTTGTGGGACTCTTAAGACCTAGGCATACCCAGCCGTTTTGTAAAAGCTGTTTAAGTTTCGCTTGCCTGTTTCAGTACAAATAACTTTAACAACAATTCAGACGCCTATCGCACTCTTCCTTATTATTATTAATGTGTTAATGGAATGAATCGAGATAGGTATGTAAACTAAGGATGGGCAAGAATTCAATCGGCTTTCCATTCCAGCCATAAACCACATTCAACGAACATGTTTACATTGAATAAAGCGTACAATGATTTTTGTTTTTCGTTTAAAATATTCCCAAAATCATTCCTATTAAAAATATCCTATTTTATTCTATTTTGTTCCTATTACAGTTTCAATTTTTTTTAATAGCACGATATATTTAATTCTTCAAATATAATATTCAAATGAACTCTAATTCTATAGGTAAGTTGAATAGTAATGGTGGTAGTGATATACGTTATAGTCCAAAAATATATTTCATCATAAAGTTAAAACAGAAAAATCGAATAAATGTAACTTTATGGCGGTCTTATAGCTATGGGGTGGAACAAAAGAGAAAGTGTAGTATCCTTGTATAGGGACCTATTATACACCCTCATAAAGGGCGGATAATACTAGTGATACTTACCAATATAGCGTGGAGATAGCCCGGCCACTCAGTTCAAAACAGCTGGGATCGATCCACCGCAGTCCAAGGGGGCAGGGGGGGGGGGGGTTGAAGATTTTCAGGATTTTTCTTCAAGAATATAATTTGGATTACTTGTAAACAGGGCTCGGAATGTACCAGAGTCAACCAGAATGCTTTTCCAGTTCGTAAAAGGATGATAAATATTGGTCCGGTTCGTGAAGTAATAGCATTCTTACAATTCCTGGAAACATTAATAATTCCATTCCGGTTTGTTCTAAAAAGTGGCTAGAACGTGCGGTGATGCACTTAACATCACTCAGATAAACGTATGCTCAGTGCGAGACCATTAACTGTTGATGTTTTGTTTACATTGGACACTCCTAATTCATACAATGATGACGACCCTACATCCAACTTTTTAAAATTTTATTGACTCAATAAATAAGACAGGATAAGCTTTTTAATTTTGTCTAGCTCTTTAACCTGTTCTACGCACGGAAGTTCATGTTCAATAGCTATTCGATTTAGAAAAATATTTTTCTACTACTGTGCATTTTCTAATGAAATTTAATTTATCATGTTACTATGGTAGCAGTCGATAAAACGATATCTTTGGCATAAGGGAAGAAATAGAATAAAAAGTTTTGTTGATGCTTGTGATAAAATGTTTCCTTTTTTTTTTAAAAAAAAGATAATAATTAAGCGCAGTTAAATAATCTCTAATTATTTGCACGCGAGATAAAAGAATTATCATACTAACCGCCACAGCTTCTTAGTATTGCAGCGTGGTGCACGTAATATGAATATATCGCATTGCACTAAACATTTAGAACTTGTTAGAACTCGCGTGATTACGGGTTAAACATAAAAAATGGCAAAAATTCGTCAAAAACATTTTTTTTTTAAATTTGCCCTGCCCCCTGTAGTTTTCGAGTTTTTGAGATTACATCGATACACGCACGGATTTTAATGGGGTAGATTTTTTGAATGAACGAGTAATTAAGCAGGATGAATGGAGCCCTTACTACGGACATGGAATTTGTTGACACTACTCTTGTTGCTATTGGCAAAAGAGAAATGATTCTTCGTTTTCCGCATCATAAATGTAATGTTATATATATATATATATATATATATATATATAGAGTATCAAATATATCATATTCAATGTCAAAAAGATGTTGATACCTAAGGTTTTGATTTTGTTATCGCAAAAAATAGGAATACATAACATAGATCTGGGTATTGATCTATTAAAATATAGAATAAAATTAAATAATTGGCAAAGTTACTGTAAGTCAAAGTGTGAAAATCAGGAAGATGCAGATAAAGTATATTTCGTTATAGATTACATAGGAGGGTGCTACAGTAATGTAAATTACAAAAGGAATTTTAATAAATATAAGGACATGTTACCAATAAAAAATTTAAATATTGTTAAAGCGTTTAAGTATGACAAGCCTTTAGGTAGAATGATCTTTAATTATAATTATTATTCTAAAAATATTAATAGGAACGAAAATGCAGACATTTGTAAATGTAATGAGGATGTGTACAACAAATATGTAGACAAACATTATGGACATGTAATAACTGGGAATCTAGATATCGTACAAAATGTCGAACTGAAAAATCAAATGAGTTATGGAGCAAAATACAGAATAAAACGGAATTTCACGAAAAGTAATGCAGTTAAACGGTTTAAATATAATATAGAAATCTTTATACAAAAGTTAACTTATAAATACAGACTACCTGGAGAATTATTTGAAGAATGGAAATATCATATTTTAAAGGAACTAGAGGAGACATACGTTAAAAACTTTGAGGGTTTGTCCGAAGAGAAATATATTGATTTAAGAAAAGCTATAAAAAACATCCAAGATGATTTTATAATAACATATGTAGATAAGGCAAGTACTAACTATGCAATTATCTGTAAAAAATTATATGGAAAAATATTAAGAGAAAGTTATGAAAACACAAATAATTATGAGTTAATTAGGGCAAAAATTAATGAGGTGGAGAACAGAATTAGGGCAATGTATAAAAAAATTAAAACAAAACAAGATAATTTGAATTTTCCTTATTTGGTTTTAATACCCAAGTTCCATAAATGCCCTGTGAAATTTAGAACCGTTACATGTGGTTATAATTCCTATATTGAATGTGCGAATAAAAAATTATTAAAGGTATTGAAGAGAATATTTTTGAAGATTAAAAGTGAGAATTCAACTTTTATAATAAGTAATAGTTATGAACTGTTGGAAAAAGTGAAAAGGTATAAAAATAAGATTACAGGATTGTATGCATATGATTTTGCAGATTTGTTTAACAACATAGAGATTGAGGATTTGAGGGAGAAGATATTGGAGGTGTATAATAGGTATGGTGATTTATACATGGATTTAAGTGAATTTCAAAATTTGTTTCAATTGGTGGTTCAAGAGAATTTTTTATATGAGGGCAATAAGGTATATAAGCAGATTAAGGGTATCCCCATGGGGGGGAGTTGCAGTTCAATTTTGGCCGACATGTATCTACATATATATGAAAATATAAGTGAATTACATAAAGACATAATGAGTTTCAGATATATCGACGACGTTTTGATTGTCGAGCTGAATGGAATAAAGATTAACCATGAATTTAAATATTATCCTAAAAATTTAGAATTGAAACTTTCCGGTAGTCATAATAGTTGCAATACAAATTACTTAGATGTAAATCTAAAATTAGAAAACAGAAATTTAATTACATCGGTTTATGATAAAAGAGACGATTTTAACTTTAAAACAATTGCAATATTGAATTTCAATTCAAATGTCCATATATCGGTATTCAGAAACATTTATATTAACGGTTTAAACAGATTAAACCGATTGACATCGGATAGTGTCATTTTGAATGAGGATATGCTGAAATGGTACGTCACTGCTGTGAAACAGGGTTATCCTGTGAGTCTGGTCAAAAATATGACGTATAATTATGTTAGAACTTGCAAGAACAGAAGTGAATTGATGCCTTTACTCGAAGCGTGTGGTTTACGGAATGTAGTGGAAACAGATCGCTTTTGATATGGATTGATTTCGGTCGGTCGGTTTCATTTAGCGTTATTCTTGTTTCATTTGTTTTTTCAATATGGTCTCGACAGGTAAATATGGGGAATGTTGCATGCTTAAAAACAGTTTTAACCCTGCATTAGTGTGTCATAAGCCACACAGACCTGTCTCCATGTTTAATTAGTTATTTGCCTTGTTTCTTATGGTTGTTTTGTTTAAGTTAAAGTTGGTTAAGTTGTGTTTCTTTAAGTTTGTTTATTAAGTTAAATTATAGTTTTTATTTGGTTTGGTTAAGTTAATTTTGTGCTTCAATTAAAGTTTACAGTTTGTGGTAATGCTTGAAATAACTATTGGAATTTTTTAACTATATATATATATATATATATATAGAGCTTACTGTACTCTTTTAAACTTTAATATTATTATTATTTAGAAGGTTGCACTTTAAAAATTGTTTTTGTATGTTTTGAAATAATTTTGTCTATGCTTTAATTTTTTTTTAATCAACTATAATTTTCAAATAGCGTTTCGGTTTGTGGATGTTTCCATTTCGAACTCTACTTCTAAAATCTTGCCTTCCTCCTACAACAAAAGGGCCCAAACTGCCGATACATCACGGAATTCTTCTCCCTTTGTTATAGTGTTCAATTATGATTCAAATCGCCGATTGGTTTGCTAACTGTTCACTCTATCGGAACTCTCAATGCAAAGAAAAAATTTCAGGATACAGCGCCAAAAGATTAGCAAGGACACCTTCTTCCGTTTAACAAAGTAAACCATTTAAAGTGGTTCTATAATTCCCTGCTATAATGACAGTTTCACCGGCCAAATTCAAACGTTTCCGAACCAAAATTATTTAAAAAATGTGTCAGAAAGTAGCTTCAATGGATTGCAGAACAGCCTTAAATAAGCGAAGCATTGCTTAGTACCAAAATGGACCAATCTATAACGAAAACGACCACGGCTATTTCGCGGGAAAAGGCAGCACGTCACGGAATCGGAGGTTCTTTCCTTCATGGACTGACTAGAACTGCGGCAAACCCGATCACGTACGATCCCACCTGAAAAATTTAAAAGCCGAATTGAACGAGTTTAAGATCTCGACCAGTGGTCCAGACGTTCGACAGGTCGGGCCATCGTGGCGGCTTCAAGATCGCTGTAGTTCTATCAATAGATACTTCACGGAAAATGCGGCACCGATTCGAAGAAAATTTGTACTAGGAAAAACACTTTAATCGATTCGACGCCTCAAAGGAAAAAAATCTACACTTTAAATACATGATATTGTAAATAAGTTTCATACATCGGACAGTTTTTTCTTTCATTTACTAAAATTTTCTTGGATAATGAAGCTTTTATAGAGATTTTAAGTAGATTTTTTATTTTATGAGGCGTCTATCAGGCAATGCTCGGAAAAATGGCTGTGTCCAAAGTTTTATTTTATGACACACGGTACTTTTCGAAATTCGACTTTTTATGCAGCAACCCTTTTTATTTCTTCTCAATTCTTTCTAAAATGTAGCCATTTATCCGTTGAGAATTTCTGTTTTCAAGGCAAATTCCTACCCAAGCAAACTACAAAGGAAAGGCTCTGAGGTCTTGAAGGAATAAAATAAAGAACAGAACGATTGGGATGTTTCCCGTACCAACCCTGTGTAAAACTGACAACCAAGGCATGGAAAAGAAGGAACCTAAAAGTAAGCATTTATTGGATACTTTCTTCAAATGCGAGTATATTAACCGTCTTTTCAGGTCTATATTGCATTGTTAACACTAGAACTAACGTGCGCCGTCTACTTGATGGCTACCCTATCAATGTTTCTGTTCTAACCAGAAATTGGATTATGAAATAAGTTAAAAAGATACAAAGAAGAAAACGTTAAGTAATAAAGTTAAACTGTTTTAAATCAAAATTCTGGTGTGAAATATTTTAATAAACTTGTCTCAAATTTCCGGTAGTTCTAGTGTTAAAATGAAACGTATGTATGAAATTGCAGATCGAAAATCGAATGGCTCGAAAATGGCAGCCGGAAAATGACAATAATTTGACCAGTACTAAAAGCTCTGTAGTTTCAAAACCAATTAATGTAGAGATGCACAACCTGTGGGTCCCGCGGGCCAAAAGTGGCCCTCGAATTTCGTCAAATTATAATTGGAAAAAAATGCCATTTTTGTCCATAGATTGCACGAAAAAATCATGAATTTCAATTTGCCGCGGAAAAATGGAAAATTTCTTCAGTCAGTTAAGATTCGCGAATTTCGTTGATGGCGTGGGAAAAAATAGCGAATTTTGTCGATGAGGCTCAGAAAATAACGTATTTCGTTTATAGGACACGGGAAAATCGCTAATTTTATCGATCAATCGCGGAAAAATCGCAAATTTCGATTATTGTTCATAGAAAAATCGCGAACTTTGTCGATGAGGTTCGGAAAAAGCCGTGAATTTTGTCGATAGGGCTCGGAAAAATACCAAATTTTGTTAATCAGCCACGGAAAAATAGTCAGTTTTGTTGATGCGCAGAAAAAATGCAAATTTTGATTTTGATCTGCGGAAAAATTGCCTGTTTCGTCTGTTTATCGCGAGAATAAAATCGCGTTGTTCGGGGGCGGAAGAATAGCAAATTTCGTCGATCGGGCACATAAAAATCTCGTTTCGTCTATCAGGCTCCGAAAAATCGCAAATTTCGTAGGTCGGGCACGAGAAAATCTAATTTTGTCGATCAAGCGCGGGAAAATCACAAATTTCTTTGATCGGAACAATCCTTAGTTTCGCCAGTTTATCAGGAGTAAAAATCACGAATTTCGTCATGCCGCAGGGAAAATTTGTAAATTTCATCATTCAGGGAATTTCGTTAATCGGTCGCGGAAAAACGTGAATTTCCCCGATCAGGGGCAGAAAAATCGCAAAATTTGTCGATCGGGCATAGAAAAATCGCGAGTTTTATCGAACAGGTTTCGAAAAATAGCAAAATTCGTTAGTCGTGCGCGGAAAAATCTCAAATTTTATCGATCGGGTGCGTAAACATTGCGAATTATGTTGATCGGATGCGGAAACATTGCGAATTTTGTCGATCGACTTCGGAAACATTGCGAATTTTGTCGATCGACTTCGGAAACATTGCGAATTTTGTCGATCGGATGCTGAAAAATTGCGAATTTTGTCGATCGGATGCTGAAAAATTGCGAATTTTGTCGATCGGATGCTGAAAAATTGCGAATTTTGTCGATCGGATGCTGAAAAATTGCGAATTTTGTCGATCGGATGCTGAAAAATTGCGAATTTTGTCGATCGGATGCTGAAAAATTGCGAATTTTGTCGATCGGATGCTGAAAAATTGCGAATTTTGTCGATCGGATGCGGAAAAATTGCGCATTTTGGCGATCGGATGCGGAAAAATTGCGCATTTTGGCGATCGACTTCGGAAAAATCGGCACTGTTCACTTTTATGCCTGTGTTTGTTTTTTAGCACCTTTAATAAAACAAAATTTACTCCCCCGAATAAGATCAAAGAATATTATCAGTTCTTGAAAATAATCATTGCTATACCTGTTATATACAAACATAAACACTGTTGACATAAACACTGTCCTTGCCAACAAAATTGGATATGTTGACTGGATAGGGGAGCCTAGCGGTGTTACCCCCCCCCTTCTGAAACCATATTTTTTATCTGATTATAGACCACAGATCACCTCCTCGAAATGGAATTCTTTTCGTGTTACTCATGTGGCCCCCGACAACCCGGACATTTTTGTAAGTGGCCCTTCTCTTAAAAAGGTTGTGCACTCCTAAATTAATGGAATACAACAATTTTTTTCTATACTTTCATAACATACTAATGGTTTAAAAAGACATTCAAATATATATATTTAGCAATATTAATTAGTTAAATTTTAATTACAAAATTGACGTTTTAAAAATATGAATTTTCAACTATGCATTTTGCGCGCAAGATTTAAAAAATTCTACTGCAGATATATATTTAATATTACATTTATACACTGAACATAAATTTAAAAATATTCAAATTTATTTGCATAATCAATGGCTTTTAAAAATCAAATTTAGTAAATTTTGTAAAAAAATTAAATCTATTTGTTCAATAAAAAATTTTCTATGGCAAATCTCAGGCTAAATTTAGGCATTTTAGAACGAAGTTAGTAATGTATCCAATTTATGTCAAAATCTGAATTCAATTTATTATTTAACGAAAGGGATTATTTTTACATCCTTCAAGTATTGACATCGTTGAATGCGGCTACTGCGACCCAAAAGTAGCATCTTTTGAAAGACCGCACCGAACGGGAGATTATTGTATAGGTACAGTGAATGAAGTTGACAACATGGCTGCTAGGGGTGTATACCTCCCTCTCTGGACTTCTATAATTCGACAATGGGTGAAATTGTAAGCGCAAGATTAAAAATTTGGGAATTTATAAATCAATAGTGGGTTGGCTAAGAGTTTTAAATACGAAACGAAAGCGGTAGGAGACTAAGAAGACTGTAGGGAATTGACGACAGTGCAATTCATCAAACAATATAATGATACGGGGCATTCTCGCATCTTTTGACTTTTCAGGAATCAAAATCTTTTGAAATTAAACTTACTAACATAACATTTTAAACTGATAGACGAATTCCTTAATGATTCAAAATAAAGAAAAAAGGGGGGTCAGCAGCGAATTTTCTTTTATTTATTTAACTGAGGTTTAAGTTAAACTTGCAAATTTAATTTTACTTACCGTTATAACTTTTTATTTTCTTCTAAATTTTTACTTATAATGAATTAGCACTGTACCCACAGGGTATTCAAATAAAAAATAATAACAATGTAGTATTTTTAGTACAAAACTTTGGTATAACATTGTCTTAAAGTGGTGTTAAAGAACGGATAAGGAAAAAAGGGGGAACGGTATAGGGAAAACAGGGATGGTAAGAAAAAATACCACTTTGTTTTAGGCAAATCGTGTTAAGACTAAGTAGAAACAGTTATTTACATCGGATTAAATTTAAAAAGTAATAATAATTTACCTCGAAAAGGGCAGGAATAAACCTTCGGGAAGGTAAGACTACCCACAAATCCAAGTTGCTTGAAATGGATATTGAAATGCCGATTTAAATTCTGCAGCTAATTTCCTGTCAAAGAATTTTAACCATTCTTTCTCTACCATATTTCTGCATGCGAAAAAGCTAAAAAAAATTCTGTGGCAGCATCTGATGGGATTTCATGTATAAGTTTAGCAAGGGGGACGGTAAAGAATCTAAAATCCAGGGATAGTTATAAAAAAATAACAACCCTGAAAATGTGTTCAGGCTCATTTTTTGTTACATATTTATACAAAACAATAGTCCCAGTTTCGGAAAAAAATGACATCGAATTACTTTTATGGAAACAGTTTTATACAGACAGCTCTAAACTTAAACATCAGCATCAGAGACTATGGACGTTATAGGAATTTCGTGAAGTATTTGGACCCCCAACATCGACTAAAATCTATTTATCTCGTTAATAGTGTTATGCAGTCATACAATGGGATGTTTTCCAGTATAAGAAATAAAAAAAAAAATATGTACTAAAGTAAAAATTATTATTCATGAACAGAAAAATATAGAAAAGTCAAAAGATTGTGAGAATACCTCATACATAGTTCAAAACAGTTTACATGGTATCCCCATTTCTGTTTAATTGCCATTTTTAAATAAAGCTGGCTACCTGTTTAATCAAACTCGTGGCAAAATTAATACTTTTTATACATATATGCTTTAAAGATGCAAACAGTGTTGATTGACCATTTTTAGGTATTTTCGCGTAGCTGAATCACATGAATTGCACGCTGAGGGAAAGGAGCATACAATTTTATAACTATACAACGATTGGTATACTGTACAATGACTGTTAACATAGAATGGGTGTTGCTATAACAGAATTGTTTGTATATTTGTACATTGTTTTTTAATGATTAATTATAACAATTATTTTAGAGGTGGGGTTTTGAAAGATTTTTTATGCTAAGTTTTCTTACGCTTTTTGAAGTTTAAGGAACTTCATTTCTAAAGATAAATACAAGAAAACAATTCTAATTTCAAAGCATAATGAACAGCTTGTTCAGCTTATATGGCTGTTTGTGTAGTTTCAATCGTATTCTGAAGCTGCTGAATTTTTTTACTGTTGTTATTGAGCAGTTTGTAGCAAGAATGGTTTAACACAGTGTTACGGGTTACACTTTTTGTGACACACATGCACACGAAAGTACACTACATTACCGAAGTTTGATGCGCAGTAGATGATCCTATTGTGATTTTTTTTTTATTTACGACTGTCTATATTAAAAAATGAGTAACTCTGACGTCACACTGATGGTAGCAACTACATGAACCAATAATCAATTTCATTTTTACAGTCATTTTTTAGCATCTAAATATGGCACCCTTTCTACTTTTACACCGTCGAATGTACTTTCGAACGCAATTTCTTTGATAATGGATTGACTGGCATTTTTAGATTTAAGAATAATTTTCAAGTATGACTCGCTATTAGTATGCATGCAACCCCAATACGGATGATGTTTGCACTTAAAGCAACGCAAATAAATTCAGCATTTGTATTCTTGTCATTTCCATAGCTAATTGACCAAGCGAAATTATAACTTTACAAAGAGATAAAACAGGTATTTGACACACAAGTAATCGAACTACGTGCTGAAGGAACCTGATCACAAGGGTTGCTAAAATGAAAGAAACATTTCGCGAAACATCTCTGGCATGCGGCTTACACGATATCGCCAAAAATGCCGTCAGGTGTATTTGTATCTCAAAAATATGCAAAAAATCTATTAAGATTTTAAACTATTTTCATTTGAAATGAAAAACTATTTTAATTTATGTTCTCTAAACCTGACATAATTAAACCGCGTAGGATGGGCTGATTCTTAAAATGCATAAAACTGTGGGATGATGATTACAACATCAATAAAACTGCAGATTCGAAACTTCAGCTATTCTATACTTCGTCCAAAAAATAAGATTTTATTCATAAATTATTTCTAAAGTATCAGATTCATAATAACTTCAATAAATGTACGCACACTACAGCTTGAATTAATAAACTTCCTTTTATAAACGTATTTACATTTTTATTTACATACATACATATAACTAATATTCTAATACTGTCTTTTGAGAGTTCAATTTTTACCGACAAGCACGGTTCCATTCAATTTTTACGTCTACCTTAAAAAGTAAATCAGAAAAACAATAAAATGGGTTTGGCACAGCAACCGACTGACAGATTTGACTAGTATCGCCAAGGTGGCATTATTAACAAGAACCAATCTCACGAATGTTAGAGCGTATAGTGACAAAACGATGTAGGGGAGAGCGGGGGGAATGCCGCCACCCGGGGTTATTCCGTCACCCCGCCTAGTTTAAAAACTAACGGCAGTTTGAGATAATGAATGTGCCAGCACTATAGCGGCCAACAATAGAAACAGTGCCTAAAGACAGAGTGATTTTTGTTGCACGTAGTTCGTTTGTTCTAGTGAAAAAATTAGTTTTTATCTAGTTGCTTCTTATTTTGGAGTTTCAAATAAGTAGAGATAAGCACCTTTTATTGTAACATTAGGTATTTACGATAATATCCGTAATCTACATGCATTCGCCGACATTTTGATGCAATGTGTTGAACAAGTTCTGTTCTTCTTTTGGCTTTACTTGGGGATTTCAGCCATATTGTCTCTCGGGGTAAGGCCGCCACCATGCAAATCAGGTTAGAAATGGCCTCATTTGAATGTAGTGGAGCAGATTCAGCAGGTATTTATATTCCTGACTTTTGCAATATGAAGTAAATTGTAATCTTAACCATTATTCTGCTCAATTACATTGCTTTCTAACTATTTTCAGTAGGTTATGTGTTTCCTAGTATCCATTTGATGCATGTACTAGGTCATTAAAGAGTGGTGGCATTACCCCGGTGCAGTGGCGGAATTACCCCAGTATCCTGGGTAATTCCGCCACTGTCCAGAGGTTTAAAATTTTTTTTTATGTGTGCTTACTTTACAGTTATGATTATGGTTGAATTTATACAGATACTAAAGATCATGCTTCAGCTTTAGAATTTTTACTATAAAAAAAAATAAAAACTTTTTTGAGGTGGAAAAAATTAAATTCCCTTAAGGTGTCGCCATTCCCCCGGTCTCCCCCAGACAAACATCCATTTTGAATACTGATAAAGTTTCTACTGTACGGCCATCCGAGCTAGTCCTACCCAATCCATAAGAGCTCTCCAGAATAGGTGTCAAATATATATATCTTTAAAATCTTGCATACACAAAGTATAAATTTGTTTATAGGAGATTTTTTTTTAAGTAAAATTTCCATTTAAAATTAAGATTTTAAAGTGTTGATGAAACTACAGTATTTAAAAAAATTGCAACATTTACAGATTCTACTCGAATACTCATTAAAGTTACGTTAAGTCCTTTGAGAATAAGAAAAAGAGGGATAAAACAAACAATCAATCAGTAGATTATAGGTCATTCCAAATCATGGAATGCATTTTTCGGATTTTGAATTCAGTTATTTATTAACACGTTGAGTGCCACGTTGACTGATCCTGAAGCTGAAAAATTTACAATAGTTTAAGTAATTTTTATGAAAGTATAATTCTGAAATAAATAAAAGGTAAGTAAATTTTAAATAAATTTTCAGTTATTACTTAAGTCTATATATATATATATATATATATATATATATATATATATATAGTTTTATATCATATTTTAGACCGTCAATCATCGGTGAAGGGCGCGTTCTAAACGGACATTTCGGTGTCAGTCACCAGTGACCGACGTGGCGCTTAACGTGTTAAGACAATACATGTTATTATTATCAATATACATATTTTTATTTTTTAAGACAATACATGTATACAGCTAGCAAGTGTACCTTCTGTGTTTCTGCCGATCCAACTTTATAGATTGCCTTATGTGTTTTACAAAACTTAATAGCTATAATTGGCTATTTTTGTTTTATTACAATGCTGTTATAACCCGTATCTTTTACTTATAACTTCTATATTACTAAACATGTACTTATAACTTATGCAGAAAAAAAAAAGGTTAAAGAGCCTACTATTATTATGTGAAGAAACAAGCTCATGTTATGCGAACGTTATTTTCCATTTTTTTTCGCTCTAAAATATATATATATATATATATATAATTTTTTTTTTTTTTTTTTTTTTTTTTGTTTTGTTTTGCATAGGATACCTGAGGTGGATATTTTATAGTGCGAGTTTGTGCTTTTTTGATTTTGGTTAAGTTTTTTTTATCTGAGGATAGTTTCACTTTCGGAGCTGCTCTATCCAAATTCTAAAGTCTCCGAAAAAAAAACTGCAATGGAAATCAAAGTCACGTGCAATATAAAATATCGACCTCAGGTATCCTTTGCAAAATATTATATATTAAAATAAAAACGATAAATGTGTAAAGATTTCTCAGATAGGATTAACAGGATCGTTCTCGCCTATCTATAGTTTCAGGGGCCTCGCTAAGGGGGGGGGGGGCGGAGCGACCCCCCCCCCCCAAACATTCGCAAATGTTATTACACTTTCCAATTTTACAAACTTAGTTGGCAAATTTGTATAAAACTTCAATAAAAACTATAATATATTTTCTATTTCTGATAGACTTGACAAAAATTACAAAACTAATTGGGAATATTATTAAACTTTTAACAAATAAGAGCTATATTACATTTTCTAACTGTGGTAAGTTGGCAAAATTTATAAAACGAGTTGGCAAATAATGAAATTTGACTTGGCAATTTAAGGTTCTCTCCCCCACCAATAAAAAGTCTTACCGATGGCTCTGTATAGTGTAGGATAAGTCGTGCACTTACATAAGAAAAATTATTAAACCGCCTTCTTGTTTCTCGCTTACCAAATGATATGGATTGAAGGGTTCCAAATGAAATTATAAAAACATTGCATTGGCTGGGAATTTCCATGTTGTCAGCTTCATGCGTTCAAAGTTCACTTGACCTTGTCCCTAAATTCAAGCGCAACAAAAGAAAACATGTTTAGAAAATCTCAGAAAGCAAAAAGAGCAACGAAAAAGACTTGAGTTCCCTACTCATACAATGAACCATAGTTCATTTAAATGAGAGTAATGCAGGACTTGTATTTTATCCAAACGTTTTATGAGCAATAAGAGAGAAAGTCGTGAAAACGGAAGTACGTGTCCGACTGAGCCGGAAACATTTAAAGAATTGAAACCGAAAAGCAAAATGAAAGAAAATGAAAACACAATTGCATTCTGGATTGATAATTCTTTTAGGAACAATGTCGTAACATAACCTTTTAATATTATTAACACCCTTCGTAAAATTTAACTTTATAACATTTTAACACTTTATAACATTATAACCTTTATAACATTATAACCTTTTGTACTTCCTTTATAAATTTGACTGAACGATACTTCTGTAATTTAACTTTTAAAATGTAGTTTATTTATAACATTCAATAGCCTCCTGCAAAAAAATGCAGTTATGACGTAAAAATGACTAGGGGTTTATTGAGTCTTAAATAAAATTTATTTTACACCATTTATAACACCGATTTTATCCTTTATGGAGTCTATTCAATAGTACACGTGCATAAATATTTTTACCGATACTATCTTGCAAAGGAAAAAATACATTCAAGTGTCTGAATATTTTTCATTTCTCTGTTATCTGAAACAGCAGAAGTCATCCGATGGCCACTATTTGGAGGAAATTCTATAAAAAACTTTTAAAATACAAAAATGGGAATATTTTTAAAAACAGTGAGTGTAGGCAGATCTACATATGTACAGCTTTAATAATAATAAAAAAAATACTTGGGAAAATCCGTTCAGTAGAATGTTCAGGGCATATGACTCAAACAGCCTTGTGTATTAAATAGATAGGGTTACCTACCTATTTGGTTACCTACACTTCCCTACACTTGGATTTTATATAAGTAGTGTATATTGAAAAAAAATGTGTAATACCTCAATTCATTCACACTAAAATAGTTATAAATGTATACTTAGACGCCTATTTAGCTATGTAAGAGCCGACTGTTGTGACGCGAAGTCAGTCGCAAGCTAATGTTAGTCTAGTGGCTGCTTTCCTTTTAAAAATTCACGTTTTCATTTTAATATTTTTAAATGTATTTTTGAATAAGCTGAGGTTTATGTCTAAATGGATGTTTTTACCTTTTAGATTTCGGTCTGTTTTTTTAGGACATTTAGCCGTTCCGAAAGCAAAACAAATTGCGATCCAAATCGAAAAAGTACGAAAATACCCAATTAGGCATGAACTTCAATTATACTACGCCAAAAAATAAAAATAGTCAAAAGGCAAGCTCGAAATTTAAAAAGGACACTCCCATAGGTTTAGCATTAGCTTATCCATTAGGTCCTCGCTTGACTAGGCTCTTGGAGACAAACAAACACTTTGAACTAGAAATTTGTCTTCAGAAATAAAATCCAATAAGTATAGCAGAGATAAAAAGTTAAGCTATTAAATAGACTGCATGTATGTATGGGTATTCTTTTGTATGCATGATTGTATGTGTGATGAAAATTATGTATAAGTGGGTGATTATATGTATGTTTGCTTGTATGAATGGTTATGACTAAACGTAATGAAAACTAAACGTAAAAATGTAAAATGTATGTATTGCTGTGTGTATGGTTGCACGTTTCTATATATTATTGCATGTATGTGTGGATGTGTTATTATATGCATGGTTGCTTGTATAATTGTCTGTATGGTTGTATATAAAGTTGTGTGTATGGCTGTGCATGCAATCTTTTGCACGGATGTATGGCTGTATACGTATGTCAGCATGCGTATGACTATATTCGTGTATAGTTTTATGGTTCTATGGTTGTATGCAGAGTTGCATATATGTACGTATCTATGTGTGTATATATGTATGGTTCTCCAACTCAAAATAGACACATGGTACAATAATCCACATTATAAAGCACAAACGTGAGTAACTCTGACGACATTTTGACGTTGCCACACCTTACCAATAAATTTCGCTTTAACTGGAATTTTTTAAACTTCTAGGTATCGTACAATTTTAATTTTTACATCTTCGAATCAACGAACAGGCAAACAAATGTACAGATGACATACAAATAAATTTACAAATGTACAAACGTACGATGAAATAAGACAAGCTTACAAATGTGCAAACACGTACAGTCACAAGAACAAACGTACAGTCACAAGAACAAACGTACAGTCACAAGAACAAACGTACAGTCACAAGAACAAATGTACAGACGTACAGTCACAAGAACAAATGTACAGACGGACAGTCACAGGCACAAATGTACAGACGGACAGTCACAGGCACAAATGTACAGACGGACAGTCACAGGCACAAATGTACAGACGGACAGTCACAGGCACAAATGTACAGACGGACAGTCACAGGCACAAATGTACAGACGGACAGACACATCTTAAACACATCCTGCATAAGTTGTTTGTACAGACACATATACAGACGCGTATACACCAACAAACGTACGAACCCCTTTTACACCAACAAACGTACAGAGACCCTCTTTTACACCAGCAAACGAACAAACAAATGCATACACCAGCAAACTTACAGTCAGTATCAATATATTTCAATAAAATGTTTTCACCTACATCCTGTAATCCGGGATTGTTATCCCCTAGTTTTTTAAATGATGTAATTTTTTGCTCATTGTACTCATTAGATCTTATTATTGAAGATACACTTCTGGTTGAAAGTAAATATTTGACTTACGAAGCCTACGCTCATAAAAAAACACACCTGCAAGCTAACCTTAAACCAATAGCAGCGTTCTTTCTCGGTTTTATTTTTATTAATTACGTAGTATAATTGATGTCTAACTATAGTCATTTTCCACTTTTTTGAATAGGGTTATAATTGTTTTCTCTCCGTGGATACTTTCACCTTCGGAACGGGTTTCGAAAGTCAAATTAGACTCAACAAGCAAAACTGCGAACAAACTCGATAAAGTAAAAATCCTCGTTTAGACATTGCACTTGGATATCTAATGTAGAAAAGAAAAAATCATTTAAAAATTTGAAACTGCAAAGCAGATATTTAAACAGGATATTGCCACTAGAATAACATTAGTTTGGGAGTGACTTCGCGTTACGAAAGATGGCTCTTAAAAATCCATATCTATGTATAAATTAAATATTTTGATAAAGGGCGATTGAAATATTTTAATTATTGAAGGTTTAAAAAAAACTACATTTTAAAAGTTAAATTACAAAGTTGCGTGTCAAATTTATAAAGGATTCGTAACGATGTCGTTCCTAAAAAAATGATCCATTCAGAGTTAAACTGCGTATTCATGTATACTTTAATTTTGCGTTTTGGATTGTGTCATGTCAGTGTTTCGGGTTCTGTTATATGTCGGGTTCTGTCTGGCCAATGGGTTCAGGTATATGAAAATCATTTTCATGGTTAAGGATCTGATTTGTAATGAAACGTTTGAACTGGATGGGTAAAATCAAAATCCAGCTTCTTTCTAATCTAAATTTTGCATTGGGAAAAACTTCGAGTGGGGAACTAAAGTAAAATAAAGAAACGTATAAAATCGTTGCTCGTTTTGCTCACTGAAATTTTCGAAACATGTTTTCTTTTAAGCTTTTATTTAGAGAGTTCTTATCGAACTGTACATTTCGTTGAATCATAAAGTTAAGCTTTTTTTTATATAAAAGTTATACGTATGAGTAAAGTGATATGATGTACAAGTTAGGGCTTATAGGTATAGAGTACTAAAACAGCAATATCATATTACAGTTGTTAAGTATCGTAAGAGATGAAATTTAGTAAGGAAAAAAAAAAAGATACACTGTCAGATCTAATTCTCTAAATACATAACAAACCGGAAGGGAGAAAAATCAATTCAATTCGGAAATTATCAACAATCTATTAATACACTGTTAAAAATTTATGTAAAATCAAAGAAAAAAATCGACTCTCTGTAAATTCACACTAGTTATTGATTAAATGAATTCGATCGAGTTTCTCGGTCAAGACTCTCTGTAAATTTACACCAGTTCTCGGTTAAATGCATTCGATTGAGTTTCTCGGTCATCGATTTACAGACATTTCCCTTATCTTGTATCTAATTCCCTGTAGGGATTTGCATGTTTTTATTTAAAAATATTTTCAGCTTTGTTAAAACTTGTAACTCAAATACGCACGTATAAAATTCTTTTGCAATTTTATTAGAATTATTAAAGAAAAAAAATTAGTTTCAATTTTATTTTTTTTTTCATTCATTTAGTTAGTTAGAATCATAATACATTTAAATACATTGCTTTTATAAGAATTGTGATATAACCTTAAAAGTAATTTTGGTTAATTAATCTGATTATTTTTGTAAATATTTTACAAAAAATGTTATAATTACCAATATATTTAACCAGTTTTAATGAAAAAAAAAGACACCTAAATTTCACATTATTATTATTATTATTATTATTATTTAAAAATTTCAGTATATCTTCAGGTATTAAAGAAGATAATTATTGAGAAGTAATTTCTTGATAAATAATTCCGTAAATAAAGGATTAAAAAATTAAATTTGATTTAAAAAAATAATAGGTTATTATTTTTTTTAATCAAATAGGTTGTTATGTTTCGGTCCAAACTAAATCAAAATAAACCGTTTAAGAAATTTTCTAACGAATATATTTGAAGCGAAATCTTTGAAAAGCACAAGTACAATAGATTTTTCCCCGCTTTATTATAAAGACATCCTTTATACACCGCAGTAACAGATCCTATGGGGCAGTCAGTAAGATGTTTTTCTCCTGCCTGGAGGTCTCGGGTTCAAACCCCAGGCCGGCCAGAAGCAAGTTGTGTAAAAAAAATTAAATGGCACAGGAGTTCAAATTTGCTTGAATAACACTCTGATACTTCGAAGTTTTAAAATTCACTGATTTCAAAAACTAAGTTAAATTATTTTAATTAAAAAAATTAATTGATTTACAGAGTCTTGCGTATTTTTAACGATTTTAATTTACAGAGTCTTGTGTAAATTTACCAAATAACTTCTCTGTTATTTAACAGAATCTGTTTTTCTAATCTCAGTAATTTTACATAAGACTAGAGATAATGGATTACCTGTAGATTCTCTGTAATTTCACAGGAAAATTTTTAACAGTGTAATTTGTTAGCTTCAGCAAACTGCTTCTTATTCTCAAACGACCCAACATAATTTTTATATGTGCTTTAATAGAATCCGTAACATGCAACACATTTTTAAAGAGTGGGGTTTCATGCACGCTTGAAAACCTTAATTTTAAAGGAAATTTTTACTTTAAAAGGAATAATAAAGGAAGTTGCACATTTCGTATGTAAGTTTATTCAATGTATGTCCACAGACAGCTTTTGACGGAGAATCCTGTTTTGGTGAACGTTTTATGGGTTGGAAAGGACTTGTTCCGAGGGTCATAGATAGGGTTGCCAGTTTGGCCTTTTTTTTTCATTCGAAAATTTCTCATTCACACCAGAAATGACCTACTATATTTTACTCTTTGTTTAATGACAGGCATTTTAAATTAAAGTAAAAATTCTTCTTTCAAATTTTCCTGTGTGAATTCGCGCTCGCATTATTTATCTTTAAGCATTGTTTTTCCTGCATAAGTTGTTTGAGTAAGTATAAGTGTTTATTAATATAAAAATTATAAGTAAAAAATACGTGTTGTAATATCATTGCAATAAAACAAAAATAGCGTATTACAGACATTCAGTTTTTTAAACACATAATACAATTTAGGAAGTTGGATCGAAAAAAAAAACACAGTGCGTACACTTCCTATCTGTATACATGTATCGTCTTAATAAATAACACTATGTATATTAATAATATGTTATTGTCTTAATAAATAACGAAATTCAAAATCCAAAAAATTCATTCCATGATTTGGAATGACCTATAATCTATTGTTTGTTTTATCCCTTTTTTTCTTATTCTCAAAGGACATAACATAACTTTAATGCGTACTCGAGTAGAATCTGTAAATGTTAGTTTTTTTTTTAAATACTGTAGTTCCATGCACACTTTAAAATTTAATTTTAAATGAAATTTTTATTTAAAAGAAGAATCTCCTATAAACAAATTTATACATTGTGTATCTAAATTTTTTAAAGATGTATCCACCGATAGCTTTTGACGGACAACACTATTTTGGCGAGTGTTTTATTTGTTGGGAACGACTTACTCGGATGGCCGTACAGTCGAGGAAACTTTATCAGTATTCAAAATGGTTGTTTTTCTACCTGTCCTCGTTTTGTCTCTAACATTCGTGAGATTGGATGTATCCCACAGTTTTATGCATTTTAAGAACCAGCCCGTCCCATGCGGTTTAATGATGTCAGGTTTATAGAACATAAAATAGTTTTTAATTTCAAATGAAAATAATTTAATTTAAAACTTTAATAGATTTTTTTGAATATTTTTGACATACAAATATATCTAAAGGCATTTTTGGTGGTACCTTGTAAGCCGCATGCGCCAGAGGTGTTTCGCGAAATGTTTCTTTAATTTTAGCAACCCTTGTGATTCATATTCTATCAGCACGTAGTTCGATTACTTGTCTGTCAAATACCTGTTTTATCTATTTGTAAAGTTATAATTTCGCTTGGTCATTTAGCTTTGGAAATGACAAGAAAACAAATGCTGAATTTCTTTACATTGCTTTTAAGTGCAAGCGGGTTCCTCTTCCGTATTGGGGTTGCATGCATACTAACAGCGAGTCATACTTGAAAATTATTCTTAAATACAAAAAAGCTCGTCAATCCATTATCAGAGAAATTGCATTCGAAAATACATTTTTTTCTTCTTTTCGACGGTGTAAAAGTGGAAGGGTGCAATGTTTAGATGTTAAAAAATGACAGTAAGAATGAATCGATTATTTGCTCATGTAGTTGCTACTAGCAGTGTGACGTCAGAATTACTCATTGAAATAACTTTGTTTTATAATATAGACAGTCGTAAAAAAAAAAAAATCACCATAGGATCATCTACTGCGGATCAAACTTCAATAATGTACTGTACTTTCATGTGCATGTGTATCACAAAAATGTGTAACCCGTAACACTGTGTTAAACCATTCTTGATACAAACTGCTCAATAACAACGGTTAAATTCAGCAGCGTCAGAATTCAATTGAAACTACACAAACAATAGCCATAAGCTGAAAACGCTGTTCATTATCAGTGGCGAGTGGTCAGGGAAAAACACAGTCATAAAAGGTGTTAAATACCAGTATTTTGTTAAAGAGAAATCCGCTTTCTTTAATCCCTTTATATTATTTGAAGTGTTTTCTAGAAGAAAATAGTGGTAGTTTACTCTTTTTTTGAATGTGTTTTTTCCTGATCACTCACCACCCTGATTATCCTTTGAAATTAGAAATGTTGTCTTGTATTTATGTTTAAGAATGAAGTTCCTTAAACTTCAAAAAGCGTATGAAAACTTATCAGCATAAAAAATCTTTCAATACCTCACCTCTAAAATAATTATAATTAATCGTTAAAAAACAATGTATAGTAACAATTCTTTTATATCCAAACCCAGTCTAAGTTAAGTCATTGTACAGTAAACCAGTTGTTGTACAGTAATAAAATTGTATGCTTCTTTCCTTCAGTGTGCAATTCGTGTGATTAAGCTAGGCGAAAATACCTAAAAATTGTCACTCAACACTGTATCTTAAAAGTATATACGTATAAAAAGGTATTAATTCTGACCCGAGTTTAATTATCTGCATTTAATTAAACTCTGGTAGCGAGCTTGATTTCAAAATGGCTTTTAAACAGATATGCTGATGCCCATGTAAACTGTTAATTTGAACTATGTATCATGATTGTTTGATGAATATCATTGCCGTCGATTCCCTAAAGCCTAATTAGTCTCCTACCGCTTTCGTTTCGTATTTAAAACTGCCAGTCAATTCGCTATTGATTTATAAATTCCTAATTTTTTTATTTTATTTTGACGTCTCTTGCGCTTACAATGTCACCTATTTTTTTAAATTATAGAAGTCCAGAGAGGGAGGTATTTACCCTTAGCGTTCATGTTGGCAAATGGCTACTTCATTCACTGTACCTATGCAATAAAACTCCCGTTCGTGGGGTCTTCCAAAAGAGGTCCCTTTTGGGTCGCAATAGCCGAAGTCCGCATTCAACGATGTATATACTTGAAGGATGTAAAAATAATACCTTTGGTTAAATAATTTGAATTCAGTTTTTGATATTGAACACATGAACCGGATCGTTCTAAAATGCAGCACTTTTTTTATTTCAATCATTTTGAATGACCCTTTGTTTTAATACAAAATAATTAATAACTGGGAACAAACAATGAAGGCAAAGCAATTTTCGTAATCTCATCCTTTCACTCTAATTAAAGTAACAACTCATTTTTCTTTGCGTTCTCAAATCACTTTGAGTTTTGCAGCACATCTCAAAAAGGGAGTCTGCTGTGTCCCCGTTTTCGGTCCTATCGGGGAACAGCTATTAAGAAGGCTGGTCACTCAGCTTTCGATTTACCCTTGCTCATGTAAAATCTATGGGCATTAGGTGCATTCGTTTATATAAAATATCTCCTCTGGAAACGAATATTTTTAACTTTTTTTTGTGCACACTTACTAAAAGAAGTCTGTTTTTTCTTAGTTCTCGAACTATTTCTAAAGTAGAGACTTAATTTTATAGAAAGTTAAATTATTGCTCACAGTTAAACACATAAAGTATTCAATTCAGCCTAGATTTTAGAAATAGTTTGAAAACTAACAAAAAAAGAGACATCCTTTAAGAAGAGTACACAGAAAAAGTTAAAAATATTAATTTCCCGAGGAGATATTTTAAATAGATGAATGCATCCAAAGTCCACAGACTTAACATGACGGAGGGGAATTCCGAAGTTGAGTGAACAGCCACATTAAGCATAGTCTTGGGTGTTAGGAACTTTTCTTTCTCTGGATCATTGTCAGTATTTTGATTTCTAAATCCTGAAAGTAACATCCAATTTGCTTTTGAAAAAGAAAAATGTACAAATCATGCCAATGTATTCTGCTCAGTTTTTGAAAATATGTGTAGGATGTCCTTAACATTCATTCGAAATAGAAAAGGACAGGGAAAATGCAATCGTCTTCAATAACCGAAGATATGTCTTACGGAAAGTCCACTGTATGTACAATGAATGAAGTAGCTAGCATAGACTGAGGAGAAAGCGAAAGATAGTGAAGGATGGCCTTTCACAGTTCATTACGAATCGTATGAAGTAAAATATTCTTATTGGTTTTGAGAAAAGCTTCGGTGAAGCCTACATAGGTAAACGGTTTATAAAAACATTTTACTGTTTTTCTGATTTTATTGAGCCCTTTTTAGTAATGATTGAAGTATATTCGTTCATTCCTATAAGATTTCGAAACTTGCAAACCACTTAATGGACCACTCCCTCTCTCCCTTCCGGCCAGAGAGATTTTTATTTTTCACACATATTCGCAAAGTGATCACTCAAAATACTACAGACTACTTTTCATACGACAGGCAAGCGAATCGCAAAAGTCCTCGAATGAACTGTGACGCGTCCTAACCGCGATGTTCCTAAACATATTAAGAAAACACACCTCATTCAAGTAATGGCTCCAATTTTTCGAGTTATCTGAATAATAGAATTAATTTCATAAAGTTAACATAAAATATTCAATTGTTGTCACTTTTTTTAATTGAAATGAGAAAAAAATTCCTTACCTGTTGTTTTTTACATTGCAAAATACTTATCGCCACGCTACCCTTCATTAATAATCTCTATTTTTCCACTCATGTACAACGCTTTTCTTTTTAGGCTATGAACATTATCCATTTTGAAATGTTTCAATTTAAACTTTTTGAATGAGTTTTTTCATTTGCATTTAAGAAGGATTAAAGCCAAAACGCAATATCGAAATCAAAGTAGCTAAAGAACGAGACATACCGAAAAATAGGGCCGAAACAAATAACGAATCCATTCCCTTTACTCGAAAAAATCGGCTACCATGACAAGTCACTGCCATTTTCGAGTAATCCATTCGATTTCGGATCTGCAATGTCACACATCCGTTTCATTTTAACAATGCAATAGAGGTCTGAAAAGACGGTTAATATATCCAAAATGCGGATTGGAAGAAAGAAACCAATAAATGCTTACTTTTAGTTTCCTTCTTTACATACCTCAGTTGTCAGTTTTACACAGGGAAACGTCCTTATCAGCCTGTTCTTTATTCTTACCTTTGCAGTTTGCTCGGGTGGGAATCCCCTTGAAAACTAAAATTCTCGCTGAAAAACGGATAGATGGCCACATCTTAGAAAGAATTGAGAAGAAATAAAAAAGGGTTGTTCCATAAAGAGTCGAATTTCGAAAAGTAGGGGAGAGTGGGGATGAAAGGGACATTTTGTCTTTATAAGCTTATAAAATAATGACATTAAAAGATATCATTCTCATGTTTGTGTCTATTTCTCGTGTAAAACTTTTGCTTTAATACTAGTAAAAACCTCTTATCCTCAAGTACAGTAATTTAAAAATCTGTACGCATTTTTATAAATTGGGAGAAATGTCCCTTTTAACCCCATTGTGGGGGTTGAAAGGGACACACATAAATAAAACAATTTTATTAATTTTTCAATTTTATTAATTTTTTTCTTTTTATTTGCGATTATATTATTCAAAAATAAAAGATAATAATGCATAAATAAAAATAAAATATATTGTAACGTATAATAAAACAAAAACACGAAAAATAACTTCTTTAGGCCTATTTGACATACAACTTTAAACCAAAAATTTTTAGAAAGGTTTAGCTCTGTCTCACCACCACTTACGGTTTTAGGTGACTTCATCACAATATCATTAATATTCACGTCATTCATGTCAATAGCATTGGTAAATACAAAGTGGTTTCATTTATTTTTCTGAAAAAATGTACTTCGAATTCATTCCGAGTGCTTTTCTGGAGTATGTGGTAAAGTGCGATAGGAATGTCATCATAATTATTCCATTATCTTTTGCAAATTTTGCTGTCTTAATATTTATATTGCTTTCATGATTATCAAATAGGAGAAGCGTAGGATCAGTAGAACAACTAGAATATTAAGCTGATGCCAATTGCTTAAAAAAAAAACTTCTGCGGTCATCCAACTTTGATGAGCAAGCCCAATCCTTTTGCGTGGGGCATCTCCGGGTATGAACTCCTTTTTAATTCTTCCTTGGGAAAACAAATGCTGTTCAACAGAGTTACCTGATGCAGAAACAAAAGTGACAGCTTTACCACTTCAGCTGATGTTACGTGAGAAAATTGCTTTCACCACGTTTTTGCTACTATATTAGATGGCTTGTGATCTGTCATTAAACCTGTTTCATCACAGTAATATATTATAGCGATTCCTAATTTACTAAATGTTTTTAAAATATATCAACATTAGCTATGTTGAAACATAAACTAATGGCTATTCTGCCATACTTAACACTAAGGACGGTACGCTAAATGGTACCGAAACCGGCATGCTTAAAATTTAATTGGTTGTTTTAACGTTTATAATTTTACATTTTCATTATAATGGCTATATGTTTTCTGAAGAGAAAGTAATGAATTTCATTGATTAAAGTCTTGGAACCAATCAATACCAGCTTGCTTGTTTGTCGCCAAGACAGGAACATATTTTTGGATAATTCAAAGAAATTAATTACTGATGTGCACAGTTGTCAAACCATAGTTCATATTAGATGCTTGGAGCAAGTATGAAGCTAACTCTTTTTATTGAGCTTCAATAAATCTTTTCTATTACCAAATGGGCGTATTGAAATTCATATGCTTGAACAATTCAATCTAAATAGGACTTTTCAATGCCGTAGGCTTTAGCTGCTGATCATACAATCTTATTTCATCTACGTCAGATACAGTACCTATCCTTTTTTCTTTAGTAATTCAATTTTTCTCAATTTTCCTCTTACATTTTCGAAGCATATCGACTTTTTGATGGTTATTGGAAAAAGAAAGAATACCTAAAATGCCGGTATATGTTATTGTATTATTTGCGTTTACATAATATTGCATTCATTCTTTCTATATAAACTAAAAACCATAACTTAAATTTTACGAAACGTAAATAATATTTTGTTGAAGTAATTATAAACAACGAGGGGAAATGTCCCTTTCAACTCCTCAGTTATTGTCCCTTTCAACCCCATACCCACATAGAGAAATTAAATTTATTCATGCATGACAGTATTTGAGCTAACAGAATATACTTTTCTTCACATAAAGTACATACTTTAGAGCGCTAAATAACATACATATTATAATGCTAATCATAATATTAATTTTTTTTAGAGAAAAAAAGAAAAGCAAGATCAAAATTTACTTTTTTATATAAAAAACAGGTTTTGCTTTCACAACCTACAACGCTACAATTGCTGACGTTAGTTATAAAAATTATTAAGACAGAAAAAGTTTGGCCATCGATTGAGCCAAAGTTTAAAATATCTACATTTTATTTTCTTCCTGAAATTTTCATTGTCCCTTTCATCCCCAGTCTCCCCTACTCGGTGTTATAAAGTAAAATTTTGAACACTAAGCCATTTTTCTGAGTATTGGCTGACCGGCGCCTGATAAAATATATTAGAAAAAGTCTATCTAAAATCTCTGTAAAGCTTCATTTTCCAAGGAAACGTTAGTAAAGGAAAAACAAAACTGTGCGATGTATGGAACTTTTATTTACACTATCACTTATTTTAAAGTGTAGATTTTTTTTCTGTGAGGTGTCGAATCGACTAAAGTCTTTTTCATAGTCGTACAGATTTTTCTTCGATTCGGCGCCACATTTTCCGTGAAGTATCTATTTATAGAACTATTATATATAGAGAGATAGTGATTTTAAAGCCGCCACGATCGCCTGACCTATTGAGCATATGGACCGCCGCGCCGGTCGATATCTTCTAACTCGTTCAATTCGGCTTTTAAAATTTTCTGGTGGGATCGTCCGTAATCGGGTTCGCCACCGTTCTAGTCAGTCCATGAAGGAAAGAACCTCTGATTCCGCGACGTGCTGCCTTTTCCCGCGAAAAAGCGGCGGTCGGGTAAGGATGGGTCCATTTTAATACTAAGCAGTGCTTCGTTTGTTAAGTTGATGTGAAATCCACAGAAGCTAATTTCTGACACATTTTTAATTCATTTTGGTTCAAAAACGCATGAATTCGGCCGGTGAAACTGTGTCATCAGAGTGTAAGTCATCGAAAGATGTTTTCCATTTTTTGATCAACGCAAAATATTTTTTAGAAAATAGTGTCCAAGTGTGCGTTTGGAACCGAATTTCCGGACGTGACAGAGCGAGAAAAAAGAAAAATCTGGCTTCACGTGACCAGAGTGGCTTTTAACTGTGTCAGTCATGGAGGGATTAAAAAATAGAAAACTCAATTCGATTCCAATTCGCTTCCCTAGACATGGCTGTCCATTTTGTGCGTTTTCGTTTAAAAATGAGTGTGTCAGAAAGCTTCGTGTTGTTATGGAGGGAACTATAGAACAACCCAATGGCTCTCTTTTTTAATCCTCCTAGTACCATTGGGGTCTTACTTTTACCCAGTTATTTTTTATTTTGAATTTAATATTTAGAACCAGAAAAAAAATATTTTATACTTAATACGTGAAATCAAATAGACACCTCCTAGCAAGATGTTATATATAATAAAATTATGGCTCAAATCCTGTTAAAGTAAGATTACTCGGAAAGTACTAAAACCTGGTAGTAAGAGGTTTAAACAGGTCCAGGCGTTGCATTCTGAAATTATACTATTGGGAGTTCCGATAAACTAACCAATGAGCCAAATCATTCGGTGATTTATATTGAAAGCATCATGGGACGGTATAACGGAGGGAGGGGAATTCCTTCCAGTATCGGCAGTTTGGGCCACATTGCTATAGGAGAAAGGTAAAATTTTAGCAGCAGGGTTCGAAATGGAAGAATCCGGGAACCGAAACGCTATTTGAAAATTGTCGGCTAAAAACATTTTTTAAAGCATAAACAAAATTATTTTAAAACATACAAAAACAATTTAAAAAATGCAACCAGGATTCTAAATAATAATAAAGTTACAAAGAGTACAGTAAGCTATATATGTAAAACATTACAATTACGTGGCGGAAAACGAAGAATCATTTCTTTTTTGCCAATAGCAACAAGTGTAGTGTCAAGAAACTCCGTGCCCGCGGTAAGGCCTGCTTAAATATTCGTTCTATCAAAAAATCAAAATTAAAAAGCTTCGATATCCTATTTATTGAGTCAATAAAATTTTAAAAAGTTGGATGTAGGGTCGTCATCATTGTCGGTAATAGGAGTGGACAACGTAAACAAAACATCAACAATTCATTGTCTCGCACTGCGCACACGTTTATCAGAGTGATGTTAAGTGCCTCACCGCAGGTGCTATTAATTTTTTAGAATGAACCTGAACCGGAATGGAAATATTGTTGTTTTCAGGATTTGTAACAATGCTATAATTTCACGAACCGGAAGGATATTTATCTTCATTGCACGAACCGGAGTAGCGTTCGAAGCCTGGTTGGCTTCGGTATATTCAGAGTCCTGTTTAGAAGTAATCCAAATGATTATTCTTGAAGGAAAATCCTGAAAATCTTCAACACCCGCACTCCCTTGGACTGCGGTGGATCGGTCCCAGCTGTTTTTAGCTGAGTGACCTCCACGCTCTATCGGTCAGTATCACTAGCTTTAGCCACCCTTTGTGTGCGTGTATATATAGATCCCTGTACATGCATTCTCGCACGTTTCTCCACATAGCTAACCACCGCTATGAACTTTTCTTCGATTTTTCTGTATTAACTTCATTCTATCAGGAACATGACAGAATGCGTTTATTCGACTATAACGTATATCACTACAACCACTTACTCTTGAACTATGCTATAGAATATTGGAGTTCATTTGAAAATTATATTTAAAATGAATAAAATGTATTGTGTTTATAAAACATAAAAATAAAGCTATAATAAAAATAAAGCCAATTAGAATAGTTTTAATAGGACGGATTTTGTAAATGTTTGGAGGTAAGTTTTTAGAAGAAAGGTGATCAATCTTCAGGAGGAAAACTGAAAATCTTCAGCTCAGCTCACCTCGCCCGGACCGCGAATGGTATCGAAGATGTGTTGATCTGAGTGAGCCACCTCCACGTATATCTGTATCAGTAGCTTTAGCCACCCTTTGGCATGTGTGCTCATAGGTGGGGGTTCTGCATGGCTAATAAAACTGTCCTTTAAAATAATTCATTTGAAAATTTTATTGGAAAGGAATAAAATTTGTTTTTTTAAATTTTTAGAAAAGCATTTGAAAAAACAAAATTCTTAAAGTATTCTGATTTCTAAAATTAGCTAAAATTCGTTTTTTTTATTGCTTTTAAGGGGACAAGGGACCTTAAAATCCTTTTTTTGTAAATTTCGCCTAATTATTATTCAAGGGTACATTATATGCATTATAACATGCATTTATCACAAAAAAAAAATATTTTTATGAAAAAAATGGAATTTTACGCGTTGTCTTAGAAATCTTCGAAATGACCCCTGCGCATTCCATATCAATGAAAATCCACAATATTTTTTATAAAAGTTTGGTTTATATATATAAATAAAATAGAGCATCGAATTTTATATATTTGAATTTAAAAGTTTAGAAAAATTGAAATTATTTCGAAAAAATTTTAAATTTTTTTTTTAACCTTTAAATTCAAATATATAAAATTCGATGCTCTATTTTATTTATATATATAAATCAAATTTTTATAAAAAATATTGGGGATTTTCATTGATATGGAACGCGCAGGGGGCATTTCGAAGATTTCTAAGACGACGCATAAAATTCCATTTTTTGTTTCTAAAAAATAAATTTTTTTTTCATTTTTTTTTTGTGATAAATGCATGCTATAATGCATATAATGTATCTTTTTGAATAATATTTAAAGTGAAATTTACAAAAAATGGAAATCTTTTTTAAGGTCTCTTGTCCCCTTAATAGGAAGGTTTTTTTGTTAAAAATGACATATTAAGAGATTATAAGAATTATTATAAGAATTAAAAAGAAAATGACGTCATGGAGGATGTATAACTGACATTTTTTAAATATTTGACAATAAAATACGGAGTATAAATAGGAGTCAGTACAAAAAACAAATGAATAGGGCTTACTATTTGAAATAAAATGTGCAGTTTCCAATATTTGTAAATAATACAAGGAGCATCAGTATAAGTAAGTGCAGAAAGTATGTCAATAGAGCATCGTATTTAAAACGATATTATGGTTAAGGTCTAGAATGATGCCATGAATGGCTTTTCATTTCTAACACATGAATTTTATTTTTTTTTTTTTTCAAGAATCAATATTTTGATTTAGGAAATATTTTTTTAAGTACATTAACCAGTAAGCAAAATTTACTTAAGGAAATTTTTTTAAAAACTTTATATATATAAAAGCATACTTGCCTGAGATTCTTGTATGGAAGAAAAATATGTTGACAAGTAGTAGTCTGCACGGAGTTTAATTTTGAAATTTGTTTTTCTAAAAAAGTCTTCTTAAAATCCCGGGAAACGCCATGTACTTCAGGTAGTAGTGCGAAATCAGTTAGAGTTGTTATTAAAGTTATTTGTTCTTAAATACTAAAGTTACTTGCTACAGCATATAAAAATGAAACAAAGTTTGATCCGAGAAGATATCACTTTGGAGCCCTTTCTATGTTTAACGAGTCTTAATGATTTAGAATTAAAAAAAAATATATATTTAACTGTGTATATCCTCGTCAGATTAAGAAATTGGCAGAGTATGCATCTGTCTAAAAGTCCCGTTACATTTAGGCGGACCGACTGCCGGAGTTTTTTACTTTCTTCTATCTTTACAAGAAGAAAGTATTACATTAGTGAACAATTTCGATTTTCGGATTTCGACGGATTGACACGTTTTAGGGGTCAGAGATTCGGAAAATCATATTTTTTACGAAATGTCTGTCGGTATGTATGTCTGTGACACAAATTTTGTGGGCGCTCTATCTCAAGAACTATTCCACGGAATTTAATAAAAATTTATATTTAGTTAGTCCCTGATATAAATGGGTACTGATTAGTTTTCGGTGTAAATCGCTGAACAGGTGGCGCTTCTATGCAGCCTTTTTCACGATTTCCACAATAGCTCAATCTTTAGAACTAATGCACGGATTTTCATCAAACTTCTGATTCAGTTAGTCCTTGACATGAATTGACGTTATATACATTTTGGTGTAAATCGCTCAACAGGTGGCGCTGCTATGCTGCATTTTTTGCGATTTCCGCAATAACCCTATCTCAAGAACTAATGCTTGGATGTTCAACAAACTTCAGATTCAGGTATACCTTGATATGAATGAGTGCTGTTTGTTTTCCTGCAAATCGCTCAACAGGTGGCACTGCTATGCTGCATTTTTTAGAAATAAACATATGCTGAACATACTGAACATACTGAATAACAAATGCATGAATTTTCATCAAACTTAAGATCCAGGTATACCTGGATATGAATTAGTGGCGTTTGTTTTTGTGTAAATCGCTCAAGAGGTGGCCCTGCTATTCTACATTTTTAGGAATTTCCGCTATATCTCTATCTCAAAAACTAATGCACCAATTTTCATCAAACTTCAAATTCAGATATACTTTGGTATGAATTGGTGCTAAATTGATGCAATTTCTTGTACTATTTAAATGATTTAATTGACGTGATTTATATCAAAGTTTTGCGATGGCCACAACATACTAGTTTTTCACTAGCACTGCCTTCTTATTCCGTATTGAATGGCCAAAGCATTACACTCTATCTTCTTGTATGAACGGGCATATCCTTTAATTCAAAACATTCGAGTCATTGTTATAGCACTTAACAACAAAGAAATTATCTTGTATTTTTTTTTTACACTTTTTTGGAACTCTCCTCTAAATAATTTGCAATTCAATATATGAACTGTTTTCTTAATCTTCTTTGCCGTACTACGAGTTAGTCAATGTACTTTCAGATTAAATAGTTTTAAAATTCGGGGGTGGATAGGACATATTAAATATCTGCCATAGCGGTGTCACGAAATTCATTTTCTTAATGGCTGTATTTTTTTATGTGAAATAGATTCTGACCATGCTAAACAAGAAGGGAGGAAAAATGTTCCAGGAGTTGAAACTATAAATTATAAATAAGAGCTGATTAACCCATTTGTGCCTGAATTTTTATTTTCTCAAATTTGTTGCTAAAATCACTTTAAAATGTTACAGAATGAAGTGGAAAAATACTAAAAAAAAAAATTTCGTATTTATTTGAAAAAAAAATGTAAACGTACTAAATATGGGAATATACATAATATTTGTAATAATAAATGCATAATTATGTTTTGCCTGTATTTATCTAAAATAAATTTTTAAATTGTATATTATATACTATATTTTGTATTTTTATGAATTACTAAAAAAAAATAGATTTTTTTACTAATAACATTATGAGTATTAGTAAAAATAAATTAAGAATAATTTTATTTGAGGCTACAAAACAATTTATTTCATAATCATCTTGAAAAGGACTTTACATAAATGTCAACTAAATGTCTAATAAAAATAGGTTTCCATTCGTGCCAAGGCCCTCTATTTTGTACGTTACAAAAATGCATAAAAAATAGGCTTGAACACATAATTTCACAATTTAAAAAATACGTATTTCAAAGAAGTCTACAAGCTTCGATTATGACATATTTATTTGAATAATTAGTAGAAAAAATGAAAATAAGCATTTTACATTCCGTCATCTTGAAAATGAAAAATCTATAAACTAAAAAAAAAAAAAAAAACCATTTTAAACAAATATCCATCTTATGCTACCATCTTTCGGTAACAGATAAAGACATTCATAGATAATTTCATACAATTTTAATGTTATAAAGAAGCAAAATTATACATATTTATTAAAATTCAAAGCGTCCCAAAAATGGGACGTTAAGCATAAATGGGTTTAGAAAGTTTTTCCTGAAGGGTGAAGTCCCTTATAAAGAAGTTTGGTCTATTCCTTTCATATTTTCAAAATCTCATTCTATAGCTGCCTTTTCTTGAAACATGAATGACTGGCTACACTATTTTTCATGGTCATTTTTATGGAATTTCTATATAGCTGTAACTGACAGATGAATTGTATTGAAACTTCCATATTTTCATCCGAAGTATTTTTTATAAACTTCCTATTTCCATCCAGTTTAGATTGAAAAAAATATAGTGTCCGCCTATAAACCGCCTATTTCCGCTTAGAAGGTCCAGAAAAATAGAGTAGTCCAAATGACATTTAAAATCCCACGCAGTCTTTCTAAGCAAATGAATGATATTCACCTGTTTCATTTTGTTTTCATAATAGTCCAAGAGCTGTTAAACATTTTAGGGAAGGTATTTGAGGCACCCTGAAAATTTGTGCAACACTTCTTTTGTAATGCCTGAATACAAAATCGAATGTCTGGCTCAAGGATCGTGGCCCAAAACCTGTGCCAGACAAAAAATGGCACTTGACACGTGTCTGGCACAGTTTTTGTGCCGACTAAAGTGTCTGTCATTTTCAAAATATTTTTTTCTAAGCATAAATATTATTGTGCCCCAATCTCAGCGTGCCTCAAATACATTTTTTGGGTAGTCAAAAAATGGCACTTGACACGTGTCTGGCACAGTTTTTGGGCCACGATCCTTCAGCCAGACATTCGATTTTGTATTCACGCATTACAAAAGAAGTGCTGCACAAATTTTCAGGGTGCCTCAAATACCTATTCAAAAATGTTCAACAGCTCTCCTACTATAAGAAATTCGTATTCTACTTTCAATAGCAATGGATTGTCTTTCAGTTCTTGATATTCAAAAGTTTAGTACGTTGTGAAATAAGTGTCCAGATTTGTAGGGGACGTCTCTATTTTCAGGGGTCATCCCGAGACCGTCTCGCGGAATCAGTACGCGGGTGTTCCGCTTTTTTCACAATGCTCACATTTTGATGAGTTTAATCTAAATTAACATTTTACCCGTCATTTTACCTCGTTATTTAGTCTGAGAAGGGAGAATTAAGTAGGTTCGATTAAGTAGCCACAAGGACTGGATTCTACTCCACCTAGAACTCGTGTGCGTTCCTGTTCAAAGTTCATGCGATTGACTGCAAAGAGCGGGCGCCTGAGGAAAACAAGCTTCAACAAGAGGGAGGAGGACATCTGAAAATCCATAGGAGGACTTCGAGCTTCTCATTTAAAAGGTTTGGGTGAGTATTTTTATATAAATAAATGAGGTTTCTATTATTCAAATTATCTTACTATCAAACTAAAATGACTTCTTTTTTCATTGATTTTAACATTAGAGCCACGTTTAAAATAATATATTTATACTATATATATGAGAAAATAATGTGTCTGAAATGCTTCAACAACTTAGGGGGATGATAGTACTCATCAAGACGAACAAAAAATGCAATGGAACATGGGGTCGCAAATGACGTTTTAAAGGGTGAAAATCTCAAAACTAATAAAAATATCGAAATCTCGCATGCTGCTTTTCTGCAGAACTGGCCAATAGTACGAAGCAGGTGTTCCTTTCACTTTGTGCCTATTCGGTCAGAAAGAGATAACAAAAACTTGGAAGAAAGCCAAACAAATCTATGAGCAGGAATCCACGTATATAAATTTGAGCGTGTCTGCCAGTCGTTCCTCCGTAGATGTACTCTGTGTAATAATGTCCGTGGTCGACACTTTGAACAATTGTTGCAAAATATTTGTTTTCTCTGGACATCACGCGCCCCACCAGTGGCTGAGAGGTTCTGCTCTCGAAGCTGGTAGACGGGAGGTGCTGGGTTCGATCTCAATCGCGCCCGTCGGCCTAACTGTTCGGAGTTTTCGTGGTCTTCTTCGAACCTTGGATTTCCAAGCGTTAATACGGGTTAGGTTCCCTTAGAAAGACCCCCACGAAGGGCACTCCCCCCTGGGCCTATATCCCTCGTGCAGATAATTGGTCGTCATAAATACAACCAACCAACCTGGACATCACGAGCTGGGTTGTACCTATTCTGTGCAATAAATAATTTTTTTGGAGTGTTTCTCTCTTGACTCAGTTTGTCCCTTTCCAGACGCTTTTTCTAGATTTTCATCCTTTAAACGTCATTTGCGACCCCATGTTCCACTGCATTTTTTGCTCGTCTTCATGAGTACTATCATCCCTCTAATTTTCTTGAAGCATTTCAGATACACCCTGTATATGCATACTTTATGTTGTGTATAGGCATACTTTATACTTTGTACACTTTTATATGTTTGATGACTGCATGTATAGAACAGAAACCCGATTCAACCCAAACGTGTTAGCTATTGAATATAAAGTTTTTGCTGCGCATGGGGTGTGGTCTAATATTTTAATTTCCGGTCATCTTAGACTAGAGTTTCGTTTCTTGCGAACCGGATTCGGGTCAATAGAAATTTTCAAAAAAAAAAAAAAAAAAAACCCAGATTATAGTTTTAAATGATAAAGCAGTAGTTTTATATGAATGAGTATCTACTCTATATAAAATCCCATGTGTCAATATCGAAGGCAAAGATAATACAAAAATGAAACACGATAAATTGAAAATGTCAATATGAGAAGCCTTGACTATCTTATTGGATTCATTCAAGAGGAGTATTACAATTTAGGTAATGAAGTTATTTTGTCAAATACGACCGACATTGAGTCTAAAAATGCCCTATTAAGCTCCTTTTAACGTATCTAAAAAATGATTAAAAGAAATTAACGAAGAAAAAACAGAAAATTCAGCAACAGGAAATAATCTTATACAGTAGCCACCCTCTTAACCGGCCCAAACGGGACGAAGGGTTAGCCGGTTAAGCGAAAAACCGGTTAAACGGTTCCGGTTAAACGGCAGTTAAAAAAATTTAACTGCATATTTAATTTTTTTGTAGATGCATTTAGTTTTATAATTTGTGTAGTTTTAAAAAAGTACTTAAATTCTATATTTTAGGAAATGAATACTAGTTGTAATTAACTGAATTTTAATAAAAATTATCACTAATAACAAATAATGAACAATATTTAATACAAGTTAAATTGTTGAAAATCTTGTCACATACCTTTATAAGAAGTTGAAATTATTCTACATTATATAAATATGAGTTAATTAACAATAAAGAAATTAGAAACAAAATTTCCCCTTCTGCCTTTTGCCTGATGTGGGAGAGGAAAAAGTCGGCCGGTTAAAGCGGAGTTGCGGTTAAGAGGAAGGCTACTGTATATTCATTTTTCTTTGAAAGCGATAAAATTGATATTAGGGATAGGATTTTTGACACTTTAGATTTTTCTTGTAATTATTTTAAATGGCAAACTGTTTAAAATTTGCAACTCACTGTCTAGTTCTTTGACAGTTTATATAGAACACGTTTTCATAACTATAATTTAACTCTATCCTGACCCTAGTATGGGTCAGAATAGAGATAAATTACGGTTACGTTGGGTTGCGGGTCGACGGAAATTATTTTTGCGAGTTCGAGCCTAAACCGACAAGTTTTATAAGAAATATAGTAAATCGGAATACCAACTTCCTTGAATTCAGATTGGACATTAATTGGGTTGTATTATTAATATGAACATTTTTAATGAATGAATGAATAGCAGCTTATTTTAAATATGCATAAATTTAGAGATTAAATATACTTTTTAGCATCATCAAGACTTAGTTTTATGATTGTACTGATGCACTTTAAAATTCTAAGCTGTTTTACAAGTTTTCATTACACTTGCATTTTTTCTTTAATTTTATATTTCAATTTTAGATATAAAAATTTGCATCTTTATCAGAAGTCGGAGACGCGTGCTGTCATCTATATAATGTAATGATAGTGGTGCATTCTTACAAACGACAGAAATACAAGGGAAATAAAACACGATATTTATAAAGTGCTGAGCATTATTGTCAAAAAATGTTGTTAATTATTTCAAAAACTCTAGTTCGACTGATTAATTCCACATAATCCCTTTATAAAAAGTGTAAAATTCACATAAATGGAATACGATTAAAGGAATCTGATTTTATGCAGTTACTTCTGGTTGCAGTGGCCTGATAAGACGGAATGAAAAGGGATCGGAAAATCCGCTTTAGATAGGCTTCAATCTTAGCAGGAATAGTGTCCTTTGTAATTGTATTGTACTAAACCATTGTTACGAAATTTTCCCGTTTGAATCATGATTATGTTACACATGTTCCTTTTTAACAGGTTTTACTGTTGTGCTTAGGTTGACCGGATTTTGGGGCGCTTGTCCCGCTTTCTATCTCTCTCTGTCCCGTTCTTTGCGATACCAGATCTGACATCGCTCTTGCTGAGTTACCCTCTTGAATGAACGAGCTCGTAATACGGTTCTGTTTAATCTTCTCTATAATGATGTTTTTCGCAATTTTTACAGAACTATCTATTTTGCAGAAAAAGGTAGCTGCGGCTGTAATAGATACTTTGATCTACATTCAGTAGTCTACTATTCCTTCTCAGCTTGAGAGACCCAATATTGTTTTCCAACTATGGCCTTTTCTGAAACAGATTATTATTTAAACAACTGCTCTATGAAATTTATTCACACTCTATGAGAAAATAAGCGCCAATTCGACTTTCAAAAAGCAGGTTATGTAAATTGAATCCATGCTTTAAGTATGGAGCGCCTTGGATAAATTTTTACGAATGCTGAAATTCGTAGATATTTTTTTGTTTTTGCTCTTCGTAGTCCCCTATAAAATTTAGTAGGATCAAAAAACGGTGTGGTGGGCGGGGGGTAAAAGCCCCGCAGTAGTCGGCCCTTAAACGCTTTATTTGGTACATAGTTTGAGGTGAACTGTTTAAGAAACGGTACAACATTTTTAACAGGGAGTTATGTTATTTTTAGAAATTTCTTGTATTTTTTAAGCCATTATAAAAAAAACTTACAATAGTTTTTGCATAAAAAGTTAAATTTAAATGGAGAAAATTTTCTAGCAGTCGGCCTTTTTCAAAACGAGTGCACAGACATCACTCGACGAGTTGTCTGCCATTTAACTTCTTTCTTAAAGTAACTTAAAGTAGAATTTTTAAAAACATCGCTATTTAGCCTTTAAATTGTTTCATGCATGCAGTTTCATAGCCATTGGGCTTATTTTGGAAAGCGTTTAGAGGCGCATCCTTCTATCCATTGTTGTTTTAATTCGTATATACAATGGTAAGTGTTAGACAATTGGGCGATGGGCCATCTCGGATGGGCTAAAGGAAAAATACCTTAAAAGGAGTGTATTAATTTATAATAGTTCCAAAAATATTTATGTTTTGCCATAGTAACAGTTTATTGAATAATGAAACTTTTTAGAGATAAAGGTCATACGTTAAAGATATTTTTTTAATATAAGTTCTGAGACGCTGGTCAGCTAATCCTCATAATGTACAACATTTTATTTTACAGGCCCACCACGTTTATTTAGCGCATTCTTTTCAAAATTAGAATTTTTTTGTGAAAGTGTTTATTTTATTTCTACTCAGAATATGAAATTTATCTAAATAAAGTTAATATATTTTTTTTGTAACTAGTGATATAATTATTTTTATTTTTACACCCATTTTTAAAAATAGCTTAGGTTCACATTATGTCAGTGTATCAGAAGATTTGTAGAGAGAAAGCGTTGTTAAATATCGTACCAAAAATGACAAAATTACACTCTATTATTATTTTCCCTTAAACATGTAGATTTTCTTTGAATAACACGTGACGTTTGTGAATCAAAGTGCAGCCAAACTCTCTTGATAAGAACACGGCTAAAACAAGTACCAGGTTGAAAGGAGCTATTGGCACGTTAAAGATGATTCAAGATTTAAATATCAAGATTTTCACGCTTTTTGCGAGCTACAAAAAGCAGAATTGCAAGTACGAGCAAAAATATCTGTTCCTTTCAATGAGACTTTATGCAAAAATTAGAGTAGAATTGGGAAATGCACCCCTTTCTCTTCGAACAGGGCGCACTTTCAACGGTCCTAGGTGATCTGTTAAATCTCGTAAAATATAGCCATTGATCAGTCTTTAACCGTTTCAGGGGCAAGGCACTCCCACTGATAAAATGTTGAAATGATTGAATGACACCGGAATTTAAAAATTTATCTTGAAATAAAAAAAAGCTATATTTCACAAACATAGTAAACGAAAAATTTTTTAACCAAATTTTTGGTGCCATTGTGGCATTCCGAAATTAAGTGGTTTCATAAATGTATAAAAGGTTACTTCAAAAACTTCAAAAGGTTAACCACCGGCGGTCTTTCAAATCATTCCTTCCTGGCCATCTGAGTGCCAGTTGTCATTTACATTATATAATTTATAATGTTAGTAGGCGTATAAACAAAGTCTTATCGATAAATATCAACCAAGCAGTGAGAAATGCAGTTTAGCCTATCATTCAAAAACTTATGTGTTAACCCTTTCAGGTGCAGGAAGATTCTGTTCGTAAAATGATGAAATAATAGACTGACACCAGAATTTACAAACGAATTTCTTAGAAAATAAAAATCTACTTTTCTACATTTTCATTTATAAAAGAAAAATTATTAATTTTCTTGATGCCGTTTGTCAGTTTTGGAGTTAAACTTAAGTGGTCACGCCATGTGACCATCGCCCGTAAATGGGTTAAAGTGACCCAAGAAAATCAGAGGAATGCGCTGACGTTTTGAAAGAAACATCAGGACTTTTTCAGTACCACCCCTGTGTAAAATTCACTCAAACCGATCTTGACTGATGACTCAAACTTCTAAAACTGATCCATGAAAATTAAGGAATATAAGAAAAGTTTCAACTCAAGTCATTAATAGTAGCCGTTAGTATTATTGTGTGTGTTTGAAGCTCCAGACAGACGTATTCTACTCGCGCTCTCTTTGTCCTGGCCAGGCGGAGCTTTTTTGTGATCACGCACCGCTTTTCATATTTAATGGCTTTAAAATGAATTGCCGGACATCTTGCAGGATGGGGGAGTTTCCTTCAAGTTCGATCTAATCTTATCTTCTGACCCATTGTGGATCCTCCAGCTCTTTTGTTAAAAACCAAAAATGGGGTTGGAAAAGAAAGGTTTTATTGCTTTAGAATGACAGGGAGCACTTTTGCTCTCTAAACGCAGCTTTAAAGTTCGGATGAAGTGCTTTAGGTGTTGGCGTCGTTTCTTGTGGTCACGCAGCGTGTTTTGCATCTTTACTGGCTTTACAAGGAAACTGATGGACATCTAGCACATCCTGCAGAAGGAAGAAGTTTACTTAAAGTTCGGCTTCTTATCTCCTTTTCATTGTTGTATTATTGTTGAACTAACAGCCCTTTTGTTAAAAACCACATTTTGAGTTATCCCTTTACAAATAAGTGCGAAAGAATCCATTCCTTTTGCCAGGAAGGGAGAGGGAGTTAGTCACTTTAGATGTGTGGAAGTTTCAAAACCATGAATGAATAAACTTCAATAATTGCTAAAAGAGCCAATAAAGCTTTACTTATAATAAGAGTGTTTTGAATTAAAAAAACTCTCTACCTGTTTTGGCTTCACCGAAGCCTTTTTCAAAACTGGTAGGAATGAGAGATGTAAATTTGCAACTGGGCGAAAAATGTCCGGACGAGGATTCGAAACAGGGTCTGCCATCTGAGCTATACCGGAAAATCGGGTTGATCTAATTCACCCATTGCATCTCATATGATTTATCCACCAATTATAATATTTGTGATAAAATTAATCTAGTGATTAGAATATTCAACTGCTGCGCGTTGCCTGATGCAATAAATGGAAACACTATTAACTTTTTTTCACTTTCCTTCTCGGATGATGCACATTGCGTTCATTGTACATACAGTGGAAAATTCTTTTTGATGCGTCCCCTCTTAAGACTTATCTTCGGTTCATGAGAGCCATTTCATTTTACTTAATCATTTTCTAGTTCTAGTTCATGTTAAATACATCTCTTTGACCCATTATGCCCCGATGGTACTTTAAACTACCATTAAAATAACTTATTATCGAATTAATTTAATACATCGATGATTAGTAATACAGTTTAGAATGAGTTATAGATACTTTACTTTATCATATTCCAAAAACTTTATGAGTTGCTGAAAGCAAAAATATACTTATTAAAGGATGGTTTCTTTTCGCTTTGCACCTTTTCAGCTTTCTTGACGTTGGAAGATTGGGAGAGGGGATATTTCTATTGTAAGAACATTCTATTTCTACATGTCCTAATTCTATAAAATTCTAAAAAATATGTTAATCTAGAAAACAGGAATTCTACTTTTTCAGATTTGAGTGCCTCTCCGATGAGAAAAAATGTATATAAAGATAGTACAAAACATATTTCAGTTTTAAGACTTAAAAGACACACTTTTATTTCGTATAAAATGATCGCATCCGCTGCAGAATTTCTCATTTAAGGTTTGTTGGGGTAACTGGAACCACGAGGTAACTGGGCCATAGGCTATTTTATAAAAAAACTGTTTTCTTTTTTTTTTTAAGTTTTAGCTTTTGTGAGCAATGCCCCTTTATCTCTACTTCCTAAAACAACGTGTATCAACTCAATCATAACTCTCACTTTGCTGTGATAGGTTGTCAAAATTTTACGTTTCTTTTTTTAAAAACGTCAATATGGTTGAACTTCCTTGGATTTTTATTAAAATACTGTAAGTACTTTTATTAAACTCTCTCTTTTTCAAGATTAGACATATAACTACATTAATATTATTAGGTATCCATACATATTTACTGCATGTTTTAAATGTAAGCCCGGTGTCCCAGTTACGCCATAAATGTTTCAAGAATGGGGTAACTGGGCCATGCTGGATCCAGTTACCCCAATAGTTATAATTTTTTTTTGTGTTTCTCTTACTACAGGGAAGTAAATTTCACCATTGGTTTTTGCTCACAATAAAGAAAATGATAGAATACCTTATTAAAATTACGTAATGAAATTTAAGAAAAAAGCATATTGAGTGGTATCAAACGAAATTTCTTGACCCCTTGGGAGGCGGTGATGCCGTTATGGCACCACTTAATTTTAATTCCTAATTGCCACATTGGCACCTGAATTTTATAATTAAAATTTAATTTTTATTAAGTACGCGAAAATATACTTTTACATGTTTTCAGATAGATTCTCTTGTAAATATTGGTGTCATTAAATTATTTCAACATTTTACGAATGCAAGTACCTTGCCCCTGAAAGTCAGATAGCCAGACCTTGAAATTTTACTATACACAGGGGTCGCATTCTATAGGCATAGCTGCCAATTTTTACGCTTTCTTGCTACCACTAAAATTTAATAGAGATTTTCGTTTTGTTTAATCATAAGATTTCGACGATTAAATAAGACATTTACTATAATATTTTAGTGGTAAGAGGAAAGCGTAAAAGTTGGCAGCTATGCTATAGGGAATCTTTTATCGTCCCTACCACTATTTTGAAAATATCTTTATCGCACCTTTCTGTAAGGGTTCTAGTAGGAACAATAAAAATTTCCCTATATAATGCGACCCCTGGATAAAAATAAAGTATTTAAGTACTTACGTAGCCTTTTGTTCAGAGATTTACCTTGCTATTTTTTTCTTAAAATACCCATGTGGCTTTTATAGTTATCTATACTAAAGTACATAAGTACTTAAGTTTTATATTTTTGGTATAAATAAATCCAATATTTTCACTTTTAGTGCTTTTTTAGGCACACTGGCAGCAAAGGTTTCCCTTACAACGCTGTTTATTGACATATAATTTACATGATCTGCCTGGTTTAAATTTTTTAAAGTTGTTTACACTTTTTCAAACAAGACCTGATAGGCGATATGAAAAAATATATACGCGTGGGGAACATAGACCCCTCCCTTCCTGGTCCAGTTACCCCATTTTTGGGGGCAACTGGACCCATGAGGAAAGAAAGATGAAATATGCATATTTTTTATATTTTTAAATATTAAAATGTAATTTTGAGCATTTCTGTCTGATAGAGGGAACCTAACTGAACACATTTACAGAAGTTCAGACTTTAATTCAAATGAACATTAGCTTTTTCAAGCTGAATTGTCAGAAGCTCCAGAGTCGCATTGTAAAATCATGTCCCAGTTGCCCCAACTAACCTTACGATCCAGTCTTAAACATCTACAGTAAAGTACGCATAGGACGTCACTATCGCGGTATAATACACAAATCCGAAAAAAGATGTCGTCATTCTAGAAACTCGACACAAAAATTCGGCTAATGAATCATATGCCTTCATTTGTTTGTAACATTAATATTGATACTTTAAATTTATTTTATAATAGCTCCATGTTGTATCGGAAATGATTGTTATATATTTTTTAAATAGAGCGTATTTTAATCAATTTTTTTTCCAGTTATGGGAAAATGGAAACAAAGATATAATCACTATTTTTTCAACTATTTTTTCTTTACTTTCTACAGAAATGGAATACTTCAGTAGCCAATATTTAAAAAAAATCTTTATAAACTACAAAAAAAATGAATATCGCAAAAATAAATGGATATGCAGTTTTCAAATAAATTGCACTTAAAAGTACTTTTTCTCAATACGGCGGTATAAAAATGGAAAATGTGCGATGCTTAAAAGTAAAAAAAAAATTGCTGTAGAGTATTTAATCGTACAATGATACATCTGCTTTGTTTTAATGCTGGCTATTACAAAGAAACGTTATTTTTTGGAGACGACTCTTTAATTGCTGGGAGAAAGAAATAGCCTATAGGGGGGCTAATAAAAGATTTGAGTGGAATTATAAATATTGCGCAAAATCCTTATGAATACAAATTTAATTGATTTTAAGTGGCAAAATCCTTCTAAAATTTCCTTGTTCGAGTTCATGTCAAAGACATCTCTTTGAACGGAACGACGCATCCGATCAAGCGGAATTTGTTTTTTTCAAAAAGTTCTGGGAAATTTGTGAAAGTTGCGTTGTTATGCGCAAATTAACAACAAAAGCAACAAGGACTATTCTTTTAATAGAGACCATCATAATCCACGACTTTCTGCCACCGTTCTGCCAGATTCCGGATTTTCTGGCTAAGTTTGTCGCCGTTACCAGCACCTTCATTCTCATTAATCTCATCGACGGCTTTCAGAATCGTTAGGCCTTTTCTCTAATAATGCCGGGTCAACACACGTAAATCATACTGTTCAATGGGCATTTTGGAGCCAAAGTTCCTGAACTCCTATAAATATACCACTAATACTCCTATATACGATATAAATTCTGGTAACTATTAGATTAAAAATTTCCCAGAACTCTTTGCTCAACCTAATAATATAAAGCAGAATCAAAAATGCTCACAAAATACACAATGTGAACTTTAAAAGATGACAGTTTTACTGAAAAGGTAACGAAAATAATAAAATGGACGTTACAAGTTAAAAAAAATGTTTTATTTCAGAACTTCTTAATACATTCGGTCTGAATTTTCCCGCGGCCATCACCAGAGAATGTGTTTTAATTAATTGCTGTTCATCCATACAAATACGCCACTTCGTTTGAAATGGGAGATCCAATAATTATGAGGGTAGTTGAAAATAGAAATAAAAGTCCCTTGGATTGATCTTAAGTAGAGAAAGAATATATAATAACTGCAGTTCAATTTATTTTATGAGATAACTTTGTTTTAATACGTCATTTTCATTTTAAATGTTTAGCTGGACACTAGAAGTTGCAGTGTTTCAGTTTAAATTTGCGTAGAGGAAAATAGTTAACTGCCGCAACATTCATTTTAATACTTCACTTTACTCAAGTTTTCAGGATTTACCCTATATAGGGAATATTACTATACATACAGGATTACATACTGGATTGCTTTTACATAGGATTTCTACGAATTCTCTGATAGTGGAGGCGTAGTCAATGGATGTTGGTGTTGGGTATATAATTTTAGCACGATCAAAATTTATTGTGGTATTCTGATTAAAACTCAAACGTGACAGAGCTGTGGATTGATGAAAAAATTTTATATCTGCTTTTATGCTCTTTTGATTCTTTCTTTTGATATTTCTTTTTGTCATTCCAATACTCTGTTGCTACCAGTTCTAAAAGGAATGGTATATACTCTTTCGGTGTTGGATCTATTTTCGTACAAATGTATAGTGTGCCTATCTTAACTTTTCGTTCAGACCAGGAAAATAGTTAAACTTTTTGTATATTATTTCTTTATGGCTTACTTCCTCGATAGTTTCATGAAATCGGATACGTTTATTAAAATTTTTATTTTATCCAAAATGCTTTTAATTTTTTTCCCCAGAAGCAACTGCAATGTCACTTTTGTTATTGAAAAATCATGATAGTGTCCGTAACATCCAGGGAAAAAAAATTACAGTACCGAAAACGGGAGAGGTTAAAAAAAAATCATCGCAATAGGCCGATGAAATACGATTGAACAGGCCCCAATGGAAATCCCGTGTTCAAGCAACGCAAAGATAAGTGAGAAATTGTTTTAATTTAAGTTAAATCAGAATGGTACGGAAAATGTATTTGCCCATTTTGTTTGTTCCCAGAAATCTAGTCTTTTGTATTAAAACTAATGGATCTTGATTCTTTTTTAGCTACTGAAATAACTGAACTGCATATTTTAGCATTCAATGGGTTACTTTTTGAATTTATTCAACGAAAGTGATTGTTTTTACACACTCCAAATGTTGACATCGTTGAATGCGGACTACCGTGAGTACGGACTAAAAATTGCCTTCGCAGTACTTCTGTTATAGTATCTAAAATCTTTTGTGAGGTTCTGTAAATGCACTTCGTATTATGCATGAAATAACTTATAGTAAACTTCCGCGATGTATATCAATTTCATTATATATGAAATAGTTTAGCATAATTAAAATACGCCGCATACACCCCCCCCCCCTGTATCATTATGTAACGGAATTCTTTTGTGTGGCCCAGTAAATGAATAATAACTATACTTTGCACCGCCTATTCAACAGAATGCATATTTTAGTGCACTTCATAAGTGCATATAAATTTCGTTATGTTTGGATGCGTGTAACATCATTAAAAATCCTTTAAACGATTTTTCCCATTGGCAGTAAAATAATGGGGTACTTTTGACTGTCCCTGTACATGAACTAAACATGTCACAAACTTCATTTGAAATAGGGGTCGTGCTATGGTAAACGTCAATAACATCCAAAAACTTCAATCCGAGTCTATTTACGAGAGTTAGAGCGCGTACAGACAGACAGACAAACCGAAGTCATAAAGACTTTTCAACTTTGCTGGAAAAGACCTTTTCTAAATATGAGAAATAAGTGCTCAAATGATGAAAGTTTGTAAAAATAAATCCTTGAAAAATGTGTCCAATTAAAAAATAATAATATCGCCCATCGTATATCCTTAGAGAAAGTTTTTAAATTCTTGTGCATAGTTTTTGTTCCTAAAAAACTTTTTTAATGGAACGATTTTGACCGACTTTAAACAGCTCTTAAAATAATTCTTTCATTTAAAAGCTGTCTACTTCAGCGTCTTGATCGGAAATTTCTCTAATAATACTACTCATTTTCTTATTTTTGTATACTGTAGTTTTCTCAAGAGGAGCGAAGAAAGACCTCCAGTCACAAAAAAAAAAATAATTTGCGGCGGTGGCAAGGCGTTAGTTACTTTTTTTAGAGGACAGATAGTTTATACTTTCTCTTTTTGTGAACCTCATTTAAATAAATAGAAGAAAATAATTCTTATTTCAAATGATTTTTAACAGCATGTCCAGCTAAAGGGTATTTTCTATGTATTTTCAATCGATTTTTTACGCTGTTGAATTTTATTCGCTATTAGTTGTATTTGAGAAAGAGTAGTATAGCACAACATAGTGTGACGAGTGACATGTTTTGGGTGATCCACTAACATTACTCCTAGTTTCACGTGCGGTAGACAACGCTATGATGATTTTTTATGTCGTTCTTAAAACTTCATTCATTATAACGACACTAGGCTATATTATTAAAACAAAATCATTTCAATGAGTCAAGATGACAACTTCAAAATATCGCACCATTCCAATTTTTGCATCATCCAAAAAACAAAAATCCCACAAAACGTACTTTTAAATGCAATTTCTTTGAAAACCTGTATCTTACTTTATTAGGATACACTTAATTATGGCTTTTAAAATAATATTCAAACATGAATAACTTTTAATCTGCATGCCACCCCAAAAGGGAAGAATAACGCATTTGCACCTGAAACCAATGTAAAAAAATTCAGTGTGTGTTTCGTCACGGATGTAATATTCCGTAACTCAATTGCCGAGCAAAATTAAAAGTTCACCCATAAATAAAACAGGTATTTATCAGATACGCAATCGAAGTGGGTATTGAAAGAATGTGAATCGCCAAAATTGCTATGAATAACGAAATATTTCGCAATGGGCCTCTGGCATGCAGCTTCTACGGAATCGCCCAAAATGCACTTGATACTGTTGTTGGGAAAAAATAGATTAAACGCAAAATACCTATTACAATTTTAAATAAGAATCTATATTCATTTATGTTCTGTGCACCTGCCATCATTAAGCCGTGTAAGATTGCTTAGTTTTTAAAATGCATAAAAAGGATTGTGTACCTCCGACAAACTATTTCTATTGCGTGACTTACGACGGATCCAATCTCATGATACTTAGTGAACCAAAACGAAGACAGACTAACCTTCCAGTCTTGGATTCTGATGAAACTTCAACTGTACGACCCTCCGAACAAGTCCTTCCCAACAAACAAAACAATCGCAAAATAGAAATCTGCGTCAAAAGTATGCCCACAATCGATTTTGTTATTCATATTTTATAATCTTTTAAATTCAACACAATTTCAACTTTCAAGCATCGAACAGAAAGTACTTACAAATGCAGTTTATTTGGAAACTGCATCTCAATTGACTGACTGTTTATAGATTTTAAAATAATTTTTAAGCATGAATAGCTGAATTCTTGAATGGATTGATAGTGGACATACATTTAAAAATCTTGCATACGAAATGTATAAAATCCTTGTAGGAGACTATTATTCTTTTAAAATAAAACTTCCCTTCAAAATTAAGTTTATCAAGCGGGCATGAAAGTACACCATTTAAATATTTGTAGCCTGTTACAGAATATATTCAAATATTTATTAAAAATATGTTAGGACATTTGAGAGTAAGAAAAAAAATGGCTGAAACAAACAAACAAACTGTTAAAGAGAGCGTAAATGATTCCCAAATTATGGAATGGATTCGTCTGCTTTCCGGTTTGCTATTTATGGAGAAAGATGGCAATAGATACAAAAAAAAACCACTAAAAACCACTAAAAAACGGAGATTCTACTGGCAATCTAGACACCAGTACTACTACCGTATTTTTACGGAAATCTTTCCCCATAAATTACAGAAAAACTGAATTTTCTGTAATTTATGGGGAAAGATTTCTGTAAAAATACGGAAATAGTACTGGCGTCTAGATTGCCAGTAGAATCTCCGTTTTTTATTCAGTTTTTTACCGTGTACGATCTTTTTTTTTCTGATTAAATTTCGCCCAATGCCTTATGTCTCTTACGACACTTAATTGCTGTAACATGTTATTGCTGCTTTTTTCCAGTGTAAACATAACTCGTAACTTTTATATTACTTAACTGTTGATTTAAAAGTTTTGTAAAATAATAAAAGTGGTGCCTTTTCATTAATATCTGACCAGTAATTTATTGTTGAAACTTTAGTGGGTGACTTTTTCAAATTTCTTCTTGAGATTCCAATGCCAACTGTCTTCCATTTGTTTATTGTGCGTTGCAACTTGGCGATAGGTTTTCCGATGGAAATTGCTCGATGGAATAATGAAGTACTAAAAAAGTTAAACTTCATGGTGGAATGAGTCTTGAAGTGAGACGAAAACAATTATTAACCCTTGTTTCTCTCTCAAGGAATGATAACGATTGATTTACAAGAGGAGTACCGAAAATGCTTTTTGGTCCGGTTGCTGGGCACTCTAAAAAATTTTAAAAGATTTTCATTTAAAACTCAAGCGGTTTCAATTTATCTTCCGTACACCTAGCATCATTCATCATACTTACAATATACTTACAGCCATACAAACTTATTTCAAACATACTTTCAATCATACTTACAGTGATACATACAAACTTAAACTGACAAACTTACATACTTAGAAAAAACTTGCAAAAAACTTAAACTCCCGAACTTACACGTTTACAAATGTTCTAAACGTACTTTCAAACATACAAACTTACAAACTTACTTTCAATCATACTTACAAAGATACAAACTTAAACTAACAAACTTACTTACATACTTACAAAAAAACTTACAAGAATTCTTATATTCTTACAAACTTATACTTTCAATCATACTTACAATGATACAAAGAGACACATAAATTTACAAACTTATTTATATACTGAAAAAATGACATACTTACAAAAAAAACTTGCAAAAAACTTACTAACAAACATTCTTAAAACTAACATGCTTACAAACATTCCAAATATACTTTCAAACATGCAAACTTACTTTCAAACTTTCTTGCAATGACGCTTACAAGGATACAAATTAAACTTGAAAACTTAAACGTTCATACAAATTTACATGCTTACAAACATTCCTAACATATTTTCAGACATACAAACTGACTTTGAATCATACTTATAACGATATTTACAAAGAAACAAAATTACAAAGTTAAATTTACGAAATTAAACTTAAACTTACAAACTTACTTACATACTTACAAAAAAACTTGCATAAAACTTACTGACAAGCATTCCTTCATTATTACAAACTTGCATACTTTCAAACATACAAATTTACTTTCAACATACTTACAATGACACTTACAAAGATACAAATTTAACATACAAACTTAAACATTCATACGAACTTACATGCTTACAAGCATTCCAAACATACTTTCAAACATAGTTTCTATCATACATACAATGATACTTACAAAGATACAAAGTTAAATTTAAACTTAAAAACTTATATACTTACAAACTGACATACAAATAAAACTTGCAAAAAGACTTACTGACAAACATTCTTATAAACTTACATGTTTACAAACATTCCAAACATACTTTCAAACTAAAACATACAAACTTGCATACTTACAAAAAATTACAAACATATTTACAAACTTACTTATATACTTACAAATATAAAAAGTTAAACTTACAAAGATACTTACAATCATACTTTCATAATTACCCAAACAATTTTAAACATACTTTCAAATGCACTTCCAAACACTCTTTCGAGCCCTCTTTCACACACTATCAAACATGTTTTCAAGCATGATTACAATCATATTTTCAAACATACTTTCACACACTATCATACAGGCTTTCAAGTATGCTTACAATTATATTTTCAAACATATTTTCTTACGTACTTAAAAACATAAAAACTTAAACTTGGAAAGATACTTACAATCATACTTTCATACTTTCCCAAACACTTTTAAACATACTTTCATACTTTCCAACGCACTTTTCCCCCAAACACACTTTTAATCATACTTCCAAACAAACTTCCCCAAAAATTCTTTCGAACACTCTGTCAAATACACTTTGCCAAACTCTCTGTCAAATACACTTTGCCAAACTCTCTGTCAAACATGCTTTCAATGAGCCTTTCAAACATATTTACAAACTTACATACATGGAAACCTATTTACAAACTTTCATACTTACAAACGTACTTACAACATTACAAAGATAATTACGAACTTTCAATCATACTTACAAGCATACGTACAAACATACAAACTTAAATTTACAAACTTACATGCTTACAAATGTACTTATAACTTTACAAAGATAATTACGAACTTTCAAACATACTTTCAATCACACTTACAAGCATACGTACTTAAACTTATAAACTGACAAAGATAAATACAACCTTTCAATCAACTTTCACACTTTCAAATATAATTTCTAAACAAACTTTAAATCGCTTTCAAGCACATTTCAAATCATACTTTAAATCGCTTTCAAGCACATTTCAAATCATACTTTAAATCGCTTTCAAGCACATTTCAAATCATACTTTAAATCGCTTTCAAGCACATTTCAAATCATACTTTAAATCGCTTTCAAGCACATTTCAAATCATACTTTAAATCGCTTTCAAGCACATTTCAAATCATACTTTAAATCGCTTTCAAGCACATTTCAAATCATACTTTAAATCATACTTTCAAACACTTTCCCAAACATACTTTCAAGCACTTTCCTAAACATACTTTCAAGCACTTTCCCAAACATGCTTTCAAGCACTTTCCCAAACATGCTTTCGAGCACTTTCCCAAACATGCTTTCGAGCACTTTCCCAAACATGCTTTCAAGCACTTTCCCAAACATGCTTTCGAGCACTTTCCCAAACATGCTTTCGAGCACTTTCCCAAACATGCTTTCGAGCACTTTCCCAAACATGCTTTCGAGCACTTTCCCAAACATGCTTTCGAGCACTTTCCCAAACATGCTTTCGAGCACTTTCCCAAACATGCTTTCGAGCACTTTCCCAAACATGCTTTCGAGCACTTTCCCAAACATGCTTTCGAGCACTTTCCCAAACATGCTTTCGAGCACTTTCCCAAACATGCTTTCGAGCACTTTCCCAAACATACAAAGTTAAACTTACGAACATATTACAAACAAATTTACAATCTTGCAAACATAAGCTTACAATTACAAACAAGCTTACATGCTTGCAACTTTACAAAGATACTTACAAACCTTCTGAACATATTTTAAATCTTACTTTCAAACATACTTCCCCCAGACACACTTTCAAACATACTTTCAAACATACTTTCAAACATACTTTTAAACAAGCTTTCGATGATACTTTCAAACGCACTTTGAAAGATACTTCCAAACACTTTCAAACACACTATCAAACATGCTTACAATCATGCTTACAATAACTTTCAAACATATTTACAAACTTGCATACTTACAAACGTGCTTACAACTTTACAAAGACACTTACAAATTTTCAAACATACTTTCAATCATACTTGCATACTTTCAATCATACTTGCATACTTTCAATCATACTTGCATACTTTCAATCATACTTGCATACTTTCAATCATACTTGCATACTTTCAATCATACTTGCATACTTGCAAAGGTACCTACAACCTTTCAAAGATAGTTTCACACTTTAACATAATTTCTTAACATGTTCATCTTACTTTCAAACACACTTAAAATCCTACTTTAAATCATACATTCACTTTCCCAAACATACATTCTAACTTAAACTTACAAACATAAAAACATACTTACAAACCTACATACTTAAAAAACACTTATATGCTTAAAAACATATTTACAAACGTGCATGCTTAAAAACATATTTACAAACTTGCATGCCTACAAACACAGTTACAAACTTACTTTTAAAAAATACTTACAAAGATACTTACAACCTTTCCGAATAATCATACAATCAATTATACTTCCCCCAAAACACACTTTCGCACTTTCAAAAACACGTTTAAACATACTTTCAAACACACTTTCCCCCAAACACTCTTTCGAACACACTATCAAACAAGCTTACAATCATGCTTTCAAATATACTTTCATACATACTTTCAAATACATTTTCAAACATAATTTCAGACACTTTCAGACACTTTCAGACACGCTTTCAGACACGCTTCCAAACACGCTTTCAAACATGCTTTCAAACATGCTTTCAAACATATTTACAAAGATACGCACAAATTAATATACAAACGACAAACTTACAAAAAATATGCACAAACGTGCAAAACTACAAACATAAAAAAACCATACAAATTTATATACCACGAATAAAACTAGGAAAGAAACGCTAAATTGTAAAACAAGCATACACTCAAATAAACATAAAGTAACCCGAAAAAAATTCATTTTGTGAATATTCGCCCCAACTTCGCAAATATTCCACTCAATTCCATGAAATTTTAACAAAATGTCAATAAAAATATCTAAAACAAGATGCAAATCACACACTTTGAAAGAAACTGAGTCAGAAGTGCCACCAGAAATTTTTATTTTTTAGTATATCGTGTATTTTTCAGTGCTAACTTTACTTATTTGAACTGAAAAATAGTGTGTAATAAGATCTGTAACGGTTATTTCAGTTGGGAAAGGGGAAAGAGGTCAGCTTCGTAGTTCAGAAGCTTATTGTTGAAGCTAAGAAAGCCGCGCGAAAAAAAGACTTAGCTGCTGAATTTCACCCGGTTACAAAAAACGGTCTCTGCTCATAACCGATACCAGGTCCGTAATGTTACTCGTAAGGCTCCTCAATTGGGAATATCTCGAAAGCACGGGACGACAAAACTGTGATCAGAGCATGGGTGCGCAAACTGTGGGTCGCCAAACTCGATTTATTTTTACAGTGAAAAATATAAAAGTATAAAAAAAGTACATTTACAGTAAAAATATTAGTACATTTGTATAATTATACAGTAAACATATTTGCAGTAAAAATATAAAAATCTATAAATAGTCAGTGAATTAAGATGCAGTTTACAAATAAACTGCATTTGAAAGTACTGTTTTTTTCGATGCTTGAAAGTTGACATTGTGTTGAATTTAAAAGTTTAAAAAATATGAATAACAAAATCGATTGTGGCCATACTTTTGACGAAGATTCCTATTTTGCGATTGTTTTGTTTGTTGGGAAGGACTTATTCGGAGGGTCGTGCAGTTGAAGTTTTATCAGTATCCAAGACTGGAAGGTTAGTCTGTCTTCGTTTTGGTTCACTAAGTATCATTAGATTGAATCCATCGTAAGTCACGCAATAGAAAGATTGTCGGAGGTACACAATACTTTTTATGCATTTTAAAAACTAGGCAATCGTACACGGCTTAATGATGGCAGGTGTACAGAACATAAATGAATATAGATTCTTATTTAGAACTACAATATGTATTTTGCGATTAAAATATTTTTATTTCCCAACAACAGTCTCAAGGTGCATTTTGAGCGATTCCGTAGAAGCCACATGCCAGAGACCCATTGCGAAATATTCCGTTATTGATAGCAACTTTGTTGATTCACATTCTTTCAGTACGCAGTTCGAATGTCTATCTGTTAAATAGCTGTTTTACTTATGGGGGAAGTTTTAATTTCACTTGGCAATTGAGTTACGAACTGTTACACTCGAGACAAACATATGTTGAATTTCTTTTGATTGGTTTCAGGTGCAAATGCGTTATTCTTGCCCATTGGGATGGCATGCAGATTAAAAGTTATTTATGCTTGAAAATTATTTTAAAATCCATAAAAATTATCAATAAAGTTAGATACAGTTTTCAAAGACATTGCATCGTAAGTAATACCTTGTGTGTTAAACTATTCTTGCACCTATAGGCCAACTACCAGCGGTTTGAATTCCACAGCGACAGAATTCGTTTGAATATACACAAACTACAGCCATGAGCTGAACCGTATGTTAACGATTCTTTGAAATAATTTTTTTCTTAATTGATAATCTTCAAAAAATTGTATAAAAACGTATTCTGCAGTATAAAGCATTTTTTATTCCTGCTCATAAAGTTCAAATAATTGTATTAATTAAACATTAGCAAACAATCTGAGTATAATAAGACTACTTTTATAATCACATCCATTTTATGTTAACAGCTATTGTATAGTAAACTATTCGTTGTAATAATAAAATTGTATGCTCCTTTTCCTCAGCGGGCAATTTGTGTGATTAACTAAGCGACAACATTAACAAGCAATAATTGTATAACAATATCCCTTTAAAACATTAACTAATCGTTGTAATTAGGGACAATAAAAATGTATGCACCTTTTTAATCACTGTACCATTTGTATAACCAAGCTAAAGTAAAATTCTAAAAATTGACCCGATCAATCATTATTTTATCTTAAAGGGATATGTAAAGTATTAGTTCTGCTTTCAGTTTAAAGATCAGCGTTCAATTAAGCCCATGTTATGGTCGATTGCATACTGCTTGTTCTCAGAACGGCAATATGGGGCAATTCCATCGTAACTGACGTAACATTTGATCATCGAATTTTGTTTTCAAAACTATGTAGAAAATTTACTAATAAAGCTGGAACAAATTTTTACAATTTAAAATATTTCCTACGAAGGATTTCATACCGAAATAACTGCAGATTATGTCAATCTCTCTTTCAGTCCCAAAAATTGCAATTCAAAATTCTGTAACTGACGTAACATAAAATATACGTTTTTTTTGCCTTCATTGAAGTGTAAAAATTATCAAAAATGTCCTGCTAAAAAAAGTGATTTAATGTTTTCCAACACTACGTAATGTCAAATTATAACAGTAACTTGATTAATTAATTTCTAAATAATAAAAAAGAAAAAAATGGCATTTAAACATGTAACTCACGTAACTTTTATTGCGTAACTGACGTAACATTATGACTTTACAAACAAACAAAATAATGGTACTTAGCTTAGTTTTGTAAACAGTAATTTACAATGCCTTTTTATTAGGATTTCTTATAGAATATAAAAATATGAAGTTTTCCAATCATACCCTTAAATTAAACATAATATACATTTGATCCCTCCTCCCCATGAGGATTTGCTGTGGAATTGCCCTGTAACAGAAATATGGATTTGAAATGCTACTGCACTTTAAAAAAAATGTTGCTTTTTACGGAATAATACTGCCAACTGGTGTGCCATTTTTAGGTCCTACAATTTAAAATAATAAACCGTAAAATAAGCAAGTAATATACGGTTTAATTCTATAAGACTGTATATTACTGCTTATTTTACGGTTATAAACTGGCATCCCAGATGCCAGTACTGAGCGTTCAATCAACATTTTTTTTTTTTTTTTTGTAGTGTATTTTCATTTCAATTTTCTTGCAGATTTTCTTACAGATCTGCCTCTTTCGTATTTAAAAATCTTAGCCACCCATTCTGGATTACAAACTCTAACTATTGGAAAACGAGTACTTCATACAATGAATTGTCAATGTGCACTTCCTAGGGAGGTCCTTTTTGTGTCGCACTCACCTAAGTCAGCCCTGAACGATGGAAACATTTCAATGGTTTACAATAATTGCTCTCGTTGAATCAATTGAACAAGTAACCCATCCGATGCTAAAATATACAACTGTTTCTTTATATTAATAATTTTATCTTAAAAGCAAGTGAGCAAAATAATAAATTTACGGGTACAAAAAGTCCAGAGAAAATTTCCACGCCATCGTCATTTAACTTGATTGAAAGCAATCTCCCACTTTTCTTTGCGTTGCTTGAACATAGGATATTTTTCACCCAATCTCTTTTCCGTATTGCAGCATTTCGGAAAATGTGTCTGTTCTATCCAATTTTGATGCTTAATATCGGCGAACTGCTCTTTTTAAACCTCGCCCATTTTTACTGTTAGAAAGTTCTTTCTCGAAGTTATTTTCCTTGACACTACTTTGGTTTCTCAATAATGAAAGTGGCATCCAAGTTGCTTTAAAAAAAAAGAAAAATTTACAAAATAAGCAAATGTATTCTGCTCAGTCAAATTTTGAAAAAAAAAAAAAAAATGGGCTCATGATCCGATGAGTCGTTCGGTTTAAAGAGATTTCTTTAACATCCATTCGAAATAGAAAATGATCGAGGAAAAGAAATTGGCCTCATGGATCGAAGACATGTCTTAAGCGGAGACGACTTAACGAGGGGGGATGCTGCAGTAGCACAGGGCTGTCCAACCCTGTGACCTCGGGCGCCATGTCTCCTTTGAAGGGTTTCTTGGCGCCCTTTCGAATGTTTCATGTTACTAACTTTTTTAAATATAAAATCCGTTTTAAAAAATGCTCAAGATTTAAGTTCTTAGTATTTGCATTTTGGCTCTTTACCATACCAAACTATTTGAGATGAGACCTTTGAAGGGAAATATATAAATTTATTATATTTATACATTTTCCGCAATTTTTGCGTAGGTTTGACTATCCCTATGAGATATACATGCATTGTATAAGGCGTGTGTCTGCCTTCTGAATATTTCATGTTTCCAGCTTTATTTAAATAGGCAGCCTTAAGGTTTTGTTCCTTATCCTACAAAAGTTTTTGAGATAAGCTACTCTCAGGAAAATATAATTCTACATTTATTAAGATTTATATTTCCACTGCAGTTTATTTTTACATGGTCATAGTTTTTGCTGTGAGATGTATGGTATGTGCATCGCAGAAAACGAGTATGCGATTTCATTAGGGATCGTACAACTGTAGAACATTCTTATCAGTTTTTAAAAACACTTCCTTGAGGACAAAACATGTAAAGGTTTTTTTTAAAGAAACAATCATTTTTTTGCTTTATTTTACTTAACCCCCTTTAACAATGATTGAAATATACTTCTAGAGGATTTTAAAATTTACAAACATCTTAATGGACTGCCCTGATTGCTAGGGAGATTCATCATTTTCACACTTATTCGTAAAATGGCAACTCAAAATACAATAGAACTCTGTTAATACGATAATGCAAGAAAATTATATAAGTTCTTGCATCAAACGTGACTCGTCCTATACGCGATCATGAAAATCATAAGATCTTGATGATCTTAAGAAAAAACATATCATTACAGTAAAGGATCGATTGTTCTCAATGTTCAAATTAACTTGCTATTACAAAATTAACATAAAAGATTCAGCCTTCCCTTTGTAATATTTCTTTTCTAAATTTTGAAAAGTTAAAAAATAAACTTTTTGAACTGGTTTTTACATTTGTATTTAAACGTATTACAGCCAAAATCACTTATTGAAATCAAAATAGCTGAAGGACTCGTTATGACAAAGGACAATAACGAAGTACAAAAATGAAACGGGTCCAATTACCTTCATCTCGAAAAAGTCGGCTAACATGGCAAGAGTCACTGCCATTTTCGAGCTATAGATTTCACTCATCCATTTCATTTTAACAGTGCAATAGGAGTCATGAAAATACGGTTAGTTAGCCCAAACTCCGGATTTGAAGAAAGAAACATATAAATATTCTCTTCTTCTATGTTTCTTCTCTTCCATGGCTCAATTGTAAATTTAACAGAGGAACGTCCTTATCTCCCTCTTCTTTCTGTCATTCATTCAAGTCTTCAGGGCATTCCTTTGCATTTTCTTGGGTGGGAGTCTCCTTGAAGACTGAAATTCTGTTGAGTAAAACCGATAAATGGCTACATTTGAACACACAGTTGTAATGTAAATAGGCTATCGCTGAAATGGTACAGTGTTCGACGAGAAAGGGATGTATTTCCCAATTCTACTCTACTTTTTGTGTCAAATCCCATTGAAATGAACAAATATTTGGCCCGTATGAGCTGCCATTCTGCATTTGTAGATTGTAAAAAGCGTGAAATCTTAATATTTAAAGGATGAATCCTCTTTAAAGTGCCAATGATTCGTTTGAACCGTGTTTTCGTTTAATCCTTTATGTCCCGACGATAATTTAAAGTACCACAGTTTTCTATTCCAATTAAGACACACTCATTGAATGCATTCGCAATGGTAATGGTACTTTAGGAAACAATCGTAAATACTTCCCTTGACCATCCCTAGACAGCAATAACAGTTCCAGTAAGCTGAAAATTGTTCACGAAGCTATTTTTGCGCGTGTGAGCGCCCATTTTGCTTCCATTTTGTTGTCTGACATGGTATCCCTTACTTTTGCTTAGAAACAACTTAAATTGGTAAGGCCATCGTATTTTTTCTTCTTGTTTTAAATAGAAGAAAATGACTATATGTCATAAAAAAATATCAGTTTGTTTATTTTACGAAGCACTTTTCACAGCGTTGCTTTTGAGTACCGTCGTGACTACGTTGAACAGAATTTTTACTTAGATTTTCATCGTTTGAATACATAGGATGCATAAAAACGTATATATTTACTAGGCATGCGTGGGTGCTAGACAGGTGGATTTTGATACGATGTAGGGGAAGTTTGGGAATTTAGGTATGACAAAGATTAATAAAACATCAAAAAACGTGTTTTTTATAAAACAAAATTCAAAAAATTACAAATTAGAAAAAAAAAATCTAAAAATATCTTTTAGCCTTTTATGAATCCCTTTACGTTTTTTACAACTAAGTTAGGGAATTTCCTTCAGATATGCTTTGCATCGCATAGTGTTACAATTGTAGATTATTATTCGGATGGCGAAATGTTCACTGATGATGCACTAACAACTTCATCATTCAGTCATATATACATCATAGGCATATATACGCTAGATATAGGAATAAATCATATTAAAATAAGAAAAATTGATTGGATATTAAAACCATGTATAATAATCACTTATATAGCCAAATAAAATATCACTTAAATAGCCAAGATAATTTTATTTTTATTTTATGTTGCAAAGTTTTTCATTATGCATGCTGTCTCGTGACATTATTTACCATGGCATTGTTTTGTTAAGTTATATGGAAATTAATCCACACTCGCAAATTGCTAATTTAATTTTAATTTAATTTTATGTTTGCAATGTTTTTCATTATGCATCATGTCTCGTGACATTGTTTACTATGTTTGTTGTTTTTAAATTATGTGAAAATATTTTCTATCGTGAATGATTTTGAAAATGTCACCGTTTGTGCGATCTTAAAGATCTTAATGATATTTTATCACTTTGTATAGCATTATTTAACTTAATCTGATTGGATTCTGTTTTTTTTTCCTAAGTCTCTATTTTTGTCCAAGCGTTATGACCCAAAGTACTTTGAAGTACCACACTGTAATTAGCCGTAATTAACAACAACAAAAAAAACTTACTTTTAGTGCTTTTATCTAATGTATCATAGCGATGCAAGGAAAAAAAAATTTGAGGCGATAGATTTTTAAATTCATAATTTGGGATATAAAGGGTTAAGCCATGCTCGTATCAAGAGAGTTTTGACTGTACACTTTATTTTGATCCACAAACGTCATGTTTCATTCAAAGAACATTTGCATATTTAAGAGGAGAAAAAGATTGAGAGCAATTTTGTGATATTTCACAACTCTTACTAGGGTGCGGATGAATGGGATTATTTTCAGGCGAAGGCCGTGTTGGTAGAAATCCAGTGGGAATTTGAAAAATCAGTCAGACATTGCGTTTGGATAGTCCGGTGCGATACCTGGATGATGTTTTCCGCGCATAGAAATTATTGCCAGTAGATACTAAATAAAAGGCCAAAGACGACATCCTACGATTAAAATGCTTTTATTAATCATGAAAAAAATCCCAAAGTAAGTAAAAAAAGGCATAGGATGACCCTCAGACCATTTTTTTCTTAGGACCTCTCAGCAAGGGCATTACAATCCAAGTGTTTGTCTCACTTTTATTTTTAATGCCAAGCTTTTAGCTAATTCAGCCATGATGAGTTCAAAAATCGCCCAAAACAAAATAAATTGCATTCAAGCAAATGGGAAAATAATTTGAATTTTGCAGTATTATAATAAGGCGTCTTGCAACTCTATAGACATCAAATCAATTAAATGGCATCGGATAGAAATGACTTATTTTTATAAACTTATAAAAAATTTATAAACTAATAAACTTATTTTTATTTAATGACCGAAAATGACTATATTTAGGAGAGTTATGATTTATTTTATTATACTCAAATCTAATAGAGACTATAGTATGTAGTTATCGATTGCGTCAGATACACTGTAAAAGAAATACGACCAGTTTTCATGTAGGAATCGGAAAAATAGTTGCCCTTATCGTACAGGAAAAATTCCCGACCCAGCTCTGAATAAAATCCGTAAAATCTGAATAAAATACGTAAAATACCGTTTTATTGACTATTCCCCCCCCCCCTTTTTTTTTCTTTTACGGATTTTATTCCGAGCTGGGTCGGAAAATTTTTCGCTACGATAAGGGCAACTTTTTTTTTCCGATTCGTACAAGAAAACTAGTCGGATTTTTTTTACAGTGCATGCAACAAAATTTATAACATATTTAGATTGAATTTGAAATCATTGTCCATCTCATAAGGATGAATTGTAAAGATATGATAAATTTCATTTTCAGAGTAAAAATAAAATATAAAGACTTTTACAAAAAAAAAAAAAAAAAAAATTGATAGCATTTAAAATAAAATTTTGATCAATATATAAGCCATTTTCTTGTGAATTTGGTAAGACGAGCTTTTCAAAATCTATATTAAAATCTATATGTCTCTTTATCTCTAAACATTTGCTGGCTGAACCCAAGAAAGCATTTTCCATTGTTGCGCAGATTTTTCTTCTATTTTCTGATATTATACACGATGTTGTGGCTTTAATTAAGAATCATAAAGGGATAACAATTTCTATTTAAAAAAATACTTTGCTTGTTAATTGGTTTTCTTTGTTAATCAGAAGAAGGTGCCAGCGGCAAGCTTTTGCATTCTATCGCAACATTACCCAGTTCAGGAGTATAACAACATATAAAGTACTTTACATATATAACATTGAAAATCTCGATAAACTGGCTAGTTAGCAAACCATTCGGCGACTTAGTTTGATAGCATAATTTGATAATAGAACGGAGGAAGAAAAATACCGTTAAAGTATCAGCCCATTTTGGCCGTATTGTTATATAATGGAGGGGGGGGGGATACCTTCGGATAAGATTTCAGACGTAAAAGTGATCCCAATGATAAATTTTGAATAGGAAAATCCTGCTTGTTAATTGGTCAATCTTGCTTCCTCCGTTCTATTATCAAAGTATGCTATCAAACTAAGTCGCCGAATGGTTTGCTAACTAGCCCGTTTATTGAGATTTTCAATGTTATATACGTAAAATAATAATGTTGCGATAGAACGCAAAATCTTCAGCTCATCCCGCCAGGACCGCTGTGGTATTGAACACAAACTGTGTTGATCAGAGTGAGCCCCTCTCACGATAGATTGGCAGGTATCATTAGATTTAGCCTCCATTTAAAAATTGTACGCATGTGTGCAGTTGTGCGTGGGTGATATGTCCCTCAACATGCTCTCTCTATTTCTGTTACGTAACTATGCCCAGCCATGAATTTATATTTGTTCGATTATTCGAATGTAACATCACTGTATAACTTTAAAGACCGACATTATGGTGACAACGATAAAGTTTCTGCTCTATAACGTATATTTTCTATATTTTTTGTATAGCTAGCTGCATAACTAATCTATATTTATGGAATGCAGTTCACGATTTTTAAAGAGAAAGGATCACAAAGATAGAATATTCGCGAGAACGTTTATCCATACACATTTTAAAAGCATTGTTTTTGTTTTAAACATAATAGGCGATCGTATTTTTTTTATTTGTGATTATCCCTGTAAAAGGAATCATACAGCGAAACGGAGTATTTTTGAATGTTTTGTTCTCACTGAAATGTATAGGTGACTGCAAAGAGAAACAAAGAAATAAAGAAATTTCAGCATTTGTAAAAAGTTATGCAAGGCATAAACAGGGAATCGAATACATACGAAACATACATAACAAAACAGGAAATCGAATGCCATAACCTGCCTTTTGATAACCGGATTGGTACTTATTTTCTGAAAGAGTGTGAATACATTTGACAGAGCATTGTTTAAATAACAATCTGTCTCACGGACCCCGTGGATGTGTTGGATCTCTTGGGCGGAGAAGGTATAGGCTGCTGAACGTAGATCAAAATTTATTTTACAGATATGAATGATTTTTTTCTCCTGCAAAATAGTGTACAAATTATGAAAAATCTTAGAGAAGATTGAACAGAGCCGTATTACGATGCGAGCGCTATCATTGAAGAGGGTGAATCAGAACGAGTGATGTCAAATCTGATACCGCAAAAAACGGGACAGATAGAGACGAAAAGTGGGATAAACTCTCCAAAATCCGGTCAACCTAAGCACTATAGTAAAACCCGCTGAAAAGGAACACGTGTAACGGAATCATGTTTTAAAAGGGAAAATTTCTTAAAAATGGTAAAGTACAATGCAATTATAAAGGGCAGTATACCTGCAAAGATTGAAAACCAACTAAAACGGATTTTCCTATCCCTTTCCATTCCGTCTTAACAGGACACTACAACAAGAAGTAACTGCAAAAAAGCAGTTTCTATTTATTGTATTCAATGTATGTGAATTTTACATTACTTATAAGGGATCATAGGAAATGAGTGAGTCAAATTAGTTTTTGAGATAATAGCATTTTTATGACAATAATGCTCATTCTATAAATATCACTTTTTTTTCGTCACCTTGTATTTGTCATTTGTAAACAAGCACAATAATTATTAAGTACAGCACGATTCTCGACTTTTCACAAGGTGCAAAATTTAAAATCCGAAATTGAAATATAAAATTCTCAAGTAAGTGAAATGTAAACTTGTAAAATAGCTTAGAATCTTAAAGTACATTGTTTAGTAATCCCAATTAAATTCCAATCTGATTTCAAGGAAGTTAGTATTCTGATTGACTCGACTTTTTTACTAAATTCCTTATGAAACTGCTGGCGGTTTAGGCTCAAACTCGATAAAATATTTTCTGTTGACCAACAATCGGACCCTAAACACGAAATTGCATAACTTGCCTTTTGAGAGAGTCATCTGCGCTTTTTTCTGATATCTTTTGAATAGATTTCGTAGAGCATCAGTTGTTTAACACGTTCTCTAGCAAAGCTCAGGGTGAGAACCTCTGCTCTCTCAGGCCAAGATTCTATCTGCATTTTTATGCTTTTAAATTATTTTCTGTTTTACTTATACAGTGTATCCTCGTATAACCTGACCGACCTTTATTTTCGCAACCGTTGGTCCTAGATGTATACTTCCAATTGCAAAAATGGTCAAAATTAGGTGCAGGGTTAAGATAAAAAAAAAAAGTTTGAATCGAAAAAACAATTTAGTGAAGAATTACAGAATCTAAATTTTATACGGTCCCACGGTCCAATAAGTTATATTTAGTAAAATTTCCCTGTTTCAATGACAAGTATGGCAAAAAAAGTCCCGTTATCCTACGATTAAAATTGACCGAATATTAGCTGTTTAAAATCAGTATATTTTTTGCTGCATATTAGGGGTCATTCACAAATTTAGTAGAAATATAATTTCGTCAGATATATTAAATAATTGGTTGAGAGTAAAATTAGCATTGCAATATAAATTTGAAATCTTTAATCATTCTGGCATATTTCTGTAAAATGTACAATTTGTACTGAACATTATAAGAGGATAAAAATAACAGAATTTTTGTTAAATAAAAGGATGAAAAACAACAGCCTCAATTCTTTACAAAATATTACATATTTTAAAATGCTGTTAGATTACACTGTCTTTCAAATTTCGGGTTGTGGCATGTTTTTTAGCTTTTGAAAATTGATTCTTATGTATGTTTTAGAACTGAATCCGAAAATAACCTTCATTTTAAACCGTCACGTCAGGAATTTTCTCAAATCGCAAATTTCAAAGTTAAAAAGCTAAAAGTTAAAATTGATCCCCCCCCCCCCCTCCGCTCTCAACCCGGACCTCCGAGTTGTTTAGCTGTAATAAACCCAGTATAAGCCAAAAAATCTAATATTATTGAATTAAATAAAATTAAATTGAATAAATTTTACATCTATTTTATAGTATCAGATTTTTCGTTATTTTTAGGTAGATTTCTTATGAAATACTACCTATTGGGATCGTTCCTATGTTGGAATTTCTGAAAAATTTTTGCAGACCGACACCGATCATGACCCCTAAAACCCAAAACTACCCCCAGTAAAAAACTTTATATATTTATCTATCTATCTATATATATATATATCACTTTCTTTTGGACACGATAACTTTCTTAATTCTGCACCAATCTCTTCCAAACTGATACATAAAATCAAAGGGCATAAAATCTCGGTCAAGTTCGTTAATGGGCAAAATCGGACCAAGGGAATGGAAATAGGGAGGGGTTTTGTGAAAACAGGAAACCCCCATAACTTCTTAATTTTTGTACATATAAAATCAGTTTAAAGTTTTTATTACTTCTAAAAATAGGGCCAAAAATTTATGTATCACAGATTTTTGATAAAGTTAAAAATGAGCTCAAGGAGCGCAAAAAATAGGTTTTTGGGAGAAAAAAATTCATAACTTCGTCAATTCTCAAGATATCAAATCCAATTAATTTTATTATAAATCTCCTTAACATTATCTACAACTTTTATATTCACAAGTTTTTGATAGGACCCATTCGTACCGCAAAAAAAATTAAAAACGAAAACAAAAAGGGGGTTTGAAGAAGTAAAAAATCCAAAACTCCGTCAATTCAAAAGATATATGATAAATACATGGGGATTTTATATCTTCTTAATATTGTCTACAACATTTATATAGACAAGTTTTTGATAGGACCAATACTTACAGCAAAAACAAATTAAAAATACATAGCGGTTGAAGAAAAAAATCATCTTAGTAAGGGTGTATTCATATCCAAACTGCTTATTTTTTGACTCATTTTAAAATTCATTTTTGCTCTCAAAGGCTTCCAATTGGTACGTTGTCTTACTCAGAAACTATATAATGTACCATAATGCTCAATTTTTTGATAGAGGCAGAATATATTTTTAAAAATGCTGTTAAAAAGGGCATTTTGAACCGAATTTACCGAAGCGGATTGTGTTGGAAAAATCATTGTATTAAGGATGCACTCAAATCCAAACTGCCTATTTTCTGACATTTTTTAATTCATTTTTGCTCTAGAACGCATTTAATTGGAATATTTCCTTATTCAGAAACTATATAATGTACTGTAATGATCGATTTTTTGATAGAGGCAGAATATATTTCAAAAAATGATGTCAAAGTGGGCATTTTGAGCGGCATTTCCCGAGGCGATTGTGTTAGAAACGAAAAATATTGTCCTTCTGAGAAAATAATTGTTTATATATCAAGTTTTAATTAATTGAACAAAAAATAAAAACACAGGTCGCTTATAAATCTCTTCAAAAATCACGTCAGCAAGTTTCATATTTTTCTTTTATTATAAATCAATCTGGAATTATGCCAGAGAATTTCGAGTTGTTGAGCATGGAAATGTATTTTTTTCAATACCGCCCTAATGATTATGATAAAACCAGCTATTATATAAAAATGAAATAAAAACTCGTCAAAAGCGGCCAGATAAAATTGTTAAAGTGGATTTATCTCTAATCATGATTTAGTTTTTGTTTGTGAAATTTTTGATCTTGAAATTTACGATTTGCGAAAAATCTTGACATGACGGTTAAAAGTGAAGGTAATTTTTTTATTCAGCGTTAAAAAATACATAAATGTAATTATAAAAGTTAAACACAACCATCGCAGGTTTATGTTATCTAATCTAAAACTTTTTCTTAAACTTCTTGACGGCAATCTATCCGAATTTTTTTGTGATATCCTCTAATATAAGTATGTATAAGATGGGAAGAGTCGAAAATCATAATAATATTGTATTGTCATCGGATTTAAGTCAGTATGTAAAATTTAACTTCCATTGGGCATTTGAAAGTAAGTTAAAGTTCGAATACACATTTTAAACTGGAAAGACGATCAATGCAAGTTAAATAAAACATTACAAAAATAACATAATTTTAGTTAAAATAAATCATATGAGGCTATGATTTAATCATAGCCTCAAATCCTTACAAAATAGAACCTATGTTAAAATATAATTATTTTAAGTAATCTGAAACTTAACTAATAAAAGTTAATCGTAATATTTGTACGATTTCTTTCAAAGAGCAGAAAATAAGTTTACCTTGAAATAAGTTTAAGTACTTTATACACGACCCCTGAAAGCATGGTCGAAATCATGTGTCTTGATATTCAAAATGTGGTGTAAGTCATGCATTTCAACGTTTCATAACTCGGTCAATTTTAATGTTAGATGAATGGGACTTTTTTTCTGTCATGTTAGTATCACAGTAATTTTTTTGTAAATATTACTTATAAGAATGGGGGGACCGTATAAAAATTTAAATTTCATAATTTTTAATAACTGTTTTTCTTGACCCAAATCGCTTTAAAAATAATTCTTTACCTTATTTAAATCATTTTTTTTTAATTTGAAGTATGCATCTAGAACCAACGGTTGCGAAAATAAAGGTCGGCCAGGTTGTTATACGTTAGCACACTATATATATATATATATATATAATATAAACAAATTACGTTTACCAAAAAAAAAATGCTCTTCCTGTGCGCCGAATATTGCATGTATTTTCTATGACATAACGCGTTATCGATCTCCTTTATAAATCACGAGTAATCTCGTAGATGGCAAAGAAACTCAGTTTGTTAACTACGAGTGTCCTCGACGATGCCGACAACGTGTTCAATGACGATCTGTTATAGAAAAAGCCATAGATGGAAAATTGAATGTTGGATATCTTAGGACATAAGATTAAATAGAACCAGATTCACGACCGCCATCTTTTAAGAGAGTTACAAACTGTATGAATGAAGGAATGCTGAATAGAGATATATGTGGACGTACGCATTAGAATCAATATTTATTAAACCAAAATGGGTCATTTAAAAAAAATGTATGTTTCGCAAAAGGCGAACTTTCACAGGGTGTAAAAACCTGCACAAGAGGTCGATGAACTTTCCTGTGAATATCCCACTGGGATTTATATTTGCTTCATAATTATATTGGAAATGAATAAATTGTATCGTGTTTTTAAAATGGAAAAAAAATATGAAAATTTCTAAAATTCAAAAACATATTTTTTAGGATCCTTTTAATAGGATTTTTAAACTTTTTATAAAGATAAACTTTTTAAATTTTTAAACTCTATTTAAAAAAAAAAAAGCATCTAACGCTGCCGCCGCCGGTTTTGAATTTTTTGTTACCGGAGGTCTTTCTTCGTTAATATTAAGAAAGATATTACATTCAAAAATATGAAAATCGGTGGTGTTACAGAGAAATGTTTGATAAACATGCTGATGCAGACAGTTTTCAAATCGAAGAATTATTTTAAGAGATATTTAATGTTAAAGTGGGTCAAAATCGTTCCATTAAAAAAGTTTTATAGGAGCAAAAACTATACATAGAAATTTTAATTTTTAGATCATTTTATACATAAGATGTTACCGGTCTGCAGACTGTATTTATTTTTTAATTTGACTCATTTTTTGAGGGTTTCTTTCCATTTTAAATTCAAATTTTCAGCATTTCCAGAGATACTTGCTACATATTTTAGAAAAGGTTATTTTAAATTACTGCCAAAATTGTAAAGACTTATCAAATAATATTTCCTTTAAACTGAAAATTTATTTACATGTGACTATTATAAACAGAAAAACCACTATGAAATAAGAATTAAATGATTACGTGTTAAAAGCAGGAAAATATTAAAAATTGCATCAAAATTTTTTATACACGTCAATATTTAAAAAGGGGAAAAAAACTATAAAGGAATTACTTATCTAATGTGTGTTAAAACAGTAAATTCGGGAGGAATTACGTCCAATTTTAGCAAATGATATTGCCAACCAGTTTAAATTAAAATCTATATTTACACTTACCGATACGATTTTTTTTTCATATTTCGAGATAATTTTTTTTTAACTACAGTTGCCAAAGACAGCGCAAATATTTCCTTTCTAACAATTGAAATAATTCCGGGTGAATATTACAAAAAGTAAAGTTTGGTTAAAATTACGTCAGACTTAAAACGTGCGATTTAAAATAATTTTCTAATAGTTGTATTAAAAAGTACCTGGAAGACTCTGTTGACTTAGTTCATTTTATGTTAGCTAATTTTCAGACGTTTAACTGATCTTATTTTATCAAACATGAGAACAGCAATTCACAGCAGCTTGTTTCGCCTTAAAATCCTTCATGAAAAGAGAAATATATGGAAAAGGGTTTACAGGGATATCGCCACTGGTGTTTTAATTATAATTCAATCTTCAGTAATCTTTAAGCCGATCAAATTAACGGATTTTTAGTCTGAACGGGGGTTGGTGAGCGAAGCTCGTAGGGGGCAGAGCCCCCTAGTTTAAAAGGAAATAAATAGGTTAGCCCTTTATTCAAACTCAAATTGCTTGTTTAATGGAGTTTGTAGCTGGAAATGAAAGCAGAACGATGACTTCTTCAAAAAGAGCTACCGAATATTGCACACAAGTTTCATTAAAGAGGAATAAAGAGAGGTGTTTTCAGAAAAAACCTCATTCGACCCGCAAACATGTTTTCATTCTTTTGTAGGAAAGCTTTGAACAGGCGGAAAGTTTCAAAAAGGCGAGCCGAATCGTAACCGGTTTTAGGGTTGCAGTAGCTTTTTGGCTTCAAGCAAAAGCTACACCTTCCATGTCTATAGGCCTTCACTCTGGTAGTTTCGACAGCTTTCAATTCAGATTACCGTCATCATTGTTCTAATCCAAAAGATACCGGTAGAACATGCCCCATTTAACAAGTAAAGAATGAGCACAACCTTTTAAAATGTATGCGTGGACACACAATAAAAAAATCTGCAACCAAATTATGGAACTTCTTTTCTTGAAAATCTTTTAATGATTTGGGTTGATTTTCTAAGTTTTTATGTGCACTAAAATAACTAAGGCCTTAATAAATATAAACTATTTATCTTTACACTGTTTAGGTTGGAAAAATATTTTTTTTTTTTTTAACATAGAAACCTTCAATGGGAGCACCCCCGTTGATCGGCAAACATCTAAGCGGTAGTCTCTCTCCTCCCAGGTGCACTTTAAACTGGTTAAACCTAAGAACAATGGTTTTGTTTGTTTGTAGGTGGATCTTCTCCGTACGTACGGCAAAAATGACGTTGTACAGCAATAACAGATTTTAACTCTGTTTATCCGAACACCCAATGCACGTTCTGCTGTACTTTCGCCATGATTGCCGTGAACTGACTGATGAGTGAAAGAGCAACGCGTCACGAAGTGGCTTCGCACATGCGTGCAGTCATTTCAAGGTCAATGCAATCGCCACTACAAAAACGCTTTCAGATATTCTACAATTTCACGTTGGTTTCGTACCGATGAATTGCATATTTCTCTTACAATTTATTTTTGAAATCAGGGACACCTTTTTCCATGACTGTGTAGATTATATCTGATAACAATATCCCGTTTCTACGCACATACAAAACGCAACTTTATGAAAGAGATGTCAGTCTGAAGGTTTTTGAACAATCTTTTGATATAGTTTTGACATAATACACATTTCATTACTACACGTTCTTTTATTATTAAAATTTTATGAAAAAGCTTATTAGCTAATAATCTTAATGATTGCGGCACAAAAATCTCACCTAGCTAGCTAGCTCCACGGGTGCTGAGTTCTTATCCTAAAAGATCTGCTAAATTTAAAATCTGCTGCAGGCAAAACCACAGATAGAAAACGTACGCGTAAAAGAACCAGAATCGGTCGCAAAATGTAAATGCATACTTTTCATATTCCTAATCACTATTTAAAAAAATATTTTTATGTGCAATAGATTATTTATGAAAAGATTCCCAAACTGGGTGTCATGTTTGCCAGTTACCATTTTACATGAAAACATTCGCCCTCTTCACTTGAGTTAATATTGAAATGTAACAGCTTTATGAGTAAAAATGCGTTATTTTAAATCGTGACGTCCGTTTCTTTTCAACAGTTTTAAAGTTATCTTTAATTGTAATACGAAAATGGCATCTGTAAGGATAGGGTCATTCACATTCTTTCCCTTCTCTCTTCAACGATGGCAGTCACACGACTGCCATCCAAGTGAAAATTTTTATAAAGGACTTTTAAAACTAAACTATAAAAAAACGGATTATTTAAAAAAAAAAATAGCCAGTGCGAGCACATTCAGAAATAAATTGCTTTCATTTAAAAAAAATTATTTATCATAATCAGTGCAGGTGAAAGCTAAGGCCAACTGACTCAAAAAATAGCCTTTTCTTTTAAACACACAATAAAATAAGTTAATTTGAACAGACGTATAAGTTTTGCGAGTTCAAGAACTCGCATCCTCAGTGTATAAACAATATAAAAAAAATATCCCGCAACTACATGTACGGTGAAAACCCAAATGTCAAAACACAATACCAAAAGACCAAGCTGTTTAAGTTGGTTTATTTTACCATTTTGTATTACAAAATGAACGCTATTGATGAGAACGAAGCATGTCATTTTCTGTTGATTTGCAGTTGCGAGAAAAGTATCTTTTAGTCAGTAATTTTTTTATGCACTAACCTCTTTTTTCCATCAGCTAAAAATGATGTATTCAAACATCTGAGTTAATATTTTTTAAATCGGGGTTGTGGAGTCACAAAAGGTTAATGTTTTATTTTAAATGCTGTGTTGTTGAAAAAGTAATATATATAAAGTTACATTCAGGTACTTAAATTCTTTCATTTAATATGCACTTAAGATTATTTAACTGTATGGTTATTATGTTATAAATATTCACGTTTAAAATAACATTCATTAAAATTTTTTAACACTAGAACGCCCGGAAGGAGTCGATCCGATTCCAACCATGTGATTAAATGTCAAGTGGAACCAGAACTTCTTTCATAAAATAAGTTAAATTTAAACGACGCAGATTTACGTAAAATAAATCAGTCAAATAATTTAAAAAAAAATTCTGGTGTCAATTATTTTTATGAAAATTGAGTAAAATTTCCGGGCGTTCTAGTGTTAAATTATTATTTGTAATTCAATTTTATGATCTTTATATAACATGATTTATATTTATGCTCAATATATATGAAATTCTTTGTCCACACTGATTCATCAACGCATAGGTGAAACTATTGAAGCAGAAATTTGAACTCCTGGGTATACATTTACAATCAGAGCAGCAGCAAAGATGGTTTGTGCAGTGCCCTCGCACCAAGCCGATTAGGCTGTTCATGGGTGACATCTCCGATTTACCGATGCAGCGACGTTTGGTAGAAAGAATTTATACAACAGACGCCAAATAGAATTGCTACGACACTGTTCGTAACCTATAGTAGGGAACTACTTAAAGATTTTTCAAAGAGTTTTCAGTTAAAGGGTATGTTAAAAGCATTAGGTCATTTCGCCGTACCTCAGCAGCAGTGTTAGGTAGGGGAGCATGGTATGCAGCATAGCAAATCTATATTAAAAAAAGTTTGAAAACGCAATTCAGAGATTTTATAAATTCAACTCCTAAAGAGGAAAGGGGGAAAAGATGTGTTGAAAAAAATATAAATAAAAGAGTTTATTTTATCGGATCTATAGCCAATTTGTGCATTTTAGCTAGCATAAAAACACCAAACTAATCTTAGTAACAACGATGGTTGCAACAATATCTTAATTTAGAAACTGCATTATTTCCAGCACCGCTGATGTTGATCGTTAATCTTGGCTGTGTACCCGATCATGGAAGATCAGACGAATAAGACAATATCAGATTTTTTATTAGATATTTTGTGCAAGACATTTTTCAAAGTAAATTTTTGTTTAATCATTTTCATTTAATTTCCTGTTTTATAAATTGTGTTATCCCACTTTCCTTTATTTTACCCGTAAGCTCCCTTTCCTAAATTCGTTATTATTAAGAAAATGACACTTTTTAAAGTAAAAATAGTTTTGTAATACTTTCTGAAAATATATATAAAATATGACGTAATCGACAATGCTATGAATAAATTGTAGAAGATTCACTTGTAAACTGTCGAATCAAGACCGTAGCCAACGGTGTGGATCTCCAAGGTTTGATATCCCTCATAAATTTTTGTGGAGATGACTCTAAATAGGCCATTTAACTATCAGTCAGGACTGCTAAAATTTGAAAATCAGCTAAAGTCAAGATCCAAAAATCAAAATTTTGCGCTAGCCTATCTTGTTTGATTCTGTTAGTAAGTTGAAAAATTAAATACAACTTCTAACAAATCTTAAGAGTAAATTCGAATATTTAGAATAGAACTGTGCAAAAGCAGAATGTTAACTCTGTTAAAATAAAACGATTATAGCAACCGGATATAAATCATGAATCTTGTTTAGCCCATATTTTTAAATACAATGGAATTAGTTTTAAATATTCACAAACAGTTGTTCCAAGGGGAAAAATACAGTGAAGATATTTTTGGACAATGAAATATTTGAAAACATACATGTAAAATGTCAAACATTAACTGGGATGACACTAATGGCAATACTTCATCGAAAAAGTATCTAAATGAGATTATAATTATATTTATAATCAAAAAGGGTTAAAGTTTCTTTTGTAATTATATTAAATTGAATTATTTAAATTCACAATAGAATTTAATTAAACTCTTAACGCTCGCCTCTTTTCAATTTGTAAAAGAAAAAAAAAAGTCAAGATTAAAATTCATGTCCCTACCCCCCCCCCCCCCCTCCAAACTATTTCTCTCGCTACGGCCTCGCATCGAGAGCAATTTATTCATTGTCATGAAAAGGGGTTGAAAATCCAAAACTGTCACAAAAATCGGCGTCAAAATCAATTCTTAATGATCACATGAATAAAAATTTTAAAACTGCTTGCATTTCATAACAGCTGTCTACCCGTAGCAGGGCCTGACTTAATACAAGGCCACGAGGGACAGCTGTCCCGGGATGCAATCAGGATTTTCGTTAAGAGTGTTCCAAACGATTAAAATTGGCCAAAAATGACCAACAGTAGCAGGATCACTGGTAATAGTCTGATAAGGGTAGATATAATCTGGTCCCAGTGGTCCGTTGGCATCCCCTGTCTACTCCCTCCACTACAGATTTCCTTACCGGCCATGCTCCCTTTAGGGCATACCTCTTGAAGTTCAAAAGTGCCCTTTTTCCACTTTATGCGAGCATGTTATGTTGCTCTTGCCTCTCTTTGCTTCTTGAATTGTCCTTTACTATGGCCTATTTGCCGTCCTCCTGTTCTTCCAGATGATTGGTTAGCTAATATTTTTTTTCGCCCGGCTTTGCTATCAAAGCTTAAAAACATCTTTAACTTATATGTGACCTTTCTATAGGACTCGGATTCGACCTCATTCACTGCCCAATGTCGAATCAGATATTAGTACATTATGGCTTATTACTGTCTTTTTTACAAATATAGTTATTGTCATAGGGCGGGTCCCGCTTCGGCTGAATTTTGTATTTATTTTCTTTTAAGATCTGAATAAAGGGGACCGGCAGAGACATCTGTGCTCTACAGACTTGGTTCACTCGTTTGATCAGTCACTCTCAGCCAATAAAAAGAGTTAGGAAGAGAGTTCGGTGCTCCTCTTCCTAGTTTTATGATGATGTGACAAATAAACAAGAGTCACTAGATTTGTGAAATATTTGTATTTACACTTCAGAAGTTCACACGAGCCCTTATATTCCTATGCAAAAAAGGGAAAAAATAGTATATTGTATCATCTCTTAAATGTGTAATAACATTTCTTGTGATACCCTATCTGATGGTTCGAAATTTATGCATACCATAGGTACAAAGTGTAGTACTAGTTCCTTCAGCATAATTTCAAAAATACAAGCAAAATCTATAGCTTAAATTTATAAATAATAGGAATACGTGCAGTAGCTGAATAAGACAATACATTGTTCTCTAACACATGACTGCTGCCATTGAATGATGAAAATTAGAATTGAACGGACAAAAATAATCTATTCTTTTATAAATCGGGGTAAATTAAATGCAATGTTTTCATTCATAGATTTAATAGTGTGTAAAATTTTGATTCATGTATGTATCATTGAATGATTCATGTATGTATCATTCATCATATGACGCAAACCAATAGTTTGTTTCTGTAAAAAGTGTTTTAAAATTTTGAGTTTGTCAGCAGGAAATTATTATTGTATATATGTATATATTATATATTTTTTAGATGTCGCTATTGCACATACATTGCTAATGTGTATGTTTTCCATTGAAATTTATTTATTCTTAGTGCAAGAGTTACTCAAGACTGACTGTTACATGAGGGTCTTTATACTTTTAAGACGATGAAGTCACTCACTATTTACCTTTGTTTTTTGTTTCAAACTAAATAAAAGTATTTATTTTAAAAATTATTTGTCGTCTTTTCTGCATTGTTTCATGGCTCTTACAGCAGGTGTTGTTCATGCCACACACATTACATATGTTACAGAAAGACATGTATACAAATAGCATTACATCATAAAAAAGACTTTAGCGGAGACTGCGAAGGCTGGATCCAACCTTCAGTTTTCATATTTAAAAAAAAAATCAGCTTTGCCAATAGGTGGTAACCAAATCTACTATAATGCTCAAAAAATAGTTATTTGTTCATGCAGATAATCGAACCAGGTGTGGAACAACCAATTGTAAAGTGTTTTAAACCTCAAAAGTGTGTTTTTTAAAAACATTTTGTAAGATTTTCGCAGATTAAATTATCATAGAAATTTTATGTAAATTTTAAGTTATTCAGAAATAATGATCTTTCATTACAGGCATAAAGATTGTACAGTAAATTAGGCTAAACAGAATCATGTGCTATACTAAAAGTGGTTATATAGGGAGGCTTGACCAGATAATCAAAGCTCCTTTAATTGTTTTTGGAAATCTTTTTATTATACACTGTACATAATGAAGGCCTAATTGTTATATTTCTAAAATAGTGTAAATTTATTCTGTAAAGCTACAATAAAATTGGATAATACAAAGGAAAATGTTTAAAATTGATTAGAGAAAAATTTGAAATTACTATAGAAGTAAGATAATCAATATTTTAATTTATAGTTCTTTAAATTTTAACTTTTATTTCATCGAAATAGTACCATAATATGTAAATAGAAAGAATACATTGTACATAATGAAGGCTTAATTTATATTTGTAAAATAGTGTAAATTTATTCTGTAAAGCTCTAATAAAATTGGATGATAGAAAGGAAAATGTTTAAAATTGATTAAAGAAAATGTGAAAAATTACTATAGAAGTAAGATAAAATTTAAAGAACTATAAATTAAAAAGTTGTTGAACTTTTATTTCATCAAAATAGTACCCATAATATGTAAAAAGAAAGAATGAAAAATTTCTAGAAAGGATGAAACCAGCAGCAATAAGAAATGTTAAGTGTTCATGCCTCTACAAAAGATCATAACATCAAAAGATCATAACAGTTTAGGAAGGTATGGTAGACAAGTTTCACCAAGATGAAGCTAAACTACGCGGCAACTAGTGTTGCCAAGTCTAGTGTAAAAAAAGTGGGTGTTTAAAACAGAATTTTTCTATTGTGCCTTGTAAATCGTCTAAGCAGGTTTGTTTACACATCAGATTTTCCATAATATTTTTTAATAATAATTAAACCTTGTAGAATAAAATCATTCTGCCTTTTTAAAAACTGATTTTATTTCCCTTAATATGTATTTGAATATAAAATAAAGCATGTCAAGACTCGTATAAGTTTTGACCCATTTATTTTCCCATGTTTAAAATCGATGATTTTTCAAGTTTCTTATATAGTACTCTTACACTATATGGCCAAAGGTGACCGGTCACTTGCGATTTTAGACGTTTTGTCAAATATCTAAAAAAATACATAAGGAATTAACCTGAAACTGCAGGTGCGTAAACAGTATACACCGCGTCCCAAAAGTTTAGACGATCCACAAAATTTGCATTAACATAAAAAGTAATAAGATACAATTAAAATTCGTGAGATAGGTAATGCATAAAAGCAGTTTTGCTGATATACACATATAAATTATCAAAGGTTTGAAATTATAAAATATACATTAAATTATATAAAAATGTGCTCTCCCTAAAGTATAGACGCCTGTAATTTTTTTTTGGTTTTACATTTATAAAAGTAACTAAAAGTTTACTTTTAATAATTAATTGTATTGCCGCGAGACTTTATAAGATCAAATACGCATTGTTCCATATAATTAACTAAGCATTGCATTACAGAAGGCGGTATTTCATACCACGCTTTGTCAATTACAATTTTTAACTCATTTACACATGTATATTCCTTTCCATTTTCATATATTTTACGAGATAAGATCCCCCATACGTTCTCCATGGGATTCAAATCAGTACTAAGTGCTGGCCAGTCTAATAGTGTGATATCGTTTCGCCTAAACCATGTTTTCAAGATGTGGAGGTATGGATGGATGCTATCTTGTTGGAAAACACAGCTAGCAAATACAAATTACGTGAAGATAGAATGTTATCAAAAATAGCTTCAGTTGATAATTTTTCTGTGCGTGAAATTGCATCAATTTCCAGAATTTCAAAAAGTACTGTACACAGAAGAATGAAACCTTCAACAAATATTGTTTACAGGAGAATGAAAGCAAAACTTTGCTTGAAGCACAGACATATAGATGCACGTCTAAAGTGGGCTAGATAGCATGTCATACGGTAAAAAATGGATTTCTTTAATCTTCATTGATGAAAAGAAATGGAATTTAGACAGCCCTGAGGGTCATAAATTTTACTGGCATGAACTAAGGTAAGAGCCCAAGAACGGTTTCAGCAAGCAACAAAGCGGAGATTCCGTAATGACCTGGAGAGTGTTTCCTTTCAACGGCCAAACTTTTCTAGGATTTTTGGCCAGAAAAATGAAATCGGAGGATTATCAAGATATTTTACGTACCAATTTAATGACAATTATGGATTTGCCAGCAAGACCGGACTGTGTTTTCCAACAAGATGGGGCATCCATCCATACCTCCACATCATCGAAAACATGGTTCACGCAAAACAATATCACATTATTAGACTGGCCAGCAGTTAGTCTGGATTTGAATCCCATGGAGAACAAATGGGGGATCTTTTCTCGTAAAATATATGGAAATCAATATACGCAAATGACTAAAAAATTGTAATTAACAAAGCGTGGTATGAAATACCTCCTTCTGTAATGCAATGCTTAGTTAATTCCTTGGAACAACGTGTATTTTATGTTATAAAATGTCGTAGCAATACATATAAATATTAAAAGTAAGCTTTTAGTTCCTTTTATAAATGTAAAACCAAAAAAAAAAATTACAAGTGTCTATACTTTTGGGACAGCACATTTTTGTATAATTTATTGTATATTTTATAATTTCAAACCTTTGATCATAATTTATGTGTATATCAGTATGTGTATACCTATCTCACGAATTTTAATTGCGCCTGATTACTTTTTATGTTAATGCAAATTTTGTTGATTGCCTGAACTTTCGGAACGCGGTGTAGTATAGGTCATGTATTTTGGCGAAGATGTTTTTCTCGAAACCCCATAGGGGACCGTCAACAAATTGAAAAAAAACTAATATATTTTGGATAACCCTGTAAAAACTAATGTAGCAAAAGCGTTCAAACTCGAGATTATTAATAAGTGGCTTATTGTAATATACTGTGTTCATTTTTATGAGGATAACATGTATACTCGTAGAGAAATTAAAGTTTTTATAAAAACAGTCCCAAATTTCGCCAAGTGTTTTGCTTATAATTTGCAGAGTTCTTAATATAAAAAAAAAATTCTTTTCAGAAAGTATGACAAACAGTATACCTAACTCTGCAATCAGAATTAATAAATAATAAACATTGGATGAAAAATGAGCAGGTTTACTAAAAGATGTTTCACTGCACATGCGCGAATGCAATCAAAACATAATGTACATAATGTATTAGCTAAGTATATAAAATAACTTTTGTGAAAGTGTCAAAATCATAACTTGAAAATTCTGAAAATTATCGTCGATAGAATATGCCTGAAATCCGTTGTTCCCAAAAGGAAGCAAATAGATGAGGGGTTGTATCGAAATATAGTAGTACGTGCAATATTGTATACGCTATCTTGGCACTAATCAAAAGGTATGTGGTACAACTCCTCATATTTTTCCTTGAAATAAAATAATCATAATGTCTGTCCCTGTAATTAAACTGTACACCCAATTTTCATAAAATTTAAAATTACTCGAGAAAATTTTGCAACAATTGTATATTTAAAATTTCAGACCATGTCGTTGGGTAGTTTTTGCTCTGTTATATACGGACGGACGGACTGAACGTCGACTCTCGGTGCTACGTATTTATATAACTACGAACGCACCTAAAAACGGAAATGATTTTAAAAATAGCTTGTGCGGGCACATCTACAAATGAACAGCTTTCATTAAAAAAACAAAAAAAAATGCAAAATTTGTTCAGTAGAATGTTCAGGGCGTATGAATCTTCTTTTTTAAATATATGTATTCTAAAAATTAGTAATTATTTATGGGTAAATCTCAAAAATGAAATTCTTCTTATCACAAGTCTTATTCCCTGAAAAAAAAATACTTTGGCTGTTGAAAATCCGGATCTATTTTCATTTTACAAAACATAAATTATCTGAAGAAGTTATCTTTTTACATACGTTTCTGATAAAGTTTTTATCTTGAAACAATTTCGTTTTCGTGTAACATATGTACTGCCACTAAACAATCTTAATTTTTTTTCCTTCTTAAAAAAAGAAAGTAAAATATAATTATCTTAATATCAGATTTCTAATATCCTAGCATTATGTGTTTACTTATATAAGGAAAATGAACGCTTCGGTGAACAAACAACACGATAAAAGCCGTAACTGGTCATTATCTAAGAAATGTTTCAAGCGGAAAATGTAATTCATAAACATGATCAACATCACAAGTTCTTTCTGTGATGAACTCTGATCTGTTAAAATTTAATATTCCTATAGCTTGAAATATGTTTGTTGTATTGTAAGTAAGAATGTAATTACGCAAGAAATTACGTTTTCTTAGCATCTGTTAGGATTAATAATAACTGAGATTTGAATTTATTTATATATATTTCGAAACAAGTTCTACTCATTTCAAAAAAGTTATTTCCGTTATTTTACTAGCAAATGAACTTAGTAGTAAAACATTTATAAATTGTTAGCCTAAACGATTCATAGGGTTTCATAAGACTTTATTTACAAATATACGACCTATAAGTAAGTAAAACCGCAGGGCCGATATATGGAAAGATACATAAGCTCACCAAGTTTCTAGTGCATGCTACGAATGTTCAATGCGTGCGCTCTTAATCAACCAGCCGATATCCAAACGGTAATCCAGTACGTAATACAGTAATGCGTGCAATAGCTTTTCTCTACCAATGTCAGTCACAGCTGCAGTGATGCATTCCTGTAATGCTTGCAGCGTTGTTGGCATTGGAGATACATAAACTTTGCCCATCACATAACCCGAGAAGATGAAATCACATGACGTGAGATCTGGCGAGGCGAGAGGCATGGCATCAGAGGAACATCGCCCAGACCTGCGGAACATCACCATTGCCACCACCTTGTACAGTGACACCATAGTCTTGCCATCCAGGGTGCACGCGAGCTATGAGGCGGTATTTTAATCTTTGTGAGTGTATGTATCTTGTCATGTATCACCAGTCTTTATAGCTTGTGTACCTCTCAACGCACAGTGTTTTGAAGGCCGATGAATCATTTAGACTAACCCTGTATATTTAATGGCACATTTGTTGAAGGAAAAGAAAATATACGTGCATCGATTTCATCAGCGAAAAGCTTCCTTCCTACGTCAATAGTTCGTGTGTTATTCATGTAGCCACAAGAGTTCAGAAACTTTTCAATGATTTCTTAGATTATATTGGATTGTATTTTGCTAAAGGAAGGACAAAACCAACGATGTTTATTTCTTTGATGTATTTGCACAACATTTCTAAAAAACTGGTAAATCAAATACTTCTCATTAATCGATACGTGTTTGAAGCAAGAGGAGACAGTAAATAGGAATGCATTACATCTTTCAGCTTATAATAAGGTGATCCCTTTTTATAACTGTTTTATATGTACAATTTTTTAAAGATTTCACAGAATTAAGCTTTTTTCTTGGATATTTCGTCACATTAATGTATAACATTCTCAACAACTTATCAACGGACCTTAGATATCGATTACGCCACAAATTTGATAAAACTTTAAAAATTCAGTAAAAAGGAACAAATAATGCTAATCGTTTCGATTTGCACGAGTGAGATGAAAGGGAGATCGGATTTATTTTAAAGACAAAAATGTTGTGCTTCAAAAAATTACCAATCGATGGCACAGGAATGCATAATATGAAGCATGTGCATGAAAATTAGGCTTATCTTAAAACACCACGTTTTTGGAAGCGCCTAACAAGCTTCGGTGTCCAAGCACATGAAAAGGGTGCATTTCGCGTCTTGCGTCCTTTTGCCATGTTGCTACTGATTGTCCGTTCTTGAAGAAGAGTTAAATCAACAACGATTGATCTGGAAACGAAAGCATACTGCTTGCATCGAGTTGTTTTGGGTTGCATAAACCTGCTGTTTTACGCATGCCGGTGTCATCTATGAATATTTTAAGAATAACTATTTTGTTTTGTGGACAAAAATTCGATCTTCCTCTAATCCTACTCAAGCAAAACGATTTTTTTGCCTCATTTGTTCCTTTTTAGGTCCATTCGTAATTATATAAATACGTAGCACCTACACTGTAAAAAAAAAATCACTGCATCTTTAGAGAAAAAATGTTTGCAATATGGGTGCCAGCAAATTTTGCTCTAAATTTACAGCAATTTTGTTTATCCCGGGTAAACAGGAAATTTTTAAATTTACAGCATTTTTTACAGTTAATTTTACAGTAGTTTTGTTTTTCAGCTATTAAAAAAAATTGTATTATTTCAGTGTTTTTTGCCATTAATTTTACATCGCTCTTAACAACATAACTCTAAATTTTTAGCCATTTTCTTTACTTGTATTTTTACAATCCCCTCACCTGTAATGTTTATTTACTTTGCATTTTTCTTGTTTTTTATTTTATGAGACATGTTTTAATGACTAAGGGCACTAAGTGTTATCTTTATGTCTACTTATATCATTGGTTTAATAGCATTGTTATATAATAAGTTATGTTATACATATGTGAGAAACAAATTTAGCACCATAAAGCAAATTAAGAAATATAATAAGAAAAGACACTAAAAGAGCAATAAATAGAAAATTTTGAACTATTGTAACTCATTGCACAGAATATTTCATATGTCAATATAAAATATATGTACAATGAGAATGTTCAAAATATTTAATTTCAGCATCTAGATGTGAATTATACTTTTTATTGTTAAATAATGGACAAAAGGAGAATGCTATTTGCTGCAATAACAGTATGAAAACAATTGGAATACTTTATGGATTAATAAAATAGTGTATCCAGATTACATATAATAAATGATTTCAAAATTACATATAAAAAATGAAAATAAATGCGCGTAAAAAACTAGCATCTATAAAAAGAATGGTAGTGAGACTGATTGGCAGTGAGACGGATTTTGAAAATTTAATAAACTATAATAATACATTAAATAAAAAAAATATTTAAATATGTACAGAAAGTGAGCTTATGTATTTTGGAGAATAAAAAAATTATATATATGGTTTATATTACTAATTATATTAAAATACGAACGGATAAACTGGAATCTTGAAAAAACAAATACCAAAATAAGTCGCACCTAATAATACAATAAGGATTTTATTTTAATCTGGTACTTAGGCACATAATTAAATAATAATAAAGTCCTATGAGAAAGTACAAATAATCTAATTTTGAAAATTTATCTTTTGTTATAATTTAAGACAAAGTATTTATTTTTTATACAAATGATTCAAAGGCAATTAATACTCAACGTTTATATACATGTGGCTAAATACGAAATTCGTATCTTACTTTGTATAAGAGAACTGGCTATTTAATAGTTATTAAATCAATTATAAAAATAAACATAAAAATAAAACTTAACCTGATTTTTTAAAACTATCCAGTTTTATGTTTATGTATCTAATAGTGCTACTTTGAATTGCAATAATAAATACATATTAAGAAAGACGCTGAAAGTCGTACGACACTAACGCTAATAATAACATGCTTTGGCTTGATGCTTCCTGTGGATATCTCATTGGGAATGTTGTCAGGGCGGTTTTGGCGTCGTTGAAATAACAGCAACTTACTGTAAATCAACACTTAAATTACAAAAAGGTTGTATTTTAATGCTGATGAAGCATTTCACAGCAAAACCAGCTGTAAATTTACAGTTTTCTTTTACAGCGTATAGTCGTCGTCTGGTCTGCTTGTCTGTCTGCTCCTCTGCCAGCATATGACAGCGCAAAAAATACCCAAACGAATAGATTGAAATTTAATATATACAATCGTTTCCGAATTTTGTCGAGTCATTTCTAATTTTATAAAAATAGAATCAAAACATAAAAGTTATTTATTAAAGTGTTTTTCATGCTATTGAATTCTATCATGCGTAATTAATTGAATGATATCCCATGATAGGTTATAATGCTAAGTTGCCATGGTGATTACTTTCTATTTAACATGGAGTCCTATTATTTCCGAATTACTGAAATTAATATGTATAATTGTAATAATTTTTGTATTCATGCATTTTTGCTACAAGAGTGCAACAGCTATTGCAGCAAAATCTGAATATTTATAAAACTAATTATAGTAGGAACGTATCTCATTTGACATATTTGACGTACAATTTTCAACTTGTTCTTATTTGTATTAAAATAAGGATTAACTAAACGTAATGTACCGAAAAGTAATGACTTTAATGGGGGGGGGGGGCTCAGGGTACATATCTACCAGAATTCGATGATGTTGCCTTCGCTAAAACAAATGCTTGACGTGATCACTGGTACTGAAAAACAAAAGAAATAATGTTGAAGGGCGAAAATATTAACTTTTAATTAGTCATGTATTCAAGCGAACAGACATAGTAAACATTGAAAAATATTAGATTTTATATATAACCGCGTTTAATTAACAGTGCATACAACCAGTATATTATAAATTTGAAAAGATCGAAATCCACCTTCTAGCTTGAAGTACCTTATATAAAGGTATAAACACAAAATAGAATATTTTTCTGATATTGTAATTTAAGTAATTTAATAATAAGTTTAAATAATTGCATGCACGAAAAACTAGATCAAACTTTTAAATATGTTCCGAGCCCTTGTTACTCTATGATACGTTCGATTTAAAAATATATGCTATAGAGCTAAAAAATCACAAAAATTTTTACAAATTGGAATTCTAATTTGTAAATAGTATTGAGCAACTACGTTTTTAGACATGTTTTAAAACTGATTTATAAACGTTTAAATAAAAGTTTAAATTACAAATCATTCTATTCAGATGAATAATAACAAGTAATATAATTACTGTACGTTCGAGTATATCACTGTGTGGTGGTGCATGTTACGGATTGATACAGCCCTCTTCAACTTGAAAAGATGACATTAACTTTCTCTAAATATACTAACAAAACTATGCATATTAGCGAGACTAGTCATATCTGAGTTTGTTTTCAGCTGTTGTCGAGTACAAGACCAAAGTTTGAAATTGTTAACTTATGTTTTCGCAAAATCTCAGCTATGAACATGGATGATTCATTATTGAGATAATCTGTAGATCTCTGAAAATTATTCACGCAAAGGAAATTGTGATATTCAAAAGATCTATGCGCAGTTATATACATATCAACATGTCACAGCGTATGGAAAGGCGTGTTTGTTAGTATATTAAACTAGTTAGGATACTACAGTATTACTTATAATCCTAAAGAAATATTATCGAAAAACCATATTTTCGTTAAAAGGACATTTGCGGTTCAACATGGTACCATTTGAATCCCGTGCCGACGTCTTCTTGTACAAATACTCAATCATATAAACCCCACCTGAATAAATCTCACTCCAGTTCAGAATATTTTTATGCATTAGTTCTCAGAGAGCACGCCGTTTTGCAATATATATATAAATATGCCAGTTTTGTCTTGTGCGTAATGTTATATTGTGCACGAAGAAAACTGGATCATTTCATTTTGTGGTTCATTTATGTATAAAAATTACAAATCTGTGAAATGTAATAGATTTTCTTAATCAACTAAATTTAATTAAATTTTAATGAACTGAGGTAAGTGAAAGAAATTGGTAAAGGATTTTACACTTAATATCAAAACTCCCTTTTGCAATATATTCATTACTGGCATTTCAGTTTTATTTTTTTTTATATCCATAACTAAATACAAAAGATTAAGTTTACAATCGATAAGTGATAAACAAAATGACTTTGCAATAGAATGAAAAATGATTTTAAAAACAACATCACTCATGTCATGCCTGCTTCTAAATGTATACAAATTAAAATAAAAGATGATATTCATTTTATAAAGATAAAACTACATCAAAGAATCGCTTTTAGTGTTTCAGTACTTTGAGGTTAATACAATAAACGTTGATTGTTTTCAATTAGTTAAGACGGGTTTAAATGCATCAGTCAATGTTATTAACCATTGTGTATTTTCTGAAAATAGAAACTAACTAGTATGTTGTGGCCATCACAAAACTTTCTTCTATATAAATCACGTCAATTAAATCATTTAAATAGTACAAGAAATTATATGAATTTAGCACCAATTCATATCAAAGTATATCGGAATTTGAAGTTTGATGAAAATTCGTGCATTAGTTCTTGAGATAGAGCTATAGCGGAAATTCTGAAAATGTAGCATAGCAGCGCCACCTGTTGAGCGATTTACATCAGAAATAAACAGTACTAAATGATATCAAGGTATACCTGAATCTGAAGTTTGTTGGAAATCTAAGCGTTATTTCTTGAGATAAAGCTATTGCGGAAATCGCAAAAAAATACAGCATAGCAGCACCACTTGTTGAGCGATTTACACCAAAAATTAAACAGCACTAATTTATACGTCAATTCATGTCAAGGACTAACTAAATCTGAAGCTTAATGAAAATCTGTGCAGTAGTTCTTGAGATACAGATCTTGTGAAAGTAGTGAAAATGCAGCACAGCAGCGCCACCTGTTGGGCGATTTACACCAAAAAATAAACAGCACTAGTTTATATCAGGGATTAACTAAATCTGAAGTTTGATGAAAATTCGTGCATTTTTTCTTGAGTTAGAGTTATTGCGATAATCATGAATAATGCAGCATAGCAGCGCCACCTGTTGGGCGATTTTCACAAAAAAGTAATCAGCACCAAACTATAACCTGGACTAACTAAATCTGAAGTTTTATGAAAATCCATGCAGTAGTTCTTGAGATATAGCTATTGCAGAAATCGTGAAAAATGCCGCATAGCAGCGCCACCGGTTGGGCGATTTTCACCAAAAACTAATCAGGTCCAGTTTATATCAAAGTCTAACTTAATATAATGTTTTGTGAAACTCCGTGCATTAGTTCTTGAGATAGAGCGCCCACAAAATTTTTGTCACATACAGACTCACAGAGTGACAGACAGACTCACAGACAGACATTTTCTAAAAACCACCAAATCGTGTTCTGGGCATTCTAAAACGTATAAATCCGTCGAAAACCGGAAGTCGAAATTTTTCACGAATCCAATACTTTCTTCTTGTAAATATAGAAGAAAGTAAAAAACAAGAATATAATTTTATTTCGTCCGTTACCGTTCTTGTAATTAAAAATTAGAAATATTCTTGATGTTCTTTTAATAAAATTTGAATATTGTTAACCCTTATTCTTATTTTCTAATATTAAATATAGTAAAACATTTCATATTTAAAATACGTTATAAGTAACATATTATAGAAAATTAGTGAACTAAAGGTAAAAGGTAATTTTATTTCGTCCGTTACCGTTTTTGTAATTAAAAATGAGAAATATTCTTGATATTCTTTTAATGACATTTGAATGTTGTTAAACCTCATTCATATTTTCTAATATTAAATGTAGTAAAACATTTCATATTTAAAATATGTTACAAGTAACATATTATAGAAAATTAGTTAACTAAAGGTAAAGGGATATGGAATACCAGAGAAAAATAATTCTTGGATATGATGCTTCGCGTTACGAAACCCTTTCAAGGGCAACGCAAGGACAGGTACTAGGATTTTTATCATCAAAATCAAATCCACAGGGTCGATTATCACTTACACTTCTACAGTACATTCAACAATGTACAAAATATTTTGACAGAATTCATTTTGTTATGAATTATGAAAGAAATTGGCGTTGGACTAATGGCACTTTGGAAGGACTAATAAAAAAAATAAATGATTCAGAAATTGATGTTGGGGTTACTCCAATATTTATGAGGAAAGAAACTGTCGAGATAGTGGATTTTTCTTACCCGTACCAGTTAGAAGATTATACATTTATTACTAAAAAACCGGAATACAAACCACACATTTTTGGAATCTTCCAAATCTTTTCGTTGTCTGTCTGGATAGCTATAATATCAGTTTTAATTTTGATGCCGGTAATTAGTTATACAATATTCAAAAGGAAGTATAACTTCATAAATATTTTTTTCTACGTTTATGCAATATTGATGAAGCAAAATTCCATTATAAGACCTTCGTCCATTGTGGAGAAACTTCTTTTCTATTCGTGGGTGGTAGGAGCTATGCTGCTCTGCCTGTCTTTCGATTCTGTATTTTTTTCCTTTCTCTCAATTCCTCCTATCACTAAAATAAAGACTCTTTCAGAGTTAGCTTCAGCTATAAAAAAGTGGTGATTATCATTGCATTTGTCCTCTAAACACTGGTCTTGCACATTACTTGCAGGAATCAAAACGGGAACATTTAAGATTAATCGGGACAGACATTCTGGAGAATAAATTAAGTTACGGGCGGCCTTTCATAAATTTTATACGTGAGAGTAAAAACCAAAACCTTGCTTATTTCATAGAGACGAAGTTTACAGACATTCAAGCTGGAATATTCTTCATCTCAGAAGACCGTTTTCAAGAAAGCATGTCTGCAATGATGGTTCGAAAAGGCGTCCGCCATAAAAAACTTTTGGAGTCATTCGTACATAAGATGATGGCTTCAATCCTGTACTTGAAATATTTTAACGATGACCGTTTTCTGTCGCAAATGAGAATGAAATCAAATCTCTCGGATTCTGAAACTACTAGTTGCCCCTGCATTTATATTTCTTTTATCCGGCTATTTTATATCGCTTTTAGTTCTCATAGTTGAAATATGGTCAGGCAAACACAAAATGAATCCTATGAAGATAATCAAGAAAAGAAAAAGGAGAAAAGTTTCTGATGAAACTCCCGTATAATTAGATTGGCACAGAATCATCACTATCAAAAAATTGTTATACTTTTTCTCTTTCCACACTAATCACACACTTTTTACGCTAATAATATATATTTCGGTGCGATTTAATTTTATTAAAATTATTATATTTTCAAGGAAAATAATTTTATTTTTTCGATATTAAGAGCTAAATTTTGATTTCCTAACGCTTTTATATTTTAGGTCGGTAATGCCAACTGCACAGAGTGTTGCCTTTTATCTGCAAACATCTTTTCCGTAAGCAGTGAACAGATTATTAGATTTATGCACTATCACAATGGCGATTTTGTTTTGTGATGTGACAGGAAGGAAAATATTCTTAACTACTAAAATTATTTTTCTCAGTTGATAATAAGTACTGACATCTTCAAAAGTATAAGTTGAAATGTACAATGTACATGTAGTTTGCGAAAAAAATAAAAAAATAAACTGTGTGTGAATCTTTTCAAGGAACAGAAAAGTTATTTTATTTTAAAGTTTGAAATAGTAGAACAGTAATAAAGATAAATATATGGTTTGTTAAACAACACTGTCTTGGTGAAAAGATTTTACCAATTATTGCAAAATAAAAGAACATACAGTGAAAGTTGATAAGAGCAAATCAATTTAATTGAAAATGAAAAATACGTCTGCGCTCCGATACGTCATGTTGGAAACCATTTACGAACTTTTAAACGTGACTGAACTCCCCGTAGATTATATGAAGTAGGATTTACTTGAAAAAAATTCGCAGTTAATATTGACAATGAAATTTCTTTTTTTAGAAAGATATTTTTTATAAATGTTTAAAAAACTGTTGATTACTGCTAGCTTATCGAACAACTTCTCAGGTAATGCATAACTGGAACAAGTCGAAGATGCTCCATTCTACAAGTATCAGTCATGTACAAGATAATTTACACAGCAAATTGTACATCAGTATATTGTTATGAATTTTATTAAACACTATAAATAGTTTATCCTCAAACTTTTTTAAAAAATGCCGCGTTACTCCAAACATTTCCATTTCAGCTAGCTATGAGAGCTTGATTTGAAAAAACACAAGCCTTTTATATCATTGACAAGAAGGATCATCACTTAGCACGACAATTAACAAGGAGACCAATTTAGAAGACGGAGAGGATTTTAGGCGTTTTATTCTATTATTAATTGTAGAGTTATCTATTTATATGTCTTTAAACTGGCAGCGGAAGGATTATTCACCCTCGTTGATGTTATGCGTTTGCCTGTATATAAAATTTTATAAATGTAACAAAAATTTGCAACAAGACAAAGATTAAGAGACATATTTAGTAGTTCTTTTATTATCTTTACACGGTGGAGTAAACATACACAACTATACTTTTAGGATTAATTAGCACTTCTTCACTTACTTGGTACCATTGTGAATGTTTTCTTCTTAGCACTACGAATGTTTACTTTTTAGCAATGAAAAAGTATACTTTTAAACATGGCTTAAGTTTACTTCTTAGCATTGCGAAAATTTACAAATGAACATTGTGAATGTTCAATTCTTAGCATTTTAAAAACTTAATTATTTTTAGCCATGTGAAATTTTACTATTTAGCATTTTCAAACTTTATTTCTTAGAATTGTGGAAACACCTAAAAACAATATTTAGATTTTATTTAATTCTAGAATCGTTTTCCAGAACATTATACAGAACTAACTATAGCATTGTATTTATCAAGTGCGATTTCTGCAATTCGTCAACCATCATGTAGTCAGTACAGAAATGTTTACTTTCTAGTGTACTAAAGGACATGGAAAAAACTTTGAATTGTAATTACTGAACATTGTTATAAATAATGGTTTTACATATTCCGAATTTGAATGTAAATCAAAGGTATCAAGATCATGTGTCACGCGTGAATGTCGAATTTTTCATTTGGCGTCGCGTCACATAATATTTTACATCCTGGAATCCGAAATTGAAATAGTTTAATTTATATTTATTATTTGAGCATGTAAATTTTTCAAAAATTCAAATATTGTAACATTTAGAAACCGTAAAAGTGAGTAAAACATTTAACCCATTTATGCCTGAATTTTTGTTTTGTCAAATTTGTTTGTAAAATCACTTTGAAATGTTGCAAAATGAAATGGAAAAATACTAAAAAAATTACGCTAAAATATATTTGTATTTATTTGGTAAAATGCAAACTTGCTAAATATGGGAATATCCATATGTGGAATAATGCATAATTATACGTTTTGTGTAAATTTATATAAATTAAGCTTTTAAATTGTATATTGTATACTATAATTAGTATTTTTATGAACTAGTAAAAATATATACTTATTTCTTTACATAGACTAATAACCTTATAAATATAATTAATAATAAATTAAGAATAATCGTATTTCAGGCTAAAAAACAATTTATTTCAAAATCATCTTGAAAAGGACTTTATATCAATATCTGTTTCCTAAATGCTAATAGAAATATGTACCCATTTAAGTCTAGCAACCTATATTTTGTGCGTTACAAACATGCATAAAAAGTAGGCTTGGACATATAATTTCGCAATTTAAAAAAAATCGTATATCAACGTATTTCAAAGAAGTCTACAAGCAAAGATTATGACTTATTTATTTACATCCTTCATACAAAAAATAGAAATAAACTTACTTTTTACATTTCGCTATCTTGAAAAATGAAAAATCTATAAACACCGAAGAACGGACTTTATTTAAGCAAATAAATATCAATCTTATGCTATCATCTCTCGATAATAGTTAACGACATTTATAGATAATTACTTCATATAATTTTCATGTTTCAAGAAGAAGAAAATTATAAAAGTATTAAAATCCGAAACGTCCCAGAAATGGGACCCTAGGCATAAATGGGTTAAAACTCTTACACTCTTTGATTTTCTACAACTGCTTTTCCGTGTAATTGTTTTTAAAATAAAAATTACGTTACATAAATGTACAAAGCAATCGTTTTCTCACTAATTTTACGTGGGTCATTTTCTTTAATTGTTTTATTTATTCGTGGTTGTATCTTATGTCGCCCAGGGAGAATTACTCTGTGCTTTTATTAGTATTAGCATCTTATTGATCAGGGATGTTATCGTAATAATATTATTATACTATATTAATAACACACCCAAACTCAATCCTTTCTGTTCTCTCGACCCTCTGGCCGTAAGAAAAATGCGAAATCCCTTTGTTTTAGGGGAATCAGAGTTTCTCTCCGGAGAACTGTAGGGGGCGCTTTTACCCACTGTGTCTAATGAAGAATTTCCCTTGTACGTTTGTGTTTTCTTAGGTATAACTTATATGAAATTGCGATTTTTGATTTTCTTTAGTAAAAACCGGCTCATTGCTGTGTTCCATACTGCACTTACGATTCACTATAAAAATTCCAGAAATTTCTTTTCATGAATTTCCTTCAAATTTGGAGTACAAACTGTTGAAGGAAAAAAAAGACTTGTTGAATCTTTAAAATAATGAAACATGAAAAAAAAATTATTTATTTATTAGTAGTTTTCTGTTTCCCTGTATTTCATAACCAGCACCACAATATTTAAATTTACTGAAAATAGTTCACAATGTACATATATTTATATTATTCTAAATTAAGACTCGTGTTAATATTCAGTTTTTTTTTAAAGAAAATGAATAAAAATCGATATGATTTGATTGCCGGATATTGTCGAAAAGACCTGCTTTTTTTTAACCATTTGGAAAAATGGTTATTGCCTTTAGTCTGTGTAGGAAATTAAAAACATATCTGAAGCTTTTTATTAGTTGAATCCCGCATTTTATTCGTTTTCTGATTGGTCTATACTGTAATCTGTATTTTCCCTTTACTTTCAACAGAGATGGGTACTTCTGTTACTATTCAGAAACAAATGGTGATACAGCTTTCAAACAAATTGCAATTAAAAATGCATTTTTTTCTCTATACGACGATATAAAAAGTAATATTGTGGGATGTTTAAAAGTTTTAAAATGAAATTTCACTTAAGTTTGATCCAGGAATATTAATGTTTAATCCATGGTGTATGTAATGGATTGCCATTTCCAGCTCCATAGAAGTTTAAAAATTTACTGTACCGAAAATTGTAAAACTGAAATTTCTTTTAAAATTTGTTCATGATGGGTCCAGGAATTTTTATGTTTAATCCATGGCGTACGTAATGTATCATCTACTCCGTGCGATTTTTTATGTCTTAAATTTTAGTCTTTGAAAAAATCATCTTCCAAATGGTCGTTGTAATTTGTTAAATTGCTTTTTTTTATTTTACTAAGGGGATCTGCGCCCTACGAGCTATGCTCGTCAACCCCCGTTCAGACACCGCAGACTCTAATAGCACGCTAATTTGATCGGCTTTAAAAAGATTTCGGAAGATTGAATTATAATTTGAATCTGACAATTATAATCTGACGTAATTTTCACCAAACTTTTTTTTTCTCTTTTTAAAATTCGCGTATAAATACTTTTGTTAGAAATGAAATATTATGATCATCTTAAAATATCAAATAAATGTCTCGCGCAATTTTTAAATTTAAACCGTTTTGCAATATTATTTTTTGTTCATTTTACGTAATAAGTGTAATGTGACATAAATGTGACATAAATTCTCCTATTTGCATGTTAATGAATTTATTATTTTACAATATTCTTTCTCTTTTAAAATTCACTGTAAATATAGTTTTTATGACGTAATTTTCAATGAGTTCCTGCTTTTTTATATTTTCTGTTTATAACAGTCACGTGTAAAATAAATTTTTAATTTGAAGCAAACATTATTGTTTGCGCTTTTTATAAAGTTGGCAACAGTTTAAATTAATACAATTTTCTAAAATACTTAAAAAATATCTCTCGAAATGCTGAAAATTTGAATTTAAAATAGAAATAAAACCTCAAAAAATGAATCAAATAAAAAAACTAAATGCTGTCTCCACACCGGGAAATTCTGACACATAAAATGATCCAAAAATGCTGAAATTCCTATGTACAGTTTTTGCTCCTATAAAACTTTTTTAATGGAACGATTTTGTCCAACTTTGGCATTAAATATCTCTTAAAATAATTCTTCGATTTGAAAACTGTCTGCATCAGCGTATTTATCAAACATTTCTCTATAATACTACCAATTTTCATATTTTTGTATGCAACAGTTTTTTTTTAATATTAACGAAGAAAGGCCATGCTTAAGCATTCAAATTGGATGCCGATCTACCGGGAATATCTACGCAGAATTTCATTGGTCCATTTCCAAATCAAAACTTTTTTTTATATATAGAAGGATTATTATTTTTTTCTGAACATCGAGTTTCGAGGCAAAGTTGTTGGAGTCAAATTCTGTTTACAGACGAATCCCGATTCTGTCTGGATGTGACATCTGATGTGTTTTGGCATGGAGAGAAAGAGGCACTCAAAATAATCCCACATTCGTTCGTGAAAGGTAACATTACAGATGAGGTGGGTTGATGCTATTGGCTGGAATCAGCATGGGTGGGCGTACGGGCCTGCATATGATTCGGAATGGCACTTTGACGGTCCGAAGTTATACAGACGAGATACTGAGACCTCATGTCGTATTTTATGTTGCAGCAATTAGTGATTTCTTTTTTCCCATGTATGATAATGCCAGACTTCATAGAGTGCGTCTTGTGGAAAACATGCTTGAAGCTGAAACAATACAGCGTATGGAATGGCCAGCATGCTCTCCTGACCTAAATCCGATCGAGCATGTTTGTGACATACTCAGACGACGCATTGCTGCGAGACCGAGGCCTCCGTTTAATGTCCGGGACTTGGAGATTGCAATTTTTGAGCAGTGGAACAGTATTCCCCAAAGTCTTATTGATAGCCTCATCGCATCCATGGAAAACAGGTGTGCAGCAGTGTTAGCTCTTCGAGGAGACCACACGCCATATTAAAAATCTTGCATCATTTCTAAACAATACTTTTTTTTTATCATTTACATGAAAACAAATTGTTGCCCCAAACCATATTTTCATGTTATTTTCATCTTTTCAAAGAATAAAAGTTCCCTTACAATTTTTTTTTGCGTCTTATTTTCTGTATTGCGCATTGACACGCGTGTACTATCCATTTTTGCCCATACATGGCTGCCTTCCACTGTTATCTTCACTTTTTTGCTTGCTCCCCTAATTTTTTTGAGCAGTGTAGTTTTTATAATATAACTGCCTAAACTTCTAACATTTGATTTTCTAATTCCCCCTGTTTTTTTTTGTATTGTTTTGTTTTCTAAAAATGGCAGAAACCGATAATTATTATTATTTTTCTATTTACCTGTACAATTCATTTTCAGTACCTCTATTGTTTACTGAAAATAGAGGTAAGTCATCTAATAAAGGTAAAAAAAGAGTCATAATGCATGGTGGTCAAATTCTAAGAAAATGAGTAAGTATCCATTTTTCGAACAAGTGTTCATAAAGTATAAGTTTTAATAAGTTTTAAAGTATAAGTAATGTTTTTCAAAGAAATAATTTTTAAAAAAAATGTTGGAATAGGTTAAAAATTTTAAAATTTTGGAAAATCATTGTAAATATTTGTTTCCTTTTAAAACTGCAAAAATAAATGCTTTTTTCTATATAGCATAATTAAATATTATATTTATATGTATTAAATTTATTAAATCGTAAATCTCTAAATTTTTAAATTAATTTTTGCCTGGAATTACTGTTAAGAAACGATAGCAAAATTTAAATTTTACTTATTTATTTATTATTCAGTGTGAAAATTTTCAAGACAATTGTTTTTCAAAACGCATTAATTTTACACTTTATACACATAGCTCTTCTTTTGGATTTACATTCTTCCAAATAACACTTAGACGCATTTTTATGTCGATAAGTCTTGCAAATGTCCTGCATTGTCAAGACAGATTTCCTTTGAGGGTGCGTTCATTTTCTTTGCTTCTTTGTCATTTCATCTTTCAGAACTTCAATTTATTGGTGGCTTACGTCTTCGGGGAGTTATATCACTTCTCCCATCATACTTCATCACAAGTGCAGCAATGCACATCCTATAATCTATTAATGACATATATTTTTATCTTCATCGCTTTATTATCTCTTTCGTAATGTTTTCAACAATAAGAAATCGCTATGTATACAAAGTGATTAAATATACGCGTTGGCCATTTGTTTGTTTTTGCTGCACAGTGATAATATGCTAGTTACCACTAAAATATCTGTACCACCTGTAGATATGATGTACATGTTTGCTACAGCTGGCGAGCTACTTTTACTTTTTCTCATCCTTTTTCGACTATCTCAGACATGTATAAATTGCTTCTCTTTCAAGACATGGTGAAAGAAAAGTAAATGATTTGTTATAGGGTTCGTATGCATCAGAGAAATCAGGGGGTTTTAAGGTGTTTTAGTACCACAAAGTTTGTAAAATACTAGTCGCTATATCGGAAGATAAGTTTTTTTCATTAAATAAGGTAACCATTATTTACGAAAATTCTGGTAAAACGTCTTTAATGTGTACGAATTATGTGTTACATTTACACTTTTAAACGAAAATCTCATCATCTCTAAGAACCTGATCCAACTCTCCTTTTTTCTGTTCTTTATCAATTCTTAATTTTTATGTAGCAGAAACGATTCTATTTGAGGTGTAGTTCCTGAAAAGAATATTTTGCAAAAGATATTCTGCACATTTCAAGCTAATCAAAATTATGTCTGTATAAATTATATGGTTTAAATTTTGGGGCACACTTTAACAGAATAATTTAAGAACACCCCCACCTAAACGAAAATCTCCCGTATCATCAGAGGAAATACTGTCATTGCTAACTTAAGTATATACAGAAATCTAATACCAATCCATCTCTAACAGACTGTACAAATATTATAAACCTAGAGGATTTTGTTTTGAAGGTCCATATTGTGGGAAATCACACTGACCAGAAAAAGAAATCATTCTTATTTCAAATAAAAATGTTTTGGTCGAGGTAAGCTTAAAATTTTTTCTCTTGTAAAATCAAAAAAGAGTGGCAAAATTATCAACAAAATACAGATAAATCCTCAGTTTAATGAATCTATTTTTTGTCATTGTATCAACAAATTGCTGGATTGACATGTCTTGAGATCTGGAGCAGTTTCGATGTACCCATGAGAATATGACGGCCTGTAAGTTTGACCATATCATAAACTCTAATATAAACTCACCTGTGCTCTCGATTTTGCACTGAATGCACATTTGTTTGTGCAGCTAGTTTCTCGAAAAGCTTAATATTCATAACTGTGGTTACATTTTATTTTGAAGAAAATTATTAATTTTAACAGTATTAGGCAGTATGTTTGAGCACTTAGAAATAATCAGCTGTTGGATTCCCATCTCGTAGATTAGAATTAATATATAACAAGAAAATGTACATATGTATTAGTATTAATAGAATTGGGATAAAAAATAATTTTAAAAGTTGACCTAAGAAAATATTTTAATATTTTATTATTATTATGTATTATTTACGATAGAAAATAATTTACGAATATAACTATGCGTATAAAAGTAATCATCGTTTTATTTTGAGTAAAAAATACATTACATGTGGTCTCTAATGTATCTATGTATTTTGAATAAAATTGCGGAATTTAATCAGTAATAAATAACATTTAATCGAACAAATAAACAAAATTCATTTGATCTAGCTTAAATTGCATATTCTAAAAAAACCTCACATATTTTAAGTTATTTAAATACAGGGGAACTTAATTATTATTTCTAAACACGATAGCAACATTCTTTGAGTTTAAGCCTATTTATAGTAGTTGAGTACGGAGGTCCACGTATGTGTACATCAATAAAATGATACTTTTAGAATCAAAAACTTCACAAAATAAACAAAAGGAACTTATTTAGTGAACATTTATAATGTTTTTAGCAATTAAAAAATTATGATACCTTAATTAAAATTTTAATACAGATAAATGTTACTTACTTTTACGCAATCACTGAATTGACGATATTTTTCAAAACCTCACTTGCAACCAACGGTATAGACATGAAAAGGAGTCAAGTGTTCAAACCTGTTGGATTCATTTTGAAGCTTAGATTATCATAAATGTGAATTCATAATCAAAATTGAGATATTTTGATTGGTTTTATATCAATGGGCCACACGACCACATCCAAGACCCACATATGTGGACCTCAGTAACGAAGAGGTTAAGGAATTTACGCGTGTTTACGCCGTCAAGTAATTTCTATTTCGACGTTTTATTTATATTTTTATAAATGTTATACTAATTTATTTGTTCTTTCGTTATTTAAAATAAAAATTATCTCAATTTGTGTAGTTTTGCGAATGGTTTGGCGATATATATAATTTGGCGAAATTGGTCGGCGGAATAACTAAGTAGTACCATAAAACTTTGCTTTGAAGTTGAAATTAAATATCATGATTAAATGGCATTGTTTAATATTTGACACAGATGTCATATACTCATCGGGTTTGGCGGTATTTTTTTAATGGCAATTTAGCAAAACCCTCGTTTTCAAATACTAGTTACATATGTATTTTTAAATTATTTTCTATTATTTTTAAAATGAAATAACAATAAATAAAAAAAAATAATTAATAACTATAGAACAACACAATTTTTATATATTTTTTTTTAAAAAGTATATAAATGTAAATAAACATTTATTAATAAATAAGCAACAATAGCCGGGTTACCATGTCAGGCAAAATAACGCCATTTTGGCGCCAATTAAGTACCCCGATGCGCATATGACATATGTGCCTATTATTTTTCTTTTCGTTTCGTTTAAAAAAAAAAGAAAGAAGTGAAAACCATTAATTTTAAATGTTTCAGTTTTAAATGAAAGTTTTGTATTTTAAATAAAACGATAATGAAAAAAAAATGCGACGGGAGAAATTTTTGGCGATTTACCACCTGCATCGCACTAACATAAAATTACGAGTTCTTGATTTCTCTATCAGGATAATCCATTTGGCGAAAGAAGATTTAAGTAAATTGATTTATAAATAAAGGTAACATGATATATTTCTCAGCTTACATTTAAGGGAGGCAAAACTGGTCGCCAAATTAGTTTAAAATAATAACCTTTTCTAAAATATGATAAACTAGTTGGATATGCCATTCCCAAAAGTTTTTTCTATCGCATACATGTTAGTGTTTGAAAAAGTAGTGTTTGAAAAGGATGTTACTTCAGTTCTATACCAACTTTGATTTTCATCTTAAATTCTTGCTTCAATCAATTATCGGAGAAAAAACGAGTTAATCTCGATCACGATATTTATTAAAATCAATAGTTTTTCGTTATTCAAGGGGACCAAACTAGTCGCCAAGGGTGGCTAGTATGTGATAGATTAGCTGTTACAGCTAATACAAGCACCAGTCATCTAATGCACCAACAGGAGGTGTTACCATAGCAACATCATACGTCTTGCGGCAATGTGAATTGAATGGAAACCCTGTGACTGATGTCTTCGAGCCCGAGTAATATCGATAATCGAGTTGTCATTCATTTCATATTGAATCGTGGTGTGCAACGTTGCTATGGCAACACTTCCGCTGCTGCGCCAGTTGAGTGGTAATTCAGATTTATTTGCACCATTCTATTCTAATCCATTAGTATTCTAGATAATACTAGCCGCCCTTGCCGACCAGTTTCATCTCCCTTAAAATTTATGTTTGGGAAAGCATGCTAAGCATTGTATCATGTTACTTTTATTCATAATTTAATTTACTTGGACTTCCTTAAATATAATTAATATAATCCCTTTAGTTAATATTAGTTTTTGTTGCATTAAAATATCTTAATTTGTTGATTTTCTGTAAGCAAGTAAACCCTATTGGTTTAAAATTGCAATTTATGGGAATTTGGCTAAATATTATAGATATCTCCAAGTTGGCGTCCCTTTTGGCGACTCATTTTGGTCGCCAAATTAAGCGATATATCTCAAAATTGGCAACAAAATTGGCGGCATTTGGAGACAGAACACGGACCCCCCTGCGATAACCCACCTTATAGGTATGGTGATGCATTAAATGCTGTTCAATAACCAATGAGATACGTTTCATTCGGGCTTTGGCATTAAACAATTAACAAATAATCGCGATTTCTGTGCCACATACGATAGAATAATATATATGTACAGATTATGTTATCAGCTGTTTGCGTAAAGCCGGCTTAGAAGGACGTGAGTTCCCGTCGCTGCACAAGCCGCCGATGCCCAACAGCAATAAGAAAAACCGAGAAAATTATACAAAATCGCTATCACAGCGCTCTTTTACGGCGGAATATTTCCAAATTCAAGGACGACCTGCTGGCCATAACCAGAAACATACACAAAAAATTTGGTTCAATTCTATTCATAACTTCATGCACTTTACGATGGTAAAATAAATAAAATGGCACAAAAATAGCTATTACATCAACCCCTTTCGGCTGAATATTTTCAAATTCAAGGGAAAACTGCTGGCCACAGTCAAATACATACAGAAGAAATTTGGTTGAATTCTATGGATAACTCCATACACTTTTTGATGGTACAATAATGAAAATGAGACAGACATCGCTATTAGAGCGCCCCCTTTCGGCAATGTATTTTCAAATTCAGGGAGAGCTTGCTGCACAAAAACATACACAAAAATTTAGTTCAATTCGATGCATGATTTCAAACACTTTTCGATAGTATAATAATGAAAATGGCACGCACTTCGCTATCACAGCGCCCCCTTCCGGAAGATTTTTTTCAAATTCAGGGAGGACCAGCTGGTCATAGCCAAAAACATACACAAAAAATTTGGTTCAATTCTATGCATAATTTCATACACTTTTCGATGGTACAAAAATGGAAATGGCACAAACATCGCTATTACAGCGCCCCCTTCCGGCGGATTTTTTTTCATATTCAGAGAGGACCAACTAACCACAGCCAAACACATACACAAAAAATTTGGTTCAATTCTATTGATATTCCATATTTTAGGAGAAATCGCCGTGAAACGTAATCAGTTGTTTAATCAGTCATTTCATAAAATCGATTCATAAAATCATTCGATAAAGTCGCTTCAAAAATTCCTTTCATTGGGATTTTATATATATATACTAGCAGGCTATGCCCGCTGCGCTGGTCAGTATTTCCAAATAAACCTTGAATTAAGCGAAATGGTGAATTCGAACTTGTATTTTTTTAAATGGACCTTTAGCTTGAATGTCCTTCCGCGTTGCTGAAAAGATGCGAACGCCATTGCGATATTATATTACCTTATGAGTTGGACAAAATTTAGCTATTAAGAAGCAGTTCTTTTGTTTGATTATTCACTGTGCACTTTTGGCAGGGAAATGAGGCCGTTATGACAGTAGGAATTAAAATGTTCTCATATCTGACAATATTAAATAGAGATGCATTACAATGATTGCAGAGATTTACCATTGAACTTGAATAATGCTCGGGTGGTTTATTTTCGTTTGTTTGTCCTTGGTCTCCTGGCCTCTCAGCTCGCGCAATATGTGATTCTGGTAGCTTAAATACAATCTCACTGGATGTTAGTTATATTTCTTAATAAACATCCTCTTGTGCTAGTACTGTTTTCCCTCTTTGGATTCTAGCAAAGTAAATACTGTCAACAAAGTAATAAATTATTTGCAGACAAAGAAGATTGTTTAACTTTCATATTTAAAAAAAAAAGTGAAACATAAAATGTGTGTTTTTAAAGATGAATTGCCTGAATAAATGTAAAATGACGTCATTTTCACTGTCTTTTCATTTTGTAGATCAGCGGAAATCATGTAACCGATAACCCGGGAAAAAACTCGATGACTTAATATTGTAGAAAAATAAACCTCATGCATCCAATAAAATCTTTATAATCATCCGTAATCGACGTCATTGTGAGGGTTCACGTCAAACATTAAAACTGATGCAACAATATTGTTGCACGTGTACCAGGGTTCAGATCTGACAATGATAAAGTTAGTTATACAAAAATTTTAGCAATATGCATTTTGGTGAATACCTGAACCGAAGATTTATTTTGCATTTTTCTAAAGAGCATAATAACACGGACAAACGAAAAAGCCTGCTATTTTCTTTACATTTAAGAGTAAATTAATCTTCTATCTGTTGTGTAAATAACACAGATTATGAAAATAACTCTTAATTTGTTGCTGTGTTTAGCTGCTAGAGTGTGCGTCAGGACAATTCGCTTTATACTGTTCGAAATTCCGGGTAATTTAATCCTATCTAGGCTGAAATGATAAGTCCACGGGCATTATTCCATTTGCCACCATTTAGTAATCGCTAATTTCAAAATCTGTCTAATCTTTTGAAATTTGATACGCCATCCAATATGCTAATTGGCGGGTGACAGGATTCTGTAAGATTAGTCCTATATGTTCAATAAAACATTTTTTAAACAATAGTTAAGCAAAAGAAAGTTATGCAGAAAAAGCTAAAAAGAAATGACAAATTAGCAAGCAATATTTATTGCAAAATGTTTTTATTTTTTATTTTTTTATTTTTTTATTTTTTTAATATAGTAATAACGTATAATTGCATAAATATTCTTAACAATATTCTTATATCCTAACTTTTAAAGCAGTGAATATTCCTATAAGTGAAATCGACAATATGTTCGGCATGTTAAAAAAATAACATAATACACAATATTCAATTAATAAGCAATGATCTGAGTTCGAGGATATAAAAATCACATGCTTGAGGAAAAGAAAACGCATGTTTCCATAGTAATGGTATCCCATAATATGGTAAAAAATATTTTAAATCTTTGAAAGTAAATTATTTTAGAATATGTGTGTATATGGAAGACATTTATACTAAAATTTAAATGATTGACTACATAATTATAATTTTAACTGCTTTTAATATAATTTACGCTTGAATATAAAAATGTACTCCGAAATGCTCTTCTCTTGGCTTATTTCCCACTTTTGTCTTATTTGACTTAAAATTGCATTGTTTGGCGACGAAGGTAATAAATAAATAGCATGTAACTCACTAATACAGCCATTTTTACAAATACTTCTAGTTTTTCCTGCAAATCATATGATGGGAGAATTATATAAAAATAATAATTAAATTTACAAAAAAAAAAAAAGACTAATGAATTTGTCCTAGATTTTATTTCATCGAGTTTTCAGAAATGTTTTCATTAACCTGGCACAAGCGATAAAAAAGCTAACAAGAAAAAAAAAATTGACATTCAAAATTCTCAAATCAAATTTTCAGATTCATTTTTTTAACCTATCGCAAGCGATAATTCGCTAAATATTGTACCAATTGTAAAATTTCACAATAATTTATACTTTTAGCATTACAAATATTTATTCCATGTTTAAATTAAATATTTTCGTTTTATAATATTATGTCTTATTAAAACTTTTTTTGTTGTTGTTTTTTAAATTAAATATCAGTATTTTTTTCATTTATTCGCGAAGTGTTTGTATTATTTTCTAACAGATATAGCCATCTTAATACTTTAATCAACAAACCTTTCGCCAAAAGATAATCACTGGCAACCTTTTCGTTCAAAATAGCTGTAAAATACGAAATTTATTATAAAAAATCATAGGTATCCCTGTATATTTTGTCATAAACCACCCCAGGAATATTTCCTATCGAATGATACAATTTGGAAAAAAATCCACCGGGTAGTTTTTGAAACCACTCGAGCGGAACTTTTAGAGCTTACTGCTTTATAATATATATGATATAGGGTAGATAGATCAGTTCGAAAACACATACCGATGTTGAACACTCAATTGCAACTTCCATAGTAGATAACATATTCGGAAACTTTTAGTTTAACCTTGTATATAATCTTTATTTTTAATTTAGCTGAGAATTAATTCAGCACGCATTTGAAAATTTATTTCCATTGACCGTAAAAGGATTTGTGTTTGAAATCCTATCTGAAAAGATAATTATTTTAATATTATAATGACCAAATCATTTGGCACAAATGTAAAATTTAACTGCCTATCTTCAAGAATTACGAAACAAAACATTATATTGTGATATTTGTATTTCCACATTAAAACACCTGCTTTTGTAACATCAAAACATCTGCTAACGATATATAAATACTGTTACAGGATTTAACGAATTTTTTTTTTATGTTTTCGAACTTGTGATTAATACGTCACAGGTGACATTAGAAATAACGTATAGATTTAGCTGCCAGTTCATGACACAAGCAATATTACCACATATTGAAAAAGGAATTTTCTGCTCAGTTAGTAGTCAGTCAGTACATATCTTAAATTTTACATTCAAAAATTATATTGAATTAGCATTTTTAGCCCCCGGTATGCTATTTCTTTCGCCCAGCTTATTTTGTGTCGTCTCCAAAAAATAACGTTATGTTGTATAAGCCAGCCGTAAAACAAAGCAGATGAATCAATGTACGATTAAATACTGTATAGCAATTTCTTAAATTTCTAAGCATCACACAATTTCAATTTTTATCCCGTCGTTTTGGGAAAAAAGTATTTTTAAATGCAATTTTTTGAAAACTGTATCTTCATTTGTTTTTGAAATATTAATTTTTGTAGTTTTTAGAGCCATTTGCTTAATATTGGCAATGGAAGTAGCCCATTTCTGTAGAGAGTAAAGAAAAAAATAGCAGGAAATAGTAATTATATATTTTTGTTGCCATTTTCTCATAACAAACAAAAGAAAATGTAATTAAAATACGTGCTACTTTGAAAAAATATAAACGAATGATTTCTGTTAAATCATGGAGCTCTTATAAACTATATTTAATTTTAAGTATCTACATTAATGTTACAAACAAATGAAGGCCTATGAATCATTAGAAAGCCGTTTTTTGTCGAGTTTCTTTAATGATGACATCATTTTGCTCCATTTGTTTTGCTCCATTTATTTTGCGATAGTGGCGTCCTATACATGCTTTATTGTAGATGTTTAAGAGTGGATTGTCAATTTCGAATTTTTAAGCGGATGCGAAGGACGTCATTTTACATAAAATAAAAGCGTGTGCTTTAAGTCTTAAAATTGAAATATGTTTTGTACTGTTTATATATACATATTTTTTTCATCGGGGGGGGGGGGGCGACACTAAATTCTGAAAAAGCAGAATTCCTGTTTTCTAGTATTTTTTAGTACTACTTTATTATCCCGTCAACCCGAATAGCCACATTATACAAATCGCGAAACTATTCGCCGAATTATACAAATTGACGTAATTTTCATTTTAACCCTTTGCACTACGCGTTATTTTGAGTATGGGCTACCAGCAACTCCGCGTAGTTACACAAATATTTTATTCGATCGGCTACACTTATTTAAAAGAAGTTTTGTTTAAAAGACGAAAAAGTACACAATTTATTAAATGCTCTGATTAAATAAGGCAAATTTTATTTTATTTTATTACTGGTGCCAAAAACAAAATTTTCAAACCAAGATGATGTCACCGCAGCGGCAACAACTGAGTTTTTCATTTACCTTACCGTGTCGCCGCAGCGGCGACAACGGAGTGCAAGGTGTTAAATAACACAAAAACAAATAAATCTCTCTATTTTAAAAAAAAGTAACTACCGCTGTCACCGCCGCCGGTTTTGAATTTTATGTGACCGGAGGTCTTTCTTTGTTAATATTAAGAAAAATAATGCATGCAAAAATATGAAAATCGGCAGTAGCATACAGAAATGTTTGATAAACACGCTGATGCAGACTGTTTTCAAATCGAAGAATTATTTTAAGAGATATTTAATGCCAAAGTTGGACAAAATCGTTCCATTAAAAAAGTTTTATAGGAGCAAAATCTGTACATAGGAATTTAATCATTTTTAGATCATTTTATACGTTTGAAGTTCCCGGTGTGCAGACTGTTTTCTTTTTTTTAATTTGGCTAATTTTTTGAGGTTTTATTTCTATTTTAAATTCAAATTTTCAAGATTTCTAGAGATATTTTTTACAGATTTTAGAAAGTGATATTAATCTAAACTGTTGCCAACTGTATAAACAGCGGAAACAATAATGTTTGCTTCAAAAAAAAAAAATATATTTATATGCGTAAATAAATAAAAAATTTATTTACACGTGACTATTATAAACAGAAAAAAACATTTGGAATTAGAATTAAATAATTATGTACTAAAAGCAGGAACTTATTAAAAATTACGTCAAAAAAACTATAATTACACGTGAATTTTAAGAGAGAAAGGAATTTGTAAAACAATAAATTTATTAACATGCGTTAGAAGTCTTAAATAGGAGAAATTACGTCATATTTACGTCACATTACAGTTATTACATAAAATGAACACAAAATAATATTGCAAAACGGTTTAAATTTAGAAATTGCGCTAGACATTTATTTGATATTTTAAGAGGATACTTTTCAACTATTTTTGTTAGGAAAGCACAAATAATATTTCATTTCTAACACAAGTATTTTCACGTGAATATTAAAAACAGAAAGAATAGTTTGGTCAAAATTACGTCAGATTAAAAAAGATTAATTTAAAATGTCTCATTTAAAAGAACTTTCTTTTCGCTTTGTTAAAAAATACCAGGAGACAAAGACTCTGTTTACGTAATTCCTTTTATATTAGCTTATTTTGAAATGTTGTTACACGTGTCTACGTCATCAAGTTATTTTTATTTCGATGTTTTATTTGTATTTTAATTAATGTTGTACTAATTTATTTGTTTTTTCGTTATTTAAAATAAAAATTATGTCAATTTGTATAATTTTGCGAGTGGTTTTGCGATTTATATAATTTGGCGAAATTGTTCGACGGGATAATCAAGTAGTACCGCAACGGATTTGTCGTTAAAATTCCCCAATCAAAGAGAAATGAATAGAAATCCGTTTATAGAGAGATCGCCACTGTTTTTAAAATTATAATTCAATCTTTCGAAATCTTTTTAAAGACGATCAAATTAACGTGCATTTAGAGTCTACGGTGTCTGGATGGGGGTTGGCGAGCGTAGCTCGTAGGGGGCCGAGCTCCCTAGTTAATAAAAAATTAATAAAAATCCAAATAAAAATTACTTTATGACGTAACAACCACGTGTATATTGTTTAATGTCAAGTGAATGTGACATGCACGATCATCTATTATTGGCATTCAGTCTTATAGTTTGGGATAGTTTTTGGTCGACGGGATAATCAAGTAAAATCGTATTTTTTGTCTGTCTGCATTGGAATAATTTCATACACAAAATACATCTTAAATTGTATGTGTAGCATAATATAGTTAATACAGTTTAAAAAATAATAAAAAAAGCTAGTTGATGTGCACGGATCTTAATGTCAGCTGTACAAATCACTGTTTTGTTGATTTCACTTTTGAGTAATCTATCTATATTATAAAGGACAAATACATCTGTGCGTAACGCATACGTCATTTTGCGAATGGCAACACTTTGAAACTTGAAATGAAATTTTTGTTTTGCAATTTTCTCTACTGCAAATTTTTAAACTTCTAAACATCGCATATTTTACATTTTTGCACCGTCGTATAAGGAAACAAGTAAGAAAAAATATGCGTTAAGCATAGATTTTGAAACACTTTCCAACACTTCCTGAATGCTTTAACAAAACCTCGTTATTTAGGGAAATAAGGTATATAAGAGAACTAAGTAAGCATTTTAGAAAGCTCATAAAACATTTGAAAAACTGATTTCAGCAGTTACCGTCCATAGAAAATATGTATTCCAACTCTTTTGAACAGCCCTGTATTTGATCTGTAGGTTGATATGTATACTATATAACGGGGGAATTTAGTTTAGGAAGAAAACTCATAACAGGTTGAAATTTCTCTTTCAGCAATTTATACTAATAGATGGAAACATACTTGTATACTTTTGTACAACCTTGTAGTTAACCTAATACTTTTATTACACGCCACTATTTAGCTAAAGTTTAATTCAAAGTAAAACACTCTTAAAACTAACGGAGTCACATTTCCAGAAATTATCATTTATAGACGGCCATGTATCCATTTCTTTGCGTGACCCTGTATCTTTTTGTTGCCATTTTCTCATAAAACATGAAAAAAAAGTTGAAATTAAAATATGGGCTATGTCAAGAATATTGTCTGTTATTCCGTTATAATGACGTCATATGCATACTTTTCTATAGACGAAATTTAAGACTGGATTGTAAAGTGGATTGATTTAGCGGATGCGAATGACGTCATTTTATAAAAAAGCGTGTATTTTAATTCTTAAAACTGAATTATGTTTTGTAGAAGTGCGTCATTTTCACAGCCCAGCTGCTTTGAAATTCTTCACAGGTGAAAATGCTTCACTTTTGAAAATAATGTAATCGAAATCACACACTGATAAAACGCAATGTTTTACAAAAATTTAGAGTGTCTTTATAAAAGAGAGGTGACATGCAAATAATAGCGATTTATATTACAGAAATTGATGATTCTCGCTGGATGGATTTACTTCGCCGAGTTAGACAAGCAAACAAATAATTCGTGGTTTAAAAATATATCATGTCCTGAAGTTTTTGCCCAAAATTCTCTCGAATAATAAAATTTTAATGCTGTTCTTTAGGACATTCTACTATAATTTTATCAAAATAACATAATTTGCTTAATTTAATTTTTTCTAATTTTATATAATCTAGTATATATTTAAAACAAATGTATTTTTTAATCATCTGCCCTGATCTTTCTGCTGAACCAATTTTACTAATATATTTTTTAAAAAACTGAAAGCTCTGCATTTGTAGATGTGATCGCACTATCTGTTTTTTTTTAATATCCTTACTTTTATATTTAATTTTAAAAGCATTTTATGAATTTTTTTTTCAAAATGCTGAATATTTGATAGCTTTCATTACTGCAGACAAGAGAGATATAATGAAGTATTTTAATCTTTATTTATGCTCTTTTCTGATACAAATTCAAAATTTTTGATAAAAATTGTTGTATAGGGTTTAGTGTGGCAAAATCCCATTAGGAGCAGAATATTATGTTAGTGGCATAATAACGGAAAATGACACACTGCTTTTGAAATCAGGCATTTTTCCTCATAAATTTTCTATACTGTTTTTCTTTCTGCATGTGTACTGATACTAAGTTTCAGACACTAGGCGAAATGCTCATTTAAGTTAAAATGAAATCATATTTAAAACAAAACGATCATTTTCTTAGATAAAACTAAACATTTTAACACAAATGCGTCTGAAAAACATAAATTACGGAATTTTTTATTCTCCGGAATTGAGATTCGAATCTCAAGTAAAGAGTGCGTCTGTTCACATAAAAGAGGTTGCTGACAATCGTGACTTCAAGTTTTGAGTTAAAATTATTTTTAAATGATCAAACAAAATACAATTTTTTTTTAAATGATGAATATGGATATCTGAAGTGCGTATACAAATTTTGAGAAGGTGAAAATTGCTGGTATTTATTCCGGAATACCAAGCATAAGAGCCTCAATTACTAACCACATCCTAATAACTGATCTTTATTATATTTTACTGATTAAGTATCTATATTATAAAGAACAAATGTATCTGTGCGTAACGCTGACGTCATTTAGCGAACGGCAACACTTCACGATCAAATTTCGGTCTTGAAGTTTTCGCTATTGCAATTTTTTAATCTTCAGACCATCGTACATTTTCCATTTTCGTCGCATATGAAAAAAATTATTTTCAAATGCAATATGTTTAAAAACTGTATCTTAATTGACTGATGTATTATATTTCCTAAAATAATTTTTAAGCATGATTTTTTAAAAAGCTTATCTTATCACGTCCCGGTTTCAATACATAATAATAATAAAAATTTTGCACGTAAAGCAACAAACATTTTTCAGCATTTGTTTCTGATTTTTTGCATAACGAAATTAATACTTCCTTTATAAACAAATAAAAGAATAACATTAAAAAACCCCACCAATCTAACATATTTGTGAAAGACAAATTATCGAAATTAATACTTCTTTTATAAACAAATAAAGAATAATATTGAAAAAAAATCGAGTAATAATAAATGAAATTGAATAATATTTGCAAATATAACATATTTTTAATCGTACAATTTAAATTTTTAGATCGCCAAATAGGATTTTTTTTTCAAATGGAATTTGTTTGCAAATTTCATCTCAGTTTACTGATTGTCTATGCTTTTAAAAACAATTTTAAAGCATGAAATATTTTTTAATTTATCTATATCGCGCGGAGCTCGATTACGAATGATTAATCCGTTTGCCCTTAAAACAAAATAAAGAGTTCATAATTTTCTTACGGATAATATCCATTTAAAAGAAAACTTCCCAATGAATAAATAAATAAAATATAAATATAACACAAATTTAACAGACATGTATAAGCTTTGAAATTATCAGAAAATAAAAGGATATCACAAATAGCAAAATCTTGGTCAAATAGCTGTTAGCATGTGGCTAATAAGAAAATATCGCTTTTGATAAATTTCAAAAATTTATTTGATTGTATCATTCGTATTTTCCATATGAAAAATTCCTTTTTAATGTAAGTGGGCAATCTAAAAAATTTATTGCATATAAAAAAATTATTAGTTTCCAATTTTAAAAAAAATAAACGGTCAATTGCGAGCATTACTCGCGTACAGAGGGTTCCGTAGAATAAATATATGAATTTGTAATTGTATTAAAAAAGAAAAAAAACAAAAAAAGAAAATGTTGCTAAAAGAATACTAAGACTTTTTAAAAACTATATAACGTAGGGTTGGGTATAACTGTATATGTTAGAAAAGTGTAATCGGGTATACCATGAAAGTTCAAAGAGATATATGGAAAAATATCAAATATAGCTATTCGTATAACTCTTTTTTTAATATTATCCTAATCTGTTTATGATGAACTTAATTCGGTACTGACAATAAAAGCAGTGCATAGTTAAACTTCATTTGGCATTTCATGAAACTAAATTCAGCGTAGTAATAACCTTTATTTCTACAGTGTATCTAAAACAAAACCTTTGTTCAAAGGTTAACTTTGGCATTGTGCTAAGCGCGCTTCGTATTGAGGTCTCAAAGTTGCAACGCCGCCTTGGCCAGTGCCGCGTTTTTCCAGATAGGTGTTTAATTAATTTTTAAAGTCACTCGAGGCGTATTGAGAGATACAATGAATGCAAACTATCGCGAATCACACAGTATTTATACGATTCATTCTAATTAAATCTTTCGAGGGCGATGCCCTTAAAAAACGGACACCTAATTTTAATTCCAAAACAGACAAATGGCACCAAGAATATTTAATTAAAATTTTCCTTTTGTCATGAACGTGAAAATAAGCAAGATCGCATTTTCTAATAAATTCGTTTATAAATTCTGGTGTGAGTTCATTATTTCATAAGTTTATAAATAGAATTACTCCGTGCCGCAAAGGATTAAGTTGTCGCGGGACTCTTAAAGCTTCCAAATTTAAGAAATTTAAATTTTTTTATATGTTAAACTCTTATCTTTTCTGAATATTTTGATATAATTGTTTCCTTGAAATTCCCATTAGAACAGAAATTTTGGCTTTTAGAATTATACCCGCTCAATAATTGAAGCGGCGTTTCCGAAACATTAAAGTCATTATTTTCCAAATGGCGTTTTTGGATATAACGCGCAGGATACCTCAAAAACTTCTGACTATTTTTTTCATGAAATTTTCAAAACATATATTTCATGTTAGTCTGCATAAACTGAACCTAAAATTTCCTTTTTATTGTTCAAAAAAATATTTTTTTAGGTGATTTTACTGGTGAAATTTTCAAAATTTTGTACTAGCTAATTGCAACATTGCATTAAAAATATAAAAATGCTTTAAATACAAATTTATTTTAGTTCAGGGAAATTATTACAATGTGAAGTATAAGTAAGCACCAAAATTTTCATTCTAGTTGCAATATTTATTTTGTAATCCTGCGCGTAAACTGTTATGCCAATTTTTTGTTCGACAAATGTCTAACAGTTTCGAGCCCCCTATAAATACTAATTCTGTATCTTGCAATTTTTTAAATACATGAAACGAAAGAACATACTTATACCTTTCATTCCAATTAAAATTGTGTTTTAAAATCATATACATTTTAAGACATTAAATGTGGAAAATGGTCTTTTTTTCATTTTTTCCACTTTTTAGAATCCCGAGACCCCTTAAATTAGTAGGTTTTTAACAATTTGACGTTTATTGCTTTTGTATTGTTACTGGAAATTACATTACACATATACAGGGTGATTCAAAAAAGATGGGAAAATTTTTAAGAGGTGATAGTACACACCCAAACAAACATTTTGTATCAAAAAATGCATGGTCGAAAACTAAACGTAAAAAAGTTAGAGGGCGCCAAAAGTTATGTTCTTATACAAGGCAAAAGCACACAATGAACGATTAAGTTAAGTTACGAAAACAAATTTAATGGCATTTGTTTACAATAAGTGCTCAAAACATTGACCGGCAGCTGTTATGCACGCAGTACAACGGCGAAGAACCGATTGGCGAATTTTCTGAAAAACACCAGGCATATCGCGAAATTCCCCTACAGCAGCCGAAAGCTTGGCAACAAGTTTTTCTGCGGATTCAATGGGAGTCTCATACGCAAGAGCCTTTAGCTGTCCCCACAAAAAAATGGAGACATGAAAGATCTGGCGAGCGCGGTGGTGCCTGGTGTGTTTCAGAAAATTCGCCAATCTGTTCTTCGCCGTTGTACTGCGTGAATAACAGCTGCCGGTCAATGTTTTGAGCACTTATTGTAATCAAATGCCATTAAATTTGTTTTCGTAACTTAACTTAATCGTTCATTGTGTGTTTTTGCCTCGTATAAGAACATAACTTTTGGCGCCCTCTAACTTTTTTACGTTTAGTTTTCGACCATGCATTCTTTGATACATAATGTTTGTTTGAGTGTGCATTATCACCTCTTAAAGTTTTTCCCATCTTTTTTGAATCACCCTGTATATCATTAAAAGTCATTAACTAGGCATAGGGTACGCCGCCCTCTCCTTGTGTATGTCCAAACTGACCGTACCTTTAAGGGTTAATATCTCAGCTAATTACCGATGATTTTTTTCAAAAATCATTATCAACAATACTTTTATTCTTCTGCAATGATAGGTATATTCAGCGATGCTCAACAATTTTTCTGAATGCCCGTAAATTGAAATTTGTGTATAAGAGAAAAATGCTAATTTCTCAAAAACTATGTGATCTAGGGTAATCACTATAATTTTCCGGCAAGGTTTAAATTAATGTCTACTACCTCTAATTTTTTCATAATTTTAGTTTCAGTAGATTCGGAATTAGATGGGGGGGGGGGGACATATTTTTGCGCTACATTTTCAGCAATATCTTTGAAAATATAATACCTAAAATTAAAAGGAATGTATTTTTGACTTCAGCGATAAAAAAGCTTGCACAGGACACTCCACATGATATACAAAGAAAAGATTTTTTTTTCAAGTAGCATAATTAGCCCCACTATTTTTTTACTAAATATATTTATGAATGTTTATTAATCTGAAAATATGTGGGTCAATGGCTTATTACTTCCAAGAATTTGAACTTTCCACGTTCCATAATTTACGATTAAAATGGCTGTGATAGACAGGCAGACAGACAGACACAGGAGTGATTTTATAATGGTTCTGTTTTTACTTTTTAAGTACGGAACTCTAAAAAATTCCCATATATTTTTTAACCCGGGGAACCCGTTTACGATCCCCCTAGTATATATAAAAGCCGTTCTCTGTATGTATGTCCTTTATACAAATCTTCAGTTTTTGACCGATTTGCACGAAACATCATGTACATACGTTTTAAAACGTGGAAATGAACGCTGTCTACTTTTAAAAACCATCGGACCACTAATTATCACTTTTTTCTACCACTTTCCATAATTTAACATTACAAAAATATATCTATTTAAATTTTGTATTTCAATCGTTTCTTTCCTGTTGCCACACATCTACAAATCTGCTCAATAATTAAATAAAAAAATTGATAACTCGAGTACTTTGTTTTATAATTCAATAAAAATATGGATGGTATCACTATATTTTTCTGTTTTTGAAATTGACGTCATTCAAAGAAGAAAATGCACATTTTTCATATATTTATGTGAAAACTTTAACTAAGCATGTTTTACAACTCAAATTTTAATCAAACAGATATTTTTTTTTCCATATTTCAGAAAAGGATGCCATGGTAACCCGGCTATTGTTGCCTATTTGATAATAAATATTTATTTACTTTTATTTCTTTTTATAAATTATATAAATTATTTTGTTCTATAATTATTAATTATTTTTTTTTATATTTTCTATAAAATAATAGAAAATAATTAAAACATACGGTACTACTTAGTTATTTCGTCGACCAATTTCGCCAAATTATATAAATCGCCAAAACAGTCGCCAAATTATAGAAATTGACATAATTTTTATTTTAAATAACGAAAGAACGAATAAATTAGTATAACATTAATAAATATGCAAATAAAAAGTCGAAATAAAAATCACTTGATGACGTAAAGACGTGTAACTTGCTTAAAGTCAAGTGAATGTGACATTTACGATCAACCATTATTGGCATTTAATCTTATAGTTTGGCGATAGATTTTTGGTCGACGGAATAACGAAGTAATACCAAAAATGCATATGTAACTAGTATTTGAAAACGAGATTTTCGCCAAATTTCCGTTAAAAAAAAAAAAAAAAAAAAAAAAAAAAAAAAATTAACTGGCGATTTGAAAAAAATCTATTGGCGAGATTTGCATCCAGCTAGCGTAACAGTACCAAGAATTCTTTGCAACCATGGCAAATTTTATGTAGTTTTATGCGAAAAAAAATTTTGATTTTTTAATCAAAATGGAAAACTTACGGTCTCATAATGGGTCGAGTTTTTTCTGACGCCAATCTCATATACGGAACGGGCACTTACTGGCGACAAAGTATCGTTATTTTGCTTGATATGGTAAGCCGGATGTTGTTGTTTATGCTGTTGATGCGTTCCCCAAATTGTCTTCGTTAAAAAATCGCACCAATATATGACATCTGTGCCAAACTTCCATATGAACGGCGAATGGATCAGACCGTATTTTTTATGGCAGTTGATGACTTGAAGTACTATAATATAGATTAAATGATTGCGATAGAATAATATTTGGCGATTTATCACCTGTGCCTGGCTATCATTAAAGTACCAAAATGGCACCTAGAGTATAAAAAGCGAAGTGGTCCGCCTGGAACCGTTGATGATAACCACATGACTTAGGTTATTGTTATAGAGATTGTTTTAAAATACCGGGAGACAAAGACTCTTATACTTAATTTATTTTATTGTAGCTTCTTTTCAAATGATTAACTGATCCTCTCTAATCAAAAACGAAAACAACCATTGGATGTCTTAACAGCAACTGATTCGCCCTTAAATTTTTGCAATCAAAGGGAATTGAATGGAAACCCGTTTACAGGGAGATCTGCACAGCTTTTTTCAGTATAATTCAATATTCTCTAATATTTTTAAAACCCATCAGATTAGCGTGTTTTTAGATTCTGCTGTGTCTGAACGGGGGTTGGCGAGCGTAGCTTGCAGGTGGCAGAGCCCCCTAGTATTTCAATAATTTCAGACTTTCGGATCGATATTAAATTGTTTGTTCCAAATTTTTTGCAAAAAAATTCACTCTTTTCCAAGGTTTCGCAAAATGGAGGCTTTTCATTGCACAATCTTGTTTAGAAAGTAGCGAAAAATCAACTTGGATTCCTACCCAAATGTTGTTTCCACCAATGTAAAAAAAAACCTTCTTTATTTACGGAAACGACAAATTTTTTAATGCTATGTTGTTTGGATTATTGCTGATAAATAACGTCTGTTTTCGATAACGAAATTATGAACAAGAAGGGTGGGCCCACCGTGGTTGAGTGGATAAGGCACCACACCGCTAATCACTTGAGAGCGTAGGTGGGGGCGGGTTCGAATCCTGCCGGTTCCGTTGCACACTCGGAGCCCCCAGGATGTAATTCTCTGGTGTTGTAAATTTCCTTGTGCTATCTCGTCCCTGTGTATCGATTATGACTTATAACCGGGCCTTGGTGTCAAGCACACAAGTCTGATGTATGTGTTCAATAAAACAAACAACCAAGAAGGGTTCTATAACGAAGTAGCAACATATGGGCAATAACTGTTTATTGGTAGAAGTGATAAAAACAAACCATTAAAGGTCTTTGCGAACTTGTCCATGGCCTAGATTCAGATAGATTTTTCTCTGTATAACGAAACGAGATTGACCAATTAGAAGCCAGCATTTTTTCAAACAGCGAAAAGTTTGCAAAAAAAGTAGGCTTCTGATTGGTCAATCCCGTAAAAATCTATCTGGATCCCGGCCGTTATCGTCAGTTTACTGGTTATTGGCTTATTTTACTAGCCTAATCGGAGCCGTCCATGTGAGTATCATCTAATTCAAAAATGTGGATTGCCGTACGTTCGACAAAAACTTTACATGAGACTGCGGTCCTGTGTATATAACCACTAGGTAGTATACAAAAAACTCGAAATTGCTCAAACCTTTTAGCGGTAGTGCGGAAAATTTGTGAACTCCCTTCATTAAAAAGTTTGAGGAATCTTAAAACAGAGTGTTGATATCTTCTGTCGCTTCAGTGGACCGAAAATTCCGAAAATCGGACTAAAAATGATTAAAATACAAAAATTAATAAATGATCCCTGATTTTGTTGATCGGTTTGAGGTAATGCTTAAGAGGTACGATGTTTGAAGAAAAATAACCAAAAGTTTTTTTTAGAATTATAGATTAATATCTTCTGCCGCCTCATCGGCATTGAATTTTGGAAACTTTGACGCATTTTTGTACTTTTCTGCATAAAGTTTTACTGCATGCTCAAAGCACAATCCAGACAGACTGGGTTTGGCACTCTGCCAAAAAAAGTGAAAAATACTATTTTCATGCCGAGAAAGAAATCAGAACGACCAGTAAATCACCTGGCCACTCTCTTTCGTCCGGCTAAGCGCAGTAGGCAGGCTCTACAAGCATCTGCGAGTTGCAACCGATTATAACTTGTTTAAAGCAGTCAGTATACGTTTCATTACTGTGCGGTCTTCATAGTTGCTTGCTCTGCAGTCGATTTTAAAGTAATTTGTCTTGTGTTTTTGTGCATTTCGTCATCATTTTCTAATGATTTAGTAACTATTTGAACTGCCAAAATCATCGCAATCACAGTTTTCAAGTCGACAAATGTTGCAATGACAAATTTGTGGAACACCGAAGGATTTTTTATTCATGCTGTCAACGCATGAAGACGTCATAAGATATTGCGCTGTTGCGAAACTGTTGGAAACAAAGAACAATGTTTTTCAGTTATTTCAGAAACTGTTGGTTTGAAGATGGGAAATGTATACATCAATACATACATCGCTTCAATTTTACATAAACGTGTTAGTGATATGATACACGCATACCATGGAAAATATCGGCCAATCATGAAAATATAAAACGCCTTGGAAAAAGCAAGCCTACTCTCGAAAATATTGAAAACTTTAAAATGGAAGCAGAAACATTTTTTGACAAGTCTGCCTGTAAATGCGCGATTTTTAAGGAATGTATCTGTCCGAAAGAAAGCAAAGTTTCTTCAAAAGACCGGATTTTTCTCATTGACAAAGAATGGAAAGAAAAATGTCCGTTGGAAATGTTGGTGTTCGAGAAACAAAACGGCTCTAGAAACGTCAAATGCGAAAGGAACAGGATACTATTCGATCTGCAAAACAGGCGTCTCCTGCTTCTGCTTTAAGCTATTCAGTGGAGTATGAAAGGGAAAATGAAACAGACGATATGATGGAAGAGGAGATAGGGGAAAAGTTGGGCACCAAACACAGGTCTTATACAGCGTCTTTTCAGCAGTCAACTAGGAGTATTCATATGCGTTTAAAATTGGATAACTTGTCGGCTGATTGTTCTTGTCGGTAAAAGATATGGTGTATCCAGAAGAGCCACGGCTGCTATTGCATCGAGTTTTATGCAAGATTTGGGATTAATATTAGAATCCGATACCAGCCTCGTCAAAGACAAAAATAAAGTATGAAGTGTAAAATCGAGAATTTACAAAAAATTGGTTTCAAAATAAAACGAAAATCGTTCCACTCTATCTGGCCTTTATTTTGATGGACGGCATCACAAAACCTTAACATCAAATACACTGGAGGACAAACAGTTCCAAAGAACAATGTAGAAGCGAATTAATGTATTGTATCGGAACCTAGTTCTATGTACATGGAGAATATTACACCTGAAAATGGATGTAGTCTTGATATATCTAATAGCACTTATGAATACGTAACAAGTGCTTTATTGGATGATTTTAGAAATACTGTAGTAAACACAAGTGTGTCTAATGGGATTCGCAGGCTTGAATTTAAACTTCAAAAACTTGTCCAATGGATTATCTGTTTCTGCTTATTATCTGCTTATTTAAAATATTTACTAATATCTCAGCTTAGAAAATGATAACGAATTTCAAAAATCCACAAGACAAATTCTTTTTAAAACGACTGCAGTGCAAGCAACTATAGACACCACACAGTCCTTAAAAGTATATTGCTTTAAACTAGGACTTCCCCTAGAGGGATTAGTCTGAGCTATATTGCTGGGAACATAGATTTAATAATAACATGTGGAAGCAAAGGAAATGTGATGTTATCTTTAATGGTCCATAAACTGCGATAAATTGAAATGATGAAAATAAACAAATCGTCGAATTACAAAATCTTATATATAAATTCGTATACACTGTTTGAAAAAATGGAGAAGCAAACCATGCAAGACAGACAGATAGAATTGAAAGCACGCAATATATTAAAAGTAAAATAGAAAATGAAACACTAAATTACCTTATATCGGAATTTTAACTGTATAAAATGATGTCAAGAGAATAATTAGACGCTCCACACCAATTTAAGTAACTTTAAAAGACAAATATATGATGTTTGAAAAGAATGGACTATACTTTATACGGTGTGTGCTCCCTCGAAATAGTTAATATTCTACAATATCTGTTTTCCACGGATGCAATGAGGCTGTCAATACGAGTTAAGGAATTCTCTTTTCAAAATCTGATATAGTATCAAAGTACCGAACACATCAACAGTGGCATGCAATGTGTCGTTAGAGTGTTTTTTAGATATGCTCGATTGGATTTAAATGATGAGTTTGTGCTGGCCACTACATACGCTGTATTGTTTTGTTTTCAAACATATTCAGCACAAGTTGAGCTTTATTTAGCATGTATTAAATAAAAGAAATCGCCAATGATTGCAGCTTAAAGTATGACACAAGATCTGAATATATCGTCTGCATAACCTTTAAGCTGTCAAAGTGTCATTTAAAGTAATTTACAAATCCATACGTATTTTTTCAGCAAATCATGCAATCTAAAATATGCCAGTGTGAACTCGATTATGAAATGTCACCAGAGTAAGTTAATATATAAAAAATCTACTAATGACAATTAAGAATATGACCTTATGATAAAATGTGTAGAAAAATGAATCAGAACAAAAATTCATATCAAATTTAAAACGGCACTTCCATCTGTTAGTGGCCTTGGTGAGGGAGAGAGAAAAGCTTAGAGAAGGAACACTTTAACAAGTACTTTCGGGCAACCTTCTCACTGTTTCATACATGTATTTATTCAATATTTACACAATTTATTTAATGCTAGGTGGGTATTTATTGGCCTTGTTGCATTTAAATTTCATGTTTTGTGGAGGAAATGCAGCATTATGAAATATTTAAAGTTTCTGTACCTAATAATTCCAAATTAGGTATTTGAGAACGCTTTCCATTCATTTCATTTTTTTTTAATTTTAAATTTTTTCGAAACTATTCATAGAGACAATTTTATTTTTTAAAACTAACCCGAAGCAGAATTTCAAGTTTTTCGCTCAGCAGTAACAAAGAAATATACAATTTTCGAATTTTTTTTGTTTTTGCAGTGTTTTATATAGCGACATTTTTATAAATTTTTCTATTGCGAAAATTTACGTCATGATAATTTTCATATTTATATTCCAAACAATCCATGTACTTCGTTTCTTAGATCATCTTTAGATCTTTTTCGGCTTTGTTTAGTCTTTCGATTTTTTAGAATTGATTCTAACGTGCTATTATAGCACGCTATATGTAACTGTTATTCGAAAATGACATTTTCGCCAAATTGGCATGAAAAATCACGCCAAACCCGGTGCGTATATGGCATCTGGACCATAAATATAAACATTTTATTTATATATATATCATTGCTTTTTTATACAATTTACTTTCCTTTGTATATAAAAATAGGTAAGTGGCTTGTTAACACAAAATAAATTGCATAAATCTTTAAACAATTGCTTGAGTATATGAAACAAGGAATAAGTTGCACGAAAATATGCATAAAAAGCTTACATGCCAAACCCATTTTCTCTACCTCGCCAAGCCCCTTATATAGGAAAAGTATCAATTTTATTTTTAAAGACTAAAAAGAAATTAATATAAATGGAAATTGTTTTTTTGAAAATCAGGCTTTCATTAAAATTCACAAAAATTTAGAAAACATATATGTTTTCTACATGCACTAATTTGTAGAAAAGTCTTGAAAAAAAACCTTAAATGCACGGAGTTTAAATTTAAATCGGTGAGTTCAATTATGGAAGAGAAATGGATTTAAATGGGAATTTTGCCAAATTAGCCAGCTATCTCCAAGTTAGCTTCATATATTGAAACTTTTTTGGCGCCAAATTTGGCGATATTTCGCCTCGTAAGCCAAAGTTTGGCGATATCGTAGTAACCCTGTCATTAGTACTTTTCAAGAAATACTCATTGTTGAAGCTAATGCTGATTTCTCTATAGAAAATAAAACGTAACCTTTAAGTAATCCCCCCCCCACGCACACACACACCGTTACCCCCTTAGGGATCAAATTAAAAAAATTGAATGTCTAATTCATATATTGCCCTGAGGAATACACATATATTCCAAATTGCAAAACTCTATGTCAACAGGTAGTGGGTGAAAAATGAATCACAAGATTTGAGTACCACAGACAAATATAATTGTTAAAAGAAAGCATGTAAAAAAAAATAGAAAATAAGAAGAAATGATGATATAAAGCAAAATATTTTATTAAACATCATATAATTGTTTCTAATTTTCACTCACGAAATATAAAATATGATTTTGGCGATTAAAAAATGCTATTGAGAGGTTATCGCAAAATCTCAAATCAAAGTTTTTATGCCTTTTTTCTTATAAATGGAAAAACAAACAGATTTCTTTTCCTATTTGATTAAATTTAAATATGTTTTAAGGCAATTCAATATTACTGCGTGCGTATTTTTTTTTCATTTGCGTCAATCTAAAAACATCAAGTCAATCTAAACTCCACAAAGCTAAAAGAATGTAAACCATGAAGTAATATTTTAAGTATAACATTAATATAGTCAAGTTGTTGAGAAATTGTTGTTATTAATATTTCTGAAATAACACATGTAGCGTAATAATTTTTATTTCATGTAATTACTGTGAAAAGTGAGCCTTATGTCAATGGACATAAGCCAGACAAGTAGTTAGCATATGGTTGAATTGTACATGCTTAGGGTTTTGGGCTTACTTAGACTTTGATCTTCCAGACTTATCAGTGACCCCTGGAATGGAATTTGGTCCATACTTCGTACTGAACGATCTCTCATGTTCTCGATACCTCTCATGTTCTCGCTCATTTCCAAATAAATCTCTAGCCTATTTTTATGAACCCAAATTTTTAAACTAATTATGAATGATTAGAATTCAGAATGAGTTAAAAATGTCTTTACTTCCCTGATTGATTTTAAGGCACCAGTACAGCTCAGTCCACATTTTCAGCTATCAACAAAAATTTGGGTAATTTCATGAGCTTTACAGATAATCTGATTCCATTACTTTTCTACGCACTACTTACTTTTTTAAACTGAAACTACTTGACAAATTTTTACTGTAACATTTTTAGATTGAGCTTTACTTTTCTCTCTGGTTCTACCAGTTTTTTATATCATATCATGATAGTAGACGAATGTAACATTTTCTACATTGTATTTTTCTTGTATTACATATTGCTAGGATAAGCTTCTAAAAATAAACCGAAAGTAGTACTATTAATTTTTGACTTAGACACAACTTCACTTCCGGCAGCCTTGAATCATGACATTCCTTTATTTCTACTCTTACATAAAATATATAATTTCCTTGTATCTGATAACATAAGGTTTTATACAGGCGCCTCCTAGACAATAACAAAAATGCAAAATTTCAGATTTATTTAACCAAAGGTATCACAGTAATCGCAATTTTAGAACTTTTTTGCGTATGCATACGCTACGGAGTAGTGGTACCGAGATAAAGATCGGGATCCAAATTAATTTTTCGCGGTTAGCGAAATGAGATCGAATAATTTGAAACCTGCTTTTTTGCAAACAGTGAAAAATTAGCAAACATGCAGGCTTTTGATTGGTCAAACTTGTTTCGGTAACAGCGAAAAGTCTGTCTGGATCTGGGTCACTATATAGCTTACACTATTAAAAATCTGTAGCTTTTGCTGCATAGTCATTCCACCTCATTTATAGAAAACAATTGCTCGACTATGGAGCTTTCTCATTGGTCAGAATAGAGATATTCTGTAAAAGCGGTAGATATTTACGGGGTCTTTGGCGGGTTTATTACTGTTTGGCATTATTTGTTATAGAATTGAAATATACAGTTGTGATGAAGACAAAAAATCGATCATTTGTAGTATCTCGACGTTATTTTAAAAAATCGATATAGGGGAGATGGGGGCACATGTGAAGAGTTCGCATAAATATATCTTTTTCTCATGAATGGATTAATTTCTATAAACAAAACCTACTCAATATAGTAAATAGAACTTTCTTTTATACATGGTAATTTTTTAAAAATCACCTGTATAGTTCTTCTTACATTTTTTAACAGTTTTATAAATTCGAAAAAATTGTTCACATGTGCCCCATCAGCGGGGTAGTTGTGAACACACGTGGGGCACATGTGAACACAAGGAAAAAATACCCTTTGACATGCTTTTATTCTGTTATTCATTTGTCATCGTAATCATTAGTTAATTACCTGTGAAATTCACCATAAAGAAATATATATATATATATTTTTTTCTCTAGTTTCTGGGTGGTATATTTAAAGAAAAGATTATAAAATGAAAATAAGTAGATTTTGGGGGTGGTGGCTTAGATGATTCATCAAGTAATGCTGAAAAAAAAAATAAAGAAGCAATTTTAAAAAAGAAATTAAAACTTTAAAATTTTGCTTGGGGGTTTTTGTTTGGGGAAAATTTGAGGGAGGGGGCATTTACATACTATTTATCTCAAATCTGCCAAAATACGAAAGATACCCACAGCTGTATTTCCCTTATTTACTTGTAAATTATAGATAAAGAAGGGTTTTTAATGATTTTAAAAAAATCGCGACTATAACTTCCCTCCCCCTTCTCCAACTTATTTTGCTTTTTAAAGAGGGAGGGGTTACAGTAGGGATTTTACGGTAGTTATCAGTTTAAAAATTTTACTTTCTTAAAATATTACTCATATCTATCTCCATTCAAAGCATCATATGCATAACTGTTTTAGATATGGAAGTAAGCATCATTGCAAGGTTAGAACAAATGTAATAGAAAATTTTGCAAAGTTGTTGAAAGTAATACTCTTGTGTTAACAATGCATATAAAATATTGTTGTAAACTGTTTAGTAAACTAATATATAACACTTATTGCATCTTAGAAAACATTAAATTTATTTAAATTACAATTGAATGCAAACGAGCTTGTTGTTCTTTATGTATTTGCTGAAAGATGTGTTTGATGAAGTTTCAATGTAAAATCAAATTTGTGTGAGGAAAATATCTTCTATTTCAGGAAAATTATAGATAATAGAACTGACATTATTTATCATTAAGCTAACTGACAGGAACAGAATCACAGAATGGTTATTGGGGCACTTGTGTACTGTTCATATCTGCCCCAACTTGTCTGTTCACAAGTGCCCCACATTGCCGCTTCTGTTAAATTGATAAATCATTAACATTTCTCAATTTTAGAAGAAAAAGAACTTTATCAAAAATATTCATTAGTATTCATAGTATATGTTAAAACTCTCAAATTCAAATAAATGAATAAATAAATAAAGTTTTACGCTTATCAACTTGGAACCAAGATTTTACTTTTGAGATCTAAAAACAGTGTTTTGACTACAGGGGACAAACAAAATGTCAAAAAGCTTCAAAAAATTTTTACTATATGTCTACAGGTGCTGTCATCTTTAGTAATTTTTTTCAAATAAAAAAAACTTATAATAACAATTGAAAAATTGCAATGTTCACATCTGCCCCCTGTTCACATGTGCCCCCATCTCCCCTACCTGTTTATAATTAATTTATGAAGATGAATTTGGTCTCAAATTGAAGAATTTCTTCTTCAGGTTCTTCTAGTTTTCGTTTTGTTTTTCTACGATGAGTAGTTCTTTTGATATCGGAAATTTTGCGCTAGCATGTTTTATCGATTTAACAAGGAGAAGTTTACTTCACTGTAATAAGCATAGCGGTCTTGGCATTTGGTTCCTGGCATTTGTTATTTTTGGCGGGGTTAGAATTTTTTATAGCTTGGCTTGGCAGAACGAACGCCCTGCTTGATCTATCTATCTATTTACTATATAATATTATATTTTTTAAATTATATTTACATGCAAATTAAACTGGAGCAATCAATAAAAGTTTAACTTTAATAGTTCTCAAATAACAAAAGTTTGATTTTTAAAAGGATCTGAAAAATCTAACGATTAAGAATATTTTAAGTAATGTAATGTTAACGAGAAGACATATACGAAATAATATTTTTATCTACCTTTACTCAAAACATTTTTAAGTCTATAATCTAAGACATCTTAAATACATGATGTTTCGTTTTCTACCTAAAAATCATTTCTTCACATTCTATAAGCAGCTGTTACACTAACCTGGTTGGCATTTGACCTTCATTTAAAGAAGTGTGACAGCGAACAGGTGTTTGCTCATGTACAAATACCTGTTGATTCAGAGTATTGCACGTCATTTTAATATCTTTTAGCATAAAAATTATGTTTTTTCAATGGTTACTTGAGATTTATGATTGCTCAGTCACGAAACGTATCGTTTATAAAAATGCATGAGAAAGTAACGCAATATATTAAAGATTATTGTTGTCTCTATTGCATGCTGAAATCGGGTACTATCAAGCTACAATGAAAATCATATTTTACATCATATTGATTGTCGAAACATTTGGGATTCAAGGCCAAACTTTTCAATGTATATACAAAGAAACCTGCAAAACTGAAGGTAAGGGACAAAATTGGGTTATTTTTCGAGTAAAAATTGACTAGTATTTTCCTTTGTAAAATGGCATAGTTAAGTTTTATGCGGGCAAGTTCCTATTCATTGCACCAGCGAGGTCGCCGAAATTGTTAATTATAGTAACCCTTATTATATTTTTATTTTTTTGCTCCCTTCATTTTAACTGAATAATTCAAATTAAATAGTAGCCATTAATAGAAGTGCTGGAAGAATTTATACATATATAACTATACAATATCATGCATATTGATATCCTATATTGGTATATGTATATTGATATCATATTAATATACGCATATTGATATCATATGGATATATGTATATTGATATATGTATATTGATATCATATTGATATATCAAATTCAAGTCTCTGTGCGTCCCTCCCAATTCCGCTAGGATCGCCTCATTATAATGAGTAATTGTTGAAAATTACTAATGCATGGTTACCACAGAAGTGCCAAATGCTGACTAATTTGTGATACATCGCCAAATTTGGAGATAAAAATAAGTTATTATATATGAAGCCAAGTTGGCGATAACTGGCTAATTTGGTGAAATTCCCATTTAAAACCACTAATATTTCACAATCGTGGTCACCGCTACTTAATTTAAACTCTGTTCTTTTAATGTTTTTTTTTTTTTTTATCTATGGATGAGAATTTAAAGTGCAATATACGAAAATGTACATTTTTACATTTTCATTCCGATACTACTAATAATAGCCAATTAACGGCGCTATACTGTCTGAGATGTAACTGCCCGATTTTAATGTGTTTTAGGTACTTTTCCAGTATAGGGGCCTTGGCGAGATAGCGAAAATGCAATTTAGCAACATATTTCCTAGCAATTTATTTACTGTTTCATATACACAAGTAATTTTTCAATATTTATTTAATTTATTTAATATAAAGAAGCGATTTAAATATTTTTGTGTACAAACTGAAGTAAATATACCCTGTATATATAAAATCCTAATGAATCGAATTGAAACGAATTTATGTAATGATTATTTGAAACGACTGATTAAACAACTGATTACGTTTCACGGCGAAACTGATTACGTTTCTCCTAAAATATGGAATACTTTGCGATGAAATTAACACCAAAAATCCGTATCGATCCACAGATCTCAAAACTGGTATTAGAATTTTTAAATTATAATTAGTTTTCGAAATATTAATTTTTTTCTAATTTTAAATACTTTTTTTCTAATGATGGCAACTCAAATTTTAATCATAACAGATATTTTTTTTCAGATTTTAGAAAAGGTTATTTTAAATTAATTTGGCGACGAGTTTGGCCTCCCTTAAATGTATGCTAAGAAATGCATCATGTTACTTTTATTCAGAATTCAATTTGTATTTCATTATCATTTTATTTAATACAAAACTTTCATGTAAAATTGAAACCATTAAAATGAATGGCTTTTACTTTATTCTTTTTTTAAAACGAAACGAAAAGAAAAATATTAGACACAGATGTCATATACGCAACGGGGTGCCTAATAGGCACCAAAATGGCGTTATTTTGCCTGACATGGTAACCTGGCTATTGTTCCTTATTTATTAATAAATGTTTATTTGAATTTATTTTCTTTTTATTTAAAAAAATGTTATAAATTGTTTTGTTCTATAGTTATTTTTTTTTTTATTTATTGTTATTTCATTTTAAAAATAACAGAAAATAATTTAAAAATACATATGTAACAGGTACTTGAAAACGGGGTTTTCGCCAAATTCTCGTAAAAAAAATCACGCCAAACCTGGTGCGTATGTAACAATGCAACAAATCATGAGATTTAATTTCCACTTCAAAGCAACGTTTTAATGTTATTACTTCTCCCGTCGACCAATTTCGCCATGTATATAAATAGCCAAATTATACAAATTGACATTTTTTTTAAATAACAAAAGAACAAATAAATTAGTATAACATTAATGGAAATACAAATAAAACGTCGAAATAAAAATCACTTGATGGCGTGAACATGTGTAACTTCCTTAAAGTCAAGTGAATGTGACATTTACAATCAACCATTATTGGCATTTAATCTCATAGTTTTGTGACAGATTTTTGGTCGATGGGATAACCAAGTAGCACCGTTTTAATTTACCACTCGAAAAAAAAAATGCTAACTGGCGAGTTAAAAAAAAAGCTATTGGCAAGATTGTCACCCGGCTAACATAAAAGTACCAGTAATTCTTTGTGATCATGGCAACTTTTATGTAGTTTTATTCGAAAAAATAATTTTGATTCTTTAATCAAAATGGAAACCTTTCTTATGAAAAGCGAAGGAATCAGCTCGTTGTTTATGGCAGTTTCACGAATTGGACTATTATAATATAAAGGAAATAATGGGAATAGAATAATATTCGGCGACTTATCACACCTGTGGCTGGCTAACATTAAAGTACCAAAATGGTCGCCTGGAATATAAAAAGCGAAAGGATCGGCCTGGAGCTGTTGATGATAGTCACATGACTTAGGCTATTATTATAGAGATTGTTTTCAATTTTAAAAACAGCGCAAATAATAATATTTCCTAACGATTAAAAATTTATTTTCAATTGACTGTTAAAAACAGAAAAAAACTTTAAAATTACTATTAAATGAGTACTTGTCAAAGGCAGGAAAATATTGAAAATTATGTCCTGAAAATTGTATTTACACGTGAATATTAAAAGGGAAAGGAAACTTTAAAATAATAAATACATTAATATGCGTTTAACCCTTTCACAGAGAAGGCACTTCTATTCGTAAAATCTTGAAATCAGTGAATGGCACCAGAATTTACAAACAAATTTCGAAATACAAAAATGCTTTTGTTCACTTATTTAATAAAATGAAATTTTCATCCCAATATTCTGATGCTAATGCGGCATTTAAGAATTAAAATTAAGTGGTCCAAAAATGAACCACCGCCCTTGAAGGGGTTAAAGCAGCAAATTTTAGTAATTGTATTATGTCAATCGTTTTATAACGCTGTTAAAAAATGCCGAGAGATAAAGACTCTGTTTATTTAATTCATTTTATTTCAGCTTCTTTTCAAATGTTTAACTGATCTTCTTTAACCAAACACGAAACAACCATTGGATGTCTTAAAAGCAACTGATTCTACCTCAAGTTTTTGCAATCAAGGGGAATTGAATGGAAACCCGTTTACTGGGAGATCGCTACAGGTTTTTTCAGTATAATAATTCAATCTTCTCTAATCTTTTTAAAACCGATCAGATTAGCGTGCTTTTAGATTCTACAGTGTCTGAACGGGGATTGGCGAGCGTAGCTTGCAGGGGGTAGAGCCCTTTAGTTGTATATAAAAAACAAAAGTAATATAGATATAAATAAAATGTTTATAGATTATATATAAACTTAAAATTTCATTAATTTTTTCTTCATAGCTGTTTATATCATTTGACACAAAATCTCACTTCTGAAGCCCAAATCATGACAAACTTTTAAAAAGCACGCCAAGGCCCCTATACTGGAAAAGTACCGTTCATTATATAGTGTGATCTTCTACTGTATTACAGTTTTTCATAAATGAGTTTCGTTTTTAAAATCTGTTATTTTTATGTATCACTGCGGAACAAGAGAGAAAAACTCATATTCTTGCCCATGTGTTGTACTACATATCTTTATATCTCATGTTCTGTCATTTTTGACGGTCTATCTTTCTAGTATTGATATAATATATTACATTCATTCATACAGTATGTTATTACATTACGTAATATTTAAATAAAATTCATTCTGTTGAGCATAGCAATCCACTGGAAATGGAACTGCCATCATTAATATAAGCTAATGCTGAAAGCCGTCAATTTTATGTTATTAGCCCCCGGTATGCTATTTCTTACTCCCAGCTTATTTTATGTTGTCTCCAAAAAATAACGTTACCTTTCAGAAGCCAGCCGTAAAACAAAGCATTACGATTAAACACTCTATTGCAATTTTTTTAATTTCTAAGCATACATTTTTATACCGTCATATTGGGAAAAAATGTACTTTAAAATGCAATTTGTTTGAAAATTGCATCTCAATTTATTTTTGAAATATTAATTTTTTTGTAGTTTTTGGAGCCATTTGCTTAATATTGTCGACGGAAGTACTCCATTTCTGTAGAAAGTAAAGGAAAAATTGCGGTAAAATAGTAATTATATATTTTGTTGCCATTTTTTTCATAACAACCGATAGAAAATGTAATTAACATGCGTGCTATTTTGAGAAAAATATAAACGAATGATTTCTGTTAAAACAATGGAGCTAATATAAACTATATTTAATTTTAAGTATCCATGAATCATTACATGGCCGTTTTTTTTTTTTTTTTTTTTGTCGATTTTATTGAATGACGGCATCTTTTTGCTGCATTTGTGCATTATTTCGCCACAGTGATGTGCTATGCATGCTCTACTGTAGATATTTAAGAGTAGATCGCAAATGTGGAATTCTTAAGCGGATGCGAATGATGTCATTTTACATAAAATAAAACGTGTCTTAAAATTTAAATATGTTTTGTACTTCTTATATATACATATTTTTTTTTTTTCATCGGGGACGATACTAAATTCTGAAAAAGCAGAATTCCTGTTTTCTAGTTTATTTATTCATAAGGAAGTTTTTTTTTTTAATGGATATTAGCCGTAAGAAAATGATGAACTGATGAATGAGTCCCGCTTAACCAAGTTATTTTCTTCTGATGGACTGGTGTCCTCTATTATTATGAAACACCCATTATAAATGAAGTGTTAAGTAAAGATGAAAGAGATTTTAACTCTGATTTTCTGGTCAGAATGGGGGGGGGGGATTCCATAATTTGTTTTTAAATTATGGCCATTGTTTGCCATTATACCCATTATGACCATTATGGCCAATTATGGCCAATTATGCCATGAAAAAAAATGGCTATAATTTTGTTTTAAATTATGGCCATTTTTTCAACATTCTGACCAGAAAATCAGAGTTATAATTTTTTACAGCTGCTCTTTCATCTTTACCTAACGCTTCATTTATAATGGCTGCTTCCTAATAAGAGAAACCATCAGTCCATCAGAAGAAAATGAAGTAATGGAAATGCCGGGGCGACACTAAATTCTAAAAAGCAGTATTCCTGTTTTCTAGTATTTTTTTTTTTCTGGCTCTCTTTTGCCTCAGAAAGTCACTTACTTATCAACTGGATGTTAAGTTGCGCCACAAGTAGGCTGTCCATCACAATACATACACATACGTTGATCCATTTTGAGCCTACGTTTATTATAGAGCCGTAGTTTGTATACTAAATAATTGTTTTGTATTATTTTAGCCCACTTTTATAGTATTTATCATACCGGGTGCCCCAAAAATGACCGATGATTTTAAAATTCAATAACTTGCAAATGGTGCAAGATATTAAAAACATTCTTGCAGGAGGGTTATGTATGATGTCAGGAGTTTTTTTTACTGTGATTCTGTATTTTAGTTTGAATTTCAGACAACAGATGGCGCTGAGATCAATAGGTACTCAGTCCAGACCCGATTTTTGGTACTTCGGGATCCATTCAATACATTTTAATCTCATTTTTCGCGTGATAGACGAGAGAAGTTTAAAAATCGAGCCTGGATTTAGCAGCTATTGCTTGCAGCGCCATCTGTCGATGCTATTTGTGACTAAGACTGAGAATTGTAGCCTGACATCATTACATCGCCTTCCTGCAAGATTTTTTAAAATATCTGTCACCTTTTGCAAGTTATTGAATTTTGAAATCACCATTCATTTTTTGGGACACCCGTTATTTAACCACCTATTATGTATGGCTTAAATGTACGTTAAATTACTGTTTTGAACACCAATGGTAATTGACAACTACATACAAAATTTTCGATTGACAGCCATTTGCTGGCGATCTGTCTACGTTGTTCGGATAATATATAAGTGCCTAAAAAGGCATTGCTACAATCAATAAGTATAAAAGTAAAAGTACTTTTTTTAAAACACCATTTCTGTCCGTTTCATCTTGAAAATCACGGGTATTTTTTTATTTATTTATTTTTTTTTTTTTTTACTCCAATTCAGGTTTTTTTATTAAACATTCCGGTGATAATATATTAATTTGGCGAGGGGACTAAATTTGATTATGGAAAAGTGAATACTTTTTCTACGCTTGGTTTCTAACAAGCGCAACAGAAGCACTGAACGCAAAACAGAAAAGCGCAAGCAGGTAAATTTATTAAGAAATATTTGTATATTGCCCTGTTTCTTTTCTATGCTAGAGCAACTGGAAAAAATGAAACATTATTTAAACTATCTGATTATTTTTTCTAAATTTATTTTTCTTCGTATAATCGTAAATCAATTAATATTAAAGTTTTAATTGATAAAAGCGTATTTTTTTAAATTATAGCATTTTTCATTTTTATTTATATATATATTTTTTCTACATTTTAGCCTTTAAACTGCGTCATTATTACTGATTCAAAACTATTTGGCATATTTTTTAGCATGCAATTAAATCCATTGTAGTTTCAACTAGTATGGAATTGTACCAGTTACAGAAAATATTTTCTAATTTATTACCTGTAGCAAGCTGACATAAAAGTATTTTAAAATCCATGTGTTAATTTATATTTGAGCTCGAAAAGCATGAAAATATTGTAATACCATCAAAAACACACTTTTGAACGTAATTTTTATAATTCTAGGATGTCAGAAAATAATTTAAAAGTAGATTTCAAAATTCCATATTAATATAAAACAAGTGGGAAAGTGTGATCGTAGGTCACTCAGAGGCGTTCTTTTAATATTCTAATTTTATCATTTAAATAATAAATCCAAATTGTTGATTTATAATTATTAAATTCTTGTCTTGTTCAATAAGAACATAACAAGCAGCACTATTAAATTAAATTTAAAAAAATATCACAATTGAAGTATTTTTTAATCAAATTTAAAATATTCAAGAATCGCTTTTCAGACAATTGTAACAACATATCTTTGTTGTTACAATTGTCTTATTTAATTACATGATTTATTTTTAGATAAAATAACTGTAAATGGTCCTGTAAATGGTAAAAATACGATTTTTTTTTATTAAATGCATCGGACGATAAAATATAGTCAGCTTTTAATTTCGCGATTTCTAAAAAAGAATTTTTGAATAATAGAAAAAAATATATATAAGATATTTTCAACAACTTTAAGCCTTAAAAAGGGCAAAAACTTACAAAATTTTTGTAAAATTGAATCTATTGCATAATGAAACTTATTTCTTTGAAAAAAAAATTCAAAATCCGACTACGGGTTTTGAACTGAGAACCTTTCGAGAGGCAAATGCGATACTACGGAGTATCTAGCGTAAAAAGACTGAATTAAAGTTCTCAAAAAATGTTCGGATGACATTAAATTAATTAGTTTAATTAAAATAATGTAAAAACTTTTTTTTATTTTGTGATTTCTCGTGTGATTGGTGGTTTTCATCTTATGCAAAATTTCAGGTCTCTAACTTCTACCGTTTAAGAGAACGAACTGTGTGTCAGACAGACAGCGTTGTGAAGTAGAATAGCGTTTAGTCAGATGAACGAAACCCTAAAAACAAGGTTTGGGTGCAATAAAAGAGTGTAAAAAATTATAAATCGTACCGATTATAAAAGGGATTTCAATTAAATATATGTTTGTTATTAATTGAATCAAGAGGAATGAAGTTTCCTGATTAGCGACACAATAGTCTGTGTAATATTCTTGTAGTGAAAGATCGTTGTACGTATCAGATGCAACGCACGCAATGTGTGGTTTTGTAAAAGTTGCTTACGGTGTTGCATGTATTCTAAGAGGGTTGTATCTGCGACAGAATGGTACCTCTCTATTCTAAAAACATAACTAGCGCTGTCACCGCCGCAGTAAATAATTTTTTTGTTTTCTATGGTATTTCTATGGTAGTATTAGGAAAACTACTGCACATAAGAATATGAAAATTAGTATTATAGTATTATAGAGAAGCATTTAACAACAACTGATCTGGCCTTAAAAATCCCCCATCAAAGAGAAATGAATGGAAACCCGTTTACAGATCGTAAACTTTTTAAAAAATTATTATTATAGTTCAATATTCCGCAGTCTTTTTAAAGCAGATCCAATTGGCTTATTTTTATAGTTTTCGGTGCCTCAATGGGAATTGGCGAGCGTAGCTCGTAGGCGGCAGAACGCCTAGCGTTGTACGTATTGCAAGAGGCATGCATACAATTAATAAGAAGTAAGGACACATGCATAATTGCAGTTAATTTTTTGAGTATAGATTACTAGCAAATCCCGCGGCTTTGCTCGCGTAATATTTGAAATATGCCAAGTGATATTTCTGTGTCTAATTTTTATTAATAGGTACTAACTAAATTTTTATTTTATTAAAAGGCAATATTTTATTTTATTAAAAGGTACTTATTACTTTTAGGAATAATTCAAAAATTACTATTTAAAACACAGTTTGATTAAACATCCTTATTACACTGCATTAGGTAGAAATGAGACTTAAATTAATAAAATGAAATAAAAATAAATAAATGATAATTTAGACAATATTTTGAAACTTTTATGCTCAATTAATACGCTCATTTCAGTATTCATTTGAAGTTTTGAATTTCTTAGAAATCATCTTCTTACATCTTAAAATTAACCATCATGTCAAATTCGAAGTCCTACCACCTCTCTCACCATAAAGGGCTATGTTGAAACGGGAACTGTCACCATTAATTTGCCAACATTAATTTTGAAATCGGCTTGTTATTCCCTAATATTCCACAGAAACGTAATTTAAAAAGCTTTTAAAGCCCTTTTTTAGAACGTTTGTTGTTCCTGTGAATCCGAGGTGGTAGAATCACCGGCATAAAATATAGCCTATGTAGGATCAGAGACTGTTACCATTGAATCGCAACTATTACTTTTATAATCGGTTTATATTCCCTGAAATTGCATAGAATCGTAATTTAGAACTTTTTTAGAATGCTTTTCACACCTCCCCTTCGCTTCACCCCCTTTTAATTCGAATTTATTTTCGACGTTCCTTTGAGGGCATTTATATTTTATAAGTAACTACCATGTCATATTTAAAGTTTTTAGCCTTTTTAGTATCACAGAATTCGTAATTTAGAAAGTTTTAGCTCCTGCAACCCTCTGGTGGTAGTGGAACAGACATAAAATATAGCTTATGTTTGAGCAGGTTCTATCACCAAAATTTGTCATCATTATTTTTTTAATCGGTTTGGTAATTTATAAGTTTGCTTAAAAATTTTAATTTATAACCCTTTTCACTCACTTCATTTTTTTAAATTTGGAATTTTCTTTCGATTGTTCTTAGAAAGCGGTTGCATCTTGTAAGTAAATACCATGCCATACTTCAAAGTGTTAGACCCCTCAGTTGTGCAAAAAACGCAAATTAGAACATGTTTTGCTTTTGCAACCCTCAGATGGTAGTGACAGCAACATAAAATATAACCTATGTTATAACAGGGACTGTCACCATTGATTTGCAACCATTACTTTTGAAATAGCTTTGGTATTTCCTTAGATTGAGTAGAAATCGCAATTTAGAACGTTTTTAGGACGCTTTTCGTGCATTTTCACCCCTTTTTAAATTTCTATTTTTTTCGAAACTGTTCTTAAAGATCATTTATATCTAATAAATATGTACCTTGCCTAATTTTAAGTTGCTAGCCCCTACCGATCACAAAAATCAAAATTTAGAACGCTTTTTTGCTCCTGCAACGTCTTGGTGATAGTAATACCGACATAAAATAGCGTCTATGTTAGAGCAGGGGCTGTCAGCATCAATTTCCTATCATTACGTTTGAAATCAGATTCATTCTTCCTGAGATATTGCCGACAAATCGGCATTTAGAACGTTTTTAGAACGCTTTTCGCGCATTTTGCTCCTGCATCTCCTCTGGGATAGTGGAAACAGATATAAAATATAGCCCATCTTGGAGCAAGATCTGTCACCATTATTTTTACACCATTATATTTGAAATCGGTTCAGTACTTCCTGAGATTGCATAGAAATCGCAATTTAGAAAGTTTTTTACAACGCTTTTTGCGCATTTTGACCCCCTTTTAAATTTCGATTTTTTTAGGAAATGTCCTTAGAGATCATTGATATCTTATGACTGATCACCATTCCAAATTTCAAGATTCTAGGCCCTTCCGTAACTCAAAAGCCGCAATTTAGAACGTTTTTCTCCTGCACCCCTTTTGGGTTAGTGGCACCGACATAAAACATCGCGCATGTTGGAGCAAGGGTTGTCACCATCATTTTGACGCCCTTATTTTTTAGATCGGTTTGGTATTTCCTGAGATTGTGTAGAAACCACCATTTAGAACGTTTTTTAGAACGATTTTCGCGCATTTTCACCCCTTTCAAATTTCGAATTTTTTAAGAACTGTTCTTAGAAATCCTTTATATCTAATAAGTAGCTAATATTTCAAATTTCATATTTCTAGGCCCTTCAGTAACACGTAAATGGTATTTTTAGAACGTTTTTTGCTCCTGCACCCCCTTTTGGGGTAGTGACACCGACATAAAACATACCCTATCTTGGAACAAGCGTTGTCACCATTATTTTGACACCAATATTTTTTTTAATCGGTTTGATATTTCCTGAGATTGTGTAGAAACTACCATTTAGAACGTTTTTTAGAACGCTTTTTGTGCATTCTCACCCCTTTTAAATTTCGAATTGTTTAAGAACTGTTCTTAGACATCATTTGTATCTTATAAGTAACTAATATTCAAAATTTCATATTTCTAGGCCCTTCAGTAACGCTAAAATCGCATTTTTAGAACGTTTTTTACTCCCACACCCCCTTTGGGGTAGTGGCACCGACATACGATATAGCCTATGTTCTAAGTTGGACTAACACCATCATTTTGATACCATTACTTTTGGAATCGGTTCGGTAGTTCCAGAGCTTACCTCCTACAAATAAACAATTTTTTCCTCTTTATAATAGGAGTATAGATTAATAATGGAATCAAAGAGTGTATATGAAAGATATTTAAAAAGTAAAAAGTAGTTTTTGTGAATTGCAGATAATCGAGAGCATTCGAAACAAGTTACCGCGATAACTTCTGAAATTTATACATTAAGTGTATTGTAGCGTAGCTCTGCTATTAGCTTATTTATTTGTTGTTGTTGTTTTTATGATGTATTATGTATGTTGTAAAAATAAATTTTGTATACATGTCGGAAGATGAGAGTAAGTAACATGTATGCGTTTTCGATGGATGAATTTATTATGTACATCTACGCAGGCACGAAAGTAAGGATGGTTATGTATACACAAAGATTTCAAGTGTGTTAAAAATATAACGATATACAGAGATAATTAATAATTATCTGAGCGAAGCAAAGGCTAATACACAGCGCAATATTACTTTCCGGGCATATACAGCTATGATGGTTATTAAAGCCAAGACCCACTTATCATAATAACCTTTCGTCCAGTATAACTCAAAAATTCTTTCTCGGAATTAGTTTCCAGTTGTCACTGAAGGTACCTATGTGGGTAACCTACTGAATGCACTTAATATGAAAAATAACTTTCAAACTGTTTAAAAATTATATTAAAAAAAACTGATAAAAAAGCACAATTTATCTGCATACCTCACAGAAATTTGGTGTGCGTTACTTTCACCGCTAGATGTTTTCCTAGACAACCGCATTAGAGCACATGAAGAAAAAAAAATACGCAACCAGTAATATTGAAGTGCAATAAAACATATTTAAATTTAATAAAGCAGTTAAAGAAATTCCGTTTTTTTTTTATTTAAAAGAAAAGAAAAGCATAAGAAGTTTTGTTTCAGATTTTGCGACAATCTCTCAATAATATTTTATAATCTGCAAAAGCATCTTTTATATTTCGCGTGTGAAAATTAGAAACAATTATATGTTTAATGAAATATTTTTATTTATGGCATCATTTCTTATTTTATTTATTTTTATTAGATGCTTTCTTTTGACTTACAAAGTATGTTTGTGTGTGACACTCAAATCTTGTGACTCATTTTTCACCCATTTCCTGTTTACATTGAGGTTTGAAATTTGGAATATTAAACGAGAGCAATACATCAATTGGACCTTGATTTTTTAAAAACCGATCCCTAATGTGGTGGGTAACGGGAGGGGATTTACTTAATTGTTACGTTTGATTTCCTATGGAGAATCTAGCATTAGCTTCAACAATGAGTATTTTTTGAAAGATACTAAAGACAGGGTTACCACAAGAATTGCAAATTTTATCCAACTTCGTGAAATATCGCAAAATTTTGACAACATGGCGAAATATTGCGAAATTTGGCGACAAAAATAAGATGCCGTACATGAAGCTAACTTAGCGATAGCTGGCTAAATTGTCAAAATTCCCATTTAAATCCATTTATCATCCATAATTGAACTCACCGAATTTAATTATAACTCCATGCATTTAAGGGTTTTTTCAAATCTTTTCTATTATTTATTGCATTTAAAAAACATATATTTTCTACATTTTTCTGAATTTTAATGAAAGCATGTTTTTCAAAAATACAATTATCATTTATATTTATTTTCTTTTAGTATTTTAAATGAAATTTGTACTTTTCCAGAGGTATAGAAAATGGGTTTGGCGTGACAAGTAAACTGTTCATGCATATTTTCTGGCAACTTATTCATTGCTTCATATACCTAAGCAATTTTTTAAAGATTTATAAAATTTATTTTGTGTAAACAAGCCACTTACCTAATTTTACATACAAACAGAAGTAAACTGTATATAAAAAACAATTATATTATTATATATAAATAAAATGTTTATATTTATGGCACAGATTCTATATAGACTCTTTAGATTCTATATATATTCCACAGGTTTGGCGTGCTTTTTTTATGCCAATTTTGTGAAAACATCGTTTTCGAAGACCAGTTACATATAGAGTGCTATAACTACACGTTATTATTTATTTCAATATGAAAACAGAATAAAGTTATAACAAAACATTTTCTATTATTCTTAAAAGGAAATGACAATAAATAAATAATAATGTTGTAGAATAAAACAATTTATAATACCATTATATATGGTTACCATGTCAGGGAAAGTAACGCCATTTTGGCATCAATTATGTACCTCGGTGCGTATATGACATATTTGCCATATTTATTTGTAAAAATAAGCATAAAAGTTTAATCAGATTTGTCTTCATGGCTGTTTATATCTTTTTGCAACAAATCTCACTTTTTGAAGCCGAAACTGCAGAAAGATTAAAAAAAAAAAAAAAAAGCCACGACAAAGTAATATTTCAAAAGTATCATGAAATTAGTTAAACTAATGTAATTTAAATCAAGTGAATAAAAGATTTATTTATTGAAATAATTTTAATACGAATATGCTATGGGAAAAATTGCTGGCAATTTATCACCTGCGGTAGGCAAACATAAAAGTATCAATATTGCAATCGGTACATGGTATGCGAAATGGAACACTTATCTCAAAACCACTCTTTGTACCAATACTCCCTTACATATAACCTATCATATCCTTTATCATTATTATGATAAGGGGGTCTTGCTTCGTACAAGAAAAATGACCAATATTCCGCATTCAGATACACAGGCAAGACTGGCGTCAAACAAGAGCAATGCTAACAACAACATTGTTATAACTCTATGCGAGTTATAATAGCAGTATAAAATTGGCTTTTAGCCAACAACCCACACATAAGTAGTATTTTACATATGCTTCGGGTGAAACTCGATCATCAAAATAATGATTACTCATACAAGCAACAATTATAAAAATAAAAGTTTAAATTCAAATGTAAATATATTCAACCTCGAACCCTCCCTTCTATCCGAAAAACTTACAACGGTGAAACTAAATTGGCATTTTTTTTTTAAATACGCCGGTTGGGATTCAAAAAATACTTTTTTATGTCAAATACTCTTTAAGATAAAAAAGTTTCATATGGAACTTGTTTAAAAAAATTTATTATAAATAACTTTAGTTTTGTCAGTTTTAATTTGATTTAACTATAGTTTTGTCATATATATATATATTTATAATAAGATTTAAATATCAAATTTTATAATTAAAACCAAATTCAAATTAATTAAAATTGTTTCAATCTCAAAATTAAGTCCAATTAATCACTGTCGATTCAATTTTGTTGTTATGGAAAAAACGACTTTTTTTATATTGAAATGAATAACTGCTAAATGATTCTTGCCTTTATTTTGGAATACGCTTAAATACATGTAAATATTTTTTATATATGATTTTTTTTAAGTAAGAAAATTATATAACAAGCAACATAAATATATATTACAAAAAAGGTATTTATTAAACTCACTCATTGTTTATGTTTAAATTAATTAAATGTTATTTGCACGCATACTAAAAAGCAATTAAAAAGTAATTTTCAGGTGCATTAAAAATCATTTGCTTTTGGTGAGGAAAAGTACTGCTCGCCAAATAGCGTAACATTTCGTCTTTTCGCGCCAAATGCTCGAAAGTCGTATTTTTTTTTTTTTTTTTTTTTTACAGATTTTCTACAGTAAATCCGCCGCTAAATGTGACTGATCCTTTATTACATACATAAGTAGTTTAATTAGTTTTTTTTTCAACGCATTATGAGTATACCCTGTAAGGGTCCTTCCTTGTAAGATATATTGCAGTAAAGCCATCGTAAACAGAATTGCACATGACAGGGGAAAAATCTATTCTTGTAATGTTTCTGTTATAATTATATCCCAACAAAAAATTTTCGGTACAAAAAAAGCGCCAAGTTCTCCTTTATGTTTCGGCCAGAAAAAGTAGTGATATCTGAAGTTCGCAGAAGTTAAAAGCCAAACATCCCAAATCATTCACTGAAAATGGCTTCCTGCGATTTGGCCGTTAATGCCTTCTACAGCATTTGAAAATTAATGATTAGAAATTATGCATTTATGAATTATTTAAATATTAAAGTAATATTAAAATGCAAAGAGGCAAATTCACATAAAGACATTATAAGTAAAAGATTTCTGATAAATACCATTTAGTTACAACAAACATTATTTTTAATTACAGATCATTTAGTCCCCTTGTGCTTTAATTGCCATTTTGTACGATCTAAAGCTAAACTCATTAACGTAAAACCCAAGAAATAAAACAAAATTTACTTACTTCAAATCTCACAATATGTTATATTATATTTTATTGTATAATATTGAAATCTTGTGCATTGACGAAAGAGATTTTATTCGTTTCAACATTTATTATAATTTGTTTGCAGACTTTAAGAGGTATTCGATTTATAAACTAGTAAAAGCTGATACTAATTATGTTTTAGCAATTACGGATATTATCTTCTGAATACAAGTGTTTTGTTATATTTAACTTCTAGGCATTTAAATAGACTGACGTGGTTTAAATGCATTTTTTAAATGTGTATTTTATTTCTGTAGTTTTTGCCACAAAAGGCCTAAAATAATCAAAAAATGTTGTTGGCATGTAGCTCATGCAGCATGTACATAACTTTAAAATTTGAAAAAACCCTCTCGAAGACATTAACGGCCAAGTCGCAGGAAGCCATTTTCAATGAAAGATTTGGGATGTTTGGCTTTTAAATTCTGCGAAATTCAGATATCACTAATTTTTCTGGCCGAAACATTAAGGAGAACTTGGCGCTTTTTTTTTTTTTTTTTACCGAAAAATTTTTGTTGGGATATCACTACTTTTTGTATGTTTTTTCAAGTTTGTTTTTTTAAAATATATTAATATATAAAAAAACTTAAATTTCGGTACTTTTATGTTAGCCGCGAGCAAATCTCCTCATTAGCATTTTGTTTTTTTGGCAATAACAGTTTTCATTAATCACATGTGAAAAATTAGAAATAATGCTTTGATTTTCCAATAAAATATTTTGGTTTATGTTATTATTTCTTATTTATTCATTTATTTATTTCTATGTTAAATATTCTATTGAATAAAATGAGGGAAATGCATCTATTTTGAAAAAGATGACTGAAAAGTTTATATTTTAAAATGAAATGAATGCAATATGAACAATTGAGTTGGGAGCAGTATTTAGCGATTTGCCACTTGCGCCTGGCTAACGTAAAAATACCTAAATTTATTTTACTGAGCTTTACAAATTTATACTTTATTTCTTTTTAAATTAAAGTACTAGCCGCCTCTAGCAAGCAGTATTTACTCTATTAATTGCATGTTAAACGTTGCATCATGTTACTGTTATTCATAATTTAATTTAATTGCCCATTCTTTCGTCAAGTCGGAAATTTCTGATAGAGATATCAAGAACTCTTTACGATCATGGAAGCACATCATATATTTTTTGCTGTTATATATTTCATCTTTCGTGACAAATATCTCTTAACTCACTTATGCATGTTTCCTTATCAGTTGCGATTCGTTCTCTAATGCGGAAATTTTTAATCCTGTTAAGAAACCTTTTCTAGTTGGGATCACTGCCAATTGTTGTATTTTAACTGATACGATTGGGTACAAGTGAAATGGTTCCTATGAAATTTTTGACAATATCTGCATTTACATTAAACCATATCGATGCTAATATCTTTTTTTGTTTCACGTTAACCTTTTCAATAGACTCGATTACGGAAGAATAGAAGGTCTACGGGCTCACTGCCGTGATCCATTTGAAAATCTATCATTCTTCTCATCTGATCGTGTTGAAGAATTAGCCAATAATGTGCCATGGTTTTAAGATTTTAGCTAATTTTATTCAAAACCTGAAAACTAAAATGCGAGGAACCGGATTATGGAACATTCATTCTAACGTACATATCGATTTACAGGTTACATATTATGGAATTATAATAACCATAAGGATAACTGGCAGTTTTGGTGCTTTAATAGTTGCCGTAAATTCTCTTTATATAATACAGAAGTTTTAGAAGAGTAAAGATTAACAACACAGTCAGAGTAAGTGTAATAACAGTACAATATAATAACAATATCAGAAGTTTTGTGCAGTGACGAAAGTATTGGCACTTTGGAAATATTCGTACGTTATACAATATAACTATTCAGATGATATGCGGGAAAATATAAATAGCTAGCTCGCATTAATAATTAACTCATTTAAAAATAGCCGCTAGCCTCAAATACTCACAAAGCTTGGCGACATTTAGCGAAGTGCCGCCAAACGTGGTAATATATCATGTCACTTCTCAAATTAGTTGACAAAGTGTTTTCTTTATTCTGACATCATAATGATGCATATGTATTATGTATTATACACATTCTTATAATATGTATGATGCAAATGTATTACATATTATATGCATATGTATAATATGTATGATGCATATGCATAAAGTTCATAACATCACTAAAGTGCACTTAACGGAATAGTGTTCCATAAATAGTACGGATATTTGCCAGATTGACCAGATTGCAATTGAGATTGATTTCGACATTTATAACAGACCGGAAGGCATCTGCACACACCATCACCTCATCGAGTTTACACCTGAAATTTTAGGATTAGTTCAAACTAGATTAGCGTATTAAAATGCAACTGGCCTGTTAAGTCATATCTTGGTAGAAACCACCTGAAGACCCAATTTTAGTGGTTGACTGATAGGTTTACTATTGTATTTTCCTGCATCTAAAAGTATGGAAACATGGAGGAATGGGTGCAGGAAAACACAATGGAAAATCCACCAATTAACTGGTAAAATCGGGTCTGTAGATGGTTTCCAAAAAGATATGGCTTGACAGGCGAGTTACATTTTAATACGCTAATCGATTTTTAACTAATCCTAAAATTTCAGCCGTCTACTTGATGGGGTGATGATCTGTGCAGACGCCTCCCGGTCTTTAATAAAATTTGTTTTAAGGATGTAAAAGATAGTAAGATGGACAGATAAACTGAAAGATTTGCCTTATTAAGATTTTGTAAAAACATATAAAAATTCATTCAGCTTGAAATCATGTAACACCTTTATACTCAGGCTAATTTTCTGTAATCGGTTTTGGCGACCAACATATCTTATCTATAACTATAATGTTTCTTTTACAGGTTTAAAATTAACAATAAATTAACATTAAGTAGGCTAATAATACAATATAATAACATTAGCAGCGGACTTTGAACGCCGCATCTGTCGCACATCATCGTTAAAGAGAGTTTATTAGTTACACATTTCATTTAATTAAAAGGAGATTTTTAAACTGTCATATGGAATTGGGATATTTTTCCACTATAGGGAACTTGGCATTTAAGAAAAATCTTGGCGCAATTCGGGCTTCAGAAACTGAGATATGTTGCCAAATGATGTAAACAACTACGAAAACAAATCTGATGAAATTTTATGCTATTTTCATATGTATTTATATACATGTAAACATTTTATTTATACATGTATAAAATATTGTTTTTTATATACAAATTATTTATGTTGGTATATAAAAATAAATAAACGGGTTCCTTAGATTAAATAAATTGTATACATATGGAAAAAATTGCTTGTGTATATGACACAGTAAATAGGTTGCCAGAAAATACGTTATTATCAAATTTCTTTTCTCGTCAAGGCTATTTTCTGTATTTCGCCAAGGCTACTATATCGGAAACGTACCGAATTGCGGTTATATTTTGTTAAATGTTTTATTGTTTTAATATCGTAAATATATCATAACCTATACTGATTAAAATTTTTAGCTATATTCATTTTTTCTATTTAACAAACATCTTTGGAAAAGCATATACATAAAATTTTATTCTGCTTGAAATTACGTGGCCCTTCAAAACTCTGTAATCGAGTTCTGGCGACCAACATTGGCACAATTGAATGTGTTAAGGAATTGTTTACGGCCAAATCAAAACCCCTGTTTGAAGGGTTTAGAGGCGGAAATTCTGTGTTTTCAGATTTTTCTGAATAATTGTGCTACAAACCGGACTTGCTTGTGAAATTTCAAGATTCTACGAGTTATAGAAGTACCTTAGTTATTTGATGATGCGAAGTGGGACAGTGACAAAAAAGCACTTTTTCGGAATTTAATATTTCGAAAACTACTAAATATAGAAACATGAAATCGTGGAACCTTAGTTCAGTTTGATCATACGAACATGTGTATAAAAGAAAAATTTCTATATCTCTCCCTAAAATGACGTTATGAAGGGGTGAAAAGTATGCCAAAATGGTTCAGAAAAATGTAGCTTAAGGCTTGTGCGAACTTGGCGGACGCACTGCCGTGCCCCCAGATTATATAATATACCTGATGCTGTAAACATGACATTCTACGTTTAAGAAATAATTCTGTCATAAACAGAGTCAATTTAAATAGTTTTTCCTTTAATTTTGAAACAGTGTATTATTAAACGTATTTATGTAATTAAAAATTATGTTTAAAATATTGAAAAGTATAATTGTAATAACAGATGATTACACAATCACATACCATTTCCTGCTTGTCTTATAAATCTTTCTGATTTATTACAGACCTTCTTCCTACAAATATTTATAAGAAAGATATAATGAAAACTTAAAATTAATATTTTCGACTTTCACAAATTTTCGAAATTGATATAGGTACTGCAGATATTAAATATACGCCTGCAGGTCGCCAAGCAGTTTTCACATACTGTACCTCACTCCGAGTCCTTTGGAAACATTATGAGTAGTGATAGATTTTTACATGGCACTCGAAATATGCACTTCTATATCGCTTCTTTTTATGTGATATCACTACTTTTTATGACTGACATTTTAGGTTTGTGGCTTGGCGGGATCATTTACAACGAGTTGTTTTTGATTAAATATCACTCCTTTTTGTAAGGTATTTCATTTGCAATGTACATATTCTATTTTAATTCAGAAATGAAAAGATAAACAAAAGATGATAGAAGTAAAAAAATAATTTAATAGTGATGCTATAAACTTTTCAAAAGTGTAATATATCTAGTAAGACATAGTGTTGAACTTTTTAAAAATAATTCAAAAACATTTTATCGATCCTTACAAATCTCAGAAGAAACCATTTATTTTTTTTTTAAATGATAAAATGTGTCGAATTAACCAGCAATATATTTTGCTGTAGTTATCTACCCTATCTATCTATATTATAAAGGACAAACATATATGTGCGTAACGCATACGTCATTTTGCAAATGGCAACACTTTGAAATTTGAAATAAAATTTCGGTTTTGCAATTATATATACGGCAAATTTTTAACTTCTAAACATCGTACATTTTAAATTTTAACACCGTCGTATAAGAAAAAAAATGCTCTTTTAAATGCAATTTGTTTGAAAGCTGTATCTGAATTTATTTTTGAGATATTAATTTTATTGTAGTTTTTAATACATTTTTCTAATCGTGGCAACAAAAGTACCCCATTTATATTGAAAGTAAAGGGAAAATAGTCATGGTTTATTATTTTTATTGATTATATCCTTATTGATGCCATTTTCACATTACAAATAAAAGTAGATTTTTTATAATTTTTGAACAGAAAATGATGTCAGACATTAAAAAAGAACACGCATTCTTCTTCATAAATCAGTTACATTTCAATATTTTTACATTACGCTGATACTGAATTTGAGACACTAGGCAAAATGAGTCAGTGAGTAAAAATTATGTCATATTTAAAGCAATACGATAATTTATTTTGATAAAACTAAATATTTGACCAAAACTAAATCGCCAATACTATGACAACTAAAGGCAAATTTCTGATTTTTTTTTTTTTTCTCGAGTATTGAGATTAGAACTTAAAGTTTGAGTGAATGTTCACATGAAAAGTTGTATCGGACAAACTTTAAGTTTGGACTTTAAGTTTGGACTTTACTCTGACTTTAAGTTTGGAAATACGTTCATTAATAATCTATTGCGCGTTAAAATACTTTCAAATTGTGAATTTGAGTGGTGCGTATGTAAATTATAAAAATGCGAAAATAACGTACAGTTTAGATTTTATGGGGGAAATTTTATGATGTGACAAAGCGAAATTCTTTTTACTCATTTTTCATCCCGTAAAAACAAACATAAGAGCCTCAATCGATAAATTTATCATAATTACTCATCTTGATTATATATTCTAATAGAGTTTAATTTTTCAATAATTTAAGCAGTTGAAGTTTGTGGAAATAATATTTTGGTAAGTTTATGTTAAAAATATTATTTGTTTCAAGAGTGAGACAACCAATGTTAGATGAATTTTTTATTGTAATTATTTTTGTAGGTTTATTATAAATTCGAGTTATTATAAGTCCCTTTCTAACATTTTAGTTCGTCGAATTTCGACGGGTTCCAACTCGTATATATAAAATCCTAATGAAACGAAAGTATGAAACGGAAGTATGAATCGACTGATTAAACAACTGATTATGTTTCACGGCGATTTCTCCTAAAATATGGAATACTTTGCGATGAAATTAACACCAAAAATCAATATTGATCCGCAGATTTCAAAACTGGTATTAGAATTTTTTAATTCGTATTAGTTTTCGAAATATTATTTTTTTTCTAATTTTATATAATTTTCTCTAATGATGGCAACTCAAATTTTAATCATAACAGATATTTTTTTTCATATTCTAGAAAGGGTTATTATTTTAAACTAATTTGACGACCAGTTTGGCATCCCTTAAATGTATGCTAAGAAATGTATCATGTTACTTTTATTCATAATTCAATTTACTTGAACAATCTTTCGCCAAATCGAAAGATTCTGGTGGAGAAATCAAGAACTCGGTATTTTTATGTTAGCGAGATGCAGGTGATAAATCGCCAAACATTTTTCCCGTCGCATTCTTTTTATATTTCATTAATTTCATTTAAAATATAATCCTTTCATTCATTTTATTTAAAATACAAAACTTTCATTTAAAACTTAAACGGTACTTTTCCGTTATACGGACGCCATGCCAGAATGTATGCTAATGCGCCAATTATTTCAACCCTGATCATGAAAAGGATTTTTAATTTTATGCCAGCAGTTTAATATGAGTTTTATTTTATTAATTTATTGTATAACAGTTATTTTTTCACTTATTTTAAGTATATATTTGTGGTTTAACAATATAGTTCAAAAAGTCTGTAATTTTCAAATGTTATATTTTTTAAATGCTCACTTTACTATCGACAATGTCTTTTCTTTTATTTTTCAAATGTTTAAATTCACGTGATTTTCATTTTATGCCATTACGCTTGGCGACAATGGTGTCCGTATAACGCAAAAGTACCACTGAAACATTTTAAATTGATGGCTTTCACTTCTTTCTTTTTTTTTTAAACAAAACTAAAAGAAAAATATTAGGCACAGATGTCATATACGCACCGGGGTACCTAATTGGCGCCAAAATGGTATTATTTTGATTGACATGGTAACCCGGCTATTGTTGTTTATTTAATAATAAATGTTTATTTACTTTTTTTTTTATTTTTTTTAAATTATATGAATTATTTTGTTCTATCAATTATTTTTTTTTGTTATTTCCTTTTGAAAATAATAGAAAATAATTAAAAAATACGGTACTACTTAGTTATTCCGTCGACCAATTTCGCCAAATTATATAAATCGCCAAACCACTTGCCAGATTATACAAACTGACATCATTTTTATTTTAAATAACGAAAGAACAAATAAATTAGTAAAATATAAATTAATAAATATACAAATAAAACGTCGAAATAAAAATCACTTGATGGCGTAAACACGTGTAACTTGCTTAAAGTCAAGTGAATGTGACATTTACGATCAACCATTATTGGCATTTAATCTTATAGTTTGGTGATAGATTTTTGTTCGACGGGATAACTAAGTAGTACCAAAAAAACATATGTAACCAAATTTTCGCAAAAAAAAAATCACGCCAAACCTGCGGGTGCGTATATGACATATGGCCAATATTAAATATTGCAACAAACCATGACATTTAATTTCAACCTCAAATCAATAAACCACTCAAAAAATAGAAAAAATTCTAACTGGCCAGTTGAAAAAAAAAGCTATTGGCGAGATTTGCACCCGGCTAGCGCAACAGTACCAAGAATTCTTTGCGACAATGGCAACTTTTATGTAGTTTTATTCTAAAAAAATGATTTTTTAATCAAAATGAAAATCTTTTGGCACAGATGTTATGCACGGACCCATATTGGCGCGATTTTGTTTCTGACGCCAATGTCATATACGCTATGGGTACATAACTGGCGCCAAAGAATTGTTATTTTGCTTGATATGATAAGACGGATGTTGATGCTTTCCCCAAATTGGCGTCGGAAAAATATCGCGCCAATATATGACATCTGTGCCAAACTTTCAAATGAAAGGCGAAGGGATCAGACCGTATTTGTTTATGGCAGTTGATGACTTGAACTATTATAATATAGATGAAATGATAGAATAATATTTGGAGACTTATCACCTGTACATGGCTAACATTAAAGTACCAAAATGGCGCCTAGAGTATAAAAAGCGAAGTAGTCCGCCCGGAACTGTTGATGATAGACACATGACTTAGGCTATTGTTATAGAGATTGTTTTAAAATATCGGGAGACAAAGACTCAGTGTACTTAATTCATTTTATCTTAGCTTCTTTTCAAATGTTTAACTGATCCTCTTTAATCAAAATGAAAACAACCATTGGATGTCTTAACAGCAACTGATTCGGCTTTAAATTTTTGCAATCAAAGGGAATTGAATAGAAACCCGTTTACAGGGAGATCTACGCAGCTTTTTTTCAGTATAATTCAATATTCTCCAATATTTTTAAAACCCATCAGATTAGCGTGTTTTTAGATTTTGCGGTGTCTGAACGGGGGTTGGCGAGCGTAGCTTGCAGGGGGCAGAGCTCCCTAGTATAAGCTATACGGTGATTCATCAATTAACTCAGCAATCCTATTAACTTTTGATAAACTACAATTTACATTTTCAAAATTCATAACATTTTACACAAAATATATACAGACTTAAAAGCAGACTGAATAATGAGCATTTGTTTTATCACCGGGCGTGCTTGAAGTAATTTTTTAATAAAATTAGTATTTTTTTATTTCAGGAAATCCAACGTCCCACCGATGAACGAAGCAGAAACTCAGATTATCTGATTTAGCTTTTTTTCCCCTTTTTAAATGTTTTCATAAGCTCTAACACTTGTTGGATTTTCTGAATTTTTAATGTATGTACTTTCTAAATTCATAATTGTTTCTAACGTGACTAACAGGACATACTAAATCGTACGCTTTCCAAGTATTTCCTCATACATTTCGAATAATTCATCGATAAATTATAATTCATTTCAATAAAAGTTCAGCATTCGATATTTCATCGTTATAAAATGATTTTCCATAATTTCGGATATATTTGTAAATTTTTAAGTAGCTCTATTATCTGATTAAAAATTAACTTAAAGCTATTAATGGCATATTGATAGCAATCTTTAATTACCAAGTTCAAAATAACAGAGTTGATTAGTTTAATAAATCTCCTTATTAATCTTTTAAATGAAAAAAAATAACGAAAAATTCCAATAAAACTGCCAAAAATTCACATCATTTTACGTAAGATATGTAAAGACTTAAAACAGACTGAATAATGAGCATTTGTTTTATCACCATGCGTGCTTGAAGTAATTTTTAAATAAAATTAGATTTATATTTCAGGAAATCCAATGACCCTCCGATAAGCGCGACAGAAACTGAGATTATCTGATTAAGTTTTTTTTTCTTTTTAAACGTTTTCCTAAGCTTTAACACTTGCTGGATTTTCTGAATTTTCAATGCATGTACTAATTGTTTTTTACGTGACTAACAGGATTCTAGTCATGGCAAGCATACTAAGTCGTATGCTTTCCAAGTATTTTCTCATATATTTTGGATAATTCATTCCATAAATTATAATTCATTTCAGTAAAAGTTCAGAATTCGATATTTCATCGTTATGAAATGATTTTCTCTAATTTCTGTCATATTTGTAAATTTTTAAGTAGTTCTACTATCTATATTATAAAGGACAAACATATATGTGAGTAACGCATACGCCATTTTGCGAATGGCAACACTTTCAAATATAAAATGAAAATTCGGCTTCACAATTTTCTGTGCTGCAGATTTTTAAACTTCTGAACATCGCACATTTTCAATTTTTACACTGTCGTATAGGGGGAAAATCTGCTTTTAAATGCACTTTGTTTTAAAGCTGTATCTCAATTTATTTTTGAGATATTCTGTTGAAAGTAAAGGGAAAATAGTAGATTACTGTATTTTTTAGTTGCCATTTTCTCATAAAAAATGGAAAAAAAAATTAAAATACGTTCTGTGTCAAGAATATCATATGTTATAAAACCCGGTGAATTTTGGTATTATTTCTTCTTTATTTATCAATTAAGTGATTTTTAGTTTATTGAAACTTATTTTACAAACGATACAACACTTTACAAAAATGTATTTTAAGGGATATTTGTGTGACTTATTTTCTCGCATTTACTTAATTCGTATAAAAAAACCTGAAAGAGTGCAAGTTTATTAATCGTATTTAATAACATTTTCCGAATTTTGAAAAAATATAGATAAATGATGGAGTTATTATAAACAAATAAATGTAGGCATATAAGTTATTCAACATCCGATTTGTTTTTCCCAGCTTCTTGAATGACGACATTCTTTTTTGTTTGTTTTGTGTATTATTCCGCGATAATGAAGTCATATGCACACTTTTCTACAGATGTTGTTTAAGACTGGGTCGTAAAAGTTGAATGTTTTAGCGGAGGCAAATGACGTCATTTTATATAAAAAGCATATGTTTTAATTCTTATTAATTATAGAAAACTGAAATATTTTTTGTAGAAGTGAGCCATTTTCACATCAGCTGCTTTGAAATTATTCACAGGTGAAAATGCTCCAAGTAATCAATAATAATCAATAATAATAATCAAATCAGATAAATAAAAGAATAATATTTAAAAAACACTAATTCAACATATTGGTAATTGACAACCAAATAGGAAAAAAAAATATCTTTCAAATGGAATTTGTTTGCAAAGTTCTTCTCAGTTTACTGATTGTCTATGGATTTAAAAATAATTTTCAAGCGTGAAATATTTTTTAATTTATCTCCATAGCGTAGGAACTCGATTACGAAAGATTGATTCGTTTGCCCTTAAAACAATATAAAGAGTTCATTATTTTTTTACGCCTAATATTCCATAAAAATTTTTAACTTTCTCTAAGAATAAATAAATAAAATAATATAAATAAACACAAATTTAACAAACATGTAACTGAACTACGCGTTTAAAGCTCTGAAATTATCATAATATTAAAAGATGCCATAAGTAGCAAAATCTTGGGCTAATAACTCTTAACATACGGCTAATGCAAAAATGTTGCTTTTGATAAATTTCTAAACTTTATTTGATTGAATAATTCATATTTTTCATATGAAAAATGATTTTTTATTGTTAGTGGAAAATCTAAATTATATATTGCAACTAAATATTAGTTTTCAATTTTAAAATATGGTTTTCACCTATATTCTGTAACCCGAAAAGCCCGGGTATGATCCTCTAGTCTGATTAAAAATTAACTAAAAGCTATTTATGGCATATTGATAGCATTGTTTAACAAGTCCAAAATAACAGAGTCGATTTGTTTGATAAATCCCCTTGTTAATCTTTTTAAAAGAAAAAAAAAAAACGAAAAATTCCAATAAAACTGTTGAAAATGTATTTGATATAAAAGGATTGTAAAAAAATTTAAAAAGATTTATGTAATAAAAAAAACAGACTGTCTGTATTTATTACCTTTGGAAAATGGTTTAAAATGAAAAAATTGCAAAGTTTGGAATGTTGAAAAATATTTTAGTATACAGTACGTGTCAAAAGTTTAAGCACATCATAAAATTTCAAAATAAAATTTTATTATTGACTGCAAGTTAGTTTCCTTTTCACATGACCTACAAATTGTAGTTTAAAAAGATAATTAACATATTTATGAATTAAAATTTATCTCAAATAATAGAATTTATCAAAAGAACAAAAATGAGTGTGTCAAAAGTTTAAGCACAGCAGTTCTTTAGCCGAACAAGAATAAAAAAAAAATTAATACTTGATTATTGATCCATTCTGCTGAATTATTTTAAATATATGGTTTTCCCATCGATAAAATGGGGTTCTATGTTATTTCTGGTTCAATTTTAAACCACGCGTTCTCAGTGGCATCTTTCAAATCTTTAACTGAAGAATACTGCTTTCCATTTGGATAAACTAAGTGAGTGAGAATGCCCCACTTATTTTCTATAGGGTTTAAATACGGGCTAATTGCCAGCCATTTCAAAACATATACTTTTTTCGACTTAAGCCACGTTGAAGTTGAGTTTGAGGTATGGATCGAAGCGTTATCATGATAAAATAACCATTTTCTCCCCCCAAAATCTCGGCAACAGGGAGCAAATGATTGCCAAGTGTCTCTTGATAGATTTCAGAATTTTCACGACCGCTGATAAATGCTAGAGATGTCTGACCATTTAAAGAAATAGCCCCCCCATACCATTACACAACCGCCACCATGTTGTCGGCTAAATATACTCCTAGGTCCTTTGCGAAGATGATGGCAATATTACTTAAACCCATCAGGGCCATCGAGGCTCCATTTTTTTCATCACTGAATATGACATTCAGCTACTTATCACCACATGACATATGCTCTTTGGCCCACTGTAATCTAGCTTCTTTATGGTGTCGTTTCAGACATGGTAAACCAGCCATTTTACGGTTTTTGATGCATTCCGATTCCAAAACTCTTCTATGAACAGTTTTTTTCGATATTTGCCCCCCAACTGTATGTTTTATTTGCGAAAGAGAGTAATTACCAGTTGAAGCCAAGTTTCTGATGCGGCGATCTTCTCGCAAAGTGGTCTTCTTGAACGGAATTCTCGTTTTTCTCGTTTGAAATCATTATTACGAGCCAAAGATTGAAGAATACCTCGGTTTGATTTTTTTTAATGCACTTGCAATTACAGAAACAGCCTTATGTTTTCTCTCATACTCCAAATAATTATCACCTCCCCGTCTGAAAATTCTTTCAACTTAGGCATTTTGTACTAATTCAAAAACAACAACTAACTGCTTCTTATACGCCCAGGAATCGTTTGCGTGCGCAACCGCTTACATCAGTTTGTAAAATTTGCATAAAGACGATTTTGTGCTTAAACTTTTGACACGGTTATTTTTGTTCTATTCTTAAACTCCGTGGTCTGAAATACCATTTTAAAGATAATTTTATTGAATATGGTGTTAAAACTTCTATTATTAACATATACAAGACTGATCTATAATAATAAAGAAAGAAGTTTCTGTGTGAGTGAGTGAGTGTGTCGACGGTGTTCTGAAGAGACCACTGTACGTACAGCTACAAAATTGGGGGAAAAGGTACGTCCACATATGAAGTTTTGCACCTCGAAGCCCGACTTTCGATTTCTTGATTAGATTTTTTCTGCGATTTTTTATGCGATTTTTAGCACTTTTTTAAGTTTCGAGGCGATTTTTCCATATAAGTGAGAAGAATATGGTTTCTTTCTTTTAACCCAATATAGTAAATCTTCTTCTGTTTTCAAAAAAGTTTATTCGGAATTCGTGCAGCGATTTTTGAATTTTTAGCGAATTTTTTATGCGATTATTGAACAGCATGTAATGCATCTCCATACCTATAAGAGGGGTTACCGTAGGGGGGATCCAGTTCTGTCGCCAAATAATGCCAAGTTTGTCGCCAACTTGGCGATATATCGCCAAATTTGGCGAACAAAATGAGTCGCCAAACGTGACGCCAACTTGGCGATATCTCAAATATTTCGCCAAATTCCCATAGACTTCCACTGTAAAACAATAGGGTTTACTTGCTTAGAGAAAATCAACAAATTGAGATATTTTAATCCAACAAAAACTAATATTAACTTAACGGATTATGTTAATTATATTTAAGGGAGTCCAAGTAAATTAATTACGAATAAAAGTAACATGATCTAATGCTTAGCATGATTTCCAAAACATAAATTTTAAGAGAGCCCACAGGTCAAAGAATTAGATTTGAAACTTTTATGCAATTATAGTAAATTTTGACTTTCGTGATTTTTGAACTGTTTGTGATTTTTAATGCGATTTTTACGTTTCTTCGTGATCTGTTGCAATTTTTTGACATTCCATTTTTGACCTAAAGTATATTCTGCCCTCATTTCAATAAAGTTTATTCAGATTTTGTATAGCAATTTTCGAATTTTTCGGGAATTTTGTATGTGATTTTTAGTGTATTTTAGCGATTTGCTACAATTTTTCCACATTAGTGAAAGGAATCAACTCGCAATCTTCGAACACAATATTTAAATTTTTTTTTCTCTTTTCAAAATTTGAGAAGCGATTTAAAATTTTTTCGCGATATCTTATTGTGATTTTCAGAGCTTTTTCGTAGTTCCTGCTGTTTTTTGACGTACCCGGGCAACGCCGGGCAAGTTCGCTAGTATTGAAATAAAGTGAATATTTTAAGTTTTATTTTAAAATTGTTAATGTGCTTAAACTATTGACACGCACTGTATGTGCGTTTTAGCATAAAAGCAATACAGAAGAGAACGTTTCCCCACTTTTCCAATATGATAAACAGAAATTCTAAAGTTCTGTCAAATTTTTCATGACTATAAGTACTCTGTGATTCCCTAAAGTGCTTACATTATCTTTCTGTGCATGTTCTGTGGTTTCTTCGTAGTCGGTGCTTACCTAGAATCAGTACATAGTCGAGGTCCGTGGCAGGTTTCTATAATCTATTTTCTCCTCAAATATCAGCAAGACATTCCGCGATGAATATTGTGCGCAGTACCTTCGTCAAAAATCATTCCGATTTCATGCAAAATAAAATTTCATTTAATTCTTATCTAAATTGTATGTCTAAAAATAGCCATAGTATTTGGATTTTAAAAAGTATGTGTGCTGAAATCTAGGAGCATCTTTAATAAAGTGGATAATAGAAATATCTTTCTTAAAGTAGAAACCTGGATCGCTGAGCTTTTTAATGAACAAATTGAATTCATAATCAACTTTCAAGTAACACAATAAAATTTTCTAGAGATTGAAATATTACAAATTCATTAAAATACATGCGACTCAGTAAATATCCATCGGATGTAATGTAATCAATCATTATTTTAAATGACCTTGTAAACCAATCGTAAATACTTAAAGGCCGCCTTACAATAGAGAGAGATTAACTGGGTCGAATGCAATAACCCTAGCAGGGGTGTAGGGTAACGTAACTAGCGCGTAACGGGGCGCTAACGTGTAACGTACTAGAGGGACGCGTAACGTAACGCGAGGGGGGTAGGGCCCAATTAGGGCGCAGGGCTACGAAATTTGGTACACGGGTTGCTTGTAGGGGGCTCCTGAACGATTTTTCTAAAAATTCGAAAAATTTAAATATGTATATTTTTTTATTTTATGTTTCTGAAGAATTTTTGCTTTTTTTACGTTTAAGCCGTAATCGCATGTGTTCTAACCAGTTCTAAATGTTTACTACAATGTGAGATATACATATTATGTACGCCACGCTGAGCTGACATGCAAATAATAGTAGAGATATACATATTACGTACGCTACGCTGCAATATAGGAATACATTAATTTAAACTGGTATAAATCAAAAACTAATTAATATTTTTACATGAAAATTTCAAAGGTTTAATCGACTTATAAAAACAGTTCAAATGCCGTAAACCGCATAAAAATCCGATAATTACGCATTGCTGTAGCCCTGTCAAAAGATTTTGTTCTGACAAGAATTTAAAAAGTGTAAAAAACAGCACTTTTAAAATCGCATTTACTAAAACACTACTCGCCGGATTCCACTTTACTTTTGTTTTCTAAGTCACGTGGCATGCCCCATTGCATAGAAACTAGAATTTTGTTTCTATCTTATATAGAACTCGAGCTACAGAAGTGTCAAAATCCCGTTTTGGTCAGTCCGGAAAATTTAAACTAGACAGAGTACTAAAAGAAAATCCCAAAATCGTTTGCCATCAATTGGCTTAAATTCTTTTCATTTACGGCTCATTGTACTGTTGTTTCATTTGCTTGGCGAGAAACTCTGTCGAGTTTCTATGATTTACTCAAATTAGATTGAAAAAAAACTTTTTACCAAAGGCAAGTTCTTCTATCGCTGGATTTTTTTGTTACTGGATACACCCACTATGATTCTTCCAACGCATGGTCTAATTCGCTCAAAAAGCAGGACTCGACTCAGATACAAAGATACACACTTTCTCTTCACCTTTTATACGCTGCAGATTGAACTACGCAGTAATTTGCATATAACTACAGCGAAAACACGCAGCTGTAGATCCCATTAATACCAAATAAACCTCGGAAAACCCAAGAACACCAAATAAACCTCGGAAAATTTGAGTAGAACATAACATAGAGGTCTCAGTTGCGCCATACAGGTTAAATATTTGACGTCACGCTCACACTCAAAACATTAGAGACCCTTTATAATCGAGTCGCTCGTCCACTACATATTAACTGAGTCAATCTGTCTACCTCTATTAGACTTAATATTTAATTAAAAGATTAAGAATTTTGAATTTGGCTTTTGGACATATTTTGTTTCAACACTTACTTTGGACATATTTTGTTTCAACTTAATTCACATTGTTTAAATTTAAATGAGAGAGCATTTTACATGCCTCTTCTCTGGATTAACTACATGTTCAGAATGAAAAAATGTTTACATTATAAGTTACAAAACAATAATAATAATAATAATAAATTAGTTACTGTAGTTTATGAGTCTTAATTCATTCACTCAACAAGTCATTATCTTTATCAAAGGATTTTCAAGGTTAAATACATTTGAAGAAATTTATGGCTAAGTTGAAATGTTATATTATGTAACTGAGGAAATTATTTGTATCACAGTTATTTAACTTGATTTATGCCCATCAGTTACATCAGGTCGTCCGCTCTATAGATTGACATAGAACATTGGATATTTACGGCAAAATCTGTAAGGGCAATAGTACTAGCGTCACTACCGATAAGGAGGAAGAATTAACAAGTTTCCCAAGTTTACCTACGTTAATGAAATATGTTTACGCTCTATGTTTTGAATATTTATTCTTTCCTTAACGAAGCAGAGGCAGACGATATTTTATTTTTGTTTTATTTATTTAACAGTTTTTTAATCGTACTTGTTCGTTCAGCATTACTTACAAAATGATAATTATAATAATAATATAAAAGAAAACCCCCAGGAAAATCTGTTGAAAATGTAAATATGTAAATTAATGAGATAAAATTGTAAGAAATTAAATTCGAGTATTGTGTTAATTTATTCACCTCGGATACAGTTTTATCAAGCATAATATCAGTATCTCTATGTGTTGCTTTTTTTTTACCTTTTAGATTTATATAATTCTGAAAATTTGTTAAAAAGAATTTTTCTCTATCTGTAATTTTATTATTATTTCTTATACTATGTTAATCTATCTATATTATAAAGGACAAACATATCTGTGCTTAACGCATACGTCATTTTGCGAATGGCAACACTTTGAAATTTTAAATAAAATTTCGGTTTTGCAATTTTCTCTACTGCAAATTTTTAAACTTCTAAGCATCGCACATTTTGAATTTTTACACCGTCGTATAAGGAAAAATATTCTCTTTTAAATGCTATTTATTTGAAAGCTCTATCTCAATTTATTTTTGAGATATTAATTTTTTTATAGTTTTTAATACCAATTTTGTAATTGTGGCAACTGAAGTACTACGTTTCTATTAAACGTAAAGGGAAAATAGTCATGGTTTATATATTTTTATTGATTATATCCTTATTGATGCCATTTTCACATTACAAATAAAAATAACTTTTTTCTAATTTTTGAACAGAAAATGACGTCAGCCATTAAAAAAACACGCATTCTTCCTCATAAATCAAAAGATTGAAGAAGATATTTCAATATTTTTACATTACGTTGATACTGAATTTGAGACGCTAGGCAAAATGATTCAGTGCGTAAAAATGATGTCATATTTAAAACAAAACGATAATTTTCTTTGATAAAACTAAATATTTAACCAATACTAAATGGCCAATACTATGGCAACTAAAGCCAAATTTCTTGATGGTAAATTTCCGCGGGTACTGAGATTAGAACTTAAGGTTTGTGCGAATGTTCTCATGAAAAGCTGTATCGGACAAACGTGAAATAAAACAAAACGTGAAAGTTCTGAAATACATTCATTAATAAACTATTGCGCGTTAAAATATTTTTAAATTGTGAATTTGAGTGGTGCGTATGTAAATTTTGAGAATGTGAAAATATCATATATAGATTTTATGGGGGAAAATTTTATAATGTGACAAAGCGAAATCCTTTTTAGCGATTTTTCATCCCGTAAAATCAAACTTAAGAGCCTCAATCGATAACTTCAACATAATTACTCATCTTGATTACGTATTCTAAAACAGTTTAATTTTTCAATAACTTAAGCAGTTGAAGTAATAATATTTGTGGAAATAATATTTTGGTAATTTTAGGTTAAAAACATTATTTGTTTTAAGAGTTAGACAACGAATTCAAGATGAATTTTTTATTGTAAATATTTTGGTAGGTTTATTATAAATTCGATCTAACAGTTCCATTCTAAACATTTTAATTCGTCGAATTTCGACGTGTTCCAACTTGTATATATAAAAGCCGTTCTCTGTGTGTATGTCCGGTATACAAATCTTCAATTTTTGACCGATTTGCACGAAACTTCATGTACATACGTTTTAGAATGTGGAAAAGATCACTGTCAACTTTAAAAATTCACCAGACCATTATTTATCCCTTTTTTCTACCAACTTACATAATTTAACATTATAGAAATATCTCTTTTTAAATCTTTTTTAATTCAAACGTTTCTTTCCTGTTGCCAAACCCTAAAAAATGACACAATAATGTGAAAATAAATAAGGATAACGCGTGTATTTTTTTTCTATTTGCCAATAAAAATTCAAATTTTCTTGCTATATGTTTGCGTGTTTGATACTGACATCATTCTAAACAGAAAATTTACATTTTTTTGTGTATATAAAATAAAAACTTTAACTATAAGAGCGGGAAAATAACGTAGCACCTCAATTTGAATGTTTTTTTTTTTAATTAAAACATCCATTTTAATACAAACAGTCAAATTTCATGAAACCAATTTAACAGAAAGAAAACTAGTTGGATGTGCCAATCCCAAAACTTTCTTCTATCTTATACATCTTAATATTTCAAAACCTAGTTACACGTGTTAATTCTTCAATATTATTAGTTCAATACTATACCAACTTTGATTTTCATCTTAAATTTCTGCTCAAGTCAATTAAACGGACTAAAAAAGAGTTAATCTGTATCATGATATTTGTTAAAATTATTAATTTTTCCTTATTCTCTCGTTATCAGCTGTTTGCGAATAGCCGGCATAGCAGGAAGCGAGTTCCTGCCGCTGCATAAGCCGCCGATGCACAATAGAACTACGAAAAATCAAGAAAATTATACAAAAATCGCTAGCACGGAGCCCCTTTACCGCGCAATATTTCCAAATTCAAGGAGAACCTGTTGGCCAAAGCCAAAAACAAGCACAAACATTTTGGTTCAATTGTATGCATAATTTTATACGCTGTTCGATGGTACAATAATGAAAATGGCACAGAGATCGGAATTATAGCGCCCCCTTCTTTCGGAAGTTTTTCAAGTTCAGGGAGGACTTGTTTGCCATAGCCAGAAACATGCACAAAAAATTTGGTTCAATTATATGGATAACTTCATACACTTTTCGATGGTACAATAATGAAAATGGTACAGACATCGCAATTATAGTGCCCCCTTCCGGCAGAATTTTACCAAATTCAGGGAGAACCTTCGTGACATGACCAAAAATAAACACGTGAAATTTGGTTCAATTCTATGCATAACTTCATACACTTTTCGGCGGTACAATATTCAAAATGGCACAAAAATTGTACAAAAATCGCTATTACAGCACCCTCTACGAGCGATTTTTTTACAAATTAAGGGAGGACCTCCTTGCCATAGCCAAGAACTTAATTTTTTTTTTTTTTTGGTTCAATTCTATGCATAACTTCATACACTTTTCGATGGTGCAATATTCAAAATCGCACAAAAATCGCTATTACAGCGCCCCCTAACGGCGAATTTTTTGCAAATTCATGGAGGACCTGCTTGCCATATCCAAAAACTTAAAATAAAAATTTGGTTTAATTCTATGCATAACTTCATACACTTTTGGACGGTACAATATTCAAAATCGCACAAAAATCGCTATTACAGCGCCCCCTACCGGCGAATTTTTTCCAAATTCAGGGAGGACCTGCTTGCCATAGCCAAAAACTTAAAATAAAAATTTGGTTCAATTCTATGCATAACTTCATACACTTTTCGATGGTACAATATTCAAAATCGCACAAAACACGCATTTACAGCGCCCCCTACCGGCGATTTTTTTCCAAATTCAGGGAGGACCTGCTTGTCATATTCAAAAACTTAAACTAAAAATTTGGTTCAATTCTATGCATAACTCCATACACTTTTGGATGGTACAATATTCAAAATCGCACAAAAATTGTTATATCAGCGTCCCCTACCGGCGAATTTTTTCCAAATTCCGGGAGGACCTGCTTGCCATAGCCAAAAACTTATAATAAAGTTTTGGTTTAATTCTATACATAACTTCATACACTTTTTGATGGTACAATGGCGACAGACAGACGGACAGACGGATAGACGGACTCACAGACAGACAGACATTTTCTATAAACATGTTTTTTGGAATCTCTGACCCCTAAAACATGCAAATCCATCGAAAACCGGAAGTCGAAAAAAATTTCCATTACAATACTTTCTTCTATTGAAGATAGAAGAAAGTAAAAAAGGCTAGATATGACGTCACATTCTATCAAATCTTTTCAACGCGTAATCAAACTCATTGTAAACATATGGCTCTTATATTTTGCTTACTACTCGGATTGTATACTAAAGTCATATCTTATATCGCTAAGTGTTCTATTGGTTTAGATTCAGTGCTAACATTTTCTGTGATTTATTGCAAAAAGAGAGCAGTTATTTACATTTTCAAAAAAAATCTTGACAAATGTCTTGATTTAAAATTTATGGAAAATGACATCATTTCATCTAATCATTGTAGATTTAATTTCAATAAAATTTAAAATTTTCCAAATAAAATTTTAGTAGCTACTACCTCATTTGGATGTATTTTTTTGCATTTTCCCCCGTATTGTGGAAGATATTGTATACTCGCGCCAAAGAAAACATGTATTTTAATTTTAAAAGATTAAAAAAATTACCACAATGTGTCAAAAGAACATCCTTTTTCTGAATTTAAATTTCGCGACTTCCAAATTTAAAGCTAAAAATGTGAGTTTTTTCATAAACTTCATGTTAATGCTGTTCATAAAGTTAAGGCTGTTCTCAAATCCAAAGGAGCTATTTTCTGACATATTTTTTAATAGATTTTTGTTCGGAAACGCATGAAATTGACAGGAGTTCTTATTTAGAAACTATGTAATCGAATGATAGTTTCCATGTGTTGGTAAAGGTATAAGATCTTCCAGTTGATTTTTTGAACTGAATTTTGGACGCAACAGTGCAATAAAGGATAAAAACCGACCGTCACGCAACCACAATTGCTCATAACAAGATAAGTAATTTATTTATGGAAAAAGGAAAAACTCATTTCAATTCCAAATCGCTTTAATAGTCAGGCCTACAAATTTTAAGCCTTTACGTTTAATGAGTCAGAAAATGTGTCAGAAAGTTTCGCGTTGTTGAGCAGGGAACTGGAGAAGCACCTTAAGCATTTGCAGGTTAATATTTTGTAATCAAGTTACATGCCAGGTAGTCGCTTAAAACATAAGTCATTCTATATTGTTTTAAACAAAGGTGCATGCCATAATAGGTGTCAGGCACACTCACTAAAATAAGAATACCCTAGCGCACAGCCCCATTGCTGAAGATAAACCCGTCAATATACTTAAGAGATAAAAATATTTCTGCATTTTTCATTCAGCTAATAAGACTAATCTTTCATAATTGGGTTCACATGATTATATAACTTTCCCCTATAATTCTATGACTAAGCAACGGAAAACAATATGTTACGCACTAAAATCTTCCCTAAAAAACTAATAGGTCAAGTCGCATGGAAATCCGTTCTGAAGAATTCAAGTTATATGCACACGGAACGAAATTCCCATTTGAATTTTATATACTTATCAGGTTATTTTAAGTAGTTTGATTTGATATCTGTTAAATTCGTGTTTTATTTTATTTTATTTTTGGCGTTTTAATTTCGTTTGCCAATTGTTGAATATTACGCGAAAGCAAACAAATTCAGAATTATTTACAATGTTTTTGAACAATTGAGTTAATCTTTTGTATTTGGGTTGCAAGCATATTTAAAAAATATGCATGCTTAAAAATTATTTTAAAACCCATAAAAAATTCGTAAATTGAGATAAACATTACAAACAAATATCACTGAAAGTACTTTTGTTTTCTATAATACGTTGGAACAATCGACTGTACAATGTTCAGACGTTAAACTGCATTAAAGGGAAATTTGTTATGTTAGGTTGTTGCCACCGAAAATATGATACCAGCGTTACTCATAGACATGTCTTTTCTTTATACTATTGCATTAAGTGTAAACAGGTTCATCTTTCGTAATCGGGTTGCACTCAACTTTAAAAATACCCATGCTTAAAAATTACTTTAAAATCCATTAAAATCAGAAAACTGAGGTACAATTTTCAAACAAATTTCATTTGTGAGAACTTTTTTCTATGCGACATTGTAAAAAATGAAATTGTGTGATGTTTAAAAGTTAGAAAAATTGCAGGAAAGGCACTTTTATGGGTTACAATTTTCGGGCACAATTTATGGACACTGACGTAGTGTTTTTACTTTATAATGTAGATATATACTACACAAACAAAAATTCCACTAAATGCTGCGCGATTTGGTGGATTTGTTTTTTTCGTAAGGTCAGAAAAATCACATATTTTTTTCTTGCACCCACCAAAGAAAACGCGTATTCTGTTATTAAAGCTTAGGGATTTTATTATGGTTACGAGACAATAAGTCATGTTTTCCGGTTGTCTTTTTAACGATTTGTGGATGGGAATGCGCAAATTCCAGTTTTTTTTAATGCCGTATTATTTCGTTTTCATTTATTTTTCCATGATGGCTCCTTATAATTGACACGAGCGAAGCCGGGTAGTTCTGCTAGTATCTATATATATAAAAGCCCCTTCTTTGTGTGTATGTCCTTTATACAAATCTTTAATTTTTGACCGATTTGCACGAAACTCGATGTACATACGTTTTAGAACGTGGAAAAGAGCACTGTCTACTTTAAAAAATCATCAGAACACTATTTATTCCTTTTTTCTACCATGTTGCGTAATTTAACATTATAGAAACATATCTTTTTAATTTTCTAATTAAATCATTTCTTTCCCGTTGCCACATCCTAAAAAATAACACAATAATGTGAAAAAAGCAACGATAGCGCGTTGCTATATGTTTGCATTTTAGAAATTGACGTCATTCTAAAGACAAAACGCATATTGTTTATATGTAAAATAAAAACTTCAACTATAAGAGCGGTAAAATGACGTAGCACCTTAATTTAATTGTTTTTTAAAATTAAAATATCTACTTTAATACAAACAGTCAAATTTCATGAAAACAATTTAGGAAAAAGAAAAAAAAAGGCTAGATATGACCTCACATTCCATCAAATCTTTTCAACGTGTAGTCAACTCACCGTAAATAAATGGCTCCTATATTTTGTTTACTTCTTCGATTGTATACTACAGCCATAATCTGTTAAGTTCGTGTTTTATTTTATGTTATTTTTGGCGTTTTAATTTCGTTTGTCAATTTAGTTATTGAATATTACACGAAAACAAACAAATTCTAAATTAGTTACAATGTTTTTGAACAATTGATTTAATATTTTGTAATTGGATTGCAAGCATATTTAAAAAATATGCATGCTTGAAAATTACTTTAAAATCCATAAACAAATCTGTAAATTGAGATAAATATTACAAACAAATCGTACTGAAAGTACTTTTGTTTTCTATAAGACGTTGAAACAATCGAATGTGCGAGGTTTAGAGGTTAAATTGCAGTAAAAGGGAAATTTATTATTGTGATAGGTTGTTGCCACAGAAAATATGACACCATGTTACTCATAGACATGTCTTCTTTATACTATTGCATTAAGAGTAAACGGGTTCATTTTTCGTAATCGGGTTGCACGTACCTTTAAAAATATCCATGCTTGAAAATTACTTTAAAATCCATTAAAATCAGAAAATTGAGATACAATTTTGAAACAAATTTCATTTGAAAGAACTTTTTTCTATTCGACATTGTAAAAAAGGAAATTGTGTGTGTTTAGAAGTTAGAAAAACTGCAGTAAAGTCGCAATTTATGGGTTACAATTTATTGGGCACAATTTATGTGCACTGACATAGTGTTTGTACTTTATATATATACCATGCAAACGAGAATTTCACTAAATGCAGCGCGATTTGGTGGAATTTTATTTTTTTTTTCTCTTTGTGAGGAAAATCACACATTTTTCTCTTACATCCGGCAAAGATAACGCGCATTCTGTTATTAAAGCTCAGGGATTTTACTATGGTTGCGAGACAATAACGTCATGTTTTCTGATTGCCTTTTTAACGTTCTGTGGATGGGAATGAATGCACAAGTTTCAGTTATTGTGATTGCCGTATTATTTCGTTTTAATTTAGTTTACCTGGAAGGCTCCTTATAACTGACACGGGCGAAGCCGGGTAGTTCTGCTAGTCATAAATATTACTGAACTGATTGTACATTATTTTCATTAAAAACAATCTTTTTATTTTTTCTGTGAGAAAGCGAAAATGCATAATTTTTAAAAGTTTATCATAACGATTGTTTAATACATTAAACTTCATAAATTAAATAAAACATCGGCTTTAAAAAGTATTCTACCAAATGGGAATATTTATGAATTTTTCTGGGACTTGTAGAGTGCAAAATCTATATCTATTCTATACTCATCTATACTCCTATTATAAAGAGGAAAAAATTGTTTATTTGTAGGAGGTAAGCTCTGGAACTACCGAACCGATTCCAAAAGTAATGGTATCAAAATGATGGTGTTAGTCCAACTTAGAACATAGGGTATATCTCATGTCGGTTCCCCTACTCCAAAGGGGGTGTAGGAGCAAAAAACGTTCTAAAAATGTGCTTTTAGCGTTACTGAAGGGCCTAGAAATATGAAATTTGGAATAATAGTTACTTATAAGATATAAATCATGTCTAAGAACAGTTCTTAAACAATTCGAAATTTGAAAGGGGTGAAAATGCACAAAAAGCGTTCTAAAAAAAGTTCTAAATGGTAGTTTCTACACAATCTCAGGAAATACCAAACCGATTTGAAAAATATTGGTGTCAAAATGATGGTGATAACGCTTGCTCCAAGATAAGCTATGTTTTATGTCGGTGTCACTACCCCAAAAGGGGTGCAGGATGCAAAAAACGTTCTAAAAATGGGATTAATGTGTTACTGAAGGGCCTAGAAATATGAAATTTGAAATATTTGCTACTTATTAGATATAAAGGATTTCTAAGAACAGTTCTTAAACAATTCGAAATTTGAAAGGGGTGAAAATGCGCGAAAATCATTCTAAAAAACGCTCGAAATTGTAGTTTCTACACAATCTCAGGAAATACGAAACCGATTTAAAAAATAATGGTGTCAAAATGACGGTGACAAACCTTGTTCCAACATAGGCTATGTTTTATGTCGGTGCCACTACCCGAAAGGGGGTGCAGGAGCAAAAAACGTTCAAAAAATGCGATTTTTGCGTTACTAAAGGGCCTAGAAATATGAAATTTGAAATATTAGCTACTTATTAGATATAAAGGATTTCTAAGAACAGTTCTTAAACAATTCGAAATTTAAAAGGGGTGAAAATGCGCAAAAAGCGTTCTAAAAAACGTTCTAATAGTAGTTTCTACATAATCTCAGGAAATACCAAACCGATCTAAAAAATAATGGCGTGAAAATGATGGTGACAACCCTTGCTCCAACATAGGCGATGTTTTATGTCGATGCCACTACCCCAAAGGGGGTGCAGGAGAAAAACGTTCTAAATTGCGGCATTTGCGTTACGGAAGGGCCTAGAATCGTGAAATTTAGAATGGTAGTTAGTTATAAGATATCAATGATCTCTAAGGACATTTCCTAAAAAAATCGAAATTTAATAGGGGGTCAAAATGCGCAAAAAAACGTTGTAAAAAACTTTCTAAATTGCTATTTCTATGCAATCTCAGGAAGTACTGAACCGATTTCAAATATAATGGTGTAAAAATGATGGTGACAGATCTTGCTCCAATATATTTTATATCTATTTCCACCAACCCAGAGGAGATGCAGGAGCAAAATGAGCGAAAAGCGTTCTAAAAACGTTCTAAATGCCGATTTGTCGGCAATATCTCAGAAAGAATGAATCTGATTTCAAACGTAATGGTAGGAAATTGATGCTAACAGCCTCTGCTCTAACATAGACGCTATTTTATGTCGGTATAACTATCACCAAGACGTTGCAGGAGCAAAAAAGCGTTCTAAATTTCGATTTTTATGATCGGTAGGGGCTAGCAACTTAAAATTAGGCAAGGTACATATTTATTAGATATAAATGACCTTTAAGAACAGTTTCGAAAAAATTGGAAATTTAAAAAGGGGTGAAAATGCGCGAAAAGCGTCCTAAAAACGATCTAAATTGCGATTTCTACTCAATCTAAGGAAATACCAAAGCTATTTCAAAAGTAATGGTTGCAAATCAATGGTGACAGTCCCTGCTATAACATAGGTTATATTTTATGTTGCTGTCACTACCACTGAGGGTTGCAAAAGCGAAACATTTTCTAATTTGCGTTTTTTGCACAACTGAGGGGTCTAGCACTTTGAAGTATGGCATGGTATTTACTTACAAGATGCAACTGCTTTCTAAAGACAGTCGAAAGAAAATTCCAAATTTTAAAAAATGAAGTGAGTGAAAAGCGTTATAAATTACAATTTTTAAGCTAACTTATAAATTACCAAACCGATTAAAAAAATAATGATGACAAATTTTGGTGATAGAACCAGCTCAAACATAAGCTATATTTTAAGTCTGTTCCACTACCACCAGAGGGTTGCAGGAGCTAAAAACTTTCTAAATTGCGATTTCTGTGATACTGAAAAGGCTAGAAACTTTAAATATGACATGGTAGTTACTTATAAAATATAAATGCCCTCGAAGTAACGTCGAAAATAAATTCGAATTAAAAAGGGGTGAAGCGATGAAGCGAAGGGGAGGTGCGAAAAGCATTCTAAAAAAGTTCTAAATTACGATTCTATGCAATTTCAGGGAATATAAACCGATTATAAAAGTAATAGTTGCGTATCAATGGTAACAGTCTCTGATCCTATACAGGCTATATTTTATGCCAGTGATTCTACCACCTCACAGGAACAAGAAAAGTTCTAAAAAAGGGCTTTAAAAGCTTTTAAAATTACGTTTCTGTGGAATATTAGGAAATAACAAACCGATTTCAAAATTAATGTTGGCAAATTAATGGTGACAGTTCCTGTTTTAACATAGCCCTTTATGTTTGAGAGAGGTGGTAGGACTTGGAATTTGACATGATGGTTAATTTTAAGATGTAAGAAGATGGTTTCTAAAATATTTAAATCTTCAAATGGATACTGAAATGAGCGTATTAATTGAGCATAAAAGTTTAAAAATATTTTCTAAATTATCATTTATTTAGTTTTATTTCGTTTAATTAATTTAAGTCTCATTTCTGCCTAATGCAGTGTAATAATGATGTTTAATCAAACTGTGTTTTAAATAGTAATTTTTTAATTATTCCTAAAAGTAACAAGTACCTTTTAATAAAAAAAACCCCGTTTAATAAAATATAAATATTACCTTTTAATAAAATAAAAATTTAGTTCGTACTTTTTAATAAAAATTAGACATATAAATATCACTTGGCATATTTCAAATATTACGCGAGCAAAGCCGCGGGGTCTGCTAGTCATCTATACTCATATTATAAAGAGGAAAAAATTGTTTATTTGTCGGAGATAAGCTCAGGAACTACCGAACCGATTCCAAAAGTAATGGTATCAAAATGATGGTGTTCGCCCAACTTAGAACATAGGCTATATCTAATGTCGGTGCACTACACCAAAGGGGGTGCAGGAGCAAAAAACGTTCTAAAAATGCAATTTTTGCGTTACTGAAGGGCCTAGAAATATGAAATTTGGAATATTAGTTACTTATAAGATATATATGATGTCTAAGAACAGTTCTTAAAAAATTCGAAATTTAAAAGGGGTGAGAATGCACAAAAAGCGTTCTAAAAAACGTTCTAAATGGTAGTTTCTACATAATCTCAGAAAATACCGAACCGATTCCAAAAGTAATGGTATCAAAATGATGGTGTTAGTCCAACATAGAACATAGGCTATATTTTATGTCGGTGCCACTACACAAAAGGGGGTGCCAGATCAAAAAACGTTCTAAAAATGCAATTTTTGCGTTACTGAAGGGCCTAGAAATATGAAATTTGGAATATTAGTTACTTATAAGATATATATGATGTCTAAGACCAGTTCTTAAACAATTCGAAATTTAAAAGGGGTGAGAATGCACAAAAAGCGTTCTAAAAAACGTTCCAAATGGTAGTTTCTAAAAAATCTCAGGAAATACCGAACCGATTCCAAAAGTAATGGTATCAAAATGATGGTTTTAGTCCAACATAGAACATAGGCTATATTTTATGTCGGTGCCACTACACCAAAGGGGTGCAGGAGCAAAAAACTTTCTAAAAATGCAATTTTTGCGTTACTGAAAGGCCTAGAAATATGAAATTTGGAATATTAGTTACTTATAAGATATAAATGATATCTAAGAACAGTTCTTAAACAATTCGAAATTTAAAAGGGGTGAAAATGCGCGAAAAGCGTTCTAGAAAACGTTCTAAATGGTAGTTTCTACACAATCTCAGGAAATACCAAACCGATTTAAAAAATAATGGCGTCAAAATGATGGTGAAAATCCTTGCTCCAACATAGGCTATGTTTTATGTCGCTGCCACTACCCCAAAGGGGGTGCAGGAGAAAAACGTTCAAAATTGCGGTTTTTGAGTGACGGAAGGGCCTTGAATCGGGAAATTTAGAATGGTAGTTAGTTATAACATATCAATGATCTATAAAAACATTTCCTAAGAAAATTGAAATTTAAAAGGGGGGGAGGGGTCAAAATGCGCAAAAAGCGTTGTAAAAAACGTTCTAAATTGCAATTTCTATGCAATCTCAGGAAATACTGAACCGATTTCAAATATAATGGTGTTAAAATGATGGTGACAGATCTTGCTCCAAGATAGGCTATATTTTATATATGTTTCCACTAACCCAGAGGAGATACAGGATCAAAAGGAGCGAAAAGCGTTCTAAAAACGTTCTAAATGCCGATTTGTCACCAATATCTCAGGAAGAATCAAACTGATTTCAAAAGTAATGTTAAGAAATTGATGCTGACGGCGTCTGCTCTTACATAGGCGCTATTTTAAGTAGGTATCACTATCACCTAGACGTTGCAGGAGCGAAAAGCGTTCCAAATTTGGAATTTTTGTGATCGGTAGGGGCTAGCAACTTAAAATTAGGCAAGGTACATATGTATTACATATAAATGATCTTTAAGAACTGTTTCGAAAAAATTTGAAATTTAAAAAGGGGTGAAAATGCGCTAAAAGCGTTCTAAAAACGTTCTAAATTGCGATTTCTACTCAGTCTCAGGAAATTCCAAAGCTATTTCAAAAGTAATGGTTACAAATCAATGGTGACATTCCCTGCTATAACATAGGTTATATTTTATGTTTCTGTCACTACCATCTGAGGGTTGCAAAACCAAAACATGTTCTAATTTGCGTTTTTTGCATAACTGAAGGGTCTAACACTTTGAAGTATGGCATGCTATTTACTTACAAGATGCAACTGCTTTCTATGAACTGTCGAAAGAAAATTTCAAATTTAAAAAGATGAAGTGAGCGAAAAGCGTTATAAATTACAATTTTTATGTAATCTTTTCAAGTACCAAACCGATTAAAAAATTAATGATAACAAATTGTTGGTGATAGAATCTGCTCAAACACAAGCTATATTTTATGTCTGTGCAACTACCACCAGAGGGTTGCAGTAGCTAAAAACTTTCTAAATAGCGATTTCTGTGATACTGAAAAGGCTAGAAACTTTAAATATGGCATGGTAGTTACTTGTAAAATATAAATGCCCTCGAAGGACTGTCGAAAATAAATTCGAATTAAAAAGGGGTGAAGTGAAGGGGAGGTGCGAAAAGCATTGTAAAAAAGTCCTAAAGTACGATTTTTACGCTATTTCAGAAATATAAACCAAATATAAAAGTAATAGTTGCAAATAAATGGTAACAGTCTCTGATCCTACACAGGCTATATTTTATGCCGATGATTCTACCACCTGGGATTCACAGGAACAACAAACGCTCTAAAAATGGCCTTTAAAAGCTTTTTAATTACGTTTCTGTGGAATATTAGGAAATAACAAGCCTATTTCAAAATTAATGTTGGCAAATTAATGGTGACAGGTCCTATTTCAACATAGCCCTTTATGTTGAGAGGTAGTAGGACTTGGAATTTGACATGATGGTTAATTTTAAGATGTAAGAAGATGGTTTCTAAAAAATTCAAAACTTCAAATGAATACTGAAATGAGCGTATTAATTGAGCATAAAAGTAACTAGTAAACTAGTTACTTAAACTAGTAACTATACTATAAACTAGTTAAAAGTTAAAGTTAAACTATAAACTAGTAAATCTGCAGATCAGGAGCCTCAACGTCATCTTTGCAAGTCATTGTTTTTTAACACTCATTGCATAATATTCAACTTCCTACAAATCGCTTTTTAAAGTTTTCAAATTACATAAATATCTATGAGCATACAAGACACTTCGTAATGTTTTAGAAATTAGAAGTGTTAAACAAGTGTTTGTACATTGATGTTCTGAAATTCTGATGAGCTACTTATTCTGGTAACTTTTTAAATCAAAAATTGCATTTCTTCAAGGGGGCTCAGCCCCCCTGAACCCCCCGCAGTCTATTTAAATTTACATTCGTAATTTTTTATTGATTGTGCGGATGGTTATAGTATATCTTAGTTTTTTTTACGCTGTGATTTATAAGGATAAGCATAAGTTTTTTTTATAAATTAATAAAATTTAAATTTAAAATAAAATATTCATGTTAACCGTACACAGCAATAAATCTTGAAGTGACGCCAAAAATGTAACCCTAAAATCCGCTACATTCGGCACAACACAACGACGTGCTTAAAAAAAAAAAAAAAAAAAAAAAAAAAAGAAAAAAGAAAAAAAAAACCGATGAAGTCAAAGAATTTGGTCCCTGTTCCACGTGCTTGTTTTGTTTGGGCCGAATGAAGGCATTTAAATCTGAGCGATAACGCACATCGTATTGCAAACTGTTTTTACGGCATACTGCATCTCCATCTATCTCTTTCCTCCGTGAATAATAGTTGATTTTATTTTACACAAGATCTTTTTATTCCAGCATCTTTGTTTTCGATAAATGACGTCTAATTCACCTGCTATGCGTACTTACTCAAAACTTTTCATCTTGTTATATTAAGAAATACTCGAGAGTTTTTTTTTTTAATATGCCGCCATATTAATTTTTCTATTCTTAATTTTATTTTTCATTTTCCTGTTTCACGACAAAACATTTCAATTGAAAATTGTTTAAAAGAAAATATTATTCCGGGTTTTGATTTTCTTGGCAACAATTAAAGAAATATTGGTAAATGTTAAGGGGAAATGTTACGTTATTCTCTATGAAAATAATGAACTTTTGTATTTTTAAGCAAAATATTTCAATAAAATAAATGAAATATTGCCTATTTTTATTTCTGGGCTAAAATCCTTCTATATGCAAAGATACAAATGCATTAATTCATCTGTTTTGACGTTGGCTTTACTCAAGCATTATACACGCAATTATACTAATACTAGCAAACCCCACGGCTTTGCTCGCGTAATATTTGAAATATGCCAAGTGATATTTATATGTCTAATTTTTATTAAAAGGTACTAACTAAATTTTTATTTTATTAAAAGGTACTTATTACTTTTAGGAATAGTTCAAAAATTACTTTTTAAAACACAGTTTGATTAAACATCCTTATTACACTGCATTAGGCAGAAATGAGACTTAAATTAATAACATGAAGTAAAAATAAATAAATGATAATTTAGAAAATATTTTGAAACTTTTATGCTCAATTAATACGCTCATTTCAGTATTCATTTGAAGTTTTGAATTTTTTAGAAACCATCTTCTTACATCTTAAAATTAACCATCATGTCAAATTCAAAGTCCTACCACCTCTCTCAACATAAAGGGCTATGTTGAAACAGGAACTGTCACCATTAATTTGCCAACATTAATTTTGAAATCGGTTTGTTATTTCCTAATATTCCACGGAAACGTAATTGAAAAAGATTTTAAAACACTCTTTTAGAACGTTTATTGTTCCTGTGAGCCCCAGGAGGTAGAATCACCGGCATAAAATATAGCCTATGTAGGATCAGAGACTGTTACCATTGATTCGCATTGATTACTTTTATAACCGGTTTATATTCCCTGAAATTGCATAGAATCGTAATTTAGAACTTTATTAGAATGCTTTTCGTACCTCCCCTTCGCTTCACCCCTTTTTTATTCGAATTCATTTTGGACGTTCCTTCGAGGGCATTTATAAGTAACTACAATGTCATATTTAAAGTTTCTAGGCTTTTCAGTATCACAGAAATCGCAATGTTGAAAGTTTTTAGCTCCTGCAACCCTCTGGTGGTAGAGGAAAAGACATAAAATATAGCTTATGTTCGAGCAGGTTCTATCACCAAAATTTGTCATCATTATTTTTTTAATCGGTTTGGTAATTTATAAGTTTGCTTAAAAATTCTAATTTATAACGCTTTTCACTCACTTCATTTTTTTAAATTTGGAATTTTCTTTCGACTGTTCTTAGAAAGCAGTTGCATCTTGTAAGTAAATACCATGCCATACTTCAAAAAGAATTAACCCCTCAGTTGTGCAAAAAACGCAAATTAGAACATGTTTTGCTTTTGCAACCCTCAGATGGTAGTGACAGCAACATAAAATATAACCTATGTTATAGCAGGGACTGTCACCATTGATTTGCAACCATTACTTTTGAAATAGCTTTGGTATTTCCTTAGATTGAGTAGAAATCGCAATTTAGAACGTTTTTAGGACTCTTTTCGCGCATTTTCACCCCTTTTTAAATTTCCAATTTTTTCGAAACTGTTCTTAAAGATCATTTATATCTAATAAATATGTACCTTGCCTAATTTTAAGTTGCTAGCCCCTACCGATCACAAAAATCGAAATTTAAAACGCTTTTTTGCTCCTGCAACGTCTTGGTGATAGTCATATCGACATAAAATAGCGTCTATGTTAGAGCAGAGGCTGTCAGCATCAATTTCCTACCATTACGTTTGAAATCAGATTCATTCTTCCTGAGATATTGCCGACAAATCGGCATTTAGAACGCTTTTCGCGCATTTTGCTCCTGCATCTCCTCTGGGGTAGTGGAAACAGATATAAAATATAGCCTATCTTGGAGCAAGATCTGTCACCATCATTTTTACACCATTATATTTGAAATCGGTTCAGTACTTCCTGAGATTGCATAGAAATCGCAATTTAGAAAGTTTTTTACAACGCTTTTTGCGCATTTTGACCCCCTGTTAAATTTCGATTTTTTTAGGAAATGTCCTTAGAGATTATTGATATCTTATAACTAACTACCATTCCAAATTTCACGATTCTAGGCCCTTCCGTAACGCAAAAGCCACAATTTTAAACGTTTTTCTCCTGCACCCCCTTTGGGGTAGTGGCACCGACATAAAACATCGCCTATGTTGGAGCAAGAGTTGTCACAATCATTTTGACGTCATTATTTTTTAGATCGGTTTGGTATTTCCTGAGAGTGTGTAGAAACCACCATTAGAACGTTCTTTAGAACACTTTTCGCGCATTTTCACCCCTTTTAAATTTCGAATTGTTTAAGAACTGTTCTTAGGAATCCTTTATATCTAGTAAGTAGCTAATATTTCAAATTTCATATTTCTAGGCCCTTCGGTAACGCAAAAATCGCATTTTTAGAATGTTTTTTGCTCCTGCACCCCCTTTCGGGTAGTGGCACCGAAATAAAACATAGCCTATCTTGGAGCAAGTGTTGTCACCGTCATTTTGACACCGTTATTTTGACACCATTATTTTTAAAATCGGTTTGGTATTTCCTGAGATTGTGTAGAAACCACCATTTAGAACGTTTTTTAGAACGATTTTCGCGCATTTTAACCCCTTTCAAATTTCGAATTGTTTAAGAACTGTTCTTAGAAATCCTTTATATCTAATAAGTAGCTAATATTTCAAATTTCATATTTCTAGGCCCTTCAGTAACACGTAAATCGCATTTTTAGAACGTTTTTTGCTCCTGCAACCCCTTTGGGGTAGTGCCACCGACATAAAACATAGCCTATCTTGGAGCAAGCGTTATCACCATCATTTTGACACCAATATTTTTTAGATCGGTTTGGTATTTTCTGAGATTGTGTAGAAACTATCATTTAGAACGTTTTTAGAACGCTTTTTGTGCATTTTCACCCCTTTTAAATTTCGAATTGTTTAAGAACTGTTTTTAGACATCATTTATATTTTATAAGTAACTAATATTCAAAATTTCATATTTCTAGGCCCTTCAGTAACACGTAAATCGCATTTTTAGCACGTTTTTTGCTCCTGCACCCCTTTGGGGTAGTGACACTGACATAAAACATAGCCTATCTTGGAGCAAGCGTTGTCACCATCATTTTGATACCAATATTTTTTAAATCGATTTGGTATTTCCTGAGATTGTGTAGAAACTACCATTTAGAACGTTTTTTAGAACACTTTTTGTGCATTTTCACCCCTTTTAAATTTCAAATTGTTTAAGAACTGTTCTTAGACATCATTTATATCTTATAAGTAACTAATATTCAAAATTTCATATTTCTAGGCCCTTCAGTAACGCTAAAATCGCATTTTTAGAACGTTTTATGCTCCTACACCCCCTTCGGTGTATTGGCACCGACATAAGATATAGCCTATGTTCTAAGTTGGACTAACACCATCATTTTGATACCATTAATTTTGGAATCGGTTGGTTAGTTCCAGAGCTTACCTCCGACAAATAAACAATTTTTTCCTCTTTATAATAGGGGTATACATTATTAGGACCAAATGCGTTGCTAGGCAACAGAGAAAGAAAATGAAAAAAAATGAAATATGCATTATGTCAATTTGATAAAACAAAATCCTTTATATTATTGGAAAACATGCATAAAATTCCCCCCAGTATTATAAACCTAATTAAAAAAATCTCGCAAATATATTGACATAATTTATTGGAATAATTTAATAATGTTATTTAAAAATTTCAGCATCAAAAATTTACCATTTAAATCCATTTTTCATATGAGCCATTTCTTTCAACAAATGAAAATCTGAAAATCGTCTGACTTGCCATTGAAAAGCATTATAGAGCAAAATAAAATGTTCCATATTTCCCGAACGAATGAACCAAATTAAACCAAAAACTATACAGCTAAGTCCGGGTACCTCATCAACATGCCCCGTGAATTTCAAGCCGATCGGATGCTTTTTGCGGCAGTTATCGCGGAACAGACAGACAGACTAACAGAAACCAAAACTTTTCGTGTCTCCACAGTAAGCCTTCACTGACGTTTCGGCAATTACACAAACATTTATAAAAGGAAAAAAATATTTCGATGGTTTCAGACATTAAAAGCGTTAAATTAAACACGTTGTTATGTAAGGATATTCTGAAATTCTCACGAGTTACTGATTCTAGTAATTTTTATATAATAAAGCAAATTTCTTCAGGGGGGCTCTGCCCCCCTGAACCCCCCGTTGTGTAATTTATTTTGCATTTGTAATTTTCTACTGATTGAGTTAATGATTACCCTATATCTTAGATTTCTTTTTACACTGCGATTTATAAGGATAAGCAATAATTCGGTCAAGCATTTTACGTTATCCTAATATCCATACAGCAGTATTTACTTGCCTGCTAACCACAAATACCTGTATCTATTGGATAAAGAACTTTTGGAAATGTAAACTGAAACATCTAATTTAGAAATCTAATACCTTTATAAATTTTGTTTATAAAAAAATAATTTTGATTACCATTCTGCAATATTTATATCTAAGATCTAATCTAAATATCAAAAAATGTACTCGATAGCATTAACTTACTAAAATCACCCTAAAGTAGGGGGGGGGGGGCTTCTAAACCTAACAGTTAATAATTCATCATCGTTAAATAGATAAACATGATTTGGCGCCTTTAAGTATTTTTTGTGATTTTCTTTTAATAGTATCTACATTTAATTTAAAATCGTGATGTTACAAATACCGTTGAAATTTGACGCAAACCTATGTTCAGGTCAAATTACGAAAGTTTAACTAACATTTCATTTCCCTTAGCCGGACTTTCTGTTTCATTTTTCGTAATAAGGATTATTTTAATAATTTAATTTATTTTACACTCTACAAGCTGTTACACGGACGTTGTTCACGTAGCATTAAAATAGAGATAAATGCATTAAGTAAAACATTTCACTCCCCACCAGACATGCCTAGTCTCAAGCTTTTTGCACATCACTATTATCTTAGAGAAAATGTTCTTTTAAATCGCGCAAATGTTTCAATTAAATAAAGTAACATTTTCTGTATTAAAATACTGGTATCCAGAACGCCGAAGGCTTGGCAGCTCTGCTCCTCTTAATAAAAACATATATGATTAACCAACACTTTATCACATTTTATAGGAGACAATACGGAATTTCTTATTTGTATGGCATATATTTGCATTTACATATATCTCAGTCATAAAAATATAAAATTTTGTGCCAATTAATGCACGCAATTGCGAAAATAAAATCGCAAAGAATGAGAAAAGGAAGGCCAAGTAAAATCGTGTAAATCGAGGAATCTTTCTTCGTAGTGCTGGGAAAATACTGCTACAAAAACTATTTTAGGTGGTATTTGGTGTGAAATGTTTATATGTATTCATTCCTGTCCTATATATCCTTTTTATTTTTTATTTGCTTATTCCATTTTTCTTTTGCACGTGAAAATCTTACAAATTAAAATTAACTCTTTGGGAGAAATTGTTATTCTTTTTTTTGGCAACAATAAAGTTTATAAAATTTAACAGAATAATGTCAGTTTATTCTGTATGAAAAGAACGAACTTTTTCATTTATAATCAAATAGTTGAATAAATAAATGAAAATATTATTCTATATAGTATATAAATACTATTTTCATTTCTGCGTTTAAATAAATCTATATGCAAATATCTATACAAAGGCATTCATTAATTCATTCCTTTTGCTTTGATTTGACTTCAAAAAACCATACATACTTTCACATTTATGATATTTTTAGATGAGATGCTGTTGCTACGCAACGGTTAAAAGAAAAAATGAAATATAAGTAAATTCATAAAATAAAATGTTTTATATTATTCGAACACATGTATAAAATTCTATCATAAGTTACACACCTAATTTAAAAGCTCTGACAAATGTTTTGACAAAATTGCAAACTAATAAGAATAATTTAATACTCTTATTTAAAAATTTCAGCATCCAAAATTTACCATTTAAATCTATTATTCATATGAGCGATTTCTTTCAACAAATGAAAATTTGAAAATCGTCTGACTTCCCATAGAAAAGCATTATATCACAAAATAAAATGTTCTGTATATTCCGAACGAATGAACCAAATTTAACCCAAAACTATACAGCTAAATCCGGGGAGCTCATCAATATGCCCAGGGAATTTCAAGCCGATCGGATGCTTTTTGCGGCAGTTATCGCGGAACAGACAGACAGACTAACAGACAGACAGACTAACGGAAACCAAAACTTTTCGTGTCTCCACAGTAAGCCTTCACTGACGTTTCGGCAACTAGTAAATCTGCAGATCAGGAGCCTCAACGTCATCTTTGCAAGTCATTGTTTTTTAACACTCATTGCATAATATTCAACTTCCTACAAATCGCTTTTTAAAGTTTTCAAATTACATAAATATCTATGAGCATACAAGACACTTCGTAATGTTTTAGAAATTAGAAGTGTTAAACAAGTGTTTGTACATTGATGTTCTGAAATTCTGATGAGCTACTTATTCTGGTAACTTTTTAAATCAAAAATTGCATTTCTTCAAGGGGGATCAGCCCCCCTGAACCCCCCGCAGTCTATTTAAATTTACATTCGTAATTTTTTATTGATTGTGCGGATGGTTATAGTATATCTTAGTTTTTTTTACGCTGTGATTTATAAGGATAAGCATAAGTTTTTTTTATAAATTAATAAAATTTAAATTTAAAATAAAATATTCATGTTAACCGTACACAGCAATAAATCTTGAAGTGACGCCAAAAATGTAACCCTAAAATCCGCTACATTCGGCACAACACAACGACGTGCTTAAAAAAAAAAAAAAAAAAAAAAAAAAAAAGAAAAAAGAAAAAAAAAACCGATGAAGTCAAAGAATTTGGTCCCTGTTCCACGTGCTTGTTTTGTTTGGGCCGAATGAGGGCATTTAAATCTGAGCGATAACGCACATCGTATTGCAAACTGTTTTTACGGCATACTGCATCTCCATCTATCTCTTTCCTCCGTGAATAATAGTTGATTTTATTTTACACAAGATCTTTTTATTCCAGCATCTTTGTTTTCGATAAATGACGTCTAATTCACCTGCTATGCGTACTTACTCAAAACTTTTCATCTTGTTATATTAAGAAATACTCGAGAGTTTTTTTTTTTAATATGCCGCCATATTAATTTTTCTATTCTTAATTTTATTTTTCATTTTCCTGTTTCACGACAAAACATTTCAATTGAAAATTGTTTAAAAGAAAATATTATTCCGGGTTTTGATTTTCTTGGCAACAATTAAAGAAATATTGGTAAATGTTAAGGGGAAATGTTACGTTATTCTCTATGAAAATAATGAACTTTTGTATTTTTAAGCAAAATATTTCAATAAAATAAATGAAATATTGCCTATTTTTATTTCTGGGCTAAAATCCTTCTATATGCAAAGATACAAATGCATTAATTCATCTGTTTTGACGTTGGCTTTACTCAAGCATTATACACGCAATTATACTAATACTAGCAAACCCCACGGCTTTGCTCGCGTAATATTTGAAATATGCCAAGTGATATTTATATGTCTAATTTTTATTAAAAGGTACTAACTAAATTTTTATTTTATTAAAAGGTACTTATTACTTTTAGGAATAGTTCAAAAATTACTTTTTAAAACACAGTTTGATTAAACATCCTTATTACACTGCATTAGGCAGAAATGAGACTTAAATTAATAACATGAAGTAAAAATAAATAAATGATAATTTAGAAAATATTTTGAAACTTTTATGCTCAATTAATACGCTCATTTCAGTATTCATTTGAAGTTTTGAATTTTTTAGAAACCATCTTCTTACATCTTAAAATTAACCATCATGTCAAATTCAAAGTCCTACCACCTCTCTCAACATAAAGGGCTATGTTGAAACAGGAACTGTCACCATTAATTTGCCAACATTAATTTTGAAATCGGTTTGTTATTTCCTAATATTCCACGGAAACGTAATTGAAAAAGATTTTAAAACACTCTTTTAGAACGTTTATTGTTCCTGTGAGCCCCAGGAGGTAGAATCACCGGCATAAAATATAGCCTATGTAGGATCAGAGACTGTTACCATTGATTCGCATTGATTACTTTTATAACCGGTTTATATTCCCTGAAATTGCATAGAATCGTAATTTAGAACTTTATTAGAATGCTTTTCGTACCTCCCCTTCGCTTCACCCCTTTTTTATTCGAATTCATTTTGGACGTTCCTTCGAGGGCATTTATAAGTAACTACAATGTCATATTTAAAGTTTCTAGGCTTTTCAGTATCACAGAAATCGCAATGTTGAAAGTTTTTAGCTCCTGCAACCCTCTGGTGGTAGAGGAAAAGACATAAAATATAGCTTATGTTCGAGCAGGTTCTATCACCAAAATTTGTCATCATTATTTTTTTAATCGGTTTGGTAATTTATAAGTTTGCTTAAAAATTCTAATTTATAACGCTTTTCACTCACTTCATTTTTTTAAATTTGGAATTTTCTTTCGACTGTTCTTAGAAAGCAGTTGCATCTTGTAAGTAAATACCATGCCATACTTCAAAAAGAATTAACCCCTCAGTTGTGCAAAAAACGCAAATTAGAACATGTTTTGCTTTTGCAACCCTCAGATGGTAGTGACAGCAACATAAAATATAACCTATGTTATAGCAGGGACTGTCACCATTGATTTGCAACCATTACTTTTGAAATAGCTTTGGTATTTCCTTAGATTGAGTAGAAATCGCAATTTAGAACGTTTTTAGGACTCTTTTCGCGCATTTTCACCCCTTTTTAAATTTCCAATTTTTTCGAAACTGTTCTTAAAGATCATTTATATCTAATAAATATGTACCTTGCCTAATTTTAAGTTGCTAGCCCCTACCGATCACAAAAATCGAAATTTAAAACGCTTTTTTGCTCCTGCAACGTCTTGGTGATAGTCATATCGACATAAAATAGCGTCTATGTTAGAGCAGAGGCTGTCAGCATCAATTTCCTACCATTACGTTTGAAATCAGATTCATTCTTCCTGAGATATTGCCGACAAATCGGCATTTAGAACGCTTTTCGCGCATTTTGCTCCTGCATCTCCTCTGGGGTAGTGGAAACAGATATAAAATATAGCCTATCTTGGAGCAAGATCTGTCACCATCATTTTTACACCATTATATTTGAAATCGGTTCAGTACTTCCTGAGATTGCATAGAAATCGCAATTTAGAAAGTTTTTTACAACGCTTTTTGCGCATTTTGACCCCCTGTTAAATTTCGATTTTTTTAGGAAATGTCCTTAGAGATTATTGATATCTTATAACTAACTACCATTCCAAATTTCACGATTCTAGGCCCTTCCGTAACGCAAAAGCCACAATTTTAAACGTTTTTCTCCTGCACCCCCTTTGGGGTAGTGGCACCGACATAAAACATCGCCTATGTTGGAGCAAGAGTTGTCACAATCATTTTGACGTCATTATTTTTTAGATCGGTTTGGTATTTCCTGAGAGTGTGTAGAAACCACCATTAGAACGTTCTTTAGAACACTTTTCGCGCATTTTCACCCCTTTTAAATTTCGAATTGTTTAAGAACTGTTCTTAGGAATCCTTTATATCTAGTAAGTAGCTAATATTTCAAATTTCATATTTCTAGGCCCTTCGGTAACGCAAAAATCGCATTTTTAGAATGTTTTTTGCTCCTGCACCCCCTTTCGGGTAGTGGCACCGAAATAAAACATAGCCTATCTTGGAGCAAGTGTTGTCACCGTCATTTTGACACCGTTATTTTGACACCATTATTTTTAAAATCGGTTTGGTATTTCCTGAGATTGTGTAGAAACCACCATTTAGAACGTTTTTTAGAACGATTTTCGCGCATTTTAACCCCTTTCAAATTTCGAATTGTTTAAGAACTGTTCTTAGAAATCCTTTATATCTAATAAGTAGCTAATATTTCAAATTTCATATTTCTAGGCCCTTCAGTAACACGTAAATCGCATTTTTAGAACGTTTTTTGCTCCTGCAACCCCTTTGGGGTAGTGCCACCGACATAAAACATAGCCTATCTTGGAGCAAGCGTTATCACCATCATTTTGACACCAATATTTTTTAGATCGGTTTGGTATTTTCTGAGATTGTGTAGAAACTATCATTTAGAACGTTTTTAGAACGCTTTTTGTGCATTTTCACCCCTTTTAAATTTCGAATTGTTTAAGAACTGTTTTTAGACATCATTTATATTTTATAAGTAACTAATATTCAAAATTTCATATTTCTAGGCCCTTCAGTAACACGTAAATCGCATTTTTAGCACGTTTTTTGCTCCTGCACCCCTTTGGGGTAGTGACACTGACATAAAACATAGCCTATCTTGGAGCAAGCGTTGTCACCATCATTTTGATACCAATATTTTTTAAATCGATTTGGTATTTCCTGAGATTGTGTAGAAACTACCATTTAGAACGTTTTTTAGAACACTTTTTGTGCATTTTCACCCCTTTTAAATTTCAAATTGTTTAAGAACTGTTCTTAGACATCATTTATATCTTATAAGTAACTAATATTCAAAATTTCATATTTCTAGGCCCTTCAGTAACGCTAAAATCGCATTTTTAGAACGTTTTATGCTCCTACACCCCCTTCGGTGTATTGGCACCGACATAAGATATAGCCTATGTTCTAAGTTGGACTAACACCATCATTTTGATACCATTAATTTTGGAATCGGTTGGTTAGTTCCAGAGCTTACCTCCGACAAATAAACAATTTTTTCCTCTTTATAATAGGGGTATAGATTATTAGGACCAAATGCGTTGCTAGGCAACAGAGAAAGAAAATGAAAAAAAATGAAATATGCATTATGTCAATTTGATAAAACAAAATCCTTTATATTATTGGAAAACATGCATAAAATTCCCCCCAGTATTATAAACCTAATTAAAAAAATCTCGCAAATATATTGACATAATTTATTGGAATAATTTAATAATGTTATTTAAAAATTTCAGCATCAAAAATTTACCATTTAAATCCATTTTTCATATGAGCCATTTCTTTCAACAAATGAAAATCTGAAAATCGTCTGACTTGCCATTGAAAAGCATTATAGAGCAAAATAAAATGTTCCATATTTCCCGAACGAATGAACCAAATTAAACCAAAAACTATACAGCTAAGTCCGGGTACCTCATCAACATGCCCCGTGAATTTCAAGCCGATCGGATGCTTTTTGCGGCAGTTATCGCGGAACAGACAGACAGACTAACAGAAACCAAAACTTTTCGTGTCTCCACAGTAAGCCTTCACTGACGTTTCGGCAATTATTATTTATTGCCGAAACGTCAGTGAAGGCTTACTGTGGAGACACGAAAAGTTTTGGTTTCCGTTAGTCTGTCTGTCTGTTCCGCGATAACTGCCGTAAAAAGCAGCCGATTATCTTAAAATTAAGGATGCATGTTGGTGAAATCCCCGGATTTAGCTGTATAGTTTTTGGTTAAATTTGGTTCATTCGTTCGGAATATATAGAACTTTTTATTTTGCGACTTAATGCTTTCCTATAGCAATTCAGACGATTTTTCCATTTTTATTTGTTGAAAAGAAATGGCTCATATGATTGAAGGATTTAAATGCTAAATTAAGGATGATGAAATTTCCTAATTAGAACCATACATTATTCATATTAGTTTGAAATTTTGTGTATACATTTGTCAGAGTTTTTAAATTCGGTGTATAACTTTTATGGAGGGATTTTATATATGTCTTTCAATAACATAAAATATTTTTTTTAATATAAATTTTCTTTTTAAGCACATATTTAATTGTTTTTATTATCTTTTAACTGTTACCTAGCAGCGAACTACACCTAAAAATATCGTAAATGTGAAAGTATTTGTAATTGTTTGAAGTTAAATCAAAGTCAAAAGGGACGAATTAATGCCTTTGTGTCTTTACATACAGATGGAATTTACCACAGAAATAAAGAGACTATGTTCTATTTATTTTGTTCAAATATTTTTCTTTTAAATTAAAAAGTTCATTATTTTCATAAGGAATAAATCGACATTTTGCTATGAAATTTAACAATCATTTTTCTTTTTCTTTTTTGCCGTTGCCACGAAAATTCAATTCCGGAATAAAAATTTATCCTAAGCAATTAATTTTGATTTGAAAGATTTTTATGAGGAAAATGAAATAAAAAATAGACATGAATACGCCTTCATATTAGAAATAAAGTGAAAATACGAAAAGAAGGTGAATTTGATCTCATATATCAAAAATAAAACGAATGCGCTTTGAGGTTGAAATAAAAGGGACTTGTGTTATGATATTAATTCTTATTATAAAAAAAAAAAAAAAATGTTACTAATATCTCATGGTTTATCGTCTGGCACACAGCTAACAGAAATGTTAATTCTTAATCGAAAATTCCAATGAGAAAAAAACAACTTTTGAAAAGCAAATATATAGTAAATATCAAAATTATGCACCGAAAAATTATCGTTGTCGAAAATGACGTCATTGTATCGGGAAATAAATATTTTCATTCTTAAAAACCAAGCATTAACTAGATTGCCTGAAAAAATGTTTTTTGACAGGTGTTACTTCTTAATGCCGCCTCATTTCAGAAAATATGAATGTAAATTATTTTATTTTTAAAGGAAATTACATTTTCATTCATAAAACCTAAACGTTTAATATAATTGCGTCAACGTAAATCATCTTCTGTGTTACCAGTATTGAAAAATAAGGTTCGGAAGTGTAAAAATAAATCTAAGATTTGCGTTAACCATTAGCGCAATCAATAAAAAGTTACGTATGTAAATTAATAAGACCACGGGGGTTCAGGGGGGCTTCGCCCCCCTGAAGAAATCTACTTTATTATTTAAAAAATATACCAGAATTAACAGCTCATGAAAATTTTGAAATATCCTTCCATAACGTTTTTAATTTAATGCTTCTAATGTCTGAAAACTTCGTATTTTTTATTGTTATAAATAATTACATAATTTGAAAACTTTAAATTGCGGTTTGCAGGAAACTGAATATTACCAAAGTGAGTCTAAAAACAATGACTTGCAGAGCTGACGTTGAGGCTCCTGATCTGCAGATTTACTAGTTTAGTTTTATTTCGTTTTATTAATTTAAGTCTCATTTCTGCCTTATGCAGTGTAACAATGATGTTTAATCAAACTGTGTTTTAAATAGTAATTTTTTAAAATTATTCCTAAAAGTAATAAGTACCTTTTAATAAAATAAAATATTACCTTTTAATAAAATAAAAATTTAGTTAGTACCTTTTAATAAAAATTAGACATATAAATATCACTTGGACTATTTCAAATATTACGCGAGCAAAGTCGCGGGCTTTGCTAGTCATATCATACTCCTATTATAAAGAGGTAAAAATTGTTTATTTGTCGGAGATAAGCTCAAGAACTACCGAACCGATTCCAAAAGTAATGGTATCAAAATGATGGTGTTAGCCCAACTTAGAACATAGGCTATATCTTATGTCGGTGCCACTACCCCAAAGGGGGTGCAGGAGCGAAAAACGTTCTAAAAATGCGAGTTTAGCGTTACTGAAAGGCCTAGAAATATGAAATTTTGAATATTAGTTACTTATAAGATATAAATGAGATCTAAGAACAGTTCTTAAACAATTCGAAATTTAAAAGGGGTAAAAATGCACAAAAAGCGTTCTAAAAAACGTTCTAAATGGTAGTTTCTACATAATCTCAGGAAATATCAAACCGATTTAAAAAATATTGGTGTCAAAATGATGATGACAACGCTTGCTCAAAGATAGGCCATGTTCTATGTCGGTTCCACTACCCGAAAGGGGGTGTAGGAGCAAAAAAACGTTCTAAAAATGCGATTTTTGCGTTACTGAAGAGCCTAGAAATATGAAATTTCGAATATTACTTACTTATAAGATATAAATGATGTCTAAGAACAGTTCTGAAACAATTCGAAATTTAAAAGGGGTGAAAATGCACAAAAAGCGTTCTAAAAAACGTTCTAAATGGTAGTTTCTACATAATCTCAGGAAATACCAAACCGATTTCAAAAGTAATTGTATCAAAATGATGGTGTTTGTCCAACTTAGAGCATAGGCTATATCTTATGTCGGTGCCACTACCCCAAAGGGCGTGCAGGAGCGAAAAACGTTCTAAAAATGCGATTTTAGCGTTACTGAATGGCCAAGAAATATGAAATTTTGAATATTAGTTACTTATAAGATATTAATTATCTCTAAGGACATTTCTTAAACAATTCGAAATTAAAAAGGTGTGAAAATGCGCAAAAAGCGTTCTAAAAAACGTTCTAAATGGAGATTTATACGCAATCCCAGGAAGTATCAAACCGATTTAAAAAATAATGGCGACAAAATGACGGTGCCAGCCCTTGCTCCAATATAAGTTATATTTTATGTCGGTGTCACTGTCCCAAAGGGGTTGCAGGAGCAAAAAACGTTCTAAATGGCGATATTTACGGAATCTCAGGAACTACCGTATCAAACCGATTTCAAAAGTAATGGTTGGAAATTGATGGTGACAATCCCTGTTCTAACATAGGCTCTATTTTATGTCGGTTTCACTATCACCTGGCGTTGCAGGAGCAAGAAACGTTCTAAATTGTGATTTTTGTGATACTGTAGGGGCTAGCAACTTGAAAATATGCAGGGTAGTTACTTATAAGATGTAAATGTTCTCTATGAATAGTTTCTGAAAAATTTGAAATTTAAAAAGAGTAAAAATGCGCGATAAGTGTTCTAAAAAACGTTTAAATGACGATTTCTATGCAATCTGTATATCAGGAAATACCGAACCGATTTTAAAATTAATGGCGGAAAATTGATGGTCCAATCCTTGATCCAACATAGGCTGTATTTTATGTCAGTGCTACTACCACATGTGAGTTGCAGGAGCAAAAAACGTTCTAAATTGCGATTTTTGTGATACTGAAGGCGATAGCAACTTTAAATTTAGCGTGGTAGTTGCTTATAAGATGCAAATGCTCTCTAAGTGAAGTCGAAACAAAATCGAGATTTAAAAGTGGTTGAAATGCGCGAAAAGCGTTCTAAAAACTTCTGAATTGCGATTTCCATTCAATTGTTAAAGTTAGAATCTTTAAATTTGGCGTGGTAGATATTTATAAAATATAAATGCACTCTAAAAACGGTTTGCAGCTTAGTGGTAAAAGCATTGACGCGTATAATCAACGACTTTGGTTGGATTCCAGGCTTGGATACTTTTCACTCTGTTGACTGTACGCCTTTTAAGCATTATTTAAATTCAAGGCGTGAGAAATTTTCCACAAAAAATGTCCAAAAATTATATGTCTGGATTTATTCACAATTGAAATGATTTTAAGATCTGTGTGTATTACAACAGTATAGGTAAAATGCTCCCACTGAGAAAAATGACGTCATTATGTGCGCCAAATAGTAGAGAACTTGTAAAACGCATCACACTCTTATGGTAACCTGCCTATTTTCCAACAATTTTAGAGGGTATATTTTCTGAGTGGCAATGGACAATACTATTCTGTATTCTTTTATATAGTTATCCTAAAATAGGATTATTTCAAAGATTAAATAAAGATTGAATTGGTACGTACTAACTTTTAGATTAACAAAAAAAAAATACTTTTATTTTCGAATGATTGTTTTTAAATATTGAAATATTTGTCTTTTTACTAATGTATGTTTTAATATATGGATGTTGCATCGAAGTCATAATTTACATCTTTATTTAATCTGAATCAGGATTCTTACTGGCTTTTGACTAACCTTATAAATTCAATTATTCAGCAAAATGAACTAAAGTAAAATTAAAATAATAATCAGAAATATTTTCATCGTGAAACACTGGTTCCAAAATAGCTTTTAAATCTCATTAACATCTCCCCGTAATTCCTGTGTAATATATTCCAATTTCTTGCAATTATTTATCGATCAGTTACTCACCTAAAATCAACTATCGCCATGAAATTAATAAAATAAATGCAAATTTCTTTTTTTAGCAGCAGCTTTTGGCATAGCTCATTCTTTAGAAAGTGAAATTTCTTGCCAAATATTACTAACATGCACGACAGTGACGGTGAACAAACCAGAGTTTAATTAATGTTAAAATTAAGTTTGTGTCAATAAAATACGCTAATTGGAAACATATCTACTATGCAACTTTTCTCCAATTTTATTTTTGGGAGCTATGTTAAATGAAATGAGTGAAATGATGCATTTTAAAAATATGTAATATGTGTATTTCAAATATATACAATATATGGCACAGATGTCATATTCGCCCCATATTGGCGCGATTTTTTTCGGTTGCTAATTTGGCGAAAACATCAACAGCATAAACAACATAATCTGGGTTACCACATCAAGCAAAATAACGACACTTTGGCGCATGTTAATTACCTGTTGCCTATATGATATTGGCGACAGAAAAAAATCGTGCCAATATGGGGCGAATATGACATCTGTACCCAATATATGTATTTAAAAATATATATTTTATATGAACTGTGTATTTTAAATGAAATTAGTAAAAGGTGTAGTATTTAAAAAAAATGAATGTAATACAAAGGTCCTTCTTAACTATCCCGTCGAGCAGTTTCCTTAAAAACTGTCGCCAAAGTATTCGCCAAAATGTAAAGTCCAATAAAGAAATAGAAAAATATAATTTCATTAGAATCTCAAATATATATATACACAACAAGTTCGGAAAAGACTCGCTCACTAAAGTATCAACTCTCAGTAACTTTAAACAATAAAATTCATTATATATTAATCAAAACAGAAAAGAATAATCTATAATATTTATTTATTTACATTATTTTTCTTAATTATCCCTCTTGGCTGGTGTGTGGTGAGTCGCTCGTATAATATAATCACTCACTTAAAAACACTTTACTACCTTTATTCGTAGAACATTGATAAACGTCGATTCTGACACTCATCGTATTCGAACACACAAAAACGCAATGTAAACATTTTCGTCTGCGCTGCTATGACAACGGTTCTGGCCAGCTGCCATTCCGAACGAAGAATTTTCTCCCTTGCCTTTCTGCGGCTGCCACAGAGTATCCCCCCAGTGACGTAGGGTACCGAAGAAACGATATACAAGTGTATACTTTTTTTTTTTTTTTTTTTTTTTTTGACTATCTGTGTCAGAATCCACGCTTGTGGAGAAAAATTACAAGGATATTTACATGAAATAAAATTGCAATATATAACAAAATATAGGCATAATGTGTAGTATGCAAAATGAACAATTTATCAACAATTTCAGTAAGTAATATAAGATGCCAGTTTTTTAGGAAAATGGACATGTCTGCCCGAACGTGTGACAGTTTTTGTTTGGTCAGGGTTACTGTCCGCCTTAAGAGAGAGTTTTAATTTAGAGTTCTCTGGAACAGTTTTCGTGGACAAGTCTGAAGTAGAAATCAAATGAGCTGGCTTCACTCGATCTATTGATACCGTAGACTTACGACCATTAAGCTCGATTGTTATAGTTTTCCCAGTTCTACTTAGGACTTTGTGAGGACCAGTATATGGTTGACACAATGGAGGTTGTACATGATCCACTCTTAGAAAGATGTGTGAACAAGATGTCAAGGAAGGGTGTATATAGAACTTCTCTTGGCAGTGAGATGATGTAGCAACTGGACTTAACTGCCGCATGGTGTTTCGTAGTTGCGTGACGAAGTTATCGTTGAAAGGTCGGATCTTGTATTCATCCAGCATATCACAGGGCAATCTCAACGTAGTGCCGTAGACAAGCTCAGCGCAAGAAGCTTGTATATCTTCCTTCACTGCTGTGCGAATGCCTAGTAAAACTATCGGTAATATTTCAGTCCACCTACTGGTTTCGTGAGCTTTGATGGATGACTTTAAATGTCGATGAAATCTTTCGATAATGCCATTCGATATCGGATGATATGCCGTTGTGCGGATCTTCTGTGTTCCCATCATTTTTGTGAATTCATCAAATATTGCTGATCGCATTTGTGGGCCTTGATCCGTGGTTATGAGCGAAGGGCAACCAAATCTTGATATCCAATGCTTTAATATGGCACTACAAATTGTTTTAGCTTGTGTATCAGATATAGGTACGGCTTCTGGCCATCTGCTAAATCGGTCAATCATCGTTAAAAGATAGCTGAAACCGTCAGATGGAGGCAAGGGACCTACGATATCTATATGTATTTGGGAAAAACGTGCATCAGGAAGAGAGAACGTGCCAAGAGGTGCTTTGGTGTGCCTCTGTATTTTTGATCTTTGACACTTCTCACAGCCACGAACCCAGTTTTTGATGTCTCGTTTCATATTTGGCCATACGTATCTGGAACAAATTAGTTTTGTGATAGCTGCTATGCCTGGATGGGCTAGGTTGTGCAAATGTTCATATATCAGCCGACGAAAGAAACTAGGAACTAAGGGTCGAGGCGTACCTGTTGAAGTATCACATAGTAGGCTACAATCAGAAATGAGGCAAGGTTTCAATTCCAATTTGAGCAATGTACTATTATGCAGGTTCTGTAGCTCTGAATCATTTTCCTGAGCTTTTGCGAATTCCTCAAAATTTAAGTTCGGAGATTTTGAAATAGAATCAATTTCAATTCTTGAGAGGCAATCTGCAACAATGTTTTCGGAACGTGGTACATGTCTAATGTCAGTGGAATATTGGGAAATGTAATCTAAATGGCGTGATTGCCGCGGCGAACATTTATGGGGATTTTGCTTAAATGCATAAATTAGCGGTTTTTGATCAGTATAAATTTGAAAAATTCTCCCCTCTAGCATGTGCCGAAAATTTTTTATTGCCGAATAAATAGAAAATAATTCCCGGTCATATGTTGACCAATTCCGCTGACTGTTGTTTAATTTCATGGAAAAAAATGCTAAAGGTTCATAACGTTCCTGATAAAACTGCATAAGGGTGCCGCCGATCGCGACATCTGAGGCGTCAACCCATATACTCAACTGAGCGCCTGGAATAGGGTGCCGTAAAAGAGCAGCCTGAGATATTGCATTTTCGGCAGCTACGAAAGCTTTTTCAGAATCTTCGTTCCAATTAAGGGGTTCTGTTTTAGGAACACGGGAACGAGATTTCTTTTTGTTTGTATGGCCTTCTAACAATTTCACTAAAGGCGCAAGTATGTGTGCAGCTTGATATATGAAAGACCTATAAAAATTAAACATACCCAAAAATCTTCGAAGTTGAGATAAGGTTGTGGGCTGCGGAAAATCGATTATGCATTTAACTTTATCTGGAAGTGGTTGAATACCATGTTCAGATATTCGAAATCCTAAGAAATCAATGGTAGGTTTACCAAATGTGCACTTGGATACATTTATGCACAAACCATATTCTGCTAATTTGGAAAATAGTGCTTTTAAATGATGATAATGCTCCTCGGCATTTTTAGAGGCTATGAGTATATCATCGACGAAAGCATAGACGCCTGGTAAATCACGTATTACCTCATCTATGAATCTCTGAAATGTTGCAGACGCATTGCATAAGCCAAATTGCATGCGTGTGCTTTCGAACAATCCAAAAGGTGTGCATATCGCTGTTTTGGGAATATCATCAGGATTGATTGGTTTTTGATGATATGCTTTGATGAGGTCAAGTCGACTAAAAATTTTAGTGTCACGTAAATTAGCAGTAAAATCAGCTATACATGGTATCGGGTATCTGTCTTTTTTGGTTTGCGCATTCAAGGCACGATAATCACCTACAGGTCTCCATTCCAAAGTTCCCTTTTTTGGAACCATGTGCAAAGGTGATGCATAGTTGCTACGTGAAGGTCTTAAATGTCTGAGTTGTATCATATTTTGAAATTCTGTTTTAGCAATTTTCAGGCGATCCGGAGCCAACCTGCGGGGTTTTGCCACAACTGGAGGTCCTTTTGTTGAAATAAAATGCATTGTGTTGTGTTTGACAGGCTGATTGGGATCTGGTAATTTTGTAATAGATGGGAATTGTTTAAGAAGTTCATTATATATATTATCAATATTGATTGTTTTTACTGAATGAATTAATGCACATTTCATGTGACCTGTTGTTTTAAATTTTGTTTTTAAATCTCTTAGACATTTGTGGCGGAGATCTGGAACCAATTCGAAATTATGTAGAAAATCTGCTCCCAAAATTGGTGTACTAACATTTGCCACTAGAAAAGTCCAATTAAATTTTCGTCTTAACTTAAAATCTAGAGAAAGGGTTTGTTGACCATAAACATTTATAGGGGAAGAATTAGCAGCCAAAAGCGTTTGTACGGGTGGATTCCGTTTTTGTACATTGTTGGCAGGAAGGACTGACACGTCCGAACCGGTGTCGACCAGAAAAGAAACATTTGTAGTCCGGTCTCTAATGAACAGGCGACGTGACTGTTGAGGCAAAGAATACGTCGCCTCTACTCTTTGCTTCTTTCGTTTCCCGCCCAAGAACACGGCTTTATGCATTTTTCTTCCCTACATTTTTTTCCAAATCGTCTATGATACCAACAGATACTTGAATCCCGATTATCACTATTACTTCGCCCTTGAGGTTTACTCCAGTTTCTGCGGTATGGGGACCGACCACGTGAAACAGCAAGCTGATTGATGCGCTTATTTAATTTTTCGATTTCTTTCAATAATTTACCCTCTATCGCCTGTTCATTCGAGCAGGACACGGCAATTGCAGAAGCTGGGGAAGGGGTAACTTCTGAAATACGATCTGAAATTTCCGCTGCTTTATCAAGGGTTAATTCAGAAACAGCCGCTAAAATTGTCTGAACAGAATTTGGTAATCGTTGCAAAAACAATTCTAACATTAAATTGTCTGGAACATTTAGGGATTCCGCGCGACGTTTCATACTACGTAATAAATCTGAAGGTTTCCGATTTCCTAGTTCTTCTCCAGACAAGAGCTGTCGTATCTCTTGCTGGGATGATTCACCTGAGCGCGCAATTAATTCCTTTTTTAAGACACCATAAGGGTCAGTAGCATCTGGTTGCATTAAAATATCACGAATGATTGATGCAACATCGGGTGGAAGATGCGAAACTATATAATTATATTTTGTAACAGATTCTGATATTGCTTTGGGGGTAGCTAAAGCAAATGTGCTTTCGCACATCGCAAACCATAGCGCAGGATCTGATCTGTTATATAATGGAATTTGAACAGCATCGACACTAGACATGATTTATGGTAATAAATAGATAAAATAGTACAATCAAACCAAAATAAATTCGCGAGTTAAATTTTTCTAATAAAATAACAGAAAAAATATCAGGAAAATGACTCAGAAGAACTTATCTGCTTTCCATCGAGCCGCTGTAGAACGATGTATTCTTTGAAAGAAGAAGATGATCGGATAACATTCCAACTCATCTAGGAAGGCTGATGCTCTATATAAGAACAGTCCATGGTCACCATTGTAGTGAGTCGCTCGTATAATATAATCACTCACTTAAAAACACTTTACTACCTTTATTCGTAGAACATTGATAAACGTCGATTCTGACACTCATCGTATTCGAACACACAAAAACGCAATGTAAACATTTTCGTCTGCGCTGCTATGACAACGGCTCTGGCCAGCTGCCATTCCGAACGAAGAATTTTCTCCCTTGCCTTTCTGCGGCTGCCACAGGTGCATAAATATTTGTGACGTCAGTTGAAACTGATCTACAGTATGTAACTATGCATCGCAAGATTTTTTTTCAATGCTTTTTCTCTTTTAGTATCATGGTATCACCATATAAGAACATAATTGTAATTAACGTAATAACTAATTAATCGCTAAAACATTATTAAAATAGAGATAAAAGTTTAAATAAATAAAAAAAAACACTTGATGACAAGGGCAATGCATCTGACATTAAATTAGGGTGATGACACGATCATGCCTTTTTGGCGTGAAATCCTTTAGTTTATTGGCGACAGTTTTTTTTTTTTTTTTTTTTTTTTTTTTTTTTTTTTTTTTTCTTTTTAATGGAAAGTGATTCACGGAATAATGAAGAAGTTACCTAATACAAAAAAATATTTAGCGATTTGTCACGTAAGTCCATCTAAAATAAAAGTATCTAAAGTAATATTATTGCGTGTATAATTTAATTATAACAACATGCATACCATTACTCAATTATTTTATTGCGTAGGTAATCAAAACACAGTAAATTAATTGCATATATTTTATTGCGTAGGTAATCAAAACACAATAAATTAATTGCATATATTTTATTGCGTTTTGAGTGAATATACATTTTTCCGTAATCACAATGAAGATTAGCGTGACACATGTGTTGTAATTTCAATTTTGGTACTTCTTAGTTATCCCGTCGACCAATTTCGCCAAATTATATAAATCGCCAAACCACTCGCCAAATTATACACATTGACTTAATTTTTATTTTAAATAACGAAAGAACAAATAAATTAGTAAAACATTAATAAAATTACAAATAAAACGTCGAATTAATGGTTTTATTGGCCATTATTGGCATTTAATCTTAGAATTAATTAATTAATGACAACCATTATTGGCATTTAATCTTATAATTTGGCGGCAGTAATTTGGTCGACGGGATAAGCAAGAAGTACCTCAATTTTTAAATTAAAATGGGGAAAAGGTTCAATAACCTATTCTGTTTTTTTTTTTTTTTTTTTTTTTTTTTTTTGCGATAAATGTATCGATGTGGTTGTTACGATCCACTTGGACCTTTTACAGCCTTTACTGTTACAGCCTTTGGGGTTGCATTTTTTACTACTGGAATGGACTTGCGTTTTTTGTGGAATGCGTTTTTTGTGATTTCATGTGTTTCTGCCATCTTGAAAAATTTGGTAAGATGCTAAAACGGCATCTTGGCGCCATTTTCGATTCCTTCGTCAATCGCGCCACTCAGAACATATATGTGGAATCGCCATTCAGAATATATAGTCCGTAAAACATATGAGAGATTCAACATTGTTTGTAACTATGCAGTTAACTATTTGCCAAAACTCACTTGCTAAAATACGCCAGTTCGCAGTGCAACTTACAGAGCTTTTCCTTTGCCCTAGATATATATTAAACTAATTTCTGAATTATGTAAATATATTAAATAAGTTGTTCCTGTATGTATATATTAGGTAAATTGCGCCTGTTACACTTTACTTGGTGTAAATACTGAACGAATTCTGTGTCTGTAGTAAACAGTCAATGGGCTGCCATAAAGTATGAAAATATTCCTTTTCTAGCCTAGACCATTTTCTCCATCTCGCCAAGGCCGTTATAAAAAGGAAATACTGGTAAATGTAGATGCATTTCAAAAGCTGAGGAAAGTGTTTAAAACTGCTTTGTTCTAAATAGTGTTATGAAACAAAACTCGAATTAACTCGGGCTAAATTACAAAAACGAAATCTGAAAAAATTAAAATGCAAATAACAAGTTGCATAAAAAAACATTCAATCTTTCAGTAATTTGATTAAAATTGACCCCCCAAAGAAAATAATTTTGAAAAATTCCCAATTCTGCAATTTCACTATTATTTTATTTCCAAATTAAAATTTTTACTATGTTTTGCTCAAAAGTGATTGGCAGAGTGAACCCTGGTTTCCTTAGATTTTAAGTCTATTATGCCGTCGACCACTTTTCGCAAAAAAGAAAAATCCCCGAACTATAGGATTTAACGCCAAAAATGGATGATCGTGGGGTTACATTCAATTGATGTCAGATGCGTTTACACGCGTTTGTTACGTCATCAAAAGATTTTGAATTCGATTTTGTATCTGTATTTTTAATGACGTTTTACTAATTAATAACTTCTTTCGTTAATTAACATAACCATTACGTCATTAAATAATGATGTGATGATAATAAGATAGAAAAAGGCAGTGAAAAAATATTACGACACGTATAATCGATTAATTTGAATTGACGCTACAAACATTTATCTACAATCCGAAACGTTAATTAATAATTTAATTTTCGTCTCGCTTCAGATAATATCTGGTACCTTGAAATACGCAATTAATAATATTAGATTATTAGTAAATTTCTAAGCATATAAGTTTTCTTAAAAGATCAGAAAATCTCATTTTTACGAATGTCAAATAAGCCAGATTTATTTAACTTTCTTATTCTGATATGTTTTAAAATTCAGTTGCTAGGCAACTATTAAATAAAAAAAGGATAAAAAAGCCACGTACGTATTATTTTTAATTTTTAAAAAAGATAAAGAAAAAAAATCTTACATGTTTTCAGAGCATATGCACAAAATTCCATAAAATAATGTATAGAAAACTGCAAAAGGGTGAGGAAATTATTGAAAAAATTTTACATAAACAATTTAAAACATAATTTTTACATAAACAGATTTTATTAATTTAAGACATTGCATAGCCAAAATTTAACATTCATAATGCAACGCCAATTATTCTAGGCATTCTTTTGTCCAAAATCATCTGAATTAATCAAATTTTATTTTTGGTATGTTGTTACTCTCATATAAAAACACTCTATTCTTCAGTGACTTTTTAACTTATATTTCTTTAATATTCTTATGTATAAAAGCTTGGATTCTTAGCAATCTTCAATTTGTTTACTTGGCGTTATAATTTGTCGACTTTTTTTTACGGTAAGCGGCCGACGGGATAATAAACAAACACCGATTTTATAAATTCTAATTTTATTTTTTTATTTTTTTATTTGCAGTTTTCTTGGTTTCCAAACGTGATGCCAAAAAGAAAATCTCATTTGTCATCACGAACTACTGGTTCAAGAGCAGCTAAATTGCGTCGAATTGAAGAATGTAACCCGAAACGTTTAGACCGTCTTGATGAGCAAAGAAACCGATCGTCTCAAATTTACGCTAGAGAGTCCAATGTCGAAAGAAAATACCGTCTTGCGAGTCAAAATGACCGCACAATTCAATCCCGTGTTAGAGAATCTAGCAATGAAAGGTCTCAGCGTCTTACTGGGCAACAGTCACGCTCTGTCAAATTTAGAAAGGTTAGCCGTATGTCTGTTAGTAGTTATCGATCTGCTTTTTCATACGTTCCAAATATTGACTATTCTGAACAAAACAATATTAAAATTGGTCTTATGAATAAAATTTGCCCTAAATGTAACGCAAAGAAGTGGGCCGACGAGGCAAACGGTATGTGCTGTTCAAGCGGAAAAGTTAACCTACCTGAAATACAAGATCCACCCGAGTCACTCAAAGATCTGCTAACAGGTTCTCATCCATATTGTTCAAATTTTCTGAATAATATCAGAAAGTACAATTCTTTATTTCAGATGACATCCTTTGGTGCTAAAGTAGTGCGTGAAAGTAATTTTATGCCAACTTTTAAAATAGAAGGCCAAGTATATCATAAAATTGGAAGTTTGCTGCCAGAACAAGGTAAAAAACCCCAATTTTTGCAAATATATTTCATTTCGGATGCTGATCAGTTATCTTTACGGTCAAATACAGCCCCGACATTAAAAGTTGATTTGATTCATGAATGTCAGACATTATTAAACAAGAATAACAATTACATTAAAAGTTTTAAAAGTAACATGGAAAATAACTCCTCCGGTGAAGACTTGAAGTTAATCATCCATGCCGATCGTAACCCTGGAAACGAGCACAGAGGCCGTTATAATTGTCCTGCAATAAATGAAGTTGCGATATTGATGGTTGATGAAGAGAAAGGTCCAAGAGACATAGTCTTACATTGTAGGGACGGCAAATTAAAAAGAGTGTCTGAATTACATCGTGCATATGATCCCCTCCAATATCCATTAATTTTTATAAAAGGAGATGATGGTTATTATATTGGTATAGAGCAAGAAGATTCAACAAGAAATAAAACTGTATCATGTATGCAATTTTACGCATACCGTTTAATGGTCAGACCAAACAGTTTTAATGCATTGCATTATTACCGGGGTTTACTTAGTCAGTATTTTGTTGATATGATGGCTAAAATGATTTCAGAGCGTTTACACTTTATACGCCGAAACCAACAAAAGTTGAGAGCTGACGATTATATACATTTAAGAGATGCTGTTTACCAAGATGCTAATATTCAGGCTGAAAATATTGGCCAATGTGTTATTTTACCTTCTACCTTTACAGGGTCGCCGAGATATATGCACGAAAAATCGCAAGACGCACTTACATATGTAAGAAATTACGGAAAGCCTGATTTATTTGTAACTTTTACATGCAATCCAGAGTGGTTGGAAATTAAAAATGAACTATTTCACCGACAGAGTTCTTTTCACAGACATGATATTATATCCAGGGTATTTCATTTAAAAATGAAAAAAATAATCAAATTATTCACAAAATGCGAAGCATTTGGCTCAGTAAAATGTTACATGGCTACCGTAGAATGGCAAAAGAGGGGTTTGCCTCATTGCCATCTGCTTCTCTGGCTCGATACAAAAATTCAACCGGATGAAATTGACAAAATTATTTCGGCCGAGTTACCAGATAAAGAATCTGACCCTACATTATTTGAAATTGTTTCCAAAAATATGATCCATGGGCCCTGCTGCGAAATTAACCCAACATCTCCCTGTATGAAAAATGGCATATGTAGCAAAAAATATCCAAGAAAATTTGTTTCTGAAACTCAAACAGGGAAGGAAGGTTACCCACTATATCGGCGGAGAGATCCAAATAATGGTGGCCAGACTACTACTCGAAATATCCGCGGAAAACCAGTTAGTATTGATAACCGTTATATTGTCCCTTATTCACCGTTTTTGTGCCGGATATTTAACGCTCATATAAACATTGAATATTGTCATTCCATTAAAGCAATAAAGTATATATGCAAATATATAAACAAAGGCTCGGATCAAGCCACTGTTTCCATTGAGAATCCTAATGACGAAATCACGAAGTATTTGAATGGCCGATATATAAGCACGTCTGAAGCGATGTGGAGACTACTAGATTTTAATATTCATGAAAGATATCCAACGGTTTTGCATTTAGCCGTTCATCTGGAGAACGGTCAGAGGGTATATTTCTCCAGCAATACTTTGCAACAGGTTATTAATAATCCACGAAAAACAACTCTTATGGCCTTTTTCGAATTATGCGCTACTGATGATTTTGCAAAGACTCTATTATATCCCGAAGTTCCCCATTATTACACGTGGGCCGACAACAAATTTTCACGAAGAAAACGTGGACAAGATGATGGATATCCCGGAATTAAAAGGGACACTGCTTTGGGCAGAGTTTACAATATTCATCCAAGCCAAACGGAGTGTTTTCATTTAAGAATGCTGCTTCATCATGTTCGTGGTCCAACTTCTTTTGAAAGTCTAAGGATTGTAAACGGGGTCGTTAAAGAAACGTTTCAAGCAGCCTGCCACGAACGAGGTTTATTAAAAACGGACAAACATTGGGAATGCACAATGAAAGAAGCTGTAATCGCTCAATCACCTATCATGTTAAGAGAATTGTTTCTTATTATTTTATTATTCTGTCATCCTTCTGAACCAACAAAACTATGGGAACGTTTTAAAGAAGATCTTTCTGAGGATATTCTACATAGAGAAAGGTTATTAAACCTTAATACTGATCTGCCATTTTCTGAAGAAATTTATAATGAAGGGTTGATACTTATCGAAGATAAGATATTAGAGTTAAACGATAAGACATTAAACGATTTTGGAATACCTTCACCTAATCGTTCGAATAAGCCTTCATCTCATGAAACACTAAAAAAAATGCATGACAAAAACCAGTTAACTGCGTATGTAAAAGAAAACCTTACTCTATTAATCCCTGAACAGCTTGAAGCTTTTAATAAAATTATTGAAAGTGTAGAACAAAATAAAGGAAAAGTTTTTTTCATAGATGCACCAGGTGGAACTGGCAAGACTTTTTTGACTAATTTGATATTGGCTAAAGTTAGACAAATGGGGAAAATCGCTCTTGCTGTTGCCTCATCTGGAATAGCGGCAACTTTACTTTTAGGTGGAAAAACTGCCCATTCGACATTTAAGTTACCACTTTCAGTGCCTCTACATCAAGAATCTGTTTGTTCTATACGCAAAAATGGTACTATTGGTAAATTACTTCAACAAGTGTCAATAATTATGTGGGATGAATGCACAATGAGCCACAGAACACATGTTGAAGCTGTGAATCGCACACTTAAAGATTTTAGAAATTGTAATGCACTTATGGGTGGAGTCACATTTGTCTTTACAGGAGATTACCGTCAAACGCTCCCGGTAATTGCCAGAGGAACAAGAGCAGACATTATTAAAGCATGCTTAAAATCTTCAGTAGTGTGGAGTTCTGTACAAACACTTAATTTGCGAACTAATATGCGGGCCCATCTAGCAAGAAGCAATAGTGATTTTCCTACTGAATTATTGAAGTTGGGTGAGGGCAAACTTTGCAACAGTGTATCAAGTAATAACTCGACTATTGTTGAACTAACTGAAAAATTAGGACACATTATATACGATATTGAAGAACTAATAACAAAAGTTTACCCTGATATTGACTCTATTCTGCAAAAAGACTTTGAGTGGTTTTGCTCTAGAGCAATAGTTTGTCCAAGAAATAATGCTGTAAATGAAATAAATAACATTATATTGAAAAAAGTACCCGGTGATCTACGGCTGTACAAGTCTATTGACACTGTTGTTCAAGTGAAGACGCAATTAATTACCCACAGGAATTCTTAAATTCCTTAAGCCCACCTGCTTTGCCACCACATGAACTATATCTAAAAATCGGTGTACCAATTATCTTATTACGAAATTTGAGCCCACCTAATTTGTGCAATGGCACAAGACTTCAAATTAAAAATTTCCGAGAACACTTAATAGAGGCGACGATACTTACAGGTCCAGCAACAGGAGAAATGGCGCACATTCTGCGGGTACCAATGATCCCTACAGAACTTCCATTTTCATTTCAGCGTCTTCAATTCCCAGTGAAAGTAGCCTTTGCATTAACAATTAATAAGTCTCAAGGGCAGACATTTAAAACGGTAGGTATCGATTTGAGGCAAGAATGTTTCACACACGGACAACTTTATGTAGGACTATCTAGAACTGGTAGCGCAGAAAACCAATTTATTCTGCTGCCACAGGGCAACAAAACCTCAAATATTGTTTATACAGAGGTTTTAAAACCTTAGTTTGATTTTACAGAAACAAGTGTTCAATATATTTTCATAAACGTATATATTCTCACCCCTTCAAATATAACTAAAATAAATATTCTGTTCAGAACCGATTTCAACTTTTCAACCGATGTCATATTTTTACTAAATTGTCAATAAATTGTAATATTTATGTATTTCATAAAATGTATTTCATAAATTGTAAATAATTTCTACAGTGCTACCAACTTAGTCCTTTTTTATTAAAATAAACAGACCTATCGGAATTTCTGTAAAATATTTTATGTTTTATTTAACGACAGACATTTCGCGATTAAATAAAAAAAAATTACTTAACAGAAATTCTGGCACGATGGCAATTTTTTTATTATTAAAAAGGTGCTAAGTTGGCAATTTATAAATAAGAATAAAGTTTACCAGGTCATAGAAGCAGAATTTAAAATTGGAAAGAGAACAAAACAATAATATGCTAATCCATACTAAAATTATAAATAAGTAACATTTGTTTGTTTATTTGTAGGAGGTAATCTCTGGAACTAACTAATCAATTTCAAAAATAAGGGTGGCAAAATGCTGCTAAATATCTCTACTCCAACATAGGCTATATTGTATATCGATGCCACTACCACCAGGGAGATAAAGAAGCAAAAAACGTTCTATAATTGCAATTTTTGTGATATTGTTCGGGGTAGAAATATTAAATTTTGCGTGGTTGTACACTGTTAAAAATTTTGCAGCATTCTGGCAGGTCATTCGACCGTTTTTTGAAAAAACGGTTTCATAACCATAATTTAACTATATTCTGACCATAACATGGCCAATAATATGGTCAGAATAGTGTTAAATTACGATTGTGTAACCATTTTCGGAAAAAAACGGTCATATGACCTGCCAGAATGCTGCATATTTTTAACAGTGTAGCATTAAGATGTAAATACTTGCTATTAATGGTTTCTAAAAAACTCAAATTTTAAAAAGATGAAATGAGACAAAAACGGCCTAAAATTGTTCTAAATTGTAATTTATTTGGAATTGTTAGAACTAGAAGGTTAAAATTTGGCATAGTTCTTACTTTAGAGATGTAAATATTCTCTCAGAACAGTTTTCTAAATATTCGAAATTTACAACTATGCATAAGCAGAAAATATTCTAGATTTACGATTTATGTGATACGATTTCTAAAAAATTCGAAATTCAGAACGCTGAAATGAGCGGACAACGTTCTAAATTTCGATTTATTTCGAACTATTAATGTGAAAAACTAAAATTTGGCATGTCCGTTGTCCTAAAGACGAAAATGCTCGCTCAAAACAGTTTTGTAAAGATTCGAAATTTAACACAGTGCAGGAGCAAAAAGAAAAAAAAAAATCTAAAATTGTGATTTATATAAGCAATTGGTATAGAGTCTTAGAATTTGTTATGATGGCTATTTTTAAGATTTACATGTTAGTTAAGAATGATTTTAAAAAATTCGAAATCAAAAAGATGAAATGAGCTGAAAATGTTATAAAAAAGTTTTAAACTAAGATTTAGTTGGATTTCTTCGGGTAAAAATTTGAAATTTAGTATAGAGGTTACTTTTAAGATGCAGATGCATGGTATAAAACAATGGCTTAAAATTCCGAAATTTAAGAGTAAGCGAAAAATGTTCTAAATTACGGTTTATTTAGAACTATCAGTTAGAGTTTTTACAAAATTCGAAATTTTAAAAGATGCAAAAGCAATAAACGTTTTAAAGTTGCGATATTTGTGATGCTGCTGAGCTAGAAACTTAAAGTTTGACATTGTGACAATTTTTAAGATTTAAGTGCTCGCTGAGTATGTTTTTTCTTTTGATCAAAATTTAAAATCAGTTAAATGAGGGGTAAACTTTATAAAAATCTTTTAAACTATGAATTATCTGATATTGTTGCAGATAGAAACTTAAATTTTGACATAATTATCACTTTAACGACTTAAATACATCCACAGAACATTTAAAAGAATTAAAAATTTTAAAGCTTGCAGGAGCAAAAATGTTTATAAAATTGCGATTTCTATAATCAGAAAAATCTTGCATAACTCGAAGCTTGGATTTTGACATGATGGTTACTTTTAAGATGTAAACGCTTTCTGAGAACGATTTTTAAAAGTATTCAAACTGCAAAAGAAGAATGAAATTAGCCAATATCAAAATACATTCTAAATTACCATTTCTTGGGAATTAATTTTAGTTTTTCTCATTAATTTAGTTCTCACGTTCTCCTAATGCAGTATAAGAATGAGGATTGGTCAAACGTTTACTTAATTAGTCATTTTTGAATTATCTGTAGCAGTGTAATATACAATAATGAATATACGCACAAAAACAGAATTTGACATATTTCAACTATTACGCGAGCAAAGCCGCGGGGTTTGCTAGTCATATTATAAAGAGGAAAGAATTGTTTATTTGTCGGAGATAAGCTCAGGAACTACCGAACCGATTCCAAAAGTAATGGTATCAAAATGATGCTGTTCGCCCAACTTAGAACATAGGCTATATCTTATGTCGGTGCCACTACTCCAAAGGGGGTGCAGGAGCAAAAAACGTTCTAAAAATGCAATTTTTGCGTTACTGAAGGGTCTAGAAATATGAAATTTGGAATATTAGTTACTAATAAGATATAAATGATGTCTAAGAACAGTTCTTAAACAATTCGAAATTTAAAAGGGGTGAAAATGCACAAAAAGCGTTCTAAAAAACGTCCTAAATGGTAGTTTCTACATAATCTCAGGAAATACCGAACCGATTCCAAAAGTAATGGTATCAAAATGATGGTGTTAGTCCAACTTAGAACATAGGCTATATTTTATGTCGGTGCCACTACACCAAAAGGGGTGCAGGAGCAAAAAACGTTCTAAAAATGCAATTTTTGCGTTACTGAAGGGCTTAGAAATATGAAATTTGGAATGTTAGTTACTTATAAGATATAAATGATGTCTAAGAACAGTTCTTAAACAATTCGAAATTTAAAAGGGATGAAAATGCACAAAAAGCGTTCTAAAAAACGTTATAAATTGTAGTTTCTACATAATCTCAGGAAATACCAAACCGATTTAAAAAATATTGTGTCAAAATGATAGTGACAACGTTTGCTCCAAGATAGGCTATGTTTTATGTCGGTACCACTACCCCAAAAGGGGTGTAGGAGCAAAAAACGTTCTAATAATGCGATTTATGTGTTACTGAAGGGCCTAGAAATATGAAATTTGAACTATCAGCTACTTATTAGATATAAAGGATTTCTAAGAACAGTTCTTAAACAATTCGAAATTTAAAAGGGGTGAAAATGCGCGAAAAGCGTTCTAAAAAACGTTCTAAATGGTAGTTTCTACACAATCTCAGGAAATACCAAATCCATTTAAAAAAATAATGGCGTCAAAAGGATGGTGAAAATACTTGCTCCAACATTTGCTATGTTTTATGTCGGTGCCACTACCCCAAAGGGGGTGTAGGAGAAAAACGTTCTAAAGTGCGGTTTTTGCGTGACGGAAGGGCCTTGAATCGTGAAATTTTGAATGGTAGTTAGTTATAAGATATCAACGATCTCTAAGGACATTTCCTAAAAAAATCGAAATTTAAAAGGGAAGTCAAAATACGCAAAAAGCGTTGTAAAAAACGTTCTAAATTGCAATTTCTATGCAATCTCAGGAAATACTGAACCGATTTCAAATATAATGGTCTTAAAATGATGGTGACAGATCTTGCTCCAAGATAGGCTAGATTTTATATCTGTTTCCACTACCCCAGAGGAGATGCAGGAGCAAAATGAGCGAAAAGCTTTCTAAAAACGTTCTAAATTCCGATTTGTCACCAATATCTCAGGAAGAATCAAACTGAGTTCAAAAGTAATGAGAAGAAATTGATGCTGACAGCCTCTGCTCTAACATAGACGCTATTTTAAGTCGGTATCACTATCACCTAGACGTCGCAAGAGCAAAAAAGAGTTCCAAATTTCGATTTTTGTGATCGGTAGGGGCTAGCAACTTAAATTTAGGCAAGGTACATATGTATTACATATAAATGATCTTTAAAAACAGTTTCGAAAAAATTGGAAATTTAAAAAGTGGTGAAAATGCGCGAAAAGCGTTCTAAATTGTGATTTCTACTCAATCTCTTGAAATTCCAAAGCTATTTCAAAAGTAATGGTTGCAAATCAATGGTGACAGTCCCTGCTATATCATAGGTTATATTTTTATGTTGCTGTCACTACCATCTGAGGGTTGAAAAAGCAAAACATGTTCTAATTTGCGTTTTTTGCATGGCATGTAAGTATGGCATGTTATTTACTTACAAGATGCAAGTGCTTTCTATGAACTGTCGGAAGAAAATTTCAAATTTAAAAAGATGAAGTGAGCGAAAAGCGTTATAAATTACAATTCTCATGTAATCTTTTCAAATACCAAACCGATTAAAAAAATAATGATAACAAATTGTGGGTGATAGAACCTGCTCAAACATAAACTATATTTTATGTCTGTGCCACTACCACCAGAGGGTTGCAGTAGCTAAAAACTTTCTAAATTGCTATTTCTGTGATACTGAAAAGGCTAGAAACTTTAAATATGGCATGGTAGTTACTTATAAAATATAAATGCCCTCGAACGACTGTCGAAAATAAATTCGAATTAAGAAGGGGTGAAGTGAAGGGGAAGTGAAAAGCATTCTAAAAAAGTCCTAAATTACAATTTCTACGCTATTTCAGGAAATATAAACCAAATATAAAAGTAATAGTTGCGAATCAATGTTAACATTCTCTGATCCTACACAGGCTATATTTTATGCCGATGATTCTACCACCTGGGATTCACAGGAACAACAAACGCTCTAAAAAAGGCCTTTAAAAGCTTTCTAAATTACGTTTCTGTGGAATATTAGGAAATAACAAACCAATTTCAAAATTAATGTTGGCAAATTAATGATGACAGTTCCTATTTCAACATAACCCTTTATGTTGAGAGAGGTGGTAGGACTTGGAGTTTGACATGATGGTTAATTTTAAGATGTAAGAAGATGGTTTCTAAAAAATTCAAATCTTCAAATGAATACTGAAATGAGCGTATTAATTGAGCATAAAAGTTTCAAAATATTTTCTAAATTATTATTTATTTAGTTTTATTTCGTTTTATTAATTTAAGTCTCATTTCTGCCTTATGCAATATAACAATGATGTTTAATCAAACTGTGTTTTAAATAGTATTTTTTTTTAATTATTCCTAAAAGTAATGAGTACCTTTTAATAAAATAAAAATTTAGTTAGTACCTTTTAATAAAAATTAGGCATATAAACATCACTTGGCATATTTCAAATATTACGCGAGCAAAGCCGCGGGGTTTGCTAGTATATATATAAGCCGTTCTTTGTGTGTATGTCCTTTATACAAATCTTCAATTTTTGGCCGATTTGCACGAAACTTCATGTACACATGTTTTAGACCGTGGAAAAGATCACTGTGTACTTTAAAAAATCATCAGACCACTATTTATCCCTTTTTTCTATCATCTTCCATAATTTAACATTATAGAAATATCTCTTTTATTTAATTTTATTATTCAATCATATCTTTCCTTTTGCCACAACCTAAAAAAAGGTCCAATAATTAAAAAAAATTCATAACAAGCGTACTTTCATTTTATAAGCTAACTAGGGGGCTCTGCCCCCTGTAAGCTACGCTCGCCATCCCCGTTCAGACACCGGAGAATCTAAAATCACGCTTATTTGATCGGTTTTTAAAAGATTAGAGAAGATTGAATTATAATGAAAAAACCTATAGCGATCTCCCTGTAAACGGGTTTCCATTCAATTCCCTTTGATTGCGAAAATTTAAAACCGAATCAGTTGCTTGTAAGATATCCAATGGTTGTTTTCGTTTTTGATTAAAGAAGATCAGTTAAACATTTGAAAAGAAGCTAAAATAAAATGAATTAATTAAACGGAGTCTTTGCCGACCGGTATATTTTAACAGCGTTATAAAACGATTGACATAATACAATTTACTGCTTTAACCACTTCAAGGACGGTGATTCATTTTTAGACCACTTAATTTTAATTCTTAAATGCCACATTGACACCAGAATATTGGAATGAAAATTTTCCTTTTATTAAGTAAGTGAACAAATCATTTTTGTATTTCGAAATTTGTTTGTAAATTCTGGTGCCATTCACTGATTTCAGCATTTTACGAATAGACGTACCTCACCCCTGAAAGGGTTAAACGCATATTAATGTATTTATTATTTTAAAGTTTCCTTTCTCTTTTAATATTCACGTGTAAATATAATTTTCAAGACATAATTTTCAATATTTTCCTGCTTATAACAGGTACTCACATAATAGTAATTTTAAAGGGTTTTTTTGTCTGCTTTAATAGCCATGTGTAAATAAATTTTTAATCGTTGGGAAATATTATTCTTTGCGCTGTTTTTAGAATTGAAAATAATCTCTATTGTAATAGCCTAAGTCATGTGACTATCATCAGCAGTTCCTTCGCTTTTCAGGAGAAAGATTTCCATTCTGATTAAAGAATCAAAGTTATTTTTTTCGAATAAAACTGCATAAAAGTTGCCATGATCGCAAAGAATTCTTGGTACTTTTATGTTAGCCGGGTTCAAATCTCACCAATAGCTTTTTTTTAACTCGCCAGTTAGAATTTTTTTTTATTTTTCGAGTAGTAAATTAAAACTGCCGCGGCGAGCGGGTTGACCGCTTTGCTTTTTATATGTCAGACGGCCACTTTGGTAATTTAATATTAGCCGGGCGCAGGTAATAAATCACCAAATATTGTTCCATAGCCATCATGTCATCAGTATTATAATAGTCCACTTCATGCGACTGCAATAAACAATTTTTTGCTTGTTAAATTAAAACAAAGTTTTGATGTTGAAAGGGAGAGTTGGTTGAAATTAAATGTTATGTTTTATGGTATTATTTATTACTTTTCTTTTTTCTTTTTTATTTCCTTCTGTTTGAGAAATCATCGAGAGTCACAAATTTTAAATAAAATGAGTGAAGGGTTATATTTTAAATGAAATTAATGAAATACGAAAAAATACTACGGAAACAACGTTTGGCGATTTATCACCTGAACCCGGCTAACATAAAAATACCGAGTTTATGATTTCTGTATTAGAATCTTCCGATTTGGCGAAGGATTGAGCGAGTAAATTAAATTATGAATAAAAGTAACATGATACAATGCGTAGCATACATTTAAGGGAGACCAAACTGGTCGCCGAGGGCGGCTAGTTTCTATAATAATAGCCTAAGTCATGTGACTATCATCAGCAGTTCCTTCGCTTTTCATGAGAAAGATTTCCATTTTGATTAAAGAATCAAAGTTATTTTTTCGAATAAAACTGCATAAAAGTTGCCATGATCGCAAAGAATTCTTGGTACTTTTATGTTAGCCGGTTTCAAATCTCGCCAATAGCTTTTTTTTAACTTGCCAGTTAGCATTTTTTTATTTTTCGAGTAGTAAATTAAGACCGCCGTGGCGAGCGGCCTCTCTTCGTCCGCAGGCCCTTACTTCTTCTACTCTAGTTCTACTCTTTTGCGGAAGCAAGGTTCGCAGGTCCCCAGGCACGTCTCGAGGGAAAGACACTCTAGCGAAAGCGAGGTTGAAAAACAAAAAATCAAAAATTGAAACCGGACAAATTTAAAAGGGAAATTACACGAATTAAAGACTCCGAAAACCGGGAAGGTAGGGCTTGGGGCGATGAAGCTACCGAACGACTCCAAGCTACATCGAGCTTATTATTACTCTCAATATATTTTGGATATACAGTAGAACCTCTTTTATCCGAAACTCTTTTAACTGAAACTCTCGATTAACCGAAATTTATTTTTAAAGCTTTTTTTTTTTTTTTTTTTTTTTTTACTATCACACTGATCAAAGCGAAGAAGAGGCAACAATGTAGGCGAAGAAAACGAACAAATTAGCAGTTCAGGAGCTTTTGAATGTTTTTCAAAAGGTTTGGCATGCCTGGAGCAGCAGAAAGACTGTGATACTGGTGAACTAATAGTATTAAAAAAAAAAAAAACTTTGTGAAATAGAGCTGCAAAGCAAAGTCAATCGAAAGTGCGACAAACAAAACTTTTTAAAAAAAAACCTTTGTGAAATACGTAAAAAGTTATTTAATTTCAAAATTAAAATTCAGGTAATTTACTCGTGCTTCCATTTTGTTATTGCATTATTTTTTAAGCACTTGTTACTATAATAAGAAATAGCGCATATATTTCTCCTTAATCTTTAAACTGAAGCATTATTGATTATCCGAAAATTTCGATTTTCCCAAAGAGGGTTGGTCCCAATTACTTCGGATAATCGAGGTTCTACTACCACAATTTTAATGCTGCTTACCAGTCCCTGAAACTTGTTCCTACCATAAGTATGTTCCTGTAAATGTAACATTTATATGATGTTACCCTGCATGAGCCTCAAGTAATTTTCAGAAAGTAAAGATGTCCAAAGCCCTTTCAAAATTTATACTGGTTATCCCATCGACCAAAAATCAATCGCCAAACTATAAGATTAAATGCCAATAATGGTTGATTGTAAATGTCACATTCACTTGACTGTAAGGAAGTTACACGTGTGTACGCCATCAAGTGATTTTTATTTGGATGCTTTATTTGTATATTTTTCTGGTAATTTATTTGTTCTTTCGTTATTTAAAATGAAAATTACGTCAACTTGTATAATTTGGCGAGTGGTTTGGCGATTTATATAATTTGGCGATATTGGTCGTTTGCTTTGAATTTGAAATTAAATGTCATGATTTGACATTATTTAATATTTAACACAGATGTCATATAAGCACCGGGTTTGGAGTGATTTTTTACGACAATTTGGCGAAAACCTCGTTTTCGAATACCAGTTACATATGTATTTTTAAATTATTTTCTATTATTTTTAAAATGAAATAACAATAAATAAAAAGAAAAATAATTAATAACTATAGAACAAAGTAATTTATAACATTTTTTTTAAATAAAAAGAAAATAAAGGTAAATAAACATTTATTAATGAATAAGCAACAATAGACGGGTTACCATGTCAAACAAAATAGCGCCATTTTGGCGCCAATTAGGTACCCGCGGCGTATATGACATCTGCGCCTTATTCGTTTCGTTTAAAAAAAAGAAAGGAGTGAAAGCCATTAATTTTAAGTGTTTCAGTTTTAAAAGAAAGTTTTGCATTAAATAAAATTATAACGAAAAAAAAAGCATTGTTCTTAGCATAGATTTAAGGGAGGCCAAACTGGTTGCCAAATTAGCTTAAAATAATAAACTTTTCTAAAATATGAAAAAAAATATCTGTTATGATTAAAATTTGAGTTGCCATCATTAGATGAAAGTGTTTAAAATTTCAAAAAAAATAATATTTCGAAAACTAATTCTAATTTAAAAATTCTAATACCAGTTTTGAGATCTCTGGATCAATACAGATTTTTGGTGTTAATTTCATCGCAAATTATTCCATATTTTAGGAGAAATCGCCGTGAAACATAATCAGTTGTTTAATCAGTCGTTTCATAGAATAGTTACGAGTCATGTATTGAACGAGTGAGTACGAGACAGTCAATCAACACAATCACAGACAATCATCAAGTCATATCAAGGACTAACTGAATCTGAAGTATCATAAAAAGCCGTGCATTAGTTCTTAAGATAGAGCCATTGAGAAAATCGTAAAAACTGCAGCATATCAGCTCCACCTGTTGAGCGATTTGCACCAAAAACTAATCAGCACCAACATATAACAGGGACTGAATAATTTTTTTTTTAATGAAATTCCGTGCACTAGTTCTTAAGATAGAGCACCCACGAAATTTGTGTCACACACAGACACACAGACAGATATTTTGCAAAAAAATGTTTTACGTAATCTCTGACCCCTAAAACGCGCAAATTCGTCGAAAACCTGAATTCGAAAATTTTCATGAATCAAATACTTTCTTCTTGTAAAGATAGAAGAACTTAATTGGTTTTTTGGTTCCGAAATTAAAAGCGTGCTCAGAAATATATTATAATCAAAATAGAAAAATGTTGAATGTTAGTACATTACACATCGACATTAGATGTCGTGCACAAAAAAGTCCCTATAAAATTATTTATTTCAAATGAAAAATTTCTAAAGAATGTCTCAATTGGATGAGCATTAGCTCAAGGAAGCCCTTTCCTGACTAATGCATGTTCTGCTTTCCACATTTTATTATTACTGTAGTTATTATTATTATTATTATTAATATCATAATTTTTAATATCTGTAATATTGTTATTGTTACAGTTGTGAAATATTGGAATCTATTTAACTTTTATCTTATATTTACAGAATACATGACTCGTAGCCATGTCAATTCAACCAGACCTTGTAACCCGACACCCAGGGATTTGGATGAAGCTCGGTGTATATAATAATTCTATCATCATATGAATACATCAGAAATTTTTCCTTCCTAGACGTCATAGTTTGTGAGATATGGGGGGTCCAATATTTGGATTTTTCTCAAATCGTACATTTCTGAGTCTGTATCTTTAGACTGCAGTTCCATTTTCAAAAAATTGTTTCTCTGGAACTACAATGCGAATCACCTTAAAAATATCACCGTTAGTACAACAAAAAACACAGATTTTAATAAAAAAATATTTAAAAAATTAATTTTAAATATTTAGGGCCAAAAAATTAAACCAAAGTTGAAAGTTATGGTTATTTTTCCAAATTTTTGTGACTTAACGGAAAAGGCTCTACACAAAAAGGCAAATGAAATTTCCAATTTCTTTTTGTTTTAAATGAAAGTTTACACTTTGTGGCTTTCTATTTATGAAATAAAAATGATGTCTTTCTCATGGCTTATGCAAAATTTTTGACTTATTTTGGGATGCTGTACCTATCAAGAGATAAATATCTTTAACTTTGCTTATGGTACCTAAATAATTGCTGCACATTTTAAATATAAATTTATTAATCGTTTTGATTTATTTCCGAAAATGAACCTTTAAAATCAGGCTGATTTATTTATTTTTATAACAGTAGAAAATTTGTATCTTATTGGTACATATCACACATTATCTGAAATTGTGTTGTTCTCAATCTTATCGCATATGTTTGTCACATAAATGTACATCTATCATTGGATTCAGTGGTATAGCATTTCTGTAAATACTTTCACAAAGGTAGTATGTAAAGAATATGTACAATATTTAATAGAGGGGGCGTAGATATTGTAATCATAGATTTTTTTCTCATTTTACTCAGAAAAAAAAAGCAAATTCTTTACTTTGTAAATAAAAAAAAAAGAAGCATTTATATTAAATAAATTCAACAAGTCATAGGAACCACAGTAATTATTTAGGTACCACAGTTTAGATTAGACATATTAGAGATATATTTATTTTCTTGAATGGTGCAATTTCCCAAAACACGGCAAAATTTTTACAAAAGCTAGGAGAAAAACTTCATTTTTATTAAAATTGAAATAATCATTAATTAAATCTAATACATTAAATAAAATTGCTTATAAATAATTTAAAGATTTAGATTGTTGTATTTTTTTATGTAACAAATAAATAATTTGTTAAATTATATGCAAATTTTTAAAGCTAAAAAATCAGAATAAACATTATATATAAAAGATTGAAATTCAAAAATATAACAGCTAAATATAAATATAGAAATAAATGACGTACTTTTGCAGTATCATTTAGACTTATTTTGCAACATTCTTTTTTGTGCAATTTAAAATTTATATTTAATATGAATAAGCAACATTGAAAACCTTCTAATATATATGTCAATTTTCCTATCTTACTATAAGTCCAAACATAATAACACAACGAAACATCGGTATATTAGAAGATCTTCTTGATTTAGTATCTAAAACATTAAATCTGTGGCTATCTCCCCTCCTTCCCCCCACCCCCAAGAAAAGAATTTAAATATCTTAAGGGGAAATTCTCTTAATTTTGGTAAAGGTTTATGAAAATTTGCAAATTTTATATTGCCAGAGCACCCATCACAAAAGTCAAGGACTTTCTTTACATCAGGAAATATCTCTTTTACAAATGATATCACTTCCTTCTGTGCTAAACACATAAGAGTGAAATCATGTTGCTTATCTACTTATAATAAAATCTGAGTGCAGGAAGCCGTCAGAACGATGCCGGTGCGGCCCACTCCAGTGTGCGAATCGACCGTAGCTAAACGCCATGTTAGGCTTAATGAACAATATATCTTAACATATGCTAGCTAAATGATAATTTTTTTTACTAGAAATAATGTCTGTTCAGTATATTTTCACTAAAACATGTATATCATATCCAATTATAATGTATTAAGTTCCAAATTAAAAATAAGCTATATTATAAACATCAGATTACTAGATATAAGCAAAAGAACACTGTTGCCATTCACAATTTCCGAATATTGAAACAAATGAATGAGTCTTTGAACGCTTCATTAAAAAAAATACAGGTTAGTTATCTGATTCTGTTCTTAAAATATTTGTAGAAGCTTATTAAAGTCTTTAAATATTTTAATTTTGTTTAAAACCTTCAAAAACTATTTTTGCAGCCATCTATCGTCAATTAAAGTAAACAATCGAAGTTTGTTAAAAATACAAGTTAATATTTTCATATAATTAGCATATTAAAATTTAATGTGAAATTTTCAGAAATTACATTTCACTTTGCTAATCATCATTATTATTATTGTTGCAAAAAAAAAAAAAAGTGAGCCAAATGGTGAGTCATTCACGTTTAGAATCATTCATCATACTGTACTGATTACCAATTGGCAACGTGTGCTTTACTGTTTTAAAATTTTTGTTGATTCTGTTTTGAACACGCGGTGGATTTGAATTTATTCAATCAAATCAGTTTTTATTGTTGTTTTCTATAGTTTAAGTTTAAGGATCGTTTTAGCATTGCCTGATGAGCTGGATGATGGCTACATAAGGCCGAGCCATGGAGCTATAAACATTAAGTCTTCAATATAATTTAGTCTTCATTCCTCCATGGGCCGAGCCGCTAATGTTAGGAAGTTATATTAAAAAATCATTATAAAATAAACATTTTTTTTTCTGAAGTTTTCATCCTTTGATTTGGATACACTCATAAAAGATGTATTATTTGCATAAATGTAATTAAGTTATTTGTAACTCAAATATATGTTTTTTAGTTTTAAAATTTAGAAAACGCAAATGTTCATACACAAAATCCCAGCAATTTAGTTCTAGGCGTGGCGCCATCTATTATCTGTAAATTCATATTTTTACAGTATTATACGCATTATACGTATTTTACAGTATTATAAGTATTTATTAATACATATTTATGCGAAATAATTTTAAAATATCTTATTTACCTATACATTTTTTACAGAATATTTACGTTTTTCAATCATTTACATTTTTTTATAGAACAGAAGAAAATTGATACTTTAATAATCTGATTAAAAAATACAATTTATTTACCTTGCTTAGTGATGGATCTTTTTTAATTTAATAATAACCTTAGAAACTAAAAAGTGTTAATGTTATATTTTTTTTTTTATATAAATATTGACAATTATGGCAGCCAGATTTGAAATATGAAAATGTGAAAATTCAGATATTATTTTATATATTTTTTTATGTTGTTTGCTTATAAATTTTTCTTTGATGAATGTTATTTGGGATAAATTAACTATTTTTTTAATTAAATATTATGCTATTAGTAAATTTCTTTTACGTTATAATAGTTTGGGAAACTATACTTATGATGTTATAAAATGTAAAATTAAAAAAAATATTTTAGTGTTTTGATATTTTAAAACTAAAATACACAAATCTGAGCAAAAAAAACCTTAATTACACATGCAATATGAATATGTAAAATATTTTATAAAAAGTTCTATAGAATTAAGCGTAATTTTTTCCTTTAATAATTTATATATATGTTACAAATGCAATGCAACTTTGATCTTTTCCTGTTCCATTCTGAAATATTTAAAATATGATTTTAAACTGTAGTTTACATAATATCTTCGTTCTAATTATCAAAAATCAAAGGATAATACTTTTTGATTAACAAAATGCATGAGGCATCTTTTTTTTAAATATTGTTTTGGAGATTTATCATTCACATTCCGTCATTTTTGACGGGAGTTATGCACTAGTCATAAGATAAAATATGTATATTGTTTGCTGATAATCTAATACCGAGAGATAAAGTGTATATAACAGTTGGATCAAGAGTGCAGCTTCTTTGGTCCAATGGTAACTTTAAGCCTCATCTTGAATAAGAAAAGTAAAATTTTTGCTGAAATCCTACAAAACGATAGCTTTTTGAGGGCCAAAGTTTGCTTTTGTTTCTTTTAGGAAATTAGATTTAGCTTTCGTTATAAAATAGTGGAATAACATTTTCCAAATATTTTACTTAGCTTGTCACAAATTCAATTAAATGAACAGTGCTGTTAATACTGGATTGAATACCTAGAGTTATAATTCTCAAGTTTTTCGGAAATTCCTGTTTAAAAAGAGAATACAACTCATATAGATATACATAATATAAATCGCTTTTGTGCATAGTACATTCTTAGCAATGCTAACTATATTTTTTTTCCAGTCATGATTCTTCAATATTCATTACAATTATAAAACTTTTCAATTAGTTCAATTGTTTCTGGACCTGTAGCTGTGGCTTTAATGTTTCTTATTTCTGGCATAGACAAGATTCTCTTTTGTCTCAGAAGTTGTCATGACTGGTGTGCAGCATAATTAGTTACTTCAAATTCATCTATTATTTTCATTTGCAGCCCCCTTCTATTATGAGAAACAACAGACTAATAATAATTTGATTAACAGATTCGAAGACACGTGCCTTAACTAAATAATTTTATCCCGCCTTTGTCAGAATTTGTTTATACAAGGCAGGTGTAAAAATATGTTTCATACTGTAGAAATGAACTAGGCTTTGTTAAATATAAGGTATTTAATCTATAAAAAACATATTTAAAATGATTAAAATTATCCAAGATAATAAGATAGAAAGTTTTTAAAAAATGCTAAATATAAATAAAATATTTTAATTCAAACATATATAAAAGTCATTATTGCATTTTCTTATTCTATATCAACAAAAGATTTTTTGTTTACAGTTATATTGTAAACACAAAATTAAGGGATTGTTTAAATTAAAAAAAAATGCTAATAATAAAAGAAAATATATGCACAAAATTTAATGGAGGGAGAATAGACTGCAGTCATAGGATTTTTCCTCCCTTTTACTCAGAAGAAAGCAAAAAAAAAAAAAAAAAAAAAAAAACTTTACTTTGCAAAAGAAAGGAAGAAAGAAACATTGAATAATATATTCAACAAGTCATAGAAACCACAGTAGTTAGTTAATAACCTCAGCTAAAATTAGGCAGAGATTTTTTTTTTCTTGATTGGTGCAGTTTCCCAAAACAGGGCAAAATTTTGCATAAGTCATGAGAAAGACATCATTTTTATTTCATAACTAGAAAGCCCAAAGTGTAAACTTTTATTTACAACAAAAAGAAATTGGAAATTTCATTTGCCTTTTTGTGTAGAGCCTTTTTCGTAAAATCACAAATATTTGGAAAAATAACCATAACTTTCAACTTTGGTTTAATTTTTTGGCCCTAAATATTTAAAATTAATTTTTTAAATATTTTATTATTAAAATCTGCATCTTTTAATGCACTTACTGTGATACTTTTAAGATGATTCGCATTTTAGATCCAGAGAAACAATTTTTTGAAAATGGAACTGCAGTCTAAAAATACAGACTCAGAAATGTGCGATTTGAGAAAAATCCAAAAATTGGACCCCATATCTCACAAACTATGAGGTCTAGGAAGGAAAATTTTCTGATGTATTCATATCATGATAGAATTAGTATATACACAGAGTTTCATCCAAATCCCTGGGGGTCGGGTTACAAGCCATAAAAAATTTGGTTGATTGACGTGGAATGGCCCTTACATAAATTCCTTTCATAATATCCGTTTCATAAATTCGTTTCATTAGGATTTTATATATATAGGGTAGATAAAAATTCAGACTGAATCACTATATTTTTGCATTTTCGAAATTGTTGTCATTCTAATCAGGAAATGCACATTTTCTCTATATAAAATAAAAGCTTTAACTAAATGTGTGTTCAAATTACGTAGTATATCTTCATTTGAATGTTTTTGAAGCTAAAAAATCTATTTTAATAAAGGTGTTTCAATATCAAGAAAATAATTTAGGGAAAAGATAATAATAATAATAAAAATCGTTTGCTAGATATGACGTCAATTTCTGATTAACTGACACTGTTTTCTAATGATGTTTTATTCTCAAGGGATACTTTTGTTTTTCTGAAATAATTCCTTATTATTATCATCCATTAAGTGAAAGATTTATTTTGGTTTCCTAAAATTGAAACGTTTGTATTAAAATAGACTTTTTTTTTAACTTTAAACGTGCAAATGAAGATACTACGTCCTTTTAACATACGTTTGGTTAAAGTTCTTACATATATATATGAAATATGTGCATTTTCTGAATGACGTCGATTTCAAAAATGCAAAAGTACAGCGAGAAAATCTGAATTATTTTATTGTGTTGCCACACCCTAAAAAAAAGGCGCAAATAATAATAAAAATGGAAAACACGTGTAGTTTCTTTTCATAAACCAATACAAATTCAGTTTCTCTCGATATATTGTTCAATGTTTGAAATTGATGTCTCTCTAAGCAGAAAATGCGCATTTCTCATATTTTAAATAAAAACTTCAAGACTTTGTGAAAACTTAAAACCTCCATTTAATGTATTTAAAATTAAAATTTCACTAAAATATGAGCTTTTCTATTCCAAGAAAAAGGATCAGAAACACAAATCACTAAATACGGCGACATTTTCAATAAATTATGACTTCAATTTCGATAAATATGGCCTCAAACTGGCTCTAAAAACCGGTTGCTATGATTTATTTCCTATTTCGTTATAATGTTCTTTCTTTAATTATACCATTTAGGTGTTTTAATATTTTAAATGCAGTGATAACATTCTACGATTTACATCAAATACCATAATGTAAAACCTACTTTTATACGATTTATATTAAATTGAAATTAAAACATAACAACTTTTTTTTTAGAGTTAGCTTTCTCATTTTAAACGAAGCTTCATAGATTGACGTCATTTTCATGTTAATCGCTGTGGATTTGGATTTTATGATTAGTGTGAGTTTCCGTTTAAAAATTATAGGCAATGAATCTTAGGATACCCGTGTTTAAAAGTACCTGATATACTGCGCATTAACAGAACATTAATAAAAATCGTTTTTAATTTGAAGCACTGATATATTTTGTGTTTTTTTTTAGATTTCTCAAAAACTGCTTGAAAAAGCACTTTCTGTACTTTCGTATTATAGCGAGCAGTTAATCGTGAATATTTTCACTATAATTCCCTTATAATCTGAGTAGCACATTTAGCTCGCTGCGCTGGTTGGTTTCTCCAAACGAATCTTGAACTAAATGAAATATATCGGTGAATTTGATGTGTCATTTTAATGCAATATGGGTCTTTATCTGAAACGTTCTTCCGTGTCGATGAAAACGTTATTAATGCCACTGCGCTATTATACTTTCTAATGTTTAAGACAAAACTTCGGTTGTTAAGGGTCAAATTTTTTAGTTGATGATTTACAGTAGAACTTGGTTTAAGAATGATAGACTGATATGCAATATACTAAAACTATCCTTGAAAAATTATCTAACATTTTAAAAGGCTAATCATTCAGAATGGGGTTCAACGGATTCGTAACTTTTCGGCTAACTCTATAACAAAACATGTAGAGCAAAATGGGATATATTAAAACCATTATAGAAAATTGCGTGCATAGTAACAGCGTAAATTCCATCAAAATCTGTCCAGTAGAACATTTTTAAAAGGCTAATCTTTTATAATCGGCCTCATCTGATTATTGAACTTTCTTCCGTAATTTTATATATACTGACGTAAATGCAATGTTCTAAAACCATCCGTGTAAAATTATCCAAGAAACGATGCAAGTTCCAAGGATGTCCATTAATAAAAATCTTTTTAAAAATACTAATCTTTCATAATCGGGTTCACATGATTATAAAACTTTTCCCTATAATTCTATGACTAAGCAACATAAAACAATATGTTATGCACTAAAATCTTTCCTGAGAAACTGATAGTCGCATTGAAATCCATTCAGAAGAACTCAAGTTATAAGCAGCCGGAACGAAATTGCCATTTGCATTTTCAATACATAATAGATTATTTTGCGTAGTTCGGTTTGATATCTGATAAATTCGTGTTTTATTTTATTTTATTTTATTTTGGCGTTTAAATTTGGTTTACCAATTTAGTTATGAAATATTACACGAAAACAAACAAGTACTGAATTATTTGCAGTGTTTTTGAGCAATTGAGTTAATCTTTTGTAATTGCACGCACATTTAAAAAATATTTACGCACATTTAAAAAAATATTCATGCTTGAGAATCACTTTAAAATCTATAGAAAATCTATGAACTGACATAAACTTTCAAACAAATATTATTGAAGGTTTTTTTTTTTGTTTTGTTTTTCTTCTATTAGACGTTGGAACAATCGAATGAATGTTTAGAAGTTAAATTGTAGTAAAATCAAAATTTGTGGATAGAATAGGTTATTGTCACCAATAATATGATGATAAAGTTACACATAGACATGCCTTTTCTTCATAATATTGCATTAAAAGCAAACGGGTTCATCTTTCGTAATGGTTTCGTTGGGCTGCACGCACATTTAAAAATATCCATGTTTCAAAATTACTTTCAGACCCATTAAAATACAAAAACTGAAATACAATTTTCAGATAAATTTAATTTGAAAGGAATTTTTGTTCTATTCGACAGCTTAAAAAATTAAATTGTGTGCTGTTTAGAAGTTAAGAAAAATTGTTGTAAAGGAACAATTTGTCTGTTAGGCCGTTGCCATCAACAGTATGATGTCAGAGTTACTCACTGACATATTTTTACTTTATAATATAGATACAAACGAGAATTTCACTATATGATATCTGATGGATTTTTTTTTTCGTATTGTCAGAAAATTACAAATTTTTCTGCTACACCATCCGAAGAAAACGGGCATTGTGATATTAAAGCTCAGACATTTTATTATGGTGGCGAGACAATAAAGTATATTTTCTAATTGTCATTTTAATGATTTGTGAACGGGAATGCACAAATCTCAGTTATTGTGATTACTATAGAAGTTCATTTTAATTTATTATTTTACATGGAAGGTCTCTGATAGTTGACACGGGCGAAGCCGGGTAGTTCTGCTAGTCTCTCTATATAAAAACTGTTCTTTTTGTATATGTCCTTTATACAAATCTTCAGTTTTTGACCGATTTACACGAAACTTCATGTACATACGTTTTAGAATATGGAAAAGACCACAGTCTACTTTAAAAAATCATCAGACCAGTATTTATCCCTTTTTTCTACCACTTTCCATAATTTAATATTATAGAAATATCTCTTTTTTAATTTTTATAATTCAACCGTTTCTTTCCTGTTGCCACACCCTAAAAAACGACAGAGTAATTTAAAGAAAATGATAACGTGTGTATTTGGATATTAAAAATTCGGATTTTCTCGCTATACTTTTGCATTTTTGAAATCGACGTCATTCTAATCGAGAAACGAAAATTTTCCCTATGTATGTGTAAAAATTTTAACTAAGCGTCTGTTAAAATGACGTAGTATCTTCATTTGAATGATTTTAAAGTTAAAATAAAGTTTAGATAATTATTTTAATACATGCGTTTGAATTTCAAGAAAACAATTCGAGAAAAAGATAATAACTAGAAAACAGGAATTCTGCTTTTTCAGAATTTAGTGTTGCCCCCGACGAAAAAAATATGTGAATATATAAATAGTACAAAACCTATTTCAATTTTAAGACTTGAAGCACACACTTTTATTTTATGTAAAATGACGTCATTCGCATCCGTTAAAGAATTCCACATTTACGATCCACTCCTAAACATCTACAGTAAAGCATGCATAAGGATGCCACTGTCGCAGAAATACACAAATGCAGCAAAAAAGATTCCTTCATTAAAGAAACTCGACAATAAAAACGGCTATCTAATGATTCATAGGCATTCATTTGTTTGTAACATTAATATAGACGATTTCAGTCGTGACGTCAGTCATGACGTTTTTGTTGGATACTGACTCCAAACAAACGGTTGTTATGTTGTATTTTCTATTTTGTTTGTGTGTTGCAGCTATATCTTATATCTATATCTCACATCTAAGTGTTTTAATACTTGATATGTACTGGTAACATTTTCCACAATTTATATTTAAAAAGAAATGACTCATAGCAACCGTTTGTTTGGATTCAGTTTCCAACCAAAACGTCATGGCTGAGGTCACACTGAAAGCGTTTACAGATACTTAAAATTAAATATAATTTATAATAGCTCCATGTTTTAACGAAATTATTCGTTTATATTTTTCCAAAATAGCACGTATTTTAATTACATTTTCTTTTGGTTGTTATGAGAAAATGGGAATAAAAAGATATAATTGCTATTTTTCAACTATTTTCCTTCTACTTTCTATATAAATCACTGAGCTCCATGTATAACAAGAGTTCTTAGTCAGCGGTCAGAAGCTTGCAAGGTAAATGAAGCATGCAAGGCAAATGTAAAAAATAGTCCGCGTTGTCAATGTTCGATATTAGTGATATCATTTACTATTATCATAATTTATGCTTCTTAATTAAGCTATACTTTTCAAATTAATAAATAATTCCCTAATCATATAAAGAAATGCGATAAACGGCATTTTTTGCCATGCATGCGAACTAAAATTATCGTTAATGTATCCTTCCGCGCTGACCGCTGGAAATCATGTTGGGAAATACGAAGACAGATCTCCTGTTATATATGGAGCTCAGTGATATAAATGGAGTACTTGAGTTGCCAAAATTAAACAAATGGTGCTAAAAACTACAAAAAAATTAATATTTCAAGAATAAATGGAGATACAGTTTTCAAACAAATTGCATTGAAAAGTGCTTTTTTTTTCAATACGACGCACAGTGGGGTATTTCTCCAATTTAGCCGGCCAAAAGTCAATTTTTCGAAACGCAGTTGAGGAGAGAAAAATGTAGCTAATTATGAAGATAAATAGATGGGGATTCACCGTACATTTATAATTTTTTTCTCTTGTGCGAAAAAATTGTTACCAGAGAAGGTCAAACTTGTTTGTAGCAGTAAGTTTTTTATTTGTACTTTAAAGTTCCATTTTGTGCCTGTTTATTTCACTGTGATTTTTTCCCCATAAACTTTTGCTTATACCATATAGTTCTGGATTCTTTAAGCCCATGTATATATGTTTACGTTTCACATGACTATATTTATATTTGTTAATTTAACACATATGATAAAACGACATAAAATGTGCCGTATATTTTTGAAATTTCTGTTGTTAATTTCAATATTCTATAAAACATTTGTTATACATCGGGGTCAATCGGGATGATCTTTTTTAATCTAAATGACAGTTCAAGATATGTAGTTAATAATTTTGAAAATTGTAGCTGCGAAAAACTGCGATTTTAGAAGAATTTCATTCAAACACACAACTGTATGTTCCTGTAAATGACAATTTTTGCATTTCCCTTTCGATTTGAAAAGTATTCTACGATAGATAAATTTAAATTACTCTGAGAATGTACCGTCTGCGGACATAAAAAAGTACCAATTTACATATCTGACCCATAATTTTTTAAATATTGTCTGCGCCTGTTTCTGAAGTTCTATGTTACTTTTTTATGTTCTAAACAAAAAAAAAAAAATGATATAATGAAAATGTTGCGCTGTTTTAGTTTACATCTTATAAATGCTGCTTCGTAAATACATCTGGTATTTAATTATGGATTGTGAAAGTCCAGGAAAATATATTTATATATTCCACATGAATATGTTTATGTTTATTTATTTAGAAGATTTTATAAAGAGGCAAAAAATCTATCGAACATGTTTGAAATTTGTGTTTTTAATTTCAATATTCTATAAAATATTCGTTACACTTCCCGATGAGTCCAAATGATTTTTTTATACTTTAAATGACATATAGATATTTAATTAATAACGTTGAAAACAATATCTACGAATAATCGGTAATTTGGAATACTTTTTTTCAAGCACGTTGTGTTTCCTTAAATGATAAATGTTTCATTTTCATTAAAATAAAATTAAAAAAAAATATTTTAGGAAAGATAAATTGCAAATATTTTCAGAAAGTATCGTCTATGACATAAAATAATTAAAATTTATATTTATGATCAATATTTTGTTCAACTTCGATTTTATGACTTGACAGTTAATATTTACTTGTAGAAATAGTTTGATCAGCCGTACATTCAACTTACTTCGACTACTTATTTAAGTCAGTTTTTTGTTTTAAACTCTTATCATTTCTAGATCATCAATCATTTCTAGATCTCAAAAGAGCCAAGTAAATATGTTTATATTTCATATCATATGTTTATATATGCTTTTTAAAATGTATTATCAAGCATCAAATTTTTATTTTTAAAATTTGTATAGTGTATAAGGAATTTTTTATGTTTTCCGATGATTCTAGTTAATGTTTTTCAATTTAAATGCGTCAGCTGTGCAGTTAATAACTTTAAAAAATAACTGTCAGGATCTCAGGATGGGTTTGTTACACAAACTTATGTGTTTCTATATATGAGCATTTTTTAATAAAATTCTAAAAGCTAAATATCTTTAAAATTAATTACTCTTATTATTTTCTGTACAAAATTATATCACAAAATAGGAGCACTTCATCCTTATGGATAACGAGAATTGCCTGATTTCGATAAAAAACTAGAATTTCTCGAGGATTATCTTGTTAACAAAAAAAAAATATTCAGAAATCCAAAAGCTATAAATAAAAAATGATTTTAAAAAATATATCAAGCCTGAATTTCAGAAAATATATGGCATGAATCAAGTAGGAATAAGCATTCTTTCTTGAAAAAAAATTCATATTGGTTACAAGGAACATAAAAAGGCACAAAGGGGTTTAAATACTTAATAGTTACAGGTATAAAAAAAATTCTAAACTTACAAGGAAGGTCTCCATACTGGGCATACTCAGAATATGTTGAAAAAATGCTAGTGAAAGTACTCATGTATATAATAAAGGATCAGTTAAAATTAGCGGCGGAATTACAGTAGAAAATCTGTAAAAAAATAAAATACTTTCGAATAATTGGCGTGAAATGACGAGAGCGGCACGCAATTTGGGGAACAGCACTTTTCCTCGCCAAAAGCAAACGATTTTAATGAATCTGAAAATTGTTTGTTAATTGATTTTGAGAATATGTGGTATTTAATGAATTTAAACGTAAGCCATGAAAGAATTTATTATTATTATTACATTTTGTATTATACTTGTTGCTTGTTGCCAATTTGAACGAAATTTTGCCTTTGTTTTATTCTCCAATCCATAATTTTTTTTAATTTAAACGGCTTTATCGATTATAAAATAACTTTTAACGCCAGATGAATAATGCTGCCGTAATACATTTCCATACCGAAGAAGATGTTTTCATAGCAACTAGGTTGAACCGACAGTGCTCGATGGGGCATATTTTTGAGTTTGGAACAATTTTAATCAATTTAAATTTTGTTTTAAATCGTAAAATATGATAGTTAAAATTCGTTATAAGTACATATACATAAATATATATGACAAAACTATAGTTAAAACAAACAAAATGACAAAGATAAAGCTATTTAAATTAAACTTATTTAAACAATTTCAACATAAAAAGTTTTTTTCCTTAAAGAGTATTCGACAAGCGTATTTTTTTTTAATTTAATTTCTTCGCCAAACGGTGATAAGTCGCCAAATAAGCGAAATTTTCATTATTTTTTTACGGACGTTCTACCGAGGTTCCGCCAAAATTTTTTTTATAAACATATATACCCATGGGAGAAGAACATTCTGTATTTTTTTTCAGATTTTTCTGAGTATGCCCGTATGGAGACCTTCCTTGTTAACCCGAGAGTAGTCGCGTCTTTTTTTAGAACGCTAGTAGTCGCGCTCGGTCTATTTGCCGCCGTTCCCGTTTGGCCGAAAAAACAGAGGAAAATTGCCAGTGTTACTGGAAGATCGAAAACTGCGAAAATAAGGGGGAAATATCGCTTGAATGCGATAAGATAAACGTTATAGCAATTAGCACGAATTTACGTTAAGTATATATTTGGTTAACATTTAAATAAATGTTTAATAACTTTTTTTTTTCCTCAAAATTTGTAAAAATGATAAAAACTATTATAAAAACTGACAAAATTTGTAAAGATTCAATGAATAACAAATTAAAACAAATTTTCAGTTATAAATTTGAAATCGTGATACATATTTTTCGAAAGGACAACAACGCAGTCAGGTTGGTTTTACCGGTGGTCCGGCACTAGGAGCTAATTAAAGTTGAAAAATTGCATTTCTAATATATTTTTCTTACCATATCTATACAAATAATAAAAAAATGTGATAAAATAACTACTACTTTGAAATTATTAATATAACAACAGTAGCTACTTTTTATTTCATTAATTTTTTTGTCTTTCCGTTGAGTCATTTTTGTGTGTGCAACTTTAGAGATTTGATAATTCAATACTTTTTCTCAAGTGAAAATATATGAACCAAATGATAATATATGCATGAAAATATACGGACATATTAAAGGGTGAAGCAACGTTCTTTTTTCATCCTTCTGGGTATGAACTTCGTATATATGAAGTAAATAATAAGTAATAATTTAATAAAATCCAATATTTTATTTCTATAAATTTCCACTTTTTTTTTTTTTTTTTTTTTTTTTGCAAAATTTGTAAAAATGATAAAAATTGTTATATAAACTGACTGAATTTGTAAAGATACAATGGATAACAAATTAAAACAATATTTCAGTTATAAATTTGAAATCGTAATTCATATTTTTTGAAAGGACAGCAGCGAAGTCAGGTTGGTTTTAACAGTGGTCCGGCACTAGGAGCTAATTGAAATTGAAAAAAATACATTTCTAATATATTTTTCTTACCATATCTATCTATACATATAATAAAAAACGGAGATAAAATAACTACTAATTTGAAATTATTAATGTAACAGCAGTAGCTACTTTTTTTTTTTCGTTGAGTCGTTTTTGTGTGGGCAACTTTAGAGATTTCATAATTCAATACTTTATCTCAAATGAAAATATATGAACCAAATGAAAATAAATGAAACAAATGAAAATATACGGAGTTATCTCAGGGTGGGGCAGCGTTCTTTTTTCACCCTTCTGGGTACGAGCTTCGTATATATGAAGTAAATAATAAATAATAATTTATTAAAATTAAATATTTTATTTGTATAAATTTTCACTGTGGATTTTAATTCCACTTACGGATAAATAAATTTAAAGAACCGAACTGACAAAAGGTTCATTTTGATTGTACCGCTTCATTTAATTAAAATAAATATACATTTGTGCATATCAATTCATGCTCTGAATAATTCACTAAAAACTTTTTTCTTACAATACATAGCAAACTATTAAAAACATGAAGATAGGACATTTTCTGATTTTTCATTATCAGTTTCCTCATCTTCGTTTAGAATTAAATTATTATCTTCCGCTGGTGAACTGGCTTCATCACTAATGTAATCCTCTTCTAAATTATCAAAAAGTTTTAGAGCTTCTTGAATAGTTAAAAACTGTTTACGAGACATTGTTAAAATAATCAAATAGTCTATGAGAAAAATATCAGAAAGAGAAAAAGAGAAAGACAGCAAATGGAAGAGACTCAGCGAACCCTTCTTCCGTCTTCCAGGAAATTCGGGGGGATGGGAATGAAGAATGGGTAGGGAGAAAAAAAAACAACTAACGCTGGTGATCGCAAGCCGGTCATTCAGACCGAAGTTAACTTTAAAATGCTATAAAATCCTGACAAAACGCAGGAATGACTTGTAATTTCTGTAAACAGAAGGTCGAACAGTGAAGGTCAGCTATGCGGCATCCCACCATTGTAACTTTAAGGGGAGATGGGTTTTAGGAAGATATACGAATTTTGGCGGGGAAAAGACCAACGCGCGACTAATAACGGGTTAATTTAGAAGTTTGATGAACAATCCGCTCTCAGGAATTATTTTTCTAATAAAACCTTTTAACCCTTTGAGCTCTGGGGTGAATTCTTTAAAATGTCCAAATACCGCATTGGCACCAGTATTTTGTAAACAAAAGATTCGGCTTATAATATACACGAAAAAATGCATTGGCCTATTTTCAAATAAATTTGGTGAATATTCCAGAGCCAATGTGACATTTGAAGATTAAAATTAAGTGGGAAGAAATGCACCCATCAGAGCTGAAAGGGTTAAATGTGACCAGGAAAAAAAGAAATTTGTTTCATTTTCTTATAGAAATTGGTCGTTCAACTGGGAGGTAGGAGCTCAATTGGGGTGGTCTCTGAATGGAGGTAACATTAGTACTGAGCTTATAGGAACACATTTCGTTCCATGAAAAAATGGTCGTTCAGGTGGTCGCTTAATAGAAGTGGTCGCACAGGGAGGTTTCATTGTATATGAAAAAAATACATTTAGGTTGACGGACAGAATACAATATATTTACTAATATTCTGTTTCATTAATGTCATTTTAGGTAGCTTTCATTACAAAAAGCTACCTATTGCAGCCGTTCGGAGGAAAGCGAGTTCAAAAAATTTTGGTATAATTTCACCGATCATGACCCCCCCACAACCCGAAACCACCCTCCGTTCAAAATTGACACACACACATATATATATATATATACAGGGTGATTCTGAATTCATCATCAATATTTGGTGGGCAGGTAGGGAATAGGAAAAGAACACTATTTCACATAGGAAAGTATGGACGCAGACGTCATGTAGTAGGGCAATATGAATCCGGTTAAATGATGGAAAGAAAACATAACAAGAAAGTGGTAAGAGAAAAAAACATTTATTTGTGCATCTTTTGTACAGACTTACAAGAGGTGCTCGAAATTCTGACCATTTGCTAGAGTACATGCCTCACAACGACGTTGCATGGACAACCGAACTTTCTGGAATATGCCTGGCGTTTCCCGGATGTTTGCGGCGGCAACCGATATGCGTGCTACAAGGTCCATAGCACTGGCAACAGGGGTCTCGTACACCATGTTTTTCATGGCACCCCATACAAAGAAGTCTATTGGAGATAAATCCGGTGACCGTGGTGGCCAACAAACGGGTCCACCGCGACCAATCCATTGAGCTCCAAATTTTCTGGTCAGGTAACAACGCACATCATTTGCGAAATGTGCTGGAGCGCCGTCATGCTGGAACCACATTCGCCGGAGAATAACAGCAGGAACCTCGTTCATAAGACCCGGTAACACAGTCTGAAGAAATATGAGGTAGTTTGCGCAATCTAAACGGGATGGTAGTAAATACGGTCCCAGCAAACAGTCGCCGACGATCCCAGTCCACACATTGACGGCAAAGCGTTGTTGCGCAGCTCTAACTATCGTACCATGTGTATTCTGATTAGCCCACACATGCGAATTGTGTGTGTTGAAGACACCTTCACGAGTGAAGGACGCTTCATCTGTGAAAAGAACATACGTTGGGAAACTGGGATCAACGGCTGTTCTCTGCATGAACCACTGACAAAAAGTAACACGCTTGGGATAGTCCTCTGCTTCCAGTAACTGCACTCTTTGCAAATGAAAAGGATGTAAACGTTCCTCGTTTAGTATCCGCCACACTGTTGATTGTGAAACTCCAAACTGGCGAGCAATACCTCGTGTGCTAGAACTTGGCTGTTCTCCGATAGACTGTAGGACATCTTCCTCGACTGAAACTGTCCGTGTTGATCGGCGGCTGCCTCGATCAACATTAATACCAGCAAATGATCCAGTTTCGCACAGTTGTCGATGAACACGTGAAAACATTTGATGCTGTGGCACGCGCCGGTTGGGGTATCGCTCTGCATACATTTGCCTAGCTCTAAGACAGCTTTCTCCTGCGGCACCGTAAGTTAGATGCATATCTGCAAGTTCTTGAAACGTATACCGGTTCATGTTACTTCTGCGAAGTCACCTTGTCGAATGACGACTGGCTGCACACGGCAGACAGCTATGCGCGTTCATGGGAGATGCGGACACAAAGCGCCCTCTACACCGTCATGCGTTCGTTTGTGCCTAAGCTTTCCTATGTGAAATAGTGTTCTTTTCCTATTCCCTACCTGCCCACCAAATATTGATGATGAATTCAGAATCACCATATATATATGAGCCTTTGTCACACTGTAACTCTCGTATTTATGAACCGATTTCGATGAAATTCGATTTGTACATAGTACATACCAATGTCTCGACCGAGTTCGGTGGCCAGCTTCATCCGCCATTTTGTTTCAATATGGCAGCCATTTAAAATTTAAAAAAAAATTAAATCTTGAAATGTGGTACCAAAAAATTAAAAATGGAAAAATATTTTTCTCTGATGTATTTGACCTTTATACAAAGTTTCTGGAGCAGTTTTTGTTTCGTCTATATCTTAAAAAATGGCTGAGTTATAGCATTTTGAATTTCTAGCGTGGCTGACATTTTGAAACGTCCTGAATTTTGCCACGCGATAAAAGGCGTATTTATGAACCGATTTCGATGTGATTCACTGTGTACATAGTACATACCAATGTCTCGACCGAGTTCGTCGGCCAGCTTTATCCGCCATTTTGTTTCAAAATGGCGGCCATTTAAAATTTTTAAAAAAATTTAAAATTTGAAATGTGGTACCAAAAAATTAGAAATGAAAAAATATATTTTTCTTATGCATTTGACCTTTATACAAAGTTTCCGGAGCAGTTTTTGTTTCGTCTATATCTTTAAAAATGGCTGAGTTATAGCATTTTGAATTTCTAGCGTGGCTGACATTTTGAAACGTCCTAAATTTTGTCACGCGATAAAAGGAGTATTTATGAACCGATATGGATGTAACTTCGTTTATACATAGTACATACCAATGTCTCGACCGAGTTCGTTGGCCAGCTTCATCCGCCATCTTGTTTAAAAATGGCGGCCATTTAAATTTTTAAGAAAAATTTAAATTTGAAATGTGATACCAAAAAATTGAAAATTGAAAAAATATTTTTTTTTTCTTATGTGTTTGAAGTATTGCGATTATAGCGCCATCTGTTAATGATTTTTGCAACTAAATTTTGAAACTTCTGTATAACATTGTTACAGCTTAGCTAATAAACAAACCGTTTACCGCATAATTCTATTGATCTTTGTTTTTGAGATATTTAATTTTGAAATCAGAGTCTTATTCGCTGGAAACCCTGTACATGCGTGTGTGTATTTGTGTATATTAGAATTTTTACACAAAGTTTAGCGAGTTAGAGTGACGCTCGGTCTTCCAGGTACTTTAGTTATAAATATGATTATTGTTGTTTCAGAAATAATAAAAATTTCAATCAATACATTTCGTTTCAAAACATGCATTCAATACAGCAGTATTAAAATATAGATTTCTGCCGCAAATTGATAGCCAAATACTTTGTTGTAGGAAATTTAAATTAAATTAAATGTTGCTTGGTAAGTAAAATAGTCATATGTAAACACATTAAAAAGCATTAAGTGTCTAAATAAGTAAAGTGCATTGTAACTTTACGAAAAATAATGATATCTAACAAAAACGTAACTGTGAAAAAAAGAGAGCCAAATTCCGTAAAAAAAAAAATAAATAAATAAATAATAAAAAAAAAATCCCTGCTGGCTCGGGCCTACAGGCGGAGGTAGTGTTCGAAGTTAAATACTAAATTCACCAAAAAAACTTAAATCAAGATTAGAGATAAACCCATTTCCTTCACTAAGAATGAACTCTAAGGAGCTAAACATTTTGTGAAAATTCTAATATATACGAATACACACACGCATGTATATGGAATAACTTTAAGAAATAGCTAAAGCAAATTCAGAGAACCTCGAAGTGTTAAAGTATGTAAATATTTCCATAGTCGGGTTTTTATCATGTTTTAATACGTTTGTTCAAACTCACATGACGTTACATATTCACCTGCTGGGGTCCATTTTATTTCCAATATGACGCAATATTTTGTTTTTGTTTTTAATTCGTCAAACTATTTATTTCATTTTGAGTTTACATGCAGAAATCTTGCTCTAGAAATCTTATGACGTAATATTCAATTTGTTTTCAATTCGTTAAACTATTTATTTAATTTAACTTTTCACGTGAAATTCTTGCATTAAAAAAGCAATTTTTGTGGTGAAAATTTTATTGCTTTTTTTTAATTGTTGGCAACTGCTTTAACGAAAAATATTTATTAGGTAGATTTCGTAAGAAATACTACCTATTGCAGTCGTTACCATGGTGCGACTTTTGAAAAATTCCTTCATAACTTTTCATTACATGACTCCAGGAACCCAAAACCACCCCCACCTAAAAAGTTTATATATATATATATATATATATATATATATGTATGTACTAAATTTTGTCCGCACGATAAAAGTCGCAATTATGCACGGAACGTTTTCAAACTCGCCAAAAACTTTAAGATGGCTAATTTCTCGGCGGGAATTGAAAATGACCAAAATCGGTGCAAGGGAATGGAAATGGGGAAGGTTAAAAATTTTGAATACCGTCTTAACATGATTCTGATAAAAGCAGCTTTTACACAACAATGGCAGGAAAAAATAAATATTTTTCGTTATAGTTGTTGCCAACAATTAAAAAAAAGCATTAAAATTCTCACCACAACAATTGCTTTTCTAATGCAATGTTTTCACGTGAAAAATTAAATTATTTAAACAGTTTGACGAATTGAAAACAAATTGAATATTAACGTCATAAGTTTTCTAGAGCAAGATTTCTGCATGAAAATTCAAAATGAAATAAATAGTTTGACGAATTGAAAACAAATTGAATATTACGTCAAAAGTTTTCTAGATCAAGATTTCTGCATGAAAATTTAAAATGAAATAAATAGTTTGACGAATTAAAAAAAAAAATGCGTCATATTGAAAACATAATGGACCACAGCAGGTGAATATGTAACGTCATGTGAGTTTGAAGAAACGTATTAAAACATGATAAAAACCCGAGTAGGGAAATATTAACATATTTTAACACTTTGAGGTTCTCTGAATTTGATTTAGCCATTTAAAAAACCTATTCCACATACATGCGTGTGTGTATTTGTGTATATTTGAATTTTCACAAAATGTTTAGCTCCCTAGAGCTCATTCTTAGTGAAGGAACTGGGTTTATTTAAGTTTTGTTGGTGAATTTAGTACTTAACTTCGAAATCTACCTCCGCCTGTAGGCCCGAGCCGGCAGGGACTTTTTTTTTCATGTCATTGTTGTGTAAGAGCTGGTTTTATCGGAATCATGTTAAGACGGTATTTAAAATTTTGAAGCCTCTCCATTTCCATTCCTTTGGGCCGATTTTGCTCATTTTCAATCCCCGCCGAGATATTAGCAATCTCAAAGTTGTTGGCGAGTTTGAAGACGATGTGTGCATAATTGCGACTTTTATCGTGCGGACAAAATTTAGTACATACATACATATGTACATATATATATATATATATATATAAACTTTTTAGGTGGGAGTGGTTTTGGGTTCCTGGTGTCCTATAATGAAAAGTTATGAAGGAAATTTTCAAAAGTCGCACCTTGGTAACGACTGCAATAGGTAGTATTTCTTACGAAATCTACCTAAAAATATGCCAGAAAAGAAGTGATATGTAAGTGGGTGCGAAGTTCAAATGAAATTCACTCAAACTTATATACTGAAGTATTGTATCATTGTTTTAATTGTTTAAAAATAAAAATTATTGATAGCATATTAATAATAAATCTAGAACTTGGCAAGTTTTTGATAAATATTATGCCTATCATTTTCATGTTTTAATAAAATGATGATGATGATAATATTAATAACAATATCATTCTAACAATTTGAAATATTGTTTTATAATAAAAAAATGAGACATGTTAAAGATTTGATAAACAAGTACACACAAAGATAGACTTCCGCTCGTCTTCGATTATCACATTATTGATCCCCGCCCCCTGGAAACATCATTACAAATAGACTAATGCCTGACAAATAGACAGATACATATATGCTTGTTCTTGGGCATCATGCTAGAAACTCACCCCTTTCAGGAGCCTCAACACACTCAAATTAAGGCCTCCAAACATGAAATATCAAGTTTTGATATAATAATGCCATTAATAAAAATAAATGACTCGTAGGTAAAATCTTGCCAAGCTCTAGATATATTATTAACTAGCAGGCTATGCCCGCAGCGCTGGTCTTTCTTTTTCTCTTTTGCTAACGAACCTTAAATCACAATACTCAATTAAATAGTGAATTTGACGTAATTTGACTTTGTATTTTAAAGCAACATGGACGTTCACCTGGACTGTCCTGTGGCACTATTGTATGCGTTAGACAAAATTTGGGCATTCAGACGAACTGTTTTAGTTTATCAGTTATAGTGGAGTTTGGTAGGGGAATGAGGCAATTATGGCAACAGGAGTTGAAATACCTTTAGTCACCACAGTACTAAATTATTGAACATTAAAACGATTTCAGAGGATAGCAATTAAACGTATACAATTTTCGGTGATTCATAAGCGCTTGTTAGTTCTTGGATTCCGGACTTCTCAGCTTGACGAAATGTGTTGTTCTAACAGTTTGAATAAAACTTCACTCTGCTTTATATTATATTTCGCAATATGCATCTTCTTCTGGCAGGTCTATTACAGTTTTCCATCTTCAGATTCCAGAAGGCAAAATACAATCAAAAGTATAACAAATTATTCGCTCACAATACACAGTGTTTAACCATCATATTCAAAAGAAAAATGAAGCATAAAAAACGTGTATTTTTAAATCTGAATTGTTTGAATAAAATTAAAAATAGATCATTTTCATTGCCTTTTCATTTTATAGACCAGTTGCAATCATGTAACCGTTAACCTGAAAAATTCCTTGATTATTGATACTGGTAGAAAAATAAACATTTAGTTTGCATCCAATAAAAAATTCCGTAATCGTATTAAGCCAAGGTTAACATCGAACATTAGAAGTGTTTGCAATGATATAGTTACAAATGTAACAGAGCTAGTTACAAAACAAAGTTAATTATGTGTCAAACTACTTTTCATTACATTATGTAAAATTGCTGCTGACACAATTATAGATCTTTTACCAACAAAAGTCCATACCTTAAATACAACTGACAATGATAAATAGCGTTAGTTATGCAAAATTTTTAGAGAAGATATTTTTCGTGAATACTTGAAGCGAAGATTTTCTTTACATTTTTCTAATGAGTATAAAAACACAGAGAGCTTAAGAGACTTACTGTTCCCTTTATATTTAAGATTAAATTATTATTCGATATGCTACGTAAGTAATCCCGATATTGAAAGCAATCGTTTATTTGTCACTAAGACTAATTGGTACTTTTCCGTTATATGGACACCACGCCCAAAATGAATGCTAATGCACCAATTATTTAAACCCTGATCGTGAAAAAAAAAAAAAAAACTCTAATGTTTACTGCATTCTAAAAGATATTTGAAAATTTATACCAGCAGTTTAATATGAATTTTATTTTATTATTTTATTGTATAACAGTTATTTGTTCACTTATTTTAAGTATATATTTGTGATTTAATAATTAGTTCGTAAAAGCCTATAACTTTCATATGTTATATTTTTAAAATGCTCACATTAGTATCGATAATGTTTTTTTTCTTTTATTTTTCAAATGTTTCAATTTACGTGACTTTCATTTTACGCCAACTATTACGCTTGGCGACAATGTTGTCCGTATAAGGGAAAAGTACCGATTAATTTATAAGATTGTCTGTCAGACGAAGCTGCTTTAAAATGATCTAAATTTTATTTAATCAGGATTACATTTTTTTCTACTAACTGATAAATTGACAAATATTTTTCCATGCAGTGGTACTACAAAGTTTTTCAGTACCTTGCAATTATTACTTTTTTCATGATATTACAATAACAGAAGATGAAAAATACAATACTGAATTTTGTTCATATGCTCCGTAATAATATATATATATATATATATATATATATATATTTCTTGGTTCTGGATTTTAGATGCGGGTATTTGACTTTTTTGTAGTAAAAAAGTCCAATGATTTCTTGCTTTTGTAGTTTATGCACTGAGGGTTATCATTATTATGGTTATGAAAATATTAAAGGAGGATTTTGAATACTGCTTCTCTGATTTGTACATATTGTATATAATTTCATATTTCATACTCAAGATATTCAATATTATTAAATAAATAATTAATCACGATTATTTTTCTTAATTTTATTATTTATTTTTATTTTATTTTTATCTCACTTATATAATTTTTTGCAATTATTGCATTTTCCAAAAACATTCTTATGTATCACAGTTCTTAGTAAAAATCTCGATCCTGACAAGATATACTCAGTATTTATGCAGTGTAGTGCCCGGTACAGGAATAATAATGGGGTTATTCCTGGATCGTCATCCAGTGACCATTTATACTTTCCTCCTCGTCCTTCATTTTTTCGCAAGTGTATACTGATGCTCGTTGCAAGACATGTCCATACGCTTCTCAATCACAAATTGTCTCAGATCCTAATTTTTGAAATTTTTGTAAATCCTTTAATGTTATATATTGTACTAGATAACTGGATAAGTTAATAATTTTAAATAAAAATTGTGGTGTGAAATATTTTTCTAAAATATGGATGAGATAGTCACGGGCTTCTGCCAATTAATTTCCAGCGCAAGAGGTTAAAAAAATAAAACGTACATTTGTATTACCCCATCGACCACTTTTTATTTAAAAAGACTGTCCCCAGACAATGGAATTGAACGCCGATCATACAAAAGCATGAGGTCACATTTGATTTCAAATGCAGCGCTAGCACGAGATTCGATTTATATTTATTTTGTGGAGAAGCCAGTTTAATTTTTCTAATGAAAGCCTGTTATTTGTTAATTGCGATGCTAACTGCTATTTCTCCTTTTGAAAAAAAAAAAAAAAAAAAGATTCTTCAAGACGATTCTTCAAGATTATGGAATTCTGCCATAAAAAAAGTGTACATGAATGGGCTTATAAATGGCGGTAAAACTTTATCTTCAAACGGATAAGCAGGGGCGATATCATGTTAAAAACATTCATAATCCAGTATCCTTCTATATATAAAAAAAAGTTTTGATATGGAAATGGACCAATGAAAATCTGCGTAGATATTCCGGGTAGAACTCATCCAATTTAAATGCTTAAGCCAAGGTCTCCTTATCGAAATAACAGGCCTCGCAATCGCTAAGTTTCCTTTGTCCGCTGTACACGTGGTTAGAAACCACATGATTTACCGTGACTAGCGCCATCTAACGTGAGAAACAGAAATATTTTTTAATTTGTTTTCCATTTTGTCTTTTACCATTTTCTTTACGATGTGCTTTGTAGTTTGCAAATGATAGTTGTTAATCTTAAAATTTTCATATGTTCTAGACATTTTATTTAAAAAATGAACTTATTTTACTGTTAAACAAAAAAATGTTTACTGCTGCATTCCGTTATGTAAATAAATGATGATAATAATAATAATAATAATCAGGAGAGAAAATTATTTTACCATGAATTTCTCAGTGATATTAGTTATTGAAATAAATGGAAAGCATCTAGATCCGGAAAATGTAAAATATTTCATTTTCTCTTTTATATTTTCAAAATATGTGATTTATTTTATTTCTGCGATTTCTTTTCTTTTCACAATTAATTTCACCTTAGAGTATTAATTTAACATCGCTTCTTCAATTTGTTTCAATGCACGGTCTCATTTATTTATTTATTGGCTTATCATTTGTTTTATTTTTGAAGGTATGGTGGATCATTTCAGTTTAACATACTTTAGATGAAAGCTTCACTGTTTTTTCATATAAAGTTTGTATGTATTAATCTATCGAAAGTTTCATACTTGGCTCCACAGCCAATTGACATATCTTGGCGGGCATAGTTTGGTGCGTAATTAATTTCCTTGTTTTAACTCACATACGTTATGTAAGTTTTACTAAAATGTATCAAAGTATTTTAGGAAAGTTAAAACACGCATAAATACACAAAAAAAACAGACTGAAGTCATAAACACTTAAAAAATTGGAAAAATAAAGTTTAATAATCACTTAAATTTATACATGTCCCTCAACTTTCCGCAAATACCGTATTCTTGTCATGCTACGATTTTGGTGTTTGTAAATCTTAATTTGAGTATTCTTCCTTAATCAGACCTAGAGCCAATTGGCGTAAATGTAGTTTGGCGCAAAATTAATTTTATTTTTAAACCGTATACTTGATACCACATTATTCCAGCATCGCGTTTTTGCAGTCAACTTTGACTGTGGAACAGATTACAGAACATTAGCTAATACTACATTATATAATAATAAATCGGTATTTTTCAAGTATAGGGGCCTTGGCGAGAGAAGAAAATTTGGCAACGTAATTTCTGGAAGCATATTCACTGTTTCACATAAAGAAGCAATATTTTCCAATATTTGTGAAATTTATTTAATATAAAAAAGGCATTTATCTATTTTATATACAAATATAAACAAATCGTATATAAAAAACAATAATAATATCTAGAAACTAAATTTATACATGTAAATTCGGCACAGATGTCATGTTGGCGCGATTTCTTTCTGGCGTAAATGTCATATACGCACCGGATACTTAACTGGCACCAAAGTGTCGTTATTTTGCTTGATATGGTTATCCGGATATAGATGATATGGTAACGAGGTTTTCGCAAAATTGGCGTCGGAAAAAAATCGCGCCAATATGGGGCTGTATGGGGTATATGACATCTGTGCCGTAAATTCTTATAAAACAAGCTGACAGTTCATAAGTGTTGTTTTCATAACTGTTTATATCAATCGGCAACAAATCGCTCTTTCCGAAGCCCAAATTGTGCCAAGATTTAAAAAAAAAATAACCCACAAAGTCCTATATACTGAAAATGGTACTTGTTAGTTATCCCGTCGACCAAATTACTGTCGCCAAATTGCAAGATTAAATGCCAATAATGGTTTGCCATAAATTAATTAATTTTAAGATTAAATGCCAATAATGGCCAATAAAACCAATATTTCGACGTTTTATTTGTATTTTTATGAATGTTATACCAATTTATTTGTTTTTTCGTTATTTAAAATAAAACATTGTGTCAGTTTGTAGAACTTGGCGAGTAGTTTGGCGATTTATATAATTTGGCAAAATTGGTCCACGGGATAACTAACAAGTACCCTGAAAAAATATCAATAAATCTTATATTTAAATCTTCATTTTTGATATGTTTCATTTTTTAAAGCCAGAACATAATTGTGCGAAATATTTTTTTTACGCCTTTATTTTACTGGAATTCGAAAAATATTTTATACAATTTTGCCAATAACACAACATTTTCAATTTTTTACTATGCATTTGTTTATGGAGTATTACCAGGAGTATACACCAGGTGGCGTAACTTACGGGACAAAGTCAGCTAATAAGTTGGCAATTATCGGGGACATTTTCACCTATAGACTTTCTCCGGATAGTCAAGTCTGTTTTATGATAAAGGAGTCTTGGCTTAAGCATGGCCATAGCCTACTATGATATATAACGGCCCGCGCATTTCGCCGAAAAAGTGAAGTCGGATCCAACTTCAAACCCTGAACCAAAACTTCACAACGTGCTCTTTGTTTACATTTATACACTGCCCGGATAGAAGCTTGTTTCTCATCGTCGAGGTTTCAGAATCATTGATCGTATTTTCATGTAATAAATTAAATATTTATATTCTCCAATTTCCTTCGATTTAAAAGGCTATTTTACACAAATTGTAGCATTTTAGTGTTACACATACTTTTAAGATTAGCTAAATTATTTATTGTTTACCTTGATCGTTTGGTTCATTCATGAAAAATGCCGGTTCTGTTATTCTTTTTTGAACGTCCCGTATTTATATAAAAATAGCTTGGTTTCATTGATTACATGTTAAAAGCAGGAAAATTGCGTCATAAGAACCATATTTACACTGGAATTTTAAAAGAGAAACAAAATGTTAAAATAAAAAAATCATTACTATGCGTTAAAACCTGTAAATGGAGGAAATTACGTCATATTTAAAATGGCCAAAAAATATGGTAAAACAATTTAAATTAAAAAATATATCTGCGCGAGACATTTACTTGATATTTTGAGATAATACTTTCAACTATTATCGTGAATTCAAAGACAGCACAAATAATATTTCCTTCTAACAACAGAAGTATTTTGACGTGAATATTAATAAGAGAAATAAAACTTTGGTATAAATTCCGTCAGATTTAAAACGATACATTTAAAATGAATTATTTAAAAGAACTATCTTATAGCGCTGTTAAAAAATACCGGAAGACAATGACACTGTTTACTTAATTCATTTTACATTAGCTTATTTTCGAATGTTTAACTAATTTCTTTAATTAAATACGAAAACAGCCATTGTATCTTTTAACAGCAGCAGATATGGTCTTAAAAATCCCCAATCCGAGAAAAACGAATGGAAACCCGTTTACAGAGAGATCGCTACTTTTTTTTTTTTTAATTTTAATTCAATATTTTTAAAGCTGATCAAATTATCGTGCTTTTTGGATTTTGGTGTCCCTGAACGGGGGTTGGCGAGCGTAGCTCGTAGGGGGCAGAGCCCCCTAGTCTGCTTAAAAAAAAAAAAAAAAAAGAAAAAAAAGAACGTGGTTTGACGATTCCAAAATCATTTGTAACTGCATGAAGGTTTATGGATGGATTGGGAATGCACGGGCAAGGCATTCAACCACGGTTATTGACCGAAAATCTCAACCTACACGGTCGATTGTGACATCAAGGGAATACAATTTTTAGGTTAAATCTTACTGTTTGACGACAGGTTTTTTGTTTATAGAAAATAGTAGACGGGATCATAGAGAAATACCTTGAAAAAATCTAGTATCGTAGAAAGTTAGAAGTACTGTGTTAACTAGTTTCTTCTTAATGTATATCTTCACATCAATCGCAGGTAGCGGTGAATTGGAGTTCGATGAGTTCTTGGCCCTAGCGTCCAGGTTCTTCGTAGTAGAGGACTCGGAGGCCATGCAGGAGGAGTTGGGGGATTCCTTCAGGATGTACGACAAGGAAGGCAACGGTTACATCAACGTCCGGGACCTGAGGGAGATCTTGAGGGCACGCGACGACAAACTCACAGAAGACGAGCTGGACGAGATGATCGATGAGATTGACACTGGCGGTTCCGGAACCGTCGACTTCGACGGTAAGCATTCACAATGACGCTGTTACTTTTCAATTTGTCCTGTTATACCGTGTTCCGAAGATGATAGATAAGTCATTTGAGATTTTTTTTATTATTTTTTTTTTACCCGACTGTCAAGAAGGGTTAAGTGTTTCCACGCGTATCTGGGTATGTGGATTTCTGTATACCCTCGAAACATCCCAACGGCTGGATGGTTTTTAATGAATGAGGTTTCTGTCGATTTGTCTTAACCGCCCGATGGTTATAGGCTAGGTTTTGTTTTTATAAATTCAAAATGGTGGCCGTAAAATACAAAATGGCGGTAGTGACGAAAAACATTTTTACGCACTTTATTGAGTGGCCTATCACTAGATAGGTCTTTCAAAATAGAGACGATGTTTCCTTACCTATTTTACAGTCAGAAGCTCCGTTTAAATAGGACACAACCTGGAAGTTGTGTAGGTAGGATCTCCAGCTTGACTGCAACTCTAACCATCACAGACATCTATAGGCCTCATCAAAACAGTGTTTATAGATAGGAACTAACCATTAAGCGCAACTTAAAAGTCATCAATACAAGCAAATAAAAAAAAATAGGTAAGTAATATAAAAAAATAGTTTCATATTGATGAGAAATAATTAATTAGTTTGCTTTTTACGCAGTCCGTTTTTTTTTAATTTTTACTTGTTTAATAATCTTTTCAATCGTTTATCAATTCTTTTAAATAAGACATTTTAAATGCGTCGTTTTAAATCTGAAAACAAGTTTTCTTTCTCTTTTTAATATTCACATGAAAATATTTTTATTGTTAAAAAAGGAAATATTATTATTTGCGCTGTCTTAGAATTGGCATCAATAGTTAAAAAGATCATCTCGAATTATGAAATAAAAATCTCGTGTCAATATATTTTTAAAGTTAAACTGTTTGGCAATATTATTATTGGGACATTTTAAATAGGACATTATTTTCCCCATTGACTGCTTTTAACACATATTAATGAATTCATTATTTTTAAGTTTTCTCTCTTTTTTAATGTTCATGTGTCAATATAGTTTTTATGACGTGATTTTTAATATTTTCCAGCTTTTAAAACGTAATCATTTAAATCGAATTTGAAAGTGTTTTTCCTGTTTATAATAGTCAAATGTCAATAAATTTTTAATTGGAAGGAAATATTGTTGTTTGTGCTGTTTTTACAATGGACAGTATTCGTGTGACGTAACATAAGGTAAAATGGCGATTTTTATAGCCTCGAACCGAAAGGAAGTATAGGCTCAATTTCTTTATGGATTATTAGCTGGAAACAAATGCTAAACCATTTATATTCTTGAAGTGGAAATGATATTTTCTGTTATCATCTGCATGCAATAAGTACAACAGACAATATTCGTGTGACGTCACATGAGGTAAAATGGCGATTTTTATAGTCTCAAAGCGAAAGGACGAATAGGGTCAATTGGCAACTATTTAAAATAATAACCTTTTTTAAAATACGTAAAAAATATGTCTCGAAATGCTGAAAATTTGAATTGAAAATTGAAAAATCCCACAGAAAATAAGTCTAATTAAAAAAAATAAATACAGTCTGCACACACCGCGAAAAAAAGAAAAAGAAGAACAAATTATTAAATTCCTATGTATAGTTTTTGCTCATATAAAACTTTTTAAATGGAACGATTTTGACCCCCACTTTCACAATTATTGGCTCTTAAAATAATTCTTAGATTTTAAAACGGTTCGCATCAGCGTGTTTGTCAAACATTTCTCTACAATACTACAATTTTCATATTTTTGTAGGCAGTCTTTTTCTTAATATTAGCGGAGAAAGACCCTCCGGTCACAAAAAAATTCATTTACGGCGGCGGTGACAGCGTTAGTTACATTTTTTTAGAATAGTAAGATTGATTAAATAAAATATACTTGCATATATTTAATTAACTAGTTCCTGAAAATCTGTTATTTTCAAATGTTATATTTTTTAAATGATCACTTTTATACCAACAATATTATTTTTTTTTATCCAAGGTTTCATTTCACGTGAATTTCATTTTGCACCAACTATGACGCTTGGAGACAATGGTGTTGGTATAGCGGAAAACTGCCATTTTTCGTTCAAACTGTGATGATCATGATTAACAGAAGTTGGCCATATTGGCTTGGACAGACCTACCACCCACCCCCCTCTTACGTGTCAAATTATATTACCTCGGAGATAATGGCACGTTCACCAAATCGATTTTTGATGCAGAATCTCTCAATCAAACAAATTTTTATATCTTGCATATCGACAATTTCTTAAAATAAGGCCCCTGATTTCAAAGTTTTGTTAAAAGAAAAATTATATGATTAGTCATAAAAAAAAAACTTTGGTAGTTTTATGTTAGCTAAGCGCAAATGTCACCAATAGCCTTTTCCCTTTCGCCAGTAGCCGTTTTTATTTTTCGCGTGTGTAAATTAGAAAATTGCTTTGATTTTGAAATAAAGTTTTTTGGTTTATAGTATTATACCTTATTTATTTATTTACTTATTTTTGTATATTAAATGAAATGAGTAAAAGCTGTATATTTTTTACTGAAATGTATGCAATACGGATGCTGGAGATAGGAACACTATTTGGCGATTTATCACCTGCACCCGGCTAACATAAAAGTATCGAAACTTTTAGAACTACTTATTATATCAGTATGATAATTTAAGTATTACTTGGCAGCGTAATACTTATTTATTTCCAGTGTCACTTCTCAATGTTAATTTAACATGGAAAAGCCTATGGAGATCATAGCTTTTTCATTTTTTTCTTCCCAAATTTTTGTCCCTGATACCACTCACTTTTTATTCTTTACTAATTCTAATGATGTTATAAATTTAAAGTGTAAAAACGTTTGCCTGACGCCAGGGTCAAAACGTATGGTAAAATGGCTTTGCATATGGGTGCATTATAACCCAGAGAGAAACATGGGCCATTTTTTTTTTTTTACATTATTCAAATATTTTTCTTAATAATACCAATTGTCGTTTTTTTCATTGAAAATCAACGGACATTTTTCATAGAAAATGTAACATTTTTACTTCATTGTTTCAAAAATTTCAAAAGCCGTAATAATAATTTATTTCTTTTTAGTTGAAAGATTTTCACGTGAAATATTAAATTGAGCTAGTTTTTTTTTTTTTTTTTTTTTTTTTTTTTCAAAAATTAAAAAAGTGAATATGGCGTCATAGTGGAAATAAAAAGGATATTTTCAGAATAAGTTTTTGCTATCGTCAAGTTTATATTTTAGTAAAACGTTTCTAATGCATAGCTATTTTTACGCAGGTATTGAACTTAGTGGGGAATTACATAACTTAAATTTTAAAATGTATTTTTTTCCGAGATGAGAACTATTTATACCCCAAGTTAAACTTAGGTAGTAATTTTCTGATATGTTTACGTAACCACTTAGGAGAGAATAAAGTTTAAAAATGAAAGTAAAACTTTTATTTTTTATTTTTATTGCATCACAGACATAATAATGTTAAATATTAGAAGTAAAGATTCAACACAATTTACATTTACATTCATAGCATTCCTGAGTGGGAAATAGGGTATCTAAATTTAAATGAAGTTAATTTTTTCAGAATATTCAGAATGTTAATGTTCCGAATGGAAGTTTTTGTCCAAACTACCGCAACCTGCATTACTACAGTGGTGAAACATTTTGAATTACACATTGGTAAACTGCATCTCACATTGTGATGCAATACCGCATACATCAAAGCCTGATGATGATACTTTCTATTAATTTTGAAATGCGTTCGTCTGAGTGCAGTAGCTATTAAAAAAGCTTGACATATTAAACAAAAACATAATTTGAAGCACAAATTAAGAAAACAGAATTTATTTCCTACATTGTTTAAGCCCGAGAAGGGACAGATATTAAGTTATTTCATTCCATTAGTTCTACATTTAATGTTAAATTTTTGTAACAAATTAGTTAAGCCAATTGAAGATTAAAAAATAAAAATAAAGTTCATAAAATGTGATACTTAAAACACCCTAAGAAATTAGATTCCGTTCAAATGAAATCGAAATCAATCTTAGACATTTTTTTTAATTGTGTATTTTGCATGCATCTTACCATTTTATGCACAATTGTCATAAACATATTACAAAATCTGCAATACAAAGTACTTTCAATTAAAAATGGAAAAAGTCTAAGATTTATTTCGATTTCATTTGAACGGAATTTAATTTTTTAGGGTGTTTAAGTATCATATTGTATGAACTTTATTTTTATTTTTTAAACTTCAATTGGCGTAACTAATTGGTTACAGAAATTTAACATCAAATGTAGAACTAATGGAATGAAATAACTTAATATCTGCCCCTTCTCGGGCTTAAACAATGTAGGAAATAAATTTTGTTTTTTTAATTTGTTCTTCAAATTATGTTTTTGTTTAATACTTTTTGATTCACCTACGTATGTTATTGTTAGATGATAAGCTAGTGATTAACCCTTTATATTCTCTTTTTCACAGAGTTCATGGAGATGATGACTGGTTATTAAACAACTACGAACTTTCATATCACGTGATCGGGGAAGGTTTTCACCAGCAGGTAACAACAACAATAACAAGATCAACACATCAAGGACATGCAACATCAGAGAGGAAATTTGGATATAAAGGGTCGAAAGTGTTAATTCGCATCACTGCTATATAACTGTGAACGTTCCTGTTATGCTTTGATGTTTTCCAACACAAATTCACTTTTGAACTGCGATTATAACTATTTATTTCAATACAACAAGCAGAGTTTAAATAAATATTTTTTAAATATATGAGAGAATTTCATAAAGTTTAATTAATTTTATTTTTTCCGCGTGATTTCATGTGAATGGTTAAAAAAGAAACCAACACATTCGGCTGAAATTTTGTTGGTACCGTACAAATTAATAATTCTAACATTATGTTGTTATTATAAATAACTAATTTATCAAGAAAATTGCACCCTGAGGAAACTAAATAGAAGGATTTAAAACTGTTTCATGACAAAGAGCTGTGTATATGTATGCATGTATATATATAATCTTTTTCAGAAGAAATTAGTCTTTCAGTTACACAGTTACATTTTGTGGCTATTTTCAGAACTTTTACGTCCAATCATAACAGTTATTTAAGCATTAATAAATGTTACAGTTGTTTCAAATAAATCATATCTATTCACAGATTTTGTTTTTTATTTTCTTCTCAAATTCAAAACAGCTCATTATTGTTAAAATGTATTTTTTTGTTTTATGTTAATTCATATTTTGTCTCACATGAATTTAGCACATGTGTATTGTGCATTGATTTGTTGTTCATTAGTAACAGACAACTAAACTCGTTGTATCAAATAGAAAATGTTAATAGCAAGTAATGGCTGTTCTTTTATCCTTATTCATGTTATTAAAATTCATTTCGTAAGTTTCCTTTTCTATATAATGCGTATCTTACTTTTTAATGTGTACTAAATTAAATATCAATCGACTCAAAGCTATTATAACTCTGCATATCAAAATACTAATATTTTTAATAGGTTATGGGCTTTGCAGCTCGCTTTGAATTGCGCTAGTTAGCTCAAGTCTGATTGATTAGAATTAGATATAGATAAGTTAGGTTTTGCTCATAGAAAGTGAAGTAAAACATTAGTTTATTTTAGTAGAGAAGACTATCATTAAAAGATTTTGAAATCGCATTAAAGTTTCAGAAGAAATGGATTTAACAAAGCAAGTTAAGATATTGACTGGTGTAGTAGACTGGCCAATATGGAAACGCAAGATTAGAGATGTACTTGATTTTCACGAAGGAGCACTTGATGTTATAGATGGGAAACTAAAGAAACCAAAACCATTAAGTAACGCTGCTGAAGATAGAAAAATCTAGGAACATAAAGTACGTTCTGATTTGTATCGTAAAGCTAATAGTTATGTAAAATCCGTGATAGCAAGTACCGTGACTGATGTAGTTTATCAAAAGCTTATGGATAAAGAAACAGCGCATGAAATGTGGGAAGCCTTAAAGCACCATTTTGAAGCAACGTCAAAAGATCAGTTATTTAATATATTTAGAGAATTTTTCGCATTTAATTGGGCGTTAGGCGATGATGTTTCAACTCACATAGTTAAGTTAAGAACCATTTGGAGTGAATTAAATAACAGACTTAAAGATATTGGTGTAAATAAGTTGCCTGAATGAATGTTAGTTTGTAAAGTATTGCAAATTTTGCATCGCAAATTTGAAATCTTTAAGTCTAGCTGGATGTTGTTGTCTAAAAATGAAGACAAAACATTTGATGAGTTAACAGAGCAACTTTGTATGTTTGAGAGAAATTTCATCAAAGTTGGAAACGGCGATATTGCTGTTCAGGAAGCACTAGCAGCTTCAAGATTGGAAAAACAGAATAAAGATAAAAATTCCAAATTTATCAAGAAGTCATACAGAGCTGACATTTGTAACTACTGTAACCGCAAAGGTCACTGGGTAAGAAATTGTAGAAAAAGGATTTCCGATGGAAAACCAGCCAGAAAGTTGCCAAGTAGAGATACGAAAAATTTAAATTAAATCGCCAATGGTGCAGCGATGTCTATTTCTGTCGAAACATATACTTCGGAAGCAGATTCAACAACTTTTTGGATTGATAATGGAGCAACTCAACATAATACAAACTGTTCAGTGTATTTTACTGATTTCACGCAATTTCTTAGTCCTTGTAGCATTAAGGTTGCTGGAAAGGAAAGATTGTCTGCAATCGGAAAAGGAACTATTCGTTTTAAATATTTTGCTGGTGGAAAATGTCAAGAAATTCAGCTGAAGGATGTCTGGTATGTACCTGAAGTCAGAGAAAAATTATTTTTAGTGTTAGCTGCTTAAGATAGAAATCCAGATAGTGAATTTCGATAGATATGTACTGAATGTTGGTTAAAGATAAATGATCATGTGGTACTGTATGGAACACGCAATGTATCTGGATCTTTGTTTAAAGCAATAATTGAGCCAATCATGCCAAATCAAATTTTAGAGATAAACAATACTGAGAAAAACGATTCTTTATTACAAATTTATCATGAACGATGGGGTCATCAAGTAAATGTCACATCAAACAAAAGCTAGTAAAAAGAATTAGGAATTAAAGTTCAATTGGAAAATAAGTTATGTGAACCATGCATTTATGGAAAAGCACATCGCTTACCTTTTGGAAACAGAAAGAAAGCAATAGAACCAGGTGAGCTTATTTAGGCTGATGTCTGTGGCCCGCTTCCTGAATCTTTTCAAAAGAAACGATACTTAGTTGTATTTAAAGATAGCTTCACAAAGTTTATGTATGATTACATGATAAGAGAGAAGTCAGAAGTCAATACTATGTTAAAACATATGCTTGATCATGCTAAAACTATGGGACACAAAATTAAAAAATTTTTGAGCGATAATGGAAAAGAATTTGACAATAAAGAAATTGAAGCTATTCTACGTGAGGAAGGAATTACAAAAAGACCTACCGCACCTTATATGCCACAACAGAATGGATCAAGTGAAAGAGAGAACAGAACAATTGTAGAAATGGCAAGAACATTCAAATATTCGAATCCTGAAATTAGTTTTCCGGATGCAATGTGGGCCGAACTAGTATCTTCTGCGATATATATACTAAATAGAACGGGAAAATCTTCAGTCGAGGAAGTTAGTCCTTATGAATTGTGGATCAAGAAGAAACCTAGGGAAAAGCATTTACGTGTAATAGGTTCTATATGTTATGCTCATATTCCTGTACAAAAGCGAAGAAAAATGGAGAAGAAAGCTATCAAAGGTTATCTTGTAGGTTACAATTCTGATGAGCGTTACGGAATTTGGATTTAAAAAAAAAATAGGATGATTTTTTCTAGATATGTCATTTTTTATGAAAAATTGAATAAATGCGATAATTCAGTTCATTTACCATTCAACGACAATAAGCAAGAAAATACAAGTAATCTTTCTAATCAGGGAAAGTATGAAGATGAAATCGTGAAGAAGATGAAAAGCAAGATGATTTAAGTGACAGCGATGTTGATAGTGATGAAGAAGTTAAACCATCACATGATATGCAATTGAAAGAACGTGACAAGATCCGAAAGGCTGCACGGTTTGATGATTATATAATGGAAGCTGAGTCATTAATTTATGAAAATGAAAATCCTGAAATATACATAGAAGCAATCAACAGCAAGGAACGTTCAAATTGGAAGAAAGCTATGGAGAATTAAATAAAATCCTTAAAAGAAAATGAGACCTGGGAATTAGTTAATTTATCAGAAGGTGCCAAGCTATACTATGTAAGTGGGTTTATAGAATGAAAACAAATCCAGATGTCAGTATTAACAAGTATAAAGCCAGGCTTGTTGTAAAATGTTATAGTCAACGTCAAGGCATTGATTATATTGAAACTTTTAGTCCAGTAGCAAAATTAGAAACAATACAATCAATATGCAACAACCAGAAGGATATGAGGACGGCACAAAGAGAGTATGCAAGATCAAGAGAAGTTTGTATGGTTTAAAACAAGCTCTACGTTGTTGGAATAAGTGTTTTGGTCAATTTTTATTAAAACTTGATTTCAAAGTGAGTGATGCCGATCCATGCATACACATTCGAGAGAAGAATGGCAAAAAGTTAATTATAGCATTGTACGTAGATGATGGATTAATTGCTGCAAATGATCAACAAGAGTGCGAAATCTTCATTGAAAAGTTAAAAGCCAGATTCAAGATAGTTACTGGAAAAGCTTCTTGTTTTCTAGGGTTCGAAATTGAATATCAGAAAAACGGAGATATTACTATTAGTCAAAAAGGATATGCCAAGAAAATTCTTAAGAGATTTGAATTTGAAAATTGCAAGCCACTAGCAACACCGATGTTAAAGGAATCAAGATCGCAAAATACTGATGAATCTAAGAAAGTTGCCTTTCCATATGGGCAAGCAGTTAGAGCTCTAATGTACCTAACGGTAGAAACGAGGCCAGATCTAGCTTACAGCGTAGGAGTTTTATGAAGAACACTAGAAAACCCATCTGCTGAAGATGTAGTGAGAGTAAAGAGAGTTTTTCGCTACATATCAAAAATAAGAAATTTTGGTATTACTTATCGCGCAACAAATTCAAATAGAGTATTAAAGTGTTACAGTGATGCAGATTTTGGAGGATGCATAAAAACTGGAAGATCATCATCTGGGTCAGTGATAATATATGCTGGAGGTGCAATATCTTGGCGCAGTCAAAGACAAACCATCGTAGCTACTTCAACAACAGAGGCTGAAGTCATAGCAGCGTCTGAAACAACTAAAGAACTACTTTGGCTCAGAAGATTGTATGAAGGAATAGTTAATCGAAAAGAAATACCTATTCTTCAAGTAGACAATAGTGCAGCTGTAAAACTTGCCCATAATCCAGAATATCACAGGAGAAGAAAACATATAGAAATAAAGCATTTATTAGTTCGTGAGAAGGTGTTAGAAGGCAAGTTGGTTGTAGAGCAAATTTCAACTGAGAAACAGATTGCAGATGTTATGACCAAGCCGTTAGCAAAACTCGATTACTTATATTGTGTGATCAAATGGGATTATCAGGCTAAAGACTAAATATTTAATTAACAAGGGAAAGTGTTAAAATATAGTTTTTGTTTTATGTTAATTCATATTTTGTCTAACGTGAATTTAGCACATGTGATTTGTTGTTCATTAGTAACAGGCAACTAAACTCGTTTTATCAAATAGAAAATGTAAATAGCAAGTAATGGCTGTTCTTTTATCCTTATTCATGTTATTAAAATTCATTTCGTCAGTTTCCTTTTCTAAATAATGCGTATCTTTCTTTTTAATGTGTACTAAATTAAATATCAATCGACTCAAAGCTATTATAACCCTGCATATCAGAATACTAATATTTTTAATAATTATTACTACATTCTTTTAAACATTTGATATCTTTATTTTCTATCCTTCCTACATTCTAACTAACCTATTCAAATAACTCAGGAAACAATTAATCGAACACATTTAGACTATCATAAAATTATACATTTCTGCAGGCAACAACAACAAGAAAATCATGTTGTCAACACCTGAGTCTGATGACAGCTCTGGTAGATCGAGGCTAACGAAAAAGACAGTCTACCGCGGTGCATCCCAAGTGTCTTTTTTTACAGACAGCTAGAGTGACGTGATTCTCTTTTCTTACACCTGCATTGGTGCATTCGAGCATCACGCGACTCCAGCGGTCGTCTTGGTCGTCTTTGCATGGTTATTGGGGTTCTTGTTTCTGGATTTTAGATGCGGGTATTTGACTTTTTTGTAGTAAAAATTCCTATAATTTCTTGCTTTTGTAGTTTATGCACTGAGGATTATCATTATTTTGGTTATGGAACTATTAAAGGAGGATTTTGAGTACTGCTTCTCTGATTTGTACATATTGTATATAATTTCATATTTCATACTCAAGATATTCAATATTATTAAATAAATAATTAATCACGATTATTTTTCTTGATTTTATTATTTATTTTTATTTTATTTTTATCTCACTTATATAATTTTTTGCAATTATTGCATTTTCCAAAAACATTCTTATGTATCGCAGTTCTTAGTAAAAATCTCGATCCTGACAAGATATACTCAGTATTTATGCAGTGTAGTGCCCGGTACAGGAATAATAATGGGGTTATTCCTGGATCGTCATCCAGTGACCATTTATACTTTCCTCCTCGTCCTTCATTTTTTCGCAAGTGTATACTGATGCTCGTTGCAAGACATGTCCATACGCTTCTCAATCACAAATTGTCTCAGATCCTAATTTTTCAAATTAGGAAATAATTTTTCAAAGCCTTTATTGTTATATATTGTACTAGATAAATGGATAAGTTAATAATTTTAAATAAAAATTCTGGTGTGAAATATTTTTCTAAAATATGGATGAGATAGTCACGGCTTCTGCCAATTAATTTCCAGCGCAAGATGTTAAAAAATAAAATGTACATTTGTATTACCCCATCGGCCACTTTGTATTTAAAAAGACTGTCCCCAGGCAATGGAATTGAACGGCAATCATACAAAAGCATGAGGTCACGTTTGATTTCGTATGCAGCGCTAGCACGCGATTCCATTTATATTTATTTTGTGGAGAAGCCAGTTTAATTTTTCTGATGAAAGCCGGATATTTTTTAATTGCGATGTTAACTGCTATTTCTCCTTTTGAAAAAAAAATGTTAAAAATCTGGAGTCTTCCATTTGCAGAACTTAATGCGATTCTTCAAGATTATGGAATTCTGCCATAAAAAAAGTGTACATGAATGGGCTAATAAATGGCGGTAAAACTTTATCTTCAAACGGATAAGCAAGGGCGATATCATGTTAAAAACATTCATAATCCAGTATCTGCTAAAAAAAAAAGAACGTGGTTTGACGATTCCAAAATCATTTGTAACTGCATCAAGGTTTTTGGATAGATTGGGAATACACCGGCAAGGCATTCGACCACGGTTATTGACCGAAAATCGCAACCTACACGGTCAATTGTGACATCAAGGGAATACAATTTTTAGGTTAAATCTTACTGTTTAACGACAGGTTTTTTGTTTATGGAAAGTAGTAGACGGGATCATAGAGAAATACCTTGAAAAAATCTAGTATCGTAGAAAGTTAGAAGTACTGTGTTAACTATTTTCTTCTTAATGTATATTTTCACATCATTCGCAGGTATCGGTGAATTGGAGTTCGATGAGTTCTTGGCCCTAGCGTCCAGTTTCGTGGTAGAAGAGGACTCCGAGGCCATGCAGGAGGAGTTGAGAGAGGCCTTCAGGATGTACGACAAGGAAGACAACGGTTACATCAACGTCCGGGACCTGAGGGAGATCTTGAGGTCACGCGACGACAAACTCACAGAAGACGAGCTGGACGATATGATCGATGAGATTGACACTGACGGTTCCGAAACCGTCGACTTCGACAGTAAGCATTCACAATGACGCTGTTACTTTTCAAATTGTCCTGTTATACCGTGTTCCGATGATGATAGATAAGTCATTTGAGAATTTTTTTATTATTTTTTTTACCCGACTGTCAAGAAGGGTTAAGTGTTTCCACGCGTATCTGGGTATGTGGATTTCTGTATACCCTCGACACATCCCAACGGCTGGATGGTTTTTAATGAATGAGGTCTCTGTCGATTCGCTTTAACCGCCCGATGGTTATAGGCTAGGTTTTGTTTTTATAAATTTGAAATGGTGGCCGTAAAATACAAAATGGCGGTAGTGACGAAAAACTTTTTTATGCACTTTATTGAGTGGCCTATCACTGGATAGGTCTTTCAAAATAGAGACGATGTTTCCTTACCTATTTTACAGTCTGAAGCTCCGTTTAAATATGACACAACCTGGAAGTTGTGTAGGTAGGATCTCCACCTTGACTGCAACTCTAACCATCACAGACATCTATAGGCCTCATCAAAACAGTGTTTATAGATAGGAACTAACCATTAAGCGCAACTTAAAAGTCATCAATACAAGCAAAAAAAAAAAAAAAAAAAAAAAAAAAAAAAAAAAGGTAAGTAATATAAAAAAATAGTTTCATATTGATGAGAAATAATTAATTAGTTTGCTTTTTACGCAGTCCGTTTTTTTTAATTTTTACTTGTTTAATAATCTTTTCAATCGTTTATCAATTCTTTTAAATGAGACATTTTAAATGAGTCGTTTTAAATCTGAAAACAAGTTTTCTTTCTCTTTTTAATATTCACATGAAAATATTTTTATTGTTAAAAAGGAAATATTATTATTTGCGCTGTCTTAGAATTGGCATCAATAGTTAAAAAGATCATCTCGAATTATGAAATAAAAATCTCGTGTCAATATATTTTTAAAGTTAAACTGTTTGGCAATATTATTATTGGGACATTTTAAATAGGACATTCTTTTCCCCATTGACTGCTTTTAACACATATTAATGAATTCATTATTTTTAAGTTTTCTTTCTTTTTTAATGTTCATGTGTCAATATAGTTTTTATGACGTGATTTTTAATATTTTCCTGCTTTTAAAACGTAATCATTTAAATCTAATTTGAAAGTGTTTTTCCTGTTTATAATAGTCAAATGTCAATAAATTTTTAATTGGAAGGAAATATTGTTGTTTGTGCTGTTTTTACAATGGACAGTATTCCTGTGACGTAACATAAGGAAAAAGGGCGATTTTTATAGCCTCGAACCGAAAGGAAGTATAGGCTCAATTTCTTTATGGATTATTAGCTGGAAACAAATGCTAAACTATTTATATTCTTGAAGTGGATATGATATTTTCTGTTATCATCAGCATGCAATAAGTACAATAGATAATATTCGTGTGACGTCACATGAGGTAAAATGGCGATTTTTATAGTCTCAAAGCGAAAGGACGAATAGGCGTTAGTCCATTGGCAACTATTTAAAATAATAACCTTTTTTAAAATAGGTAAAAAATATCTCTCGAAATGATGAAAATTTGAATTGAAAATTGAAAAATCCCACAAAAAATAAGTCTAATTAAAAAAAAAAATGAATACAGTCTGCGCACACCGCGGAAAAAAGAAAAAGAAGAACAAATTATTAAATTCCTATGTATAGTTTTTGCTCATATAAAACTTTTTAAATGGAACGATTTTGACCCCCACTTTCACAATTATTGGCTCTTAAAATAATTCTTAGATTTTAAAACGGTTCGCATCAGCGTGTTTGTCAAACATTTCTCTACAGTACTACAATTTTTATATTTTTGTAGGCAGTCTTTTTCTTAATATTAGCGGAGAAAGACCCCCGGTCACAAAAAAATTCAATTACGGCGGCGGTGACAGCGTTAGTTACTTTTTTTTAGAATAGAAAGATTAATTAAGTAAAATATACTTGCATATATTTAATTAACTAGTTCCTGAAAATCTGTTATTTTCAAATGTTATATTTTTTAAATGATCACTTTTATACCAACAATATTATTTTTTTTTATCCAAGGTTTCATTTCACGTGAATTTCATTTTGCACCAACTATGACGCTTGGAGACAATGGTGTTGGTATAGCGGAAAAGTGCCATTTTTCGTTCAAACTGTGATGATCATGATTAACAGAAGTTGGCCATATTGGCTTGGACAGACCTGCCACCCCGCCCCACCCCCACCCCCCTCTTACGTGTCAAATTATATTACCTCGGAGATAATGGCACGTTCACCAAATCGATTTTTGATGCAGAATCTCTCAATCAAACAAATTTTATATCTTGCATATCGACAATTTCTTAAAATAAGGCACCTGATTTCAAAGTTTTGTTAAAAGAAAAATTATATGATTAGTCATAAAAAAAAACTTAGGTAGTTTTATGTTAGCTAAGCGCAAATGTCACCAATAGCCTTTTCCCTTTCGCCAGTAGCCGTTTTTATTTTTCGCGTGTGTAAATTAGAAAATTGCTTTGATTTTGAAATAAAGTGTTTTGGTTTATAGTATTATGCCTTATTTATTTATTTACATATTTTTGTGTATTAAATGAAATGAGTAAAAGCTGTATATTTTTTACTGAAATGTATGCAATACGGATGCTGGAGATAGGAACACTATTTGGCGATTTATCACCTGCACCCGGCTAACATAAAAGTATCGAAACTTTTAGAACTACTTATTATATCAGTATAATAATTTAAGTATTACGCGGCAGCGCAATACTTATTTATTTCCACTGCCACTTCTCAATGTTAATTTAACATGTAAAAGCCTAAGGAGATCATAACTTTTTCCATTTTTCTTCCCACAAGTTTGTCCCTTATACCACTCACTTTTTATTCTTTACTAATTCTAATGATGTTATAAATTTAAAGTGTAAAAACGTTTGCCTGACGCCAGGGTCAAAACGAATGGTAAAATGGCTTTGCATATGGTTGAATTATAACCCAGAGAGAAACATGGGCCATTTTTTTTTTTACATTATTCAAAAATTTTTTTCAATAAGACCAATTTTCGCTTTTTTCATTGAAAATCAACGGATATTTTTCATAGAAAATGTAACATTTTTACTTCATTGTTTCAAAAATTTCAAAACCGTAATAATAATTTATTTCTTTTTAGTTGAAAGATTTTCACGTGAAATATTAAATTGAGCTAGTTTTTTTTTTTTTTTTTCCAAAAATTAAAAAAGTGAATATGGCGTCATAGTGGAAATGAAAAGGATATTTTCAGAATAAGTTTTTGCTTTGGTCAAGTTTATATTTTAGTAAAACGTTTCTAATGGATAGCTATTTTTACGCAGGTAGCGAACTTAGTGGGGAATTACATAACTTAAATTTTAAAATGTATTTTTTTCCGAGATGAGAACTATTTATACCCCAAGTTAAACTTAGGTAGTAATTTTCTGATGTGTTTACGTAACCCCTTAGGAGAGAATAAAGTTTAAAAATGAAAGTAAAATTTTATTTTTTATTTTTATTGCATCGCAGACATAATAATGTTATATATTAGAAGTAAAGATTCAACACAATTTACATTTACATTCATAGCATTCCTGAGTGGGAAATAGGGTATCTAAATTTAAATGAAGTTAATTTTTTCAGAATATTCAGAATGTTAATGTTCCGAATGGAAGTTTTTGTCCAAACTACCGCAACCTGCATTACTACAGTGGTGAAACATTTTGAATTACACATTGGTAAACTGCATCCCACATTGGGATGCAATACCGCATACATCAAAGCCTGATGATGATACTTTCTATTAATTTTGAAATGCGTTCGTCTGAGTGCAGTAGCTATTAAAAAAGCTTGACATATTAAACAAAAACATAATTTGAAGCACAAATTAAAAAAACAAAATTTATTCCCTACATTGTTTAAGCCCGAGAAGGGACATAGATTAAGTTATTTCATTCCATTAGTTCTACATTTAATGTTAAATTTTTGTAACAAATTAGTTAAGCTAATTGAAGATTAAAAAATAAAAATAAAGTTCATACAATGTGTTACTTAAAACACCCTAAGAAATTAGATTCCGTTCAAATGAAATCGAAATCAATCTTAGACATTTTTTTTAGTTGTGTATTTTGCATGCATCTTACCATTTTATGCACAATATTCATAAACATATTACAAAATCTGCAATACAAATTACTTTCAATTAAAAATGGAAGAAGTCTAAGATTTCTTTCGATTTCATTTGAACGGAATTTAATTTTTTAGGGTGTTTAAGTATCATATTGTATGAACTTTATTTTTATTTTTTAAACTTCAATTGGCGTAACTAATTGGTTACAGAAATTTAACATCAAATGTAGAACTAATGGAATGAAATAACTTAATATCTGTTCCTTCTCAGGCTTAAACAATGTAGGAAATAAATTTTGTTTTTTAATTTGTTCTTCAAATTATGTTTTTGTTTAATACTTTTTGATTCACCTACGCATGTTATTGTTATATGATAAGCTAGTGATTAACCCTTTATGTTCTCTTTTTCACAGAGTTCATGGAGATGATGACTGGTGATTAAACAACTACGAACTTTCATATCACGTGATCGGGGAAGGTTTTCATCCGCAGGTAACAGCAACAATAACAAGATCAACACATCAAGGACATGCAACATCAGAGAGGAAGGTGAACATTTGGATATAAAGGGTCGAAAGTGTTAATTCGCATCACTGCTATATCACTGTGGACGTTCCTGATATCCTTTGATGTTTTCCAAACCATATTCACTTTTAAACTGCGATTAAAACTATTTATTTCAATACAACAAGCAGAGTTTTAATAAATATTTTTTAAATATATGAGAGAATTTCATAAAGTTTAATTAATTTTATTTTTTCCGCGTGATTTCATGTGAATGTTTAAAAAAGAAACCAACATATTCGGCTGAAATTTTGTTGGTACCGTACAAACTACAGTAATAATTAGTAATTCTAATATTATGTTTTTATTATAAATAACTAATTCATCAGGAAAATTGCACCCTGAAGAAACTAAATAGAAGGATTTAAAACTGTTTCATGATAAAGAGCTGTGTATATGTATACATGTATATACATAATCTTTTTCAGAAGAAATTAGTCTTTCAGTTACACAGTTAAATTTTGCGGCTATTTTCAGAACTTTTACGTCCAATCATAACAGTTATTAAAGCATTAATATATGTTACAGTTGTTTCAAATAAATCATATCTATTCATAGAATTTGTTTTTTATTTTCTTCTCAAATTCAAAACAACTCATTATTGTTAAAATATAGTTTTTGTTTTATGTTAATTCATATTTTGTCTCACGTGAATTTAGCACATGTGTATTGTGCATTGATTTGTTGTTCATTAGTAACAGACAACTAAACTCGTTGTATCAAATAGAAAATGTAAATAGCATGTAATGGCTGTTCTTTTATCCTTATTCATGTTATTAAAATTCATTTCGTAAGTTTCCTTTTCTATATAATGCGTATCTTACTTTTTAATGTGTACTAAATGAAATATCAATCGACTCAAAGCTATTATAACTCTGCATATCAAAATACTAATATTTTTAATAGGTTATGGGCTTTGCAGCTCGCTTTGAATTGCGCTAATTAGCTCAAGTCTGATTGATTAGAATTAGATATAGATAAGTTAGGTTTTGCTCATAGAAAGTGAAGTAAAACATTAGTTTATTTTAGTAGAGAAGACTATCATTAAAAGATTTTGAAATCGCATTAAAGTTTCAGAAGAAATGGATTTAACAAAGCAAGTTAAGTTATTGACTGGTGTAGTAGACTGGCCAATATGGAAACGCAAGATTAGAGATTTACTTGATTATCACGAAGGAGCACTTGATGTTATAGATGGGAAACTAAAGAAACCAAAACCATTAAGTAAAGCTGCTGAAGATAGAAAAATCTAGGAGCATAAAGTACGTTCTGATTTGTATCGTAAAGCTAATAGTTACGTAAAATCCGTGATATCAAGTATCGTGACTGATGTAGTTTATTAAAAGCTTATGGATAAAGAAACAGCGCATGAAATGTGGGAAGCCTTAAAGCACCATTTTGAAGCAACGTCAAAAGATCAGTTATTTAATATATTTATAGAATTTTTCGCATTTAATTGGCCGTTAGGCGATGATGTTTCAACTCACATAGCTAAGTTAAGAACAATTTGGAGTGAATTAAATAACAGACTTAAAGATATTGGTGTAAATATGTTACCTGAATTAATGTTAGTTTGTAAAGTATTGCAAATTTTGCCTCGCAAATTTAATCCTTTAAGTCTAGCTGGATGTTGTTGTCTAAAAACGAAGACAGAGCATTTGAGGAGTTAACAGAGCAATTTTGTATGTTTGAGAGAAATTTCGTCAAAGTTGGAAACGGCGATATTGCTGTTCAGGAAGCACCAGCAGCTTCAAGATTGGAAAAACAGAATAAAGATAAAAATTCCAAATTTATCAAGAAGTCATACAGAGCTGACATTTGTAACTACTGTAACCGCAAAGGTCACTGGGTAAGAAATTGTAGAAAATGGATTTCCGATGGAAAACCAGCCAAAAAGTCGCCAAGTAGAGATACTAAAAATTTAAAGAAAATCGCCAATGGTGCAGCGATGTCTATTTCTGTCGAAACCTATACTTCGGAAGCAGATTCAACAACTTTTTGGATTGATAATGGAGCAACTCAACATATTACAAACTGTTCAGAGTATTTTACTGATTTCACGCAATTTCTTAGTCCTTGTAGCATTAAGGTTGCTGGAAAGGAAAGATTGTCTGCAATCGGAAAAGGAACTATTCGTTTTAATTCTTTTGCTGTGGAAAATGTCAAGAGATTAAGCTGTAGGATGTCTGGTATGTACCTGAAGTCAGAGAAAAATTATTTTCAGTGTTAGCTGCTTAAGATAGAAATCCAGATAGTGAATTTCGATAGATATGTACTGAATGTTGGTTAAAGATAAATGATCAAGTGGTACTGTATGGAACACGCAATGTATCTGGATCTTTGTTTAAGGCAATAATTGAGCCAATCATGCCAAATCAAATTTTAGAGATAAACAATACTGAGAAAAACGATTCTTTATTACAACTTTATCATGAACGATGGGGTCATCAAGTAAATGTCACATCAAACAAAAGCTAAAAAAGAGTTAGGAATTAAAGTTCAATTGGAATATATGTTATGTGAACCATGCATTTATGGAAAAGCACATCGCTTACCTTTTGGAAACAGAAAGAAAGCAACAGAACCAGGTGAGCTTATTTCGGCTGATGGCTGTGGCCCGTTTCCTGAATCTTTTCAAAAGAAACGATACTTAGTTGTATTTAAAGATAGCTTCACAAAGTTTATGTATGATTACATGATAAGAGAGAAGTCAGAAGTCAATACTATGTTAAAACATATGCTTGATCTTGCTAAAACTATGGGACACAAAATTAAAGAATTTTTGAGCGATAATGGAGAAGAATTTGACAATAAAGAAATTGAAGCAATTCTGCGTGAGGAAGGAATTACAAAAAGACCTACCGCACCTTCTATGCCACCACAACAGAATGGATAAAGTGAAAGAGGGAACAGATCAATTGTAGAAATGGCAAGAACATTCAAATATTCGAATCCTGAAATTAGTTTTCCGGATGCAATGTGGGCCGAACTAGTATCTTCTGCGATATATATCCTAAATAGAACGGGAAAATCTTCAGTAGAGGGAGTTAGTCCTTATGAATTGAGGATCAAGAAGAAACCTAGGGAAAAGCATTTACGTTTAATAGGTTCTACATGTTATGCTCATATTCCTGTACAAAAGCGAAGAAAAATGGAGAAGAAAGCTATCAAAGGTTATCTTGTAGGCTACAATTCTGATGAGCGTTACAGAATTTGGATTTAAAAAAAAATAGGATGATTTTTTCTAGATATGTCATTTTTCATGAAAAATTGAATAAATGCGATAATTCTGTTCATTTACCATTCAACGACAATAAGCAAGAAAATACAAGTAATCTTTCTAATCAGGGAAAGTATGAAGATGAAAAACGTGAAGGAGATGAAAAGCAAGATGATTTAAGTGACAGCGATGTTGATAGTGATGAAGAAGTTAAACCATCACATGATATGCAATTGAGAGAACGTGACAAGATCCGAAAGGCTGCACGGTTTGATGATTATATAATGGAAGCTGAGTCATTAATTTATGAAAATGAAAATCCTGAAATATACATAGAAGCAATCAACAGCAAGGAACGTTCAAATTGGAAGAAAGCTATGGAGAATGAAATAAAATCCTTAAAAGAAAATGAGACCTGGGAATTAGTTAATTTATCAGAAGGTGCCAAGCTATACCATGTAAGTGGGTTTATAGAATGAAAACAAATCCAGATGTCAGTATTAACAAGTATAAAGCCAGGCTTGTTGTAAAATGTTATAGTCAACGTCAAGGCATTGATTATATTGAAACTTTTAGTCCAGTAGCAAAATTAGAAACAATACAATCAATATGCAACAACCTACATGCAACAACCAGAAGGATATGAGGACGGCACAAAGAGAGTATGCAAGATCAAGAGAAGTTTGTATGGTTTAAAACAAGCTCCACGTTGTTGGAATAAGTGTTTTGGTCAATTTTTATTAAAACTTGATTTCAAAGTGAGTGATGCCGATCCATGCCTACACATTCGAGAGAAGAATGGCAAAAAGATAATTATAGCATTGTACGTAGATGATGGATTAATTGCTGCAAATGATCAACAAGAGTGCGAAATCTTCATTGAAAAGTTAAAAGCCAGATTCAAGATAGTTACTGGAAAAGCTTCTTGTTTTCTAGGGTTCGAAATTGAATATCAGAAAAACGGAGATATTACTATTTGTCAAAAAGGATATGCCAAGAAAATTCTTAAGAGATTTGAATTTGAAAATTGCAAGCCACTAGCAACACCGATGTTAAAGGAATCAAGATCGCAAAATACTGAAGAATCTAAGAAAGTTGCCTTTCCATATGGGCAAGCAGTTGGAGCTCTAATGTACCTAATGGTAGAAACGAGGCCAGATCTAGCTTACAGCGTAGGAGTTTTATGAAGAACACTAGAAAACCCATCTGCTGAAGATGTAGTGAGAGTAAAGAGAGTTTTTCGCTACATATCAAAAATAAGAAATTTTGGTATTGCTTATCGCGCAACAAATTTAAATAGAGTATTTATGTGTTACAGTGATGCAGATTTTGGAGGATGCATAAAAACTGGAAGATCATCATCTGGGTCAGTGATAATATATGCTGGAGGTGCAATATCGTGGCGCAGTCAAAGACAAACCATCGTAGCTACTTCAACAACAGAGGCTGAAGTCATAGCAGCGTCTGAAACAAATAAAGAACTTCTTTGGCTCAGAAGATTGTATGAAGGAATAGTTAAACGAAAAGAAATACCTATTCTACAAGTAGACAATTGTGCAGCTGTAAAACTTGCCCATAATCCAGAATATCACAGGAGAAGAAAACATATAGAAATAAAGCATTTATTAGTTCGTGAGAAGGTGTTAGAAGGCAAGTTGGTTGTAGAGCAAATTTCAACTGAGAAACAGATTGCAGATATTATGACCAAGCCGTTAGCAAAACTCGATTACTTATATTGTGTGATCAAATGGGATTATCAGGCTAAAGACTAAATATGTAATTAACAAGGCAAAGTGTTAAAATATAGTTTTTGTTTTATGTTAATTCATATTTTGTCTCACGTGAATTTAGCACATGGGTATTGTGCATTGATTTGTTGTTCATTAGTAACAGGCAACTAAACTCGTTGTATCAAATAGAAAATGTAAATAGCAAGTAATGGCTGTTCTTTTATCCTTATTCATGTTATTAAAATCCATTTCGTCAGTTTACTTTTCTAAATAATGCGTATCTTTCTTTATAATGTGTACTAAATTAAATATCAATTGATTCAAAGCTATTATAACCCTGCATATCAGAATACTAATATTTTTAATAATTATTAGTACATTCTTTTAAACATTTGATATTTTTATTTTCTATCCTTCCTACATTCTAACTAAGCTATTCAAATAACTCAGGAAACAATTAATCGAACAGATTTAGACTATCATAAAATTATACATTTCTGAAGGCAACAACAGCAAGAAAATCATGTTCTCAACACCTGAGTCTGATGACAGCTCTGGTAGATCGAGGCTAACGAAAAAGACAGTCTACCGCGGTGCATCCCAAGTGTCTTTTTTTACAGACCGCTAGAGTGACGTGATGCTCTTTTCTTACACCTGCATTGGTGCATTCGAGCATCACGCGACTTCAGCGGTCTGTAAAAAAAGATACGCGGACGCCTGTGTTTTTTGTTAGCCTCGGTAAAGTCCACACCTGCTCGGTTCAGATCCCGAATCGTTCTGATTGGCTCGCTAGATTCAGTCCATGTTGATTTCTAATATCTTGGAAGTAAGTGGCTGTCGAATGCAACATTCTAAAGCGTATTTTTGATGCACACAATTTAAGGATGATTCTGGAGATATTAAAAAATATGTAAATATGTACATAAATAATTTACGCATATTTATCACATTCAAATACTAGCTAAAATAACCCGGCGTTGTCCTGAATTTTAAGAATGTTTGTTTTAAAAAATCAATTTCAAAATTTAACATACAATATAAAAAAAAGTCGAAGTGTTGTACACATGAATCAAATGAGAAGCGAGTATAAAAATGTATAAATTTATATAACAGACGCAAAATAATACAGCTATAAATGAACTTATTTCCATTCATCATTGGAGCAAAAACGTTAAAATACACCAATATTTCCATAATCCAGTTTTTATCATTCTTGAATACATTTTTCACACTTATAGGACGTTATATATTCACCACGTCCTTTATATTTCCAATATGACGATGACGTAATATTCCATTCTTTTAATTCGTTAAATTAATTTAATAATTATAATTTTTCACATGGAAATCATAAAACAGAAAAATTATATCCACTAATATCCACTTTTGTTTTCAAACTATTTATTTTATTTTCCTTTGTCACGTGGAAATCCTGCAGTAGAAAAGTTATGATGTAATACTCACTTTTTTTAAATTCGTCAAACAATTTATTTTATTTTTTCACGCGGAAATTTTACAATAGAAAAGTAATTGTTGTGGTAAGAATTTTATTGTGGAATTTTAATGGTTGGCAACAGCTTAACGAAAAATGTGTAAATTTTATTGGAAATTGTGGTTTTTCATTAATTAACAATTAACTATAAGTTATTCCGATTCCGGATTACTTTAGTTGCCTCGGCCGTGTTTTAATAGACATGTACGTAATTTCTTAAAATTCTGGCTTCTAAACTGTGGCTTTGTACAGATTACATAGAGACAGACAGACATTTTTTTATGTATATTAGATTGATAGGTTTTCCTAAATAGATATCTACAAGAAATATCGATTTTTCGGAGGCTAACAATTCTGAAATAAACGTTTTCAGTTGCTGGACAGAATTTATACATGCAAAAATAACAAAATAATGTTCATTTTTTTATGTTAATGCAGCATGTTTGGCTATCGAACACGCTTGTTGAACATGACAAATTTTGCTTGAGAATTGATTTTCTATTAAAAACCGATACTTCGTGTTGATATCAGGTTAAGAATACTGTAAAAAATACTTCATTGTACGTCGCTTAATAGAATGTACATAAAGTATCCTTTTTTTATAGTTATTCCTTTAATTTTTTCTGTCGGTGTATTTTATAAAATAGGTTGCATTGTTAAAGTTACCTTATGAGTTTTCTACATTGTAATTTTTAAGTTGTAAGTATGAGTACTACTTCTTTTCACGAATAAAACTTTGTAAGTTTGCAAAAAATCCTAGAAACAGTATATAATATTTAGATGATATTCTTCATATTGGTTATAAAGAGCTTTTTGCGTATACCTCGGCTAATACGAACAAAATTGGGGGGGGGGTTACATATTGCCCTTATCGCACCAATATTGACGAGACGTATTTCATTATTTCATTGTCGAAATGTTCTATGTAATACCAATATTTCCGTATAAATATTTTCAATGTTATGCCAATATTATAGTAATAATGGCTTGTAATTGGAAATATTTCCAGTGGAATTCTTTTTTGCAAATAATAGGGTTTTATTAGAATTATTTTGCACCAATGCAATATTGCGTTAATATGATAAAACAATATTGCAAATATTCGATTATTAATTTAGAATTTTTTTAAACATTTTTTTTTTCATATTTTTTCAGTACGATTTTTACGAGGTTTTTCCCCTTATCTTCCATAGGCTTAGTCATTTAACGCATATTTATCAACCCAATATTTTATATAATAATATTAAAATCTTCTTTCCATTCGTAGTTCAAAATATTCTCTACGTTGAATGAAATATGATTCTGACACAATAATGTTTACAATATAATAATTGACATCTAATAGTAAATTGATTTTAATTATTTAAATTTTTGCTGTCCTCTTAAGTGTTATTTTAACATCCTTACAACCCTGCAATATTTATAATAAACAGCTTATGTCTTTATCGCATACATTTAGTTCGATTTTTATTGCCCATAAAAATGTTATGGAACGATCATGTAATTGTCTGGACCTTATTTTATGATACAAATAAATGTCCATTACTTGGAATGTATATAAAACGTCTGTGGCGAGCTTTTATGGAGCTCTTGTATTAAGAGCGTATACCTAAAAACTATTAAAATTTTCCCAAACGAAGAGAGCGGAAATTTCACGAACAGCTCAAAAAAATTTAATTATGCCATGCTAAATCTTATTATTGAATTAATATAGTTATAGCAATTTTTATTTTCACAAATGTATAATAATCGACATAATATAAATTAAAACTTGTTTTTCGAAAATACGAAGCAATTCAAAAGAAAAAGCTCGTAGATTAATTGTGAAAAATTAGACAGGCTGGAATACTTTAAAAAAGCAATTAAATAAAAAATAAATTACATAAATACATAAAAACGTTTAATTAAAATTAAAAACATACAAAATAAACGTTTCGCTATGTCATCGCGTAGCCTCACAGTACTAATTTCGGGAAACGTTCCTTTTGAATGTTTTTGATTTTAATTAAATGTTTTTCGGTATATATTTTTAATTTAATTGCTTTTTAAATTCATTCAAATCTGTCTAATAGTTCATAATTAGTTTAAATAATTTAATTCTGACGTTAAATATACGTGTATCTTAAGCTTGTGGAATTTAATATGCATTGACCTTATATCAAATATAAAAGAAAAAGATACTTGTCTATTTTAAATAATTCGTACTTTTCAACAATTCGTACAATTACTACTTTTTCAATTATTTTTTTAAACTATCATAAAATAAACTTTTATACAAAATTAATATTATTCCATTTTTTCTTTTTCTTTTTCTTTCATTCTTTCTTTTTTTTCGAGGTGAACATTAAAATTAAGACTTTTCACGATCTCACATGGAAAAAAACACACACAGAAAAGAAACACAAATATATTATCAATATTTTGAATTGAAACTTAATTTCTAAGAAATTTTTTTATCCTTTTCTTTTCTCGTGTTGCAGTAAACTTCCAAGAATTCATATGTTTATAAATAAAAGAAGTAAGTAACTAAGTAAATTCACAAAAATTTCACAATTAAAAATTTCACAATTAAATTTTCGACAATTAAAAATTCATTTACTTATTATAAACTTTTTACGAAATTCATTTAGTTAAAAATAAACTGTGTAGCGAGTGTTGTATTAAGATATGTTGATTGATATAGGTAACTTATTATAAGTTCTGTATTTTATTTTCTATGAAATCGAAGAAAAATTAGAATACAATAACGCTTCACATCTCTTAAGTATACTGTTTTAAATTTAAAACAATCTGCATTCGAAATCACATTCATCAGAAGTATGATTATTAAAATTGTTAGAATGAGAAAATTTCAAGCATTCCTTAGCAGTATATATATATATATATATATATGTATTTGCAATAAATATTTATTACAGAAATTTTACAAGTAAGTGGTATCTATGTGTGAAAATAAATTTTAAATAAATAACTTTTCACATTTTTGTTTATTTCTATGAGTTTCACCATAAAGTATATTTCTTTCTGTTTTGAACGTTTTGATTTTAAAATATACGTCCTTACACTGTTTTTTTTACATTTCTGCTCTAAGAGTTGCCTATATTTTTATGTTTTTCTATTCAACTTTAAAGGTTTTTTTATGGAATTGTCATATATTACTGATTGTGCTATTTCTTACAACATTATTTTTTTTATAATTCTTAAACATACACCTTCTCTTACATATTATATTTATGAGAACATAAAAGTAAGAATAAAATAATGAAATAAGTTATTTTTTTCTTTAATATCAAACATTTTATAAGTTTGCAATGAAATTAAGATAATTATAAAAATTTAAAATTATAAAATGTTTAAAGAGTTTTCTAAATTATTACCGTATAACTAAGCAATGATTAATTGCTTAAAAGGAATTATTTAAAAGTTTTAGCAAACTACCCTTTTCACAAGCAATTTAATTTTGATGTAGTTATATGACAATGATAAAAAAATACTTTATTATTTTGTTACTATTATACACAAATGCAATTAGTCATTTCTGTGAAGCTATATCAAACTTTGTAAACAAATTATTAACAGCAGTGGGGAATTATTAAAAAACTGAAATATCTTTAAGCCGAGTGAAACTGCTTTAAACCCATTCCAACTTTTAAAATTTAATTCAAAGAAATTCAAAAATTTCTACATTTGTGAAGAAATATTATTATAGGAGTCACATAAATGTACTTTACTAGTGCTTAATCTAATTAAAAAAAATTACTGTAAATAGCTCTTTATAAAAGAACATTTATATATATATAATTATTGGTTGTTAGCCACCGCGCAAATAAATTATGATAAGAATGTTTAATTCTTTAAGCAAATCACATTTAGGCTTATTTGTTATTTGTAAAACAAATTTTTGCTATGATAATATTACATGCTAAGGCTAATGTCAGAAGAACGTCTATTTTCATGCTTTTTTTCCCTACGTATCAACAGTACACAATGCCGCTAGCATTGTGTAGGGATGATACGTAGGGAAAAAAGCGTGCAAAAAGACGTTCTTCTGACATTAGCCTAATCCCATTAAAGTATTTTTTGCCACTCTTTTTACAAACGTATCATTTCATTAAAAAAAGAAATCTTATTTAAATATGCGAATTTTTAAGTGATATAATTATGCTAAATAGGAATCTTTTAAATATATATCTTTAAACTATTTAATTAAAAATTTCTTCATAGCTGACTTTGATATTTCTTTTAATATTTCTTTCGATGCAACCATTCAACTCGAAGTGGATTACAAGATAATTACAATATTTCAAACAAACCGAAAATATCGATTAATCTCTTTCTTTGGAGCGCTAAGACTTAGCCAAACTGATAACCTACGATGCAGACTTCGTGATTAAAGGAAATGTGTCCTTCATCAATGCAAAATTAGGGGCAGCGGGAAAGAATACGCGTTTGTAAGTTCGTCGAGCAAGGTCTTACGGTTTCATTAAACGACAATAACTGTGAGTCTATCTTGGAGAATAAATCACTTTCTTCTTGTTAGGTGCGTTCGTAATTATATAAATACGTAGCACCTATAGTCGTCGTTCAGTCCGTCCGTCTGTCCGCATGTAACAGAGCAAAAACTACCCAACCGAATGGTCTGAAATTTCAAATATATGATTGTTGCAAAATTTTGTCGAGCCATTTCAAATTTTATGAAAATCGGATGTACAGTTTAATTACAGGGACAGTCAAAAGTTTTTCTTTACATTACGGCCAATGGGAAAAATTATTGCAAGTGCATTTTAATGATATTACAGCCTTCCGAATGATCTGAAATTTTAAAGATATAACTGTTGCAAAATTTTGTCGAGCCCTTTCAAATTTTAGGAAAATCGGATGCATAGTTTAATTACAGGGACAGTCAAAAGTTTTTCTTTACATTACGGCCAATGGGAAAAATTATTGCAAGTGCATTTTAATGATATGAGAGCCTTCCGAATGGTCTGAAATTTTAAAGATATAATTGTTGCAAAATTTTGTTGAGCTATTTCAAATTTTAGGAAAATCGGATGTATAGTTTAATTACAGGGACAGTCAAAAGTGTTCCGTTACATTACGGGGAATGGGAAAAAAATATTGGAAGTGCATTTTAATGATGTATCAGACTATGCGCTTTATGAAGTGCAAAAAATTATACATTCAGTACAATATGGGGTGCAAAAAATAATTATAAAACTAGTTATAGTACGAACGCACCTCATTTGCCACGTTTGACGAGCAATTTCCAACTTGTTTTTCTTGAGTGAAGGAGCAAAAGTTATCTAACATTATCCTCTACGTTATTCACTTAGGAAAGATAAATGAGAATATAGTAAAACAATATTTTTTGTATCTTTTGCGAAAAACATTTGAAAATATTGTTGCTATTACTTAAGTTGCATGATTTAGATATATACATAGTAGTGTTTATTTCTTTTTATATTTCATTTTTACTTATATTAATAAAATAAAGACTCAAGTGCGAGCATAATTCGAGCTCATAAGATTCTTTACAAGAAATATATGGATTATTAACTGTATTAGTTAAAAAATCGTTGCTAAAACAATAATAAGACTTTGTAAAAAACTATACAACGTAGGGTTTGATATAGCTGTATATACTAGAAAAGTACGAATGGGTATACCATAAAAGTTCAAAGATATATGATGTTTTACCTAATATCAAATATTGCTATTCTGTATAACACTTTTTTTAAAGTTATCCTTATCTGTTTAGGATGAACTTAATTCGAGCCTGGCAATAAAAGAGCTGCATATTTAAACTTCATTTGGCCTTTCATACACTGTAAAAAAAAAAAAAAAAAAAAAAAAAAAAAAAAAAAAAAAAAAAAAAAAAAAATTCCGACCAGTTTTCTTGTAGGAATTGGAAAAATAGTTGCCCTTATCGTACCGGAAAATTTTCCGTCCCAGCTCGGAAAAAAATCCATAAAAAAGGAAATAGTCAATAAAATGGTATATTATGTATTTCCTTCCGATTTTACGGCTTTTATTCTGAGCTGGGTCGGAAATTTTCCCGGTACGATAAGGGCAACTATTTTTCCGATTCCATCAGGAAAACTGGTCGTATTTTTTGTACAGTGTAAAACTAAATTCAGCGTAGTAATAATCCCTTTTTTATACAGTGTATCGAAAAGAAAACCCTTGTTCTAAGTTTAAATTTGGCATTGTGCTTGGTGTTGTGTGTACAAGCGTGTTTCGAAAGGAGGTCGCAAAGATGCAACGCTGCCTTGGTCCGTTCTGCCAGATAGGTTTTTAATTAACTTTTAAAGACACGGGAGACGTACACTGTAAAATAAAATACTGCCAGTTTTCCGGTAGGAATCGGAAAAATCGTTGCCCATATCGTACCGGACTAATTTCCGACCCAGCTCGGAATAAAATCCGTAAAAATTAGGAAATAGTCAGTAAAACGATATTTTACGGACTTTATTCCGATTTTACGGATTTTATTCCGAGCTGGGTTGGAAATTATTCCGGTACGGTAAGGGCAACTATTTTTCCGATTCCTACCGGAAAACTGGCAGTATTTTTTTACAGTGTATTGAGAGATCTACCCGATGCAAACTAGTTGCGAATTCCATAGTATTTATGTGATTAATTCTAAATAAGTTAGTAGGTTTTTAACAATTTGACGTTTATTGGTTTTATACTGCTAGTGGGCATTGCATTACATAAATATATCATTAAAAGTTGTTAGCTGGGCTTTAAAAACCGATGGTGCCGACCCTGCCATTTTGTATCTCCAAACCATCCGTGTCTTTAAGATTTAATATCTCACTTAATTACTGACGACTTTTTTCCAAAATTATTATCAACAATGCTTTCATACTTCTGCTATGACAGGTACCATGAGCTCTCATCAACACTTTTGCTGATACCCGCAAATTGAAATTTGTGTTTAACGGAAAAATGCGCTTTTATCAAAAAAAAAAAAAAAATGTGGCCTAGGGTAATCGCTATAATTTTCCTGCAAGGTATAAGTTAACGTCTACTACTAATTTTTCCATAAATTTACTTTGAGTATATATGGAAATAGAGGGGAAGGGGACATATTTTTGCGCTACATTTTTGACCATATCTGTGCAACTGTAAATCCTAAAATTAAAAGAAATATATTTTTGAGTTCAGCGTTACGAAAGTTTTCACGTTGAACTTTCCACTTTCCATAGTTTACGAATAAAATGGCTTTTACAGATGGACAGACAGACACAGGAGTGATCTTATAATGGTTCCGTTTTTACTTTTTAAGTACGGAACCCTAAAAAGTAAAATAAAAATTTAGAAGTCACAACTGCTTTTTAAATTAGGATCTCTTGCATTGAATTCCCTTTTTTATTAGTTATATCATCTTGATTTTACATTAACTAACACTTTATTATTTATTCTTCCCCTCAGTTATTTATTTTATTATTTATTTTATTAATTATTTCAATAAAAACCACTGCAACTATTTTTAATTTAGTTATTTTCTTTCATAATTTATAAATCTATTAATTTTTTCGCCTTTTTTGGAACATTTAAATATTCCTATCCGTCATGTGACATTTCTTTTTTTAGCAATTTTTGACTGGTTAATTCCGTTTTATTTTCTAGACCTAACGGTGTTTGCAGTGTCTCATAAAAAGAATCAAACGTATTGAAACATGCTGCTATTTTTAAATTTTTATGATAAATGTGTGAAATTATTTACATAGCATTGAACATAATATCACGCACGCTTAGTTTACAAAAATGGAAAGAACATACATTTTCATTAAGTCTTTCAAAATTATTTTCTAATTTGAAACATTTATATATATATATATATAAACTCGGTTTATGGCGTCAGATACCGCCATCCGAAGAATCCTCAAGAGTCTTTTTCCATTTCTTCCGGTCAAGGGTCCATTCCTCTTCCAGACCTCTATCCCTCATTGCCTTTGAGATATCATTCATCCAGGTCTTTCGTGGTCTTCCCCGTTTCCCTTTTTTGTTTGTTTCATAGTTGAATGTTATTTTGGGTAGTCTTTCATTATTCATTCTTTTGACATGACCATACCAGATTAATTGCTTTTTTTTTTAATATCATCTAGTATGGTTCCCTTTATTTTCATCATTTCCTCGATTCTGTCATTTCTTAATCTTTCTATTCTTGATATCCTGCATGATCTTCTTAGGGCGTCCATTTCTACTGCCGCTAATTTCTTTCTTTCTGTCTCCATAATTCTCCATCCTTCTGCTCCATATAACAATATGCTCTTTACAATAGAGTTGTATATATTATATTTTCTTTTCCTAGAGATCTCCTTACTCCACCAAATAGAATTTAATATTTTTACAGCCTTTTTCTCCTGAAAAATTCTGTGTTTAATTTCGCGTGAGTCTCTTCCTTCTTTATTAATGTTTACACCTAAATATCTATAATGCTTACAGCTTTCTATTTTTATGTTATTAGTTAGATTTAGGTCTGTCTCATTTCCTCCTATACATAGGTATTTGGTCTTGCTGACGTTCATGTGAAGTCCCCATTTCTCATATTCTTCCTTAATTTTTACCGTCATTTCCTCTAAATCCTTTTTACTTTTTGCAATTACAACTTGGTCATCTGCGAATTGTAGAGTAAAAATTGACGTTCCATTCATATTAAGTCCCATTCCTCTGCATTTCTTTTTCCACATTTTCAATGCTTCTTCAACCTAAATTTTAAAAAGTGTTGGGGAAATACAACATCCCTGTCTGAGTCCTTTATCTGTTATAAAACCTTTTGATAATCTTTGTCCTATTTTGATCTTTGTTTTTGATTGTCTGTAAAGTTCTTGAATTGCTCTAATAATACTATTAGACTATAATATAATAATATCATAATATAATATAATATATAATATAATAATACTATAACATTTATAAAGTAATTTTATTTTGAAAATAAGTTACTTTAAAATACAGATAAGAAGTTCAGTAAATAATCTTGAATGTTTTTTGTCAAGTTACCACGCCTGTTTGTTTGTATTTCATTTTTAAATCAGAAACAAAATCCACACAAAATATAAACTTCGAATGATTTCTCAAAAACATTATCAAAACCACCAGATATGTTCTATTTCAAGCTTGTTTAAAAGAATATGGATGACAATGTTCCAACATAAGAAAAATATAGTTTAGACACATAAATCATATTTAGCCTAAACTTAATGAAATATTTAATACATATAATAAAAAATCATAAAACTTGTTCAACGAAAAAAATTCAAAACGTAAATTTTTATAATTGCAAATTTATTGTGGCATTCAAAGAAGAGCAAAATTAGTTGAATGAATTCCGTTCGTTCATAGTCAATGTACTTCTATATGAGTGTGACGACATAAGAAAAATTAAATTTGATTAATCGAAACTTTTTTTTTTTTTTTTTTTTTTTTTTTTGCGAAACGAATCTCCGATCCCCTTGGAAATCCAAGAACACCATATTGTCATGGTGTTATTTATTGACCTGTCCCACTTTCTTGTTCAGCATGCCCAGGCAAGTATTGCGAAGTTCTAGAATGTAGGCTGCTGCATTAGCTTGTTAAATTGCACTACTCCAATTGCTAGATTTTCGCATGCATCGTGCAGGCTTGATCATGACTGGTTTCAGTATGTCAGATTACTGCTACATCATTACGAAATCACTGCATGAAACGGTAAAAGAGCATACTCTCGTACCATACGCGTGCGCGTTTCTCGACATCATCCTGAACTCCGTTCGCCATGAGAGTTTAGCCGTTGTTAGCCGCATTGTAATTTTCAAAAATTTGGCATGAATTTTTAAATTCACCTACAGCTTTATATATTCCAACCCTGTATTCACAGCAGTTTTCTATTCTATTTAAAACTTCCATTTTACCATTTTAAAATAGTATTTCATAAAGTGCGAAACTATGTATGATCAATTAATAATAACACTGAGCGAATCCCATTAAAAGGAAAATCATGATATTTTGTATCGTTCATATACAATACATAACTGCCAATGTAATTTGTATTCAAAAGAATTATAATTTTTCCTTAAATGATTATCGGTCCATACAAGAAAAAACAAAATATTTGATTTGTAGCCTTGATTATTAAGATTAATAACAGTTCTAATGGAAACGTTTATGTAGGATGTTTTGTAATCAAAGGAACAAAAAATCTTTTGGATGTTTGGCAAAGAAAGCAATTGGATATTTAAGAAACGATTCAAAAAATCAACCGTATAACAAATGTAAAGAACATAAAATTTTAACTATGACTTCAATGTACATAAAATAATTAATATTAATAAAAAGATGTTACAGGGGAGCATGGAAAAGATGTTACAGATGTTACGTTACAGGGTTGCCAGTTTGCCTTCCTTTTACATTCAGAAATTGAGTTAAAAAAAAAAAATTCCGAAAAATAATTTTTTACCCAACGTAATCAGGATATGCCTGTTCTTAAATAGAGCAAAAATTACTACTCGGAATTTCTGGTAAAAATTCAGTATTTCTTAATAAAAAAGGGGACAGAACTGGCAGATGTAGTACGGTTTCTTGTATATTTCTTATATTAAAGGGGAAAACATGTTATTTAAACATATGAAATTACAACAAAACATTGCAAGCTTAAATTATATTCGTTAATAATCATTGTCGTCCGATAACTGTAAATAACACAAGCCTGAAAAATTTGCGTTATATCATATTGCTTAGCTTCAAATAATTGATTCTTACGTATTTTGTAGCGCTGAATCTGAAAATGACCTTCATTTATTAACATCACGTCAGGATTTTTTGGATTTTTTTTTTTTTTTTTTTTTTACTTTTTAACTTTTTAACTTTGAAATTTACGATTTGCGAAAAATTATGACATGATGGTTAAAAATAAAGGTGATTTTCAGATTTAGTGCTAAAAAGTACATAAAAATCAATTATCAAATTAAAAAAAAAACGCACCATCACATTTATTTTATAGTATGAGAGTTTTGCTATTTTTTGTCTTTGATATTTACGATTTGGAAAAAATCCTGACTTGATGGTTAAAAATTAAGGTCATTTTCGAATTCATCGCTAAAAAAATATATAAAAATCGGTTATCAAAAGTTAAGAAACACAATCATTTCCTGTACGTTTTAGTATCAGATGTTCTCTATTATTTTACTTTTTACCATTGAAATTTACGATTTGCAAAAAATTCTGACGTGATGATTAAAAATGAAGGTCATTTTCAGATTCACCACTAAAAAATACATAAAAATCAATTATGAAAAGTTAAACAACACAACCATCGCAGGCTTGTGTAATCGGACGGATGTTTTGCAAACAAACTAAAAAAAATATTAGCAGTTTTTCAAATGAAAAATTTATGAAACAAATTAAAATGAAATAAATATATTAGATAAATTCAAATATAAAAAACATGAAAATGTTTATAGAGTTTTTTAGAATCCCGTCTGCAAAAATGAAGTGAATATTCTACTTCTAAAACTTTTAGGCCCCACCAGTGGCTGAGAGGTTCTGCTCTCGAAGCTGGTAGACGGGAGGTGCCGGATTCGATCCCAATCGCGCCCGTCGGCCTAATCGTTCGGAGTTTTCGTGGTTTTCTTCGAACCTTGGATTTCCAAGCGTTAATACGGGTTAGGTTCCCTTAGAAAGACCCCACGAAGGGCACTCCCCCTGGTCCTATATCCCTCGTGCAGATAATTGGCCGTCATAAATACAACCAACCAACCAACCATCTAAAACTTTTAGAAAAGTTAAACATTACAACACATTTTGTTAAGGAAAATCTCTTATAAATTTTCTTCGCTTCAGTCATTGTTTACTTTTCTCAAAACACTTTGGTCAATAGGAAAAATATTTTTACATGAAAACTTCGGATTTATAAAATGTCAACACAATTTTCTTTTTTAATTTCAAAATATTTTTATTTTAAGTAAGTTAAAACCATAACAAATTCATGCTATTTTTATTCCTGATGCAGCTAAAGTAAAAATACGTTTCTGTTTACTTTTTTTTATATTATATTTTAGAATATATTTTTTAATATGCTAATAGTGAACTTACTTATCACTTATTAATAAGGCAAAATATTGCAAAATAATTTTTTTAAACTAAGATTTTAAAAACTAAACATTTTATATTGATTCCAGTATACGAATGTTAACTAACAGAGATTTAATCAAATTATCTAAACATTTGTATAAATAAACCGATGTAATCTTTTTATTACTCAGAATAATTTTAAGAAGAAAAAAAGTCAAAATTAAAATTAATGAAAAAACTTTAAATTAATGAATTTTATTTTCTGATTTATTACGTAATAAAACCAAATGCTCTTTTCAATTTGCATTTTTGTTATGGGTGCATTCACAATAAATATTACAGGTAATTTGAGTTATCAATAATTATATAGGAAAATTGAGTTTTACTCTACAGATTATAATCTCATTTATAAGCTAATGTCGAAATTTTCCAGTAAATATAATCTGATTTATTAAAACTTATTAGATATTTTTCTAACAAATTCTAACATGTAATACTTTTCTTAGAAAAACATGTATTTTAATGAATAAAACACATTTAGCAGGATGGTTGCATAGCAAAAAAAAAAAAAAGTCATTATGATGTATTCGTGAAGCATCAGTATTACATAAAATAAAATTTATCAGTAATAACATTTTCTTTATCAGTTGAAGATGTTAAGTATTATTTGACACTTTGTAAGAACGTACAATACCTATTAATGTTAGAAAAATCTGATTAATGGCGAAACATAGTGAATTTTTTTTTTTTTTTAACTTGGTATATTTTGTTACTACAACATATGATTAATTGTTTAATTAAAACCTGATTTTTAACACTTGATTTGAATTCATTTTCTGAAGATTATAATTAATTATCGTGCATAGTAAATCAAAGATTAAAATAACGGGTAAATAAATAATTTTAGAATAAAATAAACCAAAATCATTACTCGTTTTAAAATTATGTATATTTATATGTATATGTATAGGTATATATAGTTTTTTACCCCAAAATAATTAAGTTTTAATCATTCACCAAGCTTTTTACACAAGTGCTTTATATATATATATATATAATTGAATATATATATATTGAATATATATATATTGAATATATATATATATACAATATATTTATATATATATATATATATTGGCGTATAGTTGGGAAAAAATTGACAGACATATATAATTATATATAAGTTTATTTGGAAAACATTTATTGAAAAAAAGCTTACATTAATTTATTCATGAAATTGAAATTTTTAAAATGTACAATCCTTCGTATTTTACAATTGCACCGTTTCAAAACATACACTGGATTATGGGGGCTTATTGTCTTATAAATTAACAAGAATGTGTTTCCACAATCTAATATTTAATTACTAGTTTTTATTAAATGTTATATTTAGTAATACTCTTCTACATTTTTTAAAGAGTATTTTAGCAGTTGAATTTCGGGATCCACGGGAAATGTTACTGATTGGCATATTCAAATGGATTTATTTAAAATAACGAACAATTCATCTAAATATTAAATCAATATGTTTGTATTTGCATTATTTGCGATTTTCGAAACTGTGCTTTGGATGAAAAGCAAGACGACAGCTCTCATTCGCAGACAAAATTTTCTTTTGTAATTATATAGCAATTAACTGAATGCCTTGATCCTACTCAATCTTTTCATCGTTCGGAGGCAGTATCTATTTTTTTTGCTTTCTTAGTAATCGGAGTTTGTTAGAATTATTTCAATTCATACAACATTTTGAGTGCAATTATATCTATAGAAATTGACCTATCTTTAAAAACAAAAAAATATTGTACTCAAAGTATTGAGAACAAAGTTGTAGTTGTAATATTGGTTTAATTGTGTTATTTTTATACAAAACTTTGAAAGTTGAGAATGAAAAAGACTGTTCTACATTTTAATGTACGTCTGTCTAATCATATTCATCCACTAGTGATATTCATGTTTTAATTTTTTTATCATTTTTGGTTGATCATACGTAATTAACAATCGGAATTTATTTTTGAGAAAAAAATTAGACATTTTCAGGTGGATTAAACAAAAATAAATGAATAAAAAACATTTAGCGAAAACACTTTTCTTTTTTCACTAAACTTATTACTAATGCTTCGTGAACTGAATAAGTTAATTAGCACAGAAAGAATTTTCTTTATTTGCGACATTTTTTACACCCATATTCAGAATGCAAAAAATTATATTTAATTATTATATTTGCAGTTAGCCTTTTTAATATCGTCTTCCGCTTTTCTGTTTGTGATTTAAATTTACAAGCAGTTTACACACAGAGTTCTAAATTTTAATATAAATCGCTATTATCAAAATGATTAAATAAACTGTATTTTTCAAATATTAAATTAGAAATTTTATATTAACATACATAGTTTTAAAATTTTAAGCAATCGTGTAAAGTGGTATATAGCGAAAGATCGATAATCCTAAAAGTAAGTATAGGTTAAAGAAATAAAAGTTAATCGAGGGTAATAAAAACTAAATACTTTTTCCAGATAATTCACTTTTTACTACTAGGAATTAAGGGCACTTTCAAATTTTGCTTTTCTTAAGTGAAACACTTGATTATTACGATTAACTTTTGAAAACAAATAGGACATTTGTTGACTTACATTATGAGAAAAAAATCATTTTATCATAACTTTTATTTATTATTTATATTAACATTTCCTAATAAATGTGAGTTCAGTATTTTCAAAACATGCAAAAATAACTTAGACTCGTGAGTTTTGCTTTATCAGATAGTGAATTTGTGTATGCCAAATAATCGGATTTAATTTTGATTGATGAGTCCCCATTGTTTTATTAGGTATCTTTTAATAGTTTTCTTTTGAAGTAAAATTCTGAAGTAAAATTTTGAAGTAAATTCTGCTTAAGTTTCGAAGTAGTATGAGTGTTTAATCCCAAACAATGAAATATTATTTATTTTTACAAATTGTATCTCAAATGTCAATCAATTACTGTATATACTCGCGTATATGTCGAGGTATTTCTGGCAATTTTTGGCAAGCAAATTGGGGTGGGTGTATCGACTTACACGCGAGTCAATTAAAGAACCAAAGTAAATATATAAATAAATAAAAGTTCAATAACTATAAAATTCTGGCTTTTTATGGAAATTAATAATAAAATAATACATAAAATATACAAATAACAATAATTTATCATAAAAAATATTTCAATTATTTGTTGTTTTTTTACTTACATACCACTTGTTTGCATTGACGAATTTCTCCTACCATTTCTACCACGTTTTCTTCCGACGCGAAACCTTCTCAGCGCAATGAACTGACATATCCGATCGCTAAACCGCAGGTTTCACTGCGATAGAAGCATTATTTAAATTAATATAATTTTACAAATATAATGATGTTTTAAAACATTAAGTTAGGAATAATACTGTCAAGGACAATATTCCTAAACGCAATTCATTTTTTTGTACCATGTGGGAGAAAACATCAGTTTTTAGCCTTGGAATAATTACAGAGAAAACAGCATTACAATTTTGCCCTTTTTTTCGTCGGTTAAGCAACAAGTAGGGGAAAAACTGACGGCCACTATTCCCACTATTCAGCACCTTACCAGTAAGGCACAAAAAGGGTTTATATTTGTGTTGCAGTATATAAAAGTGCTGCGTTTACATATATAAAAAAAAAACCTCAAACCTCTAAATTACACGTAAGAAAATTTGATGTTGCATTTCAAGTGCTATCCGTCGAAATCAGAATAATCCGAATTTGCAAAGAGTTCCATAAAGTTTGCTGCAGTCCTTTTTTTTATCGGATTTATAAATATCTTATGCCCTCCGATTCTAGTTCACTATTTGATATTGCCGAATCATCTAAAATGAAATCCTCACTGTCGTCCATCCCATTATTAATACAGCATTTTTAAAATGATTTCGCAATGACAACTTTTGATATAGAGTACCTCGATTCTTTTATCCACTGGACGACTGTAACAATGTCCATTTTTTTTTTTAATTAGCAGCTTTGGTTTTTTTTTATTTCATCAGATGTGCCCATTCCATCTGTGTTTTCGAAAATTATCTTTGAAAGGTTTGTTTATACTGACATCAAATGGCTAGAGTATTGATGTCAGGTCAAAGGGGGAATTACAGCCATCTCCGTTTTCAGTTGGCTCACCTTCGTCTTTACGACACCTGTGGTATGCGCTTTGATTGATTCCGAGATAAGAAAACTTTTTTATGGAAAACTGGTTGCCAATTCCACACCTTTCCCGACCGGTCTTGAACGTCATCGTCGTCCATCCAACCTTTTGTAAGAGGTCGACCAATTACGCCTGGCGCAAATTTTGCTCCTTTAGGGAGCTTTTCCTTTTAAAAAGGTCAACAGGAGGCAGTTTTATTCTGTTTTCTATGCATGTTAAAACAACTTCAAATGTACTTTTTCAATGACCTGCTGTTCGAATAAGGACATTTTCCACATTTTCACTGAATGTCCTGTTTCTCGGCATATCAAATGTTACTGGAGTATCTTCCATATTTCCGATGTGGGCCAATTAAAAATTATTCTCTTTTCTTAACATTATCACGTGTTTTTGCCAATTAACTATTTTATCTTCTAAGTCATATGGCAGGTTCTGGAAAATTTTTGTTTTCTGCCGTAAACATATGTTTAGCGGCTATGTTTTGATGTGTATACATCAAAATCTTTCCAAAACCTCGTTCATCATCTGTCAAAAGCGAAATACCAGGATTACTCTTTATGGTCGCATTACTGGCAAGATTTAAATGATCTGTTTGGCTGATCATGCCGAGCTCATGGTACAATGTTTAGTGAACAATGGCGATGCTGTGTTCCAACGCTCCAGTTCAGACATCTCGGATAATTCAGGACTGCTTTTGTGAGCATGAGGGGATTTGTGACATTTCCCCTGGCCACTACAGTTACTATATATCTCAATATTAATGAGCCTTTAACGTCAATTTTCGAGAGAAAGGTGAGTGATCGCTATTCACCTCCATCATCGTTACATAAACATGCCTCAATTTTGCAGGAAGATTGGTGTAATATTTCCATGGAAACCATATAGGAACTGTATTTATCTATTCCAAGAAGACTTCAAGCTTTTTAAATACCAACTGTTTTCCTACACCGTATTAGGCATGATAATATATTTATTTTTAGTTTTCAGATTTAGTTTTCATATATATGGGTTTTCATATTTTTGTCCAACACCTGTAAAAATCTTTTTTTCAAAATGGCGGCAATATAAAAAATTTAAATTTTTTTTTTCATTCAAAAAGGGGTACAAAAAAGTAGAAATTGAAAAATGCTTTTCTCTGAAGTTTTTGACATTGATACAAGGATTCTCGAACGTTTTTTGTTTCACCTTTGTTTCGTTTACCTTAAAAAAATTGCTGAGACACAGCAGTTTGAAATTCTAGGTTGTCTACACATTTGAGTTTTGTCATGCGACAACACTCATATATGTTAACCGATTTCAATGTGTGTGAAAATGTGTATAGGATTTACCAAGGTATCGACGAAGTTGATTGGCCAGCTTCATCCTCCGTATTGTTTTAAAATGGAGGGCACTTCAAGATATCGACAAATTTGGCGACCAAACATAAATCTTTCTAAATGAATTTTGGATTTAGCTGAATAATTTAGCGAAATTCTCTTTTGCAGTGCGTACTCAGCACTCCTGCTATACCGTGCCATAGACAGCGGGGACCCCCTTGTCTCTTATTAGTAATAATCTTCTTTTATAAAATATTTCCAAGCGTATAATTAACAATTAGTGCAATTAGTCACATATAGACTCTGTATTTTATAGGTAGTAATGTGATAAATTAAAGGATTAAGAGATATCAAAAGATAATTTCTGTGCGGTAGCATAAAATAGTTAAGTGGACAGTGAAAATTATCAATTTTTGCCTAGAGTAAGTAAAATGTCGATCAAAGAAATTGATCACGAACTTTGTACGTACTTAGTCTCCAGATTCTGCTTTTTATTCGTCAATGGTGATTTGGCAAACATACTTTTCGCTGCCTGATGTAGGTAACATTAAAATTATTTTGGCTATTATTATGTGTAAGTGTTAAAAAAATTCTTTTCTTAGATTTTCTTAGAAGTTATCTTATTACGATGAGTCTGTGAAAATAACAGTACACCCATCACACACACACGAAGAAAAAAGTAATCGTTTTAGAACTGGAACGTTCTGAAATATATCCGAGTTAAAAATGACAATATATCTTTCAAATTTCTATTTTAAGATTTCGCTAGGAAATTTCTGGATTTTAGTATTGAGGGATTAATTTGTTTTCATCGATCAATGTCTTAGATATCAAATTGAAAGTACTTTTTAAAAATTTCTGATAAACGAATGAAACGGAAAAAAAAAGTTTCGTTCATATAAAGATAAAGATCGTGAGATATATCACACAACATAATTTCAGTTAATTTTATTCAGCAAAACTTCGATATAAAATTCTTCAGATGAGAAGATAAATCCAGCGTCAATTGGCACGATCGAAAGTAAAATTATCTTGATTGGATGACTAAAAGTTGCACTTATCTGTATTGATAAATATAGAAATGAGATGATGAATTGATTATATTTAAAAAAAATAATTATTAAAAAAAAGGTACGCGAGGCGAAGAAATGATAACGAAGATGGAAGCAGTCAAATATAAATCTATTGAGTTAGGTCATTTGATTCGAAAGAAAAAATCTACAGACAGCTTACATAGGTTAAAATTTATAATAAATATTACTTTTTCAATTATTTACATTCACATACAGTTTTTATTTATTTTCATTTTTTCCCAATTGTTTTATTTTTTACTTTTTTTCTTTAATATTTTAAATAATATATTTTTTTACATAAATGTTTTATGTTGTCTAATTTATTACCTACCGTTTATCAAAAAAGATTTAAAAATACGAAAACGAAATAAAACTTATATACTAATTTTATCTGCATTTTATTATAGTGTAAAGAATGGCAATGATTTCTTGATCTTTGAAAATATAATGCACACAACACACATACCAAAATATAAAATAATCTCCTCCGAGTAACTATGGATTTCGAAAGGGGTACTTTAACGTTAAAAAACTCAAAATTTAATATATTATCGATATTTAAAGAAACATTTATAAAAGCAAAGTTTCTGTTGCTGCCAGCATATTTCGGAAGGGTGTCCGAGTAGTTTTTGTAGTGAATTATTCGTTTTCTAAAGGTAATATAAGTTTTCCATATTCTAATTTATAATATATCTCTGTGGTAATAAATTTCCTTAATAATGCTATTAACAAAGGCAAAGCTTGTGCGATACTCGATATTAAACGATACACAGTATCAAATTGAAAGAAAAATCATAATAAGAGGAACGTGGATAAACGCAAAATGTGAGGCGATCTTCGCGTGTAAGAATGACTAGCGGGTATGACCGAGCTAAGCTCGGTCAAAATTATTCTTGTGTTCAATTCGATAATTCATTCTCACTGTATAATTGTTTCTGTTTAGATAAAATTGGTATGATCCTAAGCCATAGGGACCCACTAACTGAAATTTTTCAACCACACGACCTAGTCAATGCTCTTCTGGAACCCGAAAACGATAGAGTACAAAATTTAGTCAAAATCGCTAAAGTCTTTTTATAGATAAAATTAGCTTGAGCCACGATAACCCAAGAAAGACCTACTAATATAAATTTATCGAACATCTGACATATCCCAATGGTCTTCTAGTGCTAGGAAACGGTGTAATAAGAAATTTTGTAAAAATCGTTTGAGCCATTTTTTAGGTAAAATTAAGTAAACTTTGAGCCATAGTGATCCAAAATGACTGGTTAATCGAATTTTTTTTAGCATGCGACCTAAACCAATGTCTCGAACCCGAATACGATAGAAATAAATTTAATCAAAATCATTAAAGCTGTTTTCTAGATAAAATTAACTTGACCCGCAATGACCCATTAATCGAATTTTCTCGAACATGTGACCTAACCCAATGATCTTCCCATGGCGAAAACAGTATAATACAAAATTTTGTTAAAATCGTTTGAGCCTTTTTTTAAGATACAATTAGCTTGACCCAGAGCACCCTCAAAATGACCCACTAATCGAATTTTCCAGAACATGTGACTTAGCTCAGTGATATTCTCATGCTCAAAAGCGATATAATACAAAATTTTGCCATAATGTTTTGAGCCGCTATTTTAGATACACTTAGCTTGACCCACAGTGACCCAAAAATGACCCACTAATTGAATTTTATCGAACATGTGACTTAGCCCAGTGGTCTCTTCATGCCCAGAAACTGTATAATACAAAATTTTAACAAAATCGATTAAGTCGTTTTTTTAGATACAAATAGCTTGGCCCACAGTGACCCAAAAATGACCCACTAATAGATTTTTCTCGAACTTGTGACTTAGCCCAATGGTCATCTCATGCCCGAAAACGGTATATTACAGAATTTTGTCAAAACGTTTTGGACCTTTTTTTAGATTCAATTAGCTTGACCCTGACTCATCGTGACCCAAAATGACCCACTAATAAATTTTTCTTGAACATGCGACCAAGCCCAATGGTATTCTCGTACCTGAAAACGATAAAATACAATATTTCGTCAAAATCGCTACAGCCGTTTTCTAGATAAAATTTGTTTGATCCACAGTGACCCGAAAATGACCCACTAATCTAATTTTCTTTAATATGTGATTTAGACCATTGGTCTTCTCGTAATCCAAAACGGCAAAATACAAAATTTAGTCAAAATAATTAGAGCCGTTTTTAGACAAAATTGGCTTGACCCAAAGGGACCCAAAAATGACCCACAAATCGAAATTCCTCGAACATGTAACGTAGCCCAATAGTTTTCTCGTGCCGAAAAACGGTTGGATATAAAATTTAGTCAAAATCGATTGAGCCGTTTTTTAGATATAATTAGCTTGACCTTGATCCATTTGACCGATCATGACCCACTAATCGATTTTTCTCGTACATGTGACTTTGTCCAATGGTCATCTCATGCCCGGAAATGGTATATTACAAAATTTTGTCGAAATGTTTTAGGCATTTTTGGATTCAATTACCTTGACCCTGACCCATTATGACCCATTATGACCCATTATGACCCAAAATGACCCACTAATCAAATTTTCTTGAGTATGCGGCCAAGCCTAATGGTATTCTCGCGCCCGAAAACGATAAAATACAAAATTTCATCAAAATTGTTAGAGCCGTTTGTTAGATATAATTAGCTTGACCTTGAACATTTATGACCCAAAATGACCCACTAATCAAATTTTCTCGAACACGTGACCTAGCCCAATGATATTTTCGTTTCCGAAAATGGTAAAATACAATATTTCTTCAAAATCGTTAGAGCCATTATCTAGATAAACTTTGCTTGATCCACAATGACACAAAATGACCCACTAATTGAATTTTCTCTAATATGTGACTTAGCACATTGGTCTTCTCGTAATCTAAAACGACAGAATACAAAATTTAGTCAAAATCGTTAGAGCCATTTTTTAGATAAAATTGGTTTGACCCATAGTGACCCAAAAATGACCCACTAATCGAAGTTTCTCGAACATGTGACCTAGCACAATAGTTTTCTCTCATCGAAAAACGCTTGGATATAAAATTTGGTCAAAATCGATTGAGCCGTTTTTTAGATATAATTATCTTGACCTTGACCCATTATGATCCAAAATGACCCACTAATCGAATTTCTCTAATATGTGACTTATCCCCTTGGTTTTCTCGTAATCCAAAACGACAGAATACAAAATTTAGTCAAAATCGTTAGAGCCATTTTTTAGATAAAATTGGCTTGACCCATAGTGACCCAAAAATGACCAACTAATCGAAGTTTCTCGAGCAAGTGACCTAGCCCAATAGTTTTTTCGTGCCGAAAAACGGTTGGATATAAATTTTGGTCAACATCGATTGAGTCATTTTTTAGACATAATTAGCTTGACCTTGACCCTTTATGACCCTTTATGACCCACTAATCAAATTTTCTCGAACACGTGACCTAGCCCAATGGTCTTATCTTGCCCGAAAATGGTACAATACAAAATTTCGTCAAAATCGTTAGAGCCGTTTTTAAGGTAAAATTTACATACACATACACACACACATATATACACACACAATTTTTGCTCGCATTATAGTATAAGATTAATGTAAAAGTTCCAAGAGAGATTGATTGCGTTTCATAGTTTCTATCTTAACATGAAGGTTGAAGATCAGTTGAATGCCATTAAAGTAAAAGGTTAAAGCAAGAATTCTAGGTGAATACCTGTATTTATATTTACAAAATGGTACAATACAAAATTTCGTCAAAATCCTTAGAGCCGTCTTGCCATCTTGCTCGAGAAACTTCGATTAGTTGGTCATTTTTGGGTCACTATGGGTCAAGCTAATTTTATCTAAAAAATGGCTCTAACGATTTTGACTAAATTTTGTATTCTGTCGTTTTGGATTACGAGAAAACCAAGGGGATAAGTCACATATTAGAGAAATTCGATTAGTGGTTATTGATGTGGCTGAACTGCCATGATCTACTAAGCATATTATTTGTTTGAGTGAAAAATAAATGTTGTATAAAATTGAATAGCTTATAGATGCATTTATTTGTAGTTTCAAGCCAATGGAATCTTTAAGCAGTTAGAATGCAAAATCCTACACAAACACACACACATATATATGCATAAGTGGAGTAGTAAAATTATCTATTCATAAATTTTTGAGCACTCTAAATAAATATCTTCCATTTCGTCAGAATTATGATTTATTTATTACCTATCAAAATTATCCAAAAATCGTTTTTTCTTGAACCTTTTTTTGTTAGACATTTTGTTAGAATTTCTTTATTTAACCCTTCAGCGCGGGCGAATTTCTCAGTGGGTTACTTTTTTAAAATTAAGATTGTTTGATTACTACCACTTTTTGAAGTAGAAATAGTCACTTTATTTAATTACAGATTAAATAATTTAAGAATAAGGAGAATTATATACTATTAAAATAAGTAAGGGTGGGGGGTCAAGCAATCTGAATTTTAAAAAAGTAACCCACTGGAATAGCGTTTCCCGCGGCTGGAGGGATAATGCTTTAAATTTTTAGCAGTATGTGCGTATAGAAATTTAAATTCCCTACTAGAGAAGCCACAAAGTAAAATGGCTGAAGAAAAACCTATTTAAAGAATAAATTTTTGGATGTTTTTGATAGGTAATAGGTAAATCGTTACTTTGACACACACACGCAAAATAAATTTTAGAATACAGAAAAAGATATATATGAAGAATTTAAGTACACCATTTATGTCGCCACAAAGAAGTAATAACATTCATCATTACATTTTATTTGATAGAAAAAGTTTTTTTATTTAGACTGTAGAAATTTTCTGATTTCTGATTTTAAATCGCTATTTTGTGATAAAAAAAATATGTGTCTATTAAAAAGCATGTTGGGCTAATATGTAAGTATTTCTTAAAAGGTGTTTTATTCTAAAATGAAAGTGTCTCTTAACAGACATTTTAAATATAAAGAAAAACGTTATAACAGCAAATAAATAAATAAATACAAAATTATTCTGTATTTTTCGCAATTAATCGTACGTATTCTCTTTTCGCTTCCGTGCATCTCATTTGTCTCTGAGTTTGTTTTCTGCAAATATTTCAGCATCACTCTGTATTCTAAACAAGCATTTGTTATCTTTTGTAACACACAACATTTTTATTATTAAATTGAAAAAAAAAAAAACAATATCAACTTTACTACAAAGAGTATTCCTTTATACGATAGCACAGAAATAGCAAATTAAATAATAAGAAATAAAAACTGACAGCCAATATTCTCGGCTGAGAGTAAAAAGAGATCTGACAACGAAATAGATTACTTTTGTCAAAGGTATCAAGGGACTTTGACGTATTCGAAATATTTATTTTACTGGTAGTGGAAATATCTGTTTCGAGATTTCTGAATCCAATCTTTAAAATTTCTCTATTTAGATAAGTGTCAAATTTTCAAATGGATTATATTTTACGGCATCATGATCACATTTTACATTTCTCTTGGAGATTTGAAATAAAAATTTCACTGACCCTTTTCTTAGTTAAGCAAAATTAAATGACATCCAATATTTTCATTTGTTAATAGGAATAGTTGCGCTATTTCTGACGCAGTTCGTGAAATCATGTAAGACACCCTTTTTTACGATAATGAGTTGAGATAAATGAAAATTTTGAATGTCTCATTTTTTATTTAAAAAAAAAAATGTTTTTTCTAATACCTATAGCTGCACATTTTTAATTTAGTTTATTGAATATAACTTAAATGCAATAAACTACTATTATCCAAACACAAATCCTCAGGATCACATAAGATTAGAATCGATATTAGTACAGGAAAACTAACTTACTGAAATGCGAATTTTAGTTGAATTTACCTTTACTTGAAAATTTTTACGCTATATTTGACTAATTCTAAGACAATGTTTTTTATATATGGCAAAATAATTAATTTAGTTGAAACATCTTTCACTAACATAATTAAATATAATGTAAACATATCATTTTAGTAAAAGAAAAAATACTCAATTTTTTAACAGTATAAATCAAGCCGTCCTAGAAGTATTAAAGTTTTTACTATTTAAAACACTTAAATTATATAAATTATTCGTAAAGTATACATGTTATTTGTATGAGATCATTATTAAGTTAAAATAAAAATCGGGTAGAATTAGTTAAAGAGTAAACCAAAATATCTAATGAACAAACAGAAATGAAATAATTAACATCCAACATTTAAAGTAGAATTTTCCGTTACCACACGTTAAGAGCTAAGAAATAACACTTTAGTAGAATATTCAGCACTAAAATTATTAACCTCACACTATTCAAATTAGAAATGCCACAAGAGAAATCGAATGCGATATTGCTTCACAGCATTTGCTGCATTGACATATGTACTACATTAATTGTACAAACTATTGATTTGCTATTGATTAGGAACATTTGATTATCTCGATCATTGCGATAATTTGAGACACTGTTACATTAGATTTCCCCAACCACTTAATTCAGTCTATTGAACATGCATGAATTGATTTATCATAATTTATTGAGGTAATATAATTTGAAAGAAAGTTCAAATATGTGAGTTTAAATAGCGCAAATAAATGTTTAAGTTACGCAAATTAAAACAACTTTCTAACGTGAAGATGAAACTTTCATCATTGTAAAAATGCGGACATTTTCATGAATTTCCTTTAATACAGTAGAACTCGGTTACTACGAGAAACCAGAGAATTATAAAAGTCCCCGTATTAATCGTTACTTGTGATATCCGTGAAGTTAATGAAACTCTTAAAAATACCCATATATTTAATATACACCGGCCTCCAAAAGTTAAGGTACAGCGACTGGATGCTTTCGGTTGCACACGTTTTGTCGAATATCTACCAAAATTATTGGCGAATTGTTCTTGAACTTTTGGGATGTAAAGAACATGTTTGATTTCATATTTCTCGGTGAAGATTTAGTCTGGAGGACAATTAAGAGGCTAATAATAAATTTAATATTAAAATAATATTTGCGATCACCTATGTAACGGAAAATGCTGGGAATGGTTTGTCACAGTGTTAAATAACTATTTGGGTCCTGTTCAACGTGTGAGTGCATTTGTGCAAGCATAGCACACATATTCGTGAAGATGTTATTGTGTCTGGGAAAAATTCAAAAATTTATTGTTTATAGCATACTGAATTTTCAATCGAATATAACACAACTTTCCAAAAACCTGACAAAGAACTGTAACAACAGTATATTGCAATTAAAACATGAATATATTGAATATTTGATGAGATATGGGCATTTGTATGAAATAATTTTCAACTGCGCATGCGTGGAAAATCTTAAAATTTTTATTATATAATTTGGTAGTCAGCTATTTAGGGCAAATTATGTTAAAAGTAAAGTCAAATATCGCGAAAATTCACAAAGATAGGGTCAATATAGAGAGTTACTTCCTAAAAATAGCTTTATTATAAGGGATTTTCCACAACTTTTCAATCAGCTCACTACATCTTTCTAATTTTCACAACATTTGACTGGACTTTTTATAGAAGTTGTCTCAAAATACTGACTACCAAATTATGTAATAAAAGTTTTGAAATTTTCCTTAATGAAATCCCTTATAATAAAGCTATTTTTAGGAAGTAACTCTCTATATCGACCCTATCTTTGTGAATTTTCGCGATATTTGACTTTACTTTTAACATAAGTTGCCCTAAATAGCTGACTACCAAATTATATAATAAAAATTTTAAGATTTTCCACGCACGCGCAGTTAAAAATTATCTCATAAAAATGCCCGTATCTCATCAAATATTCAATATATTCATGTTTTAATTGCAGTATATTGTTGCTACTATTCTTTGGCAAGTTTTCGGAAAATTGTGTGTTAAAATTAAAGTTTGTTGAAAATCCAAGAATTAGTTCTGGAGATTGAGCTATAGTCGAAATTCTGAAAAATGCTGCACAGCAGCGCCACCAGTTGAGCGATTTATACCAAAACATAAACAGCACTAATTCATATCCAGGTATACCTGAATCTGAAGTTTGTTGAAAATCCAAGAATTTAGTTCTTGAGGTAGAGCTATTGCGGAAATCGAAAAAAATGCAGCATAGGAGCGCCACCTGTAAAGCGATTTAGTTCTGGAGATTGAGCTATTGTGGTAATCGTGATAAATGAGGCATAGCAGCGCCACCTGTAGAGCGATTTACACCAAAACATAAAAATTACCCACTGATACCAAGGTATACCTAAATTTTAATTTTGATGACATTTCTTGCATTAGTTGCTGAGATAGAGCTATAGTCGAAATTCTGAAAAATGCTGCATAGCAGCGCCACCTGTTCAGCGATTTATACCAAAACATAAACAGCACTAATTCATATCCAGGTATACCTGAATCTGAAGTTTGTTAAAAATCCAAGCATTAGTTCTTGAGGTAGAGCTATTGCGGAAATCACAAAAAATGCAGCATAGCAGCGCCACCTGTAAAGCGATTTACACCAAAATGTATGAAACGTAAATTCATGTCAAGGAGTAACTTAATCTGAAGTTTGATGAAAATCCATGCATTAGTTCTGGAAATTGAGCTATTGTGAAAATCATGAAAAATGAGACATAGCAGCGCCACCTGTTGAGCGATTTACCCCAAAAACTATTCAGCACCAATTTATATTAGGGACTAACTGAATATAAATTTTTATTAAACTCCGTGCATTAGTTCTTGAGATAGAGCGCCCACAAAATTTGTGTCACATACATACAGACAGACCGCCAGACGGACAGACAGACAGCCAGCCAGACAGACAGAATCACAGACATTTTGTAAAAACATGTTTTTCGGAATCTCCGACCCTTAAAACGTGTCAATCCGCCGGAAACTGAAAGTCGAAAATTTTCACGAATCCAATACTTTCTTCTTGTAAAGATAGAAGAAAGTAAAAAATAGAAATTGAAAAAGTTGTCGTTCTTAAGTGTTTGAATTTAATGCAAGTATTTATTGGTTTGTCTTTAAAAAGGACTGAGATATAACAGTTTGATTTTCTAATGCAAGTGACAATTTGAAAAGTCTGATTCTTGGCCTATGGCACCTTTCGTACACGTCAAAATATTCCGATGTGAGCGAGCATGTGAACAGGAATTACTAAGGACTCGAGCAAAGTCATTGGTTAGCTTCACCCATCATGTTGTTTTAAAATTGAGGACATTTCAAGATATCGCAGAATTTGTCGACCAAATGCTTACATAAAGCTGACTAATTTCGCGAAATTCTCATTCATATTCAGTATTGACAATAATTAGTATTGAATCTTCTACAACCGGGTTCCTCTAATTTGAGCTTCGTGTATTTGAATAATATAAGTTTGCTTTTTAAAAATAAGGAATATGAAAGGTAAAAGTACCTCTTCCTCCCGACACTGGCCGGAAAGACTCTTTCAATTTTATTGTCATTTAAATTACAAGCATAAAATAAAACAATAAATTTAAATTCCCTTATAGTTTATTACCCATAAAACTTTCGTTTTTCCTAGCGTTTATACTGATGCTTTTCATAGAGATTTTACGGAAAATACATATAATATGTATGATGAGGGTCTTTTGGGGACATCCTATATGTGTGTGTGTGTGCCTGCTTACGTATACGCAAGATCAACTCGAATGCATAGGGAACATCTGACATTTGCCTTGACATTTTCTTTTACATAGTAAAGATCCTATTCCAGATAATTTGAATCAGTTTCATTACTTCTAAATGAAACTTTACCACAATAATTAATTAAATTTCATTCACTCCAAATGTAACTTGAAGATTCCTTTTATTCCTAGAAAAATGTTGTTAAATCATGCATTGATACAAATAACTCTTTAACAAACACTGAAAACATTTATTTAGTTTCCAAATTTTAGACTGAGAGGCTGCAAACTTACCGCTTTAAAGCCTTTTTTCAAACAAAAGTATCATTGGGAAAGTTCCTGTAGAAGGAATTCCATATTTGATGGACTATGAACATCCATACTTATTAATCTTTAGAGATTTGATAAACACATTGCCGTAAAAAAGAATTAAAAAAAAAGATATAATAAATTATTAGGACGGTCATGGTAGTAATCTTCACTTTTATATCAATGGGCTTTTAGATTACGATTACCTTGCATGTCGTATTTGAAAGAAATATATTTTAAAAAAAGGGTATTCTAAAGCTTCTAAGAATTATACACAAGCACACTATTAATATAAATCACATTAACGAAGACTATTTCAGTCTTTTGATTGTAAAATAATGTTGTTTGTTGAACAGTGCAGTTTAAAATAATCCACGAAAGAAAATTCAAAAGTATGATTATGAATGTTTGAGGAGATTTATATGAATTATTTATAAAGAAACTATAAAAAGCACACGCGAATTCTTTATTTGTTTACGAAGAATGTGACGTTTCATCCCCAAAATGAAATAAGGAGGAAAAAGAGACTTTTATTCATTTTCTCTTTCATTAGTAAAAAATGAATCGAAGACGCACAAAAATTATTTTACAAATATAGACTTTCTTGGAAATAACTCAAATAAAATAAATTTATACTTGGAAATAATGCTTTACGAGCCTGTTTTCATTGATTAACCCAAATATAAATATTTATTATTTAAATAATTATATAAAATATACATTTCACATATTTCAGCACCTGTATTTTTGATGTAAGAAATTACACTGGCAGTCTACTTTTCCAACACCAAAACAGTGTGTCTCACACTATCCTGAACACACATTTTTGTTCATAACTTAAGCAATATTGAAGATAAAAATTGAACAAACAAGACAAGTGTTTATATTTTAACTGTGAAAATATATTGTAACGAATACAAGTGCGCCATAATTCCATCCGAATGATCCTCGATTATGAAAAACTTTGTTTAGTATTAGAATCCTGAGAAAACATTTTTTTTCAATTTATGGAATTAGTCATAATAAAAACGTTTCCTTTGCTGCTACTGATTTTCGGAAAAGTATTCGAATAACTTTTATAGTGCATAAATCAGTTTTCTAACCACGGGATATTTGTTTTTTGTCTCTTATCCACGTTCAGGTAAACATTCTTAGCTGCGTAACTGAAAGTATACTTTCGAGAATAGTAGAAAAACATTAATTTCAATATTAATGTAAATGCTGTTAATTTAAAAAGTTTGTCCGTAAACATGTTCCTTGGGGGGACAGTTTACCTCAAAAGTGATTAAGAAGGAGCGATTTTTTTTTCAGAATATTAAAGAAAAGTCTGTTTAATTGTGAATATTTTGACACCTCTTACCCATACGGCAATTACACCGCGAGATATTGTAAATTTAGTTAATACACCCAGCGCAACTTCTCATATAAATTGAAACTTTTAATGTCTTTTTCTCCATGTTCATAGTTTTTCTCCTTTCATGTTTTAAAAATACTAAGGTTTTTTTTGTACTTGAGATTGAGATTTAAATTTTTTTGTACACGTTCTTTATTAGGATGAGCGAAGCGAATCCTCTACTAGGCCACACAAATTACATTTTGTCGTACACTTTACAAAAAAAAAACTATTCAGTATTTTGACTTAAAATTGAACATAAAAATAAATTATGATCAGTAGATTTGCACAATATTATTTATTTTTAGAAAATAACTTAAAAAGTTACTATTTAATTAGTTTATTTTACATGATTTTTCCATTACGGACGCAATTTTGTAAATAAAAACTGAAACACGTCTATTTTCAGAAAAAAAAATAAATCATGGCGTTACGATTTCTTTTATGAAATTTTTAAAATATCTTTTTTTAGGAAAATTATAGCATATTTTTATTGAATTAAAATTTGTTAAAATTCAATTATTTAAATTTAATAATAAATGTATTTTTCAGATTCAAATGCAACAAAAGAATTCAAATGCACAATTTATTTTAATTATACGAAATCATTTACGCAGACGATACTTACGCATTTTAAAAGAATTATATTATGATTTATTTTTTTTTGTAAAGTGGCAACAAAAGAATTGTAAACAAATAAAATTAATTGTTAAATTCGTTGCATAAATATTTTGTAAAATTTTGCTTCGAAAATATTTTTATTTATACCAATCTTATATCATAAATAAAAAATTTCGAGGAAATTTTTAGTTATTTGGCTGAATTTACATTTCTAAAATTTAAATGCACCAAAACATAAAATAACGTTTTTGCTTAACAAAAATGGAAGAATAATTTTAAAAAATATTGTTACTTTTAAATATTTATCTTATTAAATAATGCTTCCGGAATCCAAACAAAGCATGGCTTTTGCTAGTTATATATGTGATAAATCTTCGCATGGAATTAACCTTCCTGTTCTTTTTTATTTAAAAAATTTTAACAGCATATGAGGATGTGTTAAAGTTCCCCGTTTTACACTATATACATCAGTAAAATAATTATATTAAATGTAATATTAGATGTATCTAAAAATCCATGCACTGTGTTGTGTAATACAGATCTGAAATGCTTTTAAAAAATTTGTGCAATAATATCAATATTAACTAGTCGGATGTACCAATACCAAAAAATTCCCAACAATCCCAAAATCTCATACTTGTCAATACTTCAAAATTCGTTATCACTTTTCCAAAATTAAATGACAATCTATTCTCATCATAAGGATTCTAAAAAGAGGAAATTCCGTGCATTAGTTCTTGAATTATGGCTATCGCTGAAATCGTGTAAATCCAGCAAAATGCAGGCTAGCAGCGCCTCTTATAGGGGTGATTTACACCAGAACCTAATCATTATCAACTTATGTCAACGTCTAACTGAATATGAAATTTGGGGAAAATTCGTGCGTTACTTCTTGAGATAGAGCTATTGCGCAAATCATGACAAATGCAACATAGAATCGCCACCTGTTGAGCGATTTACACTAAAACATAATCAGCAGCAATATTAATCAAGGTATACTTGAATCTGAAGTTTGATGAAAATTCGTGCATTTGTTCTTGAGATAGAGCTATTGAGGAAATCGTGCAAAATGCAGCACAGCAGCGCCACCTATTGGGAGATTTACACCAACATGTAGTCAGCATCATTTCATATCAAGGACTAACTGAATCTGAAATTTAATGAAAATGTGTGCATTAGTTCTTGAGATAGAGCTACTGAGGAAATCGCGTAAATCCTGCAAAATGTGGGATAGCAGCGCCACCTGTTGGGCGATTTACACCAAAACGTAAACAGCACAAACTCATATGAAGGAGTAATTGAATCTGAAGTTTTATAAAAATCTGTGCAGTAGTTCTTGAGATAGAGCTATTACGGAAATCCTGCAAAATGCAGCATAGCAGCGCCACCTACTGGGCGATTTGTACCAAAAACTAATCGGCACCAATCTATATCAGGGACTTCCTGAATATAATTTTTTTTTAATTCCATGCATTAGTTCTTGAGATAGAGCACCCACAAAATTCGTGTCACATACACACAGACTCACAGACTCACACACAGACATTTTGTAAAAACATGTTTTTTGGAATATCTGACCCCTAAAATCCGTCAAAAACCGGAAGTCGAAAATTTTCATGAATCCAATACTTTCTTCTTGTAAAGATAGAAGAAAGTAACAAAGTAGTAGAGATTTTTTTAAGAATATTATTTTTTTACTTTTTTAAAAAATTAATTTAAATATGCAGTATTTTTCTTTTTCAAAATGTAGTTTTAGTTGAACATTGAAATGCAATGAGTTCACCATTTGATCCATATTTTTTAAAATAAACAAAATTGTTGAAAAGTTAAACTGTCCCCTTAAACATGGCAATGATTAACTCAGAATTTATAGGAAATGGAAAACCTATATTCTAGTGGAAATCTGGTTAAACCAACTGGGAAACATTTCCAAAAATCAGTGGACGCAAAAGAAATATTTCATTTATAAATGCTTCTTTATATCTCGGAAATATATTAGTTCCTGAAGTTTTTAAAGATAAAAAACATATTTTGGAATCCTGGATAACTTCAGTGTAACTTGTCGCAAATCGAATGCCGTTGAAATGAACAAAGGGCAATCCTGCGGAATTATATGCCTAAAAAAATAATTTTATTCGTGAAATAATTATGCGTAATTATGTACAAGATAGATAAATAAATAAGCTGATAGAAAAACCTCCATTATTTAAGGTACTAAAAAAAAAGACAAATTTAAAATGTTAATACAATATATTTCCAGTTAATAAAAAGTTTATCTGATACTTGAACAGATTTGAGTGCAGTATTTTTCTCTTTCTTTCTATCAAAATAATAAGTTCTGCCTTACATATATTGACCACAAATTCCGTTTAAACTCACTGGAGTGTATTACAGATAATCAATTACTTACTTTGGCAAGTTGTTTGTCCAATAATTGTTAAAAGATAATAAATTTTTCAGTGTAGCCTGATCTTATCCGTATTTAAGAACACTGATTCTTTTATTGATTATCGATATATATTCTAGAACGCAAGAAATTTATGTACTGCTGCTGTTTGTAAACAAGAATGATTTGGGATAACCTCACCTTTACACAGCAGGGATAATGCTTCACCAGTATTTTGTAGCAGAAATTTTCGCGATATTAGAAATAAAAATCACGCGTTTAAATAATACAATAATTGGCAGTAATGTGAACAAGTTCACACATTTCAAGGGAATTAAAGAAAAAACGTGTAAATTTAGAGAAAAAATAAATTACTAGGAGCGTAGAAGTGTGGTTATACTATATTTGTAGAATATACAGATTACTTCATAAGTTTTTAATGCGATGATAGTTGTTTTCAGATATATTAACAGGTACTTAAAGCGATTCTCAAAAAATATTTTTGCCCGTTCAAAAAGGCGCTTTCGGACTCCTTTTGAAAAATTAAAAGCATGATACTTAGAAGCATGATTATTGAAGTAATTTGTGACTGAACAGTTGTTTTCATTTTTCGATAAATGGATTACATTTTAGAAGCGATTGTTTTCTCAGGATAGCAGATTTTTCCATTCTTGTGTTTCCTTTTTCTCGTTTGGAAATTCCGTTCAAAATGTTCACTTTTCAGAACCTTTTCTGAAAAATCTTCTCTCTTCACCGGAAAGGAGAAAAATAATTGATTATACAATTTCTTAATAAGAGGATAGGTTTGCAAAGTTTAAATGTTTCATCAGAGAGTACTCAGTTTGGGTGTGAGAATCGTCTTTAGTTGCAGTTGCATTTTCTTACGAAACATTTAAAATTCGACGGTGGCTGTAAATTTTGGATCGAGATTGTTTAGTTTGTTTAGTTTCTAATTGTATTCTAATCTGAAATTTGTTGTCTCTCGTTACATGCATTATGTGCCGAAATTTTCAGGTCTGATCGTCACATATTTGCATTTTGCGATATTTGCCTTGACGAACTCAAATCCTTCAAAAAATAAACCGATACTTTAAAAAGAACTATTTCCTTCATTTAAATTACATTTAACAGAAATTTGCATACATATTTATTCAAATGTTTTAAATTTCAGCATTTTACCAATTTTTTATAATAATCTCGAATGATCTCGAATTATTTCGTAGATCTATTATGTAATTTGAAATAAAGGAATACACAATAATAATATTAATTATCACTTAAAACTGCGGTTCTTAAACCGTAGTGCGCGGATCTCATTGTATCAATAGCACGTTTTCACGTTTCCCTCTGAGGGGTCGCCTACATACTAAAATTCTATTAAATTTCAAAATTTTATTACGAACTTACTTACTATGTATAAAAATTTGCATAAAGTGCAACTGCGCTCTGGGTCTGCCACTCGGCTCGATATCCCTACCCAGATTACTACGAAATGCCTGCGTTATTCGGTTGACTTTTGCGTCGAATAGAGCACGTTTTGCACAAGAGGGTCCATGAAAGAGTCTTCACCATTCTTTGTACGACTTCTTGCGTAAAAGCAACTTTCAACACAATATTCTTCTGCGAAACACACCACTTACATATATCATTTTTTAGAGTTTCTTGATATTATTCTGAACACTGTTCGCTTGTTCTACAGTCCTGCAGTTGGGTGTTTAAAAAAATTTCTTGCTTCTGTCTTAATAGTGTATATATATTTAAATTTCCACAAGAGTTTTTTGAGGCACCCGCTAGTTCCAAATCTCAATAATAGAGGAAACAAGAAAGAAAAATCATGCGAACGGGATAGATTATGAAAAACTTTCCAACACTCTCTGAGCGCTTTAATAAAAGCGTTATTTAGGGTTATTTAAAGTTTCATTATTTAGGGAAATAAGGTAAATAAGATAACTAAGTAACCATTTCAGTAAACGCATAAAACATTTAAAAAACTGATTTCAGCAGTTACCGTCCATAGCCAAATAGGTATTCCAATTCCTTTGAACAGCCCTGTATTTGATCTGTAGCTTGGTATATATACTATATAATGTGAAAATTTAGCAAGAAAACGCCTAACAGGTTGGAATTTCTCTTTCAGAAATTTATACTAATAGATGATAAAATACTTGAATACTTTTCTACAGCCCTATAGTTTACCTAGTACCTTTATTACATGTCACTATTTAGCTAAAACTTAATTCAAACTAAAACACGCTTAAAGCTACTTAAATCACATTTCCATAAATTATCATCCATAAACTGCATGTATCCAATTCTTTGCGTGACTATATATATAATTTTATCTGTATTCTACAAACATTTCTTAATAAACTAAATGCATTTCAGCGTAAAAATGCATAAGTCATTTAAAAACCGCCTTTAAGTAATTTGCGCTCATACCCAGTAACCCAGTAATAATTCTTTTATGTAGCCCTGTGTATGAATTTTAGCATTTATACACACCATACTGTATGTATAAATATAGGGAAACATGAAAGAGCATATCATAATTAAAAATGCATTTCCAGCAATCACCGCTAATGTACAGTACGTCTAATATAATATAGTGCCTGGAATCTTTGTGTGTCCCTGTAAATGCTACACACTTCGTATTATACATGAAATAACTTTTAGTAAATCTCAGCGACGTATATGAATTTCATTATATGTGAAATAATTCAACATAATTAAAATACGCTTCAGACATTGTTTCCCCCTATATCATTATGTAACGAAATTCTTTTGTGTGGTCCTGTAATTGAATAATAAGCATTCTTTGCTCCGCATATTCTACATAATGCATATTTTAGTGCACTTCATAAATGCATATCAATTTTATTATTTTTGAAAGGGTGTCACATCATTAATGAAAAAGAAAAGTGCCCAGCTAAACTGATGGCATTGAGGTCTCAGGCTATTCACTCTAATTGTATATCATACTCTTATTTTAAAGAATAATGCCCCACAAAAAAATAAGTGAAGGGGAATTAGCCCCTGTTTCCCCCTTTATACTCAACCAGTGAACCTCCAAATCTAATCAGGGAAGCTCCTTATCATAATAAACCGGTATACCAAATTTGGAGCAAATCGAATAATCCTGCAAAAAAACCCATTTATCTAAATTAAGGGGGTGGACTAGCCCCCCCCCCCTTTATCCTTAACCAATGAATCCCCAAAACGAATCAGGGAAGCTCCTTAACATAATAAACCGGTATACCAAATTTGGAGCAAATCGAATAATTCTGCATGAAAAACCCGTTTATATCAATTTAGGGGGTGGACTAGCCCCCCTTCCCCCTTTATCCTTAACCAATGAACCCCCAAAACTAATCAGGGAAGTTCCTTAACATAATAAACCGGTATACCAACTTTGGAGCAAATCGAATCATTCTGCATGAAAAACCCATTTATCTAGTTTAAGATGGGCGTGCTAACCTCCCTTTTCCCCCCTTTATCCTTAACCAATGAACCCCCAAAACTAATCAGGGAAGTTCCTTAACATAATAAACCGGTATACCAAATTCGGAGCAAATCGAATGATTCTGCATGAAAAACCCATTTATCTGAATTAAAAGGGGTGGACTAACCCCCCTTTTCCCCCTTTATCCTTAACCAATGAACACCCAAAACTAATCAGGGAAGTTCCTTAACATAATAAACCGGTATACCAAATTCGGAGGAAATCGAATGATTCTGAATGAAAAACCCATTCATTTGAATTAAGGGGTTGGACTAACCCCGTTTTCCCCCTTTATCCTTAACCAATGAACTCCCAAAACTAATCATTGAAGCGTCTTATCACAATGAACCTAGAAAAATTTTTTGAAGCAAATCGGATGTTTCTATCAAGAGTTATCGCGTTACGTACATACATACATACAAACAGAACGGGCGGGCACATTAGCTCTCAGGCTTTGATAGCCTGTGAACTGTTTTTATGAGTAGTTCAAACCTTTGAAAGTTTCATGTAAAAATATTAATTAGTTTTTGATTTATACCAGTTTAAAGTAATTTACTCCTATATTTCAGCGTGGCGTACGTAATAATATCTCTACTTATATTTCCATGTGAGCTCAGCATGGCGTATGTAATATGTAAGGTCATTGTGCCTAAATGAAACGCGATTCCCCATAGTTTTATCGCGTTTAGGGTATACAGTGAAACCTCTCAGTGCGACCACCTCCATTAAGCGACCTCCTCCGTGAACGACCATTTTTTCATGGAACGAAATTTATTCCCATAGGCTCAATACTAATTTTACCTCCATTCAGAGATCATCCCAGTAGAACTCCTTCCATATGCGACCCATATCTTTGAAGAAAATAAAACTAATTCCGTTTTTTTCCTGGTCGCTTGAAGAAGGTTTTATTAGAAAAATAATTCCGGATAGCGCATTGTTCAGCAAACGTCTAAACTAAGTTTAGAGTTTTTTTTTTATTATTATTCCAATAAGTTTTAAGTGTTTAAACACCTCTGTGCCTTTTTAGGCAATGAATTTAACTCAGATGAGAAATTAAGAATGACGGTCAGTAAACTCCCCTGCCTTATTCTGCCAGGAAACTCTCAAAGAAATGGATAAATTAATGAAATTCTCCTTATTTTTTCCCGTTCAAAAAAAAAAAAAAAAAAAAAAGCAATTTAACAAATTACAACGACCATTTGGAAAATGATTTTTTCAAAGACTAAAATTTAAGACATAAAAAATCGCACGGAGTTGATCATACATTACGTACCCCATGAATTAAACATTTATAGTGTTATTACACGTAAAAATTGCAAGCGACAAAAATCTCCTGCGACCAGTCAGATTTCATGAATTTTATGTATTATCCACCTGAAACTTACGTATTATCCAAGCATTCCATTGGCTGTTCGGGAAAAGGCTTTTCCATTGTCAGATTTCCAAGAAATGTGACGACCAATCTTAAATGAAATTTCATTCTTAAACTTCTAAACATCCCACAATATTACTTTTTACACCGTCGTATAGAGAAAAAAATGTATTTTTAAATGCAATTTGTTTGAAAGCTGTATCTGAATTTGTTTCTGGGTTATTAATTTGTTTTTTGTAGTTTTTATTACTTTTTTGTCATAGTGGCAACACAAGTATCCATCTCTGTTGAAAGTAAAGGTTAGTGTATAGACCAATCAGAAAATGAATAAAATGCAGATTCAACCAATCAAAAGCTTCAGATATGCTTTTGATTTCCTACCCTGACGAGGACAATAACCACTTTTCCAAATGGTTAAAAACGTTTCGAAACGTTCGAAACGAACGAACTGTTCATTAAGATCGGATGCCTCATTATCACATCATTATACATCATTTATTTATAATTCTGGCATTAAGATTTTAAGTAAGAAAACATTATCGCATTTAGGGGTTATCATATTTCGGCGCACTGACCTTATATCTAACATTGCAGTAAACATTTGAACCGGGTTAGAACTCGCGCGATTACGTGTTGAACATAAAAAAGACAAAAATTCGTCAAAAACCTTAAAAAATCGATTTAATTTTTTTTATTTTTTTGGCCCCAATCGTTCATGAACTCACAAGTAACCCGTGTGCCAAATTTCGTAGCCCTGCGCCCTGTGGTTTCCCAGTTTTTGAGGTTACATTGACAGATACGCGCACGTATTTTAATAGGGTAGATGTTATTGCATTCGACCCAGTTAAGCTCTCTATTGTAAGGCGGCATTGAAGCATTTACGGTTCGTTTACAAGGTCACTTAAAAGATCTTGATTACATTACAACCGATGGATATTTACTGAGTGGTATGTATTTTAATGAATTTGTACTATTTCAAACTCTAGAAAATTTTATCATGTTACTTGAAAGTTGAATATGAATTCAATTTGTTCATCTAAAAGCTCAACAATCCAGATTTCTACTTGATGAAAGATGTTTCTATTATCCATTTTATTAAAGATGTTTCTAGATTTTAGCACATACCCTTTTAAAATTGCAATACTATGGATATTTTTGCACACAAAATTTAGATAACAATTAAATGAAATTTTATTTTGCACGAAATCGGAATGATTTCTGACGAAGGTACTGCGCACAATAATCATCACGGAATGTCCTGCTGATATCTGAGGAGAAACTAGATTATAGAAACGTGCCAGTGGAACTCGATTATGAAAAGATTCTATCTTAAAACCGACTACAGAGGAACCACAGAACGTGCTCAGAAAGATAATGTAAACACTTTAGTGAATCACAGAGTACTTATAGTCATGAAAACAATTCGACAGAACTTTAGGAATACTGTCTAGTGTCTATCATATTGAAATAAGCGGGTAAATGTTCTCTTCTGTATTGCTTTTATATTATAACGTACATATACTCAAATATTTTTGTTTCAACATTCCAAACTTTACAATTTATTCAATTTAAACCATTTTACAAAGGTAATACAGTCAAACTGGTTTTTTATTACGCATTTTTTTTCTTTTTTTTAAAAAATCCTTTTAAATCAAATAAATGTTTGGCAGTTTTATTGAAATTTTTCGTTTTAATTTTCATTTAAAAAGATTAATAAGGGGATTTATTAAACTAATCGACTCTTATATTGGACTTTGTAATTAACCGTTTAAGACCAGGAGATTTTTTGGTAGAAATTTAAAGTTTGGGTGGTTTTCCTTTACCGATAGGACCGTATTTGATCGAAAAAATATATTTAAAAAAATACCCCATGTTAGGTTATGCCAAGGGAGGACCTACACAATTGTGTGGGTTCGGTCTTAATGCAGCCGTTTTCGGGCTGTATCTACACAATTATGTAGTTTGGGATTACGTATGCAAATACCTAAAAATAAAAGTTTAAGCAAAAAAGTTGTTGTTTATTGAGATAATTTTCTTCAGCCGCAATGAAAATGTTTGAAACAATTTTTGCTTTTGGACAGACCAATACAATTTCATTTTCTAAGATGTGCTCAATGCTCGCACCCCTCTTAAGAGCAAATGGTATGCGTTGACAAATGATATGCCCTTCACTCCATTTGGATTGTACCTGATCCATCCAATTTCTTTTTTTAGTTTTTCCAGCAGCGGTATTTTGTTGAAATACCGATCGAAGTACACAAAACTAGGTGTGAACCAGAGTAAGGACTACAGCAGGTCTTAAGCCCAGATCCTTGTGGGGTCTGTACTTTCCCACTGGTAAACTACAAAATTTAAAACTATACCAGGTTATACTGCTACAACAGAGTGTGGTTTGTTTTTTATATACTGCTTAACTGAAGCGCGTCCTAAAAAGTCTGCTCATCTATGGAAAATTTTCCCTGATCTCTTGGTAAATTCAAGCAGACACTACGGAATCTATCGAGCATTTGCTGAACTTTCCGTAATTTATTATTTATTCCTTGTAGCTTACTTGCTGTGTCGACAAAATGGAATGAATTTATCAAACTTTTAATCATGAATAGTACAAACCTATTTAAAATTAATCCGGTTCAGAAATGTAATAAATAAAAAATAAATTGCTAAAAACATAAGTTTTAAAAAAATAACTTAAAAATTTTATATATTAGGAATTGTACCCATTTTGGAAACGGTAAAACCCAGACCCGCACAATTGTGCGGGTCATTTGTTTTTCAACATTTGTAAAGCCTAATTAAATTTATCAAAGACAAAATCAATTTAAATCATGAATAAAGTATATGAAAAGAAAAATTAAATCTAAGCAAACATTAAAAATCATATTTAAAAGAAATTACGACAGTACATACTTTTTGTCTATTGCTGTCAGATGATATAGTCTTTTTTAAAGCAGAAAATCTAACACTGTATTTTAGTTAGTGCCCCCTAGTGAAGTCTTATCAAAACATCTGAAGCAAATTAACTCATATAAATGTACAGATTTGGTTTTAAATCTTATAAAAACAGGAAATAGTCATTATCTTTTACTTTAGTATCACCCCCCACAATTGTGTGGGTCAGGGCTTAAAGGGTTATAGAATGCTATCAATATGCCAATAGCTTTTAGTTAATTTTTAATCAGATTATAGAGCTACTTAAAAATTTACAAATATGACAGAAATTAGGTAAAGTCATTTCATAATGATGAAATATCGAATTCTGAACTTTTATTGAAATGAATGTAATTTATCGGATGAATTATCCGAAATACATGAGAAAATACATGGAAAGCATACGACTTAGTATGTCTTGTTAGTCACGTAAAAAACAATTACGAATTTAGAAAGTACATGCATTGAAAATTCAGAAAATTCAACATATGTTAGACCTTATGAAAATATTTAAAAATAAAAAAATAAAAGTTTAATTAGATAATCTGAGTTTCCGTCGCGCTTTTCGGTGGGACGTTGGATTTCCTGAAATAAAAAAAAACTATTTTTATTTAAAAATTACTTCAAGCGCGCTCGGTGATAAAACAAATGATCATTATTCAGTCTGTTTTTAAGTCTTTACATATTTTGTGTAAAATGATGCGAATTTTGAGAATGTAAAGGCAGTTTTTGAAAAGTTATTAGGTTAAAATCCTTCCTGAGTTAATTAATGAATCACCATATAGCTTATTGAACAACAGCAATAAATATTCCCGGTTAGTTTGACACATTTTATCATTTCTAAAAAATAAATGATTTCTTCTGAGATTTGTAAGGATCGATAAAATAGTTTTGAATTATTTTAAAAAAAAGTCAACCATTATGTCTTACAGATATATTACACTTTTGAAAAGTTTATAGTATCACTATTAAATTATTTTTTGACTACTATCATCTTTCGTTTATCTTTTCTTTTCTGAATTAAAATGGAATATGTATAATGCAAATGAAATACCTTACAAAAAGAAGTGATATCTAATCTGAGTATGCAAAATTTCATGTCTCCAAATTAATTAGGGGCTGAGTTAGAAAAATTGCTTAAAATACAGAAGTTAAAGACCGGAGGGTTAAATATGACTTTTTTAAAATTTTAAAATTTATCGTGTTATCGCAAGTGTTCAGCTATAAGTATGCAAACTTTCATGTCTCCAACTTAATTATGGGCTGAGTTAGAAAAAATTGCTTAAAATACACAAGTTAGAGCCCAGAGGGTTAAATATTAGATTTTTTCAAAATTTTATTGTTTAGTCATTTGATGTGAAGTGTTAAGCTATAAGTATGCAAAATTTCATGTCTCCAACTTAATTAGGGTCTGAGTTAGAAAAATTGCTTAAAATACACAAGTTAGAGCCCAGAGGGTTAAATGCTAGACTTTTTCAAAATTTTATTATTTGTCGTTTGATGTGAGGTGTTCAGCTATAAGTATGCAAAATTTCATGTCTCCAACTTAATTAGGGGCTGAGTTGGAAAAAATACTTAAAATACAGAAGTTAGAGACTGGAGGGTTAAATATCACTTTTTCAAAATTTTATGATTTATGGTGTTATTGCAAGTGTTCAGCTATAAATATGCAAAATTTCATGTCTCCAACTTAATTAGGGGCTGAGTTAGAAAAATTGTTTAAAATACACATGTTAGAGCCCAGAGGATTAAATATTAGACCTTTTTCAAAATTCTATTATTTGTCGTTTGATGTGACGTGTTCAGCTATATGTATGCAAAATTTCATGTCTCCAACTTAATTATGTGCTGAGTTAGAAAAAATGCTTAAAATACACAAGTTAGAGCTCACGGGGTTAAATTTTAGACTTTTCAAAATTTTATTATTTGCCGTTTTATGTGTGGTGTTCAGCTATAATTATGCAAATTTTCAAGTCTCCGACATGTATAGTTTCTGAGAACAGGCTCTGTGACAGACGGACAGACAGACAGACAAAGGAGTAAGACAGGTAGGGTTTTGTTAGATGAACGAAACTCTAAAAACATGCTGCAGATGACTGTAACAACATCCTAAAATTACATTAGCATCAGCGATCTACCAATCCCGAATTTAGTTTATATTTGTTTCATATATTCTTATTCTTTTGTGCGGCCCTGTAAAATAACTATCAATAATATATACAGTAAAACCTCTGAATAGCGGACATCTCGAGAATGCAGAATTTGTCCTCTATTTGGAGGTGTCCGCTACTGAGAATAAAACATGTACAGTTATTTAAGTGTTGGTAATCGAAAAAATGTCCGCTAAATAGAGGTATCTGCTAATCGGGTGGTCCGTTATGGAGGTTTTACCAGTAAAACCTCTGAATAGCGAACACCTTGGGAGGGCAGAATTTGTCCTCTATTTGGAGGTGTCCGCTACTGAGAGTAAAAAATGTACAGTTATTTAAGGTTGGTAATCGAAAAAATGCCGCTAAATAGAGGTGTCCACTAATCGGGTGTGTCCGTTATGGAGGTCTTGCTGGATAATAATACCATCCTTTACAAGAAAATTGCATGCTGTATGATAGAAAGACAGACATCCAGAGAAAGATAACCTCCTGGAGCAATAAACACTCATGTCTTTTGTTTTAATCATTCACAATCGTTTTTAAATTTCGTTATACGAGTATAAAAAAAAATCCGTTAATTTCCAGTCGATAGACTGATAACTATCTTTTAGCCTGAGTTTTTAGCCGGATTTAGGCTGTTGTATGTCATACAACAGGCCAGATTTTATACAGCAGGCTAAAAACGGTCACCGTGGTAGGGAGTCATGGAGGAATGAGATAGATGCCAAAAAAGTAACCCTAAAATCCGCTACTGAAAGCCCAAACAAAACCACGTGCTTTGACACGCCTATCAATTCAAACCGGTTTAAACCTGTATTTTTTTGCTTTCATTTTTTACCGTCGGAAATTATTATTCAAGATATGATTAAAATTTCGATAAAAAATGACTTATGCGCTGTTATAGGATGTAGTACTAGATCAGAATGTATCAAAGATACTAATATATCACTTCACAGAATTATTTGATTATTTTATTATATGTATTTCAAATTTCAAATATAAATATCAGAAGCGTCTTTTAAGATTTTACTTGAAAGGGTAACATTCTTTCGTTATTGTCCTAAAATCGTTTCCACTCGAAAATCTAGATTTTCGATTAGTATTTGTAATTTAAGTTTTCATATATAATTTTAAAAGAATGCTTTCATCATTATATTTTATCTATTTACATGCAATTATTAATATGCTGTTAAAAACAAATAAAGACGTTTAATTAAATTAGTAGCGATTAATACAGTCAAAAGTGGTGGCCTATTTGAAGCGCAATTATAAAATTTCATTCCATCAAAGAAACTCCATTAATTAGTTTGAATTACTTGAGTTTTGAAACATTATTATTTGCAAAAAAATAAGTTCACCTGATAGGAAAATTTTAGCTGTAAGAATGAAATTATTATCAATAAATGCTTAGCTGGCATTTGAGTAATTGGAATTGACCTTTCGATACAATGTTTTATTTTTCACAAAATTGTTATGCATTTCTCAAGAATAACTTTTTCATTTCAGAAAATTCACACACACACACACACACACACAAAAAAAAAAAAAAACCCTCCCATCTATACCAATCCCAAAACTTTCTTCTATCTCTTACATGTTAATACTTCAAAATTCGCTAGCACACTGCCAAAATTAAATGGCAGTCTATACCCATCATGAGGATTCTAAAGATACGAAATTCCGTGCATTAGTTATTGAGATATGACTATCGCTGAAATCGTGTAAATCCAGCAAACTGCAGCCTAGCAGCACCATCTATTTGGTGCTTTACACCAAAACCTATGATACACCAAAACCACCAAACAACAACATATGTCAACGTTAAATTGAATCTGAAGTTTGGAGAGAATCCGTGCATTAGTTTTTGAGATAGTGCCATTGCGAAAATCATGAAAATTCTAGCGTACCAGCGCCACCTATTGGACGATTAACACCAAAATCTAGTCAGCAACAAATTGTGTTAACATCTAACTCTGAAGTTAGAGGAAAATTGGTGCATTAGTTCTTGATAGAACTATTGCGGAAATCGTGAAAAATGCCGCACAGCAACGCCACCTGATGGGCGATTTATACCAACACACAATCAGCACCAAGTCATATCAAGGACTAACTGAATCTGAAGTTTGAGGAAAATCCGTACATCAGTTCTTGAAATAGAGCTATTGCGAAAATCGTGTAAATCCCAGAAAATGCAGCATAGCAGCGCCACCTGTTGGGCGATTTACACCAATATGTAATCAGCACCAACTCATATTAAGGGCCAACTGAAACTGAAGTTTGTGAAAATCCGTGTATTAGTTCTTGAGATACAACTACTGCTGAAATCGCGAAAAATGCAGCATAGCCATCTCAAGAATAACTTTTTCATTTCAGAAAATTGACACACACACACACAAAAAAAAAAAAAAACCTCCCATCTATACCAATTCCAAAACTTTCTTCTATCTCTTACATGTTAATACTTCAAAATTCGCTAGCACACTGCCAAAATTAAATGGCAGTCTATACCCATCATGAAGATTGTAAAGATACGAAATTCCGTGCATCAGCACCAATTTATATTAAGGACTACATGAATATAAATTTTTATTAAATTCCGTGCAATAGTTCTTGTGATAGAGGGTCCACAAAATTTGTGTGACATACTGACAAATACTTTATTAGATACAGTAGCATATCCGAATATTTTGTGTGTCCTTGTAAATGAACGATAAATGCTATGTACATCATATTTCACCGCAAGTACATTGTAGTAAATCTGAGTAATTTATGTCTATTCCATTATATTTCAGTAACATAATATCGCTGTAAACAGTCACCCCCCCCCCCATATATCATTATATAACGGAATTCTTTTGTGTGCCTCGTAAATGAATAATAAATACTTTGCGAACCCCATATTCTACGAAATGCAAGTTTTACTGCACTTTATAAATGCATATCAATTTCTTTATGTGTTAAATTGTCTAGCATCATTAAAATGCACTTGAAACGATTTTTCCCATTGAGCGTAATGTAACAAAATACTTTTAACCACCCATGCTGATGAACTATAAGTGCCACACTTTTTTTTTCCAATAGCGATCACGCTATAGTAAACGTCAATAACATATAAAAAATGTACGGTGATCCCAGTATATTTACAAGAGTTAGAGCTCGGCCAGAAGGCCATACAAACCGAAGACAAACATTTTTCATCTATGTTGGAAAGGGTTAAAGAAAGAAAACTTTTAATAATACAATTTTTAGTTTTTATCAGATGTTTTCAATATTTTATTTAATCTTATGTTGACATTTATTTATTGCTAATTTTACAATCCCAATTATTTTAAAAGCAAGCATTTATATTAATAAATAACAACACAACAAAGGCCCTTTAAAAAATGTACCATTTTTTCTTAAAATATACTTCAGCTGTGATTCATCTCTTTGAATTCGTCTTAATACAAAATCCCTTCCACGTGCTTGTTTTGTTTGGGCTTTCTTGGACGTTTAAATTTGAGCGATAAATAGTTTCATATTGCAAACCTTTTTTAAGGCATACTGCAACTCCATCTATCTCTTTCCTCCATGGTACGGAGAACTGTATTATTATTTGTTTGCCCACCAAAACTGGTTGCCACGGGTTGTTGCAAGGTTTGTGATCACGTGGTCGAAACTGATCTATTCAATATTACTGCGTGCGTATTATTTTTTATTTGCTCCATGTGTTCAAACCAGTTGTCTACGAAAACATCCACCGATGAGTGGAAGTGACGCACACCAAATTTCTGTGACGTATGCAGATAAATTGTGCTTTTTTATCAGTTTTTTTTATATAATTTTTAAACGGTTTGGAACTTATTTTTCATAGTAGGTGCATTCAGTAGGTGGCCCTCATAGGTACCTTCTGGTGCAATCAAAAACGAAATCCGACAAATATTTTTTGAGATATGCTTGACGAAAGGTTTTTATTGGGCCTTTTTTTAGTAGGACATGGCATTAATATCCATCGTAGCTGTAATGTGTCCGGACAGTAATATTTCGCTGAGTATTAGCCTTTGCTTCGCTCAAACAATTGACGCAATTATATTAAAAGTTTAGGTTTTATGAACGAAAAAGTAATTTCCTTTTAAAAATAAAATAATTTTCATTCATATTTTCTGAAATGAGGCTGCATTAGGAAATAACACTCGTCAAAAAATATTTTTTCAGGCAATCTAGTTAATGTTTGGCTTTTAAGAATGAAAATATTTATTTCCCGATACAATGACGTCATTTTCGACAGAGATAATTTTTCGGTGCATAATTTTGACATTTACTATCTATTTGCTTTTCAAAAGTTTTTTTTCTTATTGAAATTTTAAATTAAAATTAAATATTTCTGTTAGCCGTGTACAGACGATAAACAGTGACATATTGGTAACATTTTGTGTTTTTTTTTAATATTAAGAAATAATAGAATAACACAAGGCCCTTTTATTTCAACCTCAAAGCGTATTCGTTTTATTTTTGATATATGAGGTCAAATTCACCTTCTTTTCGTATTTTTGTTTTATTTCCAATATGAAGACGTATTCATATCTATATTTATTTCATTTTCCTCTTGCACATGAAAATCTTTCAAATCAAAATTAACTGTTCAGGGTAAAATATTAGTCCGGGATCTGATTTTCTTGGCAACGCTAAAAAAAAGAATGTTGAATTTTATAGAAAAATGTCAATTTATTCCTTATGAAAATAATGAACTTTTTAATTTAAAAGAAATGTATTTGAACAAAATAAATAGAACATAGCCTGCCTTTTTTTCTGGCGTAAAATCCATCTATATTTTGTAAAGACAAAAAGCTTTGTTTGTAAAAAAAAAAAAAATCATCCCTTTTTGACGTTCAGTTGACTTCAAACAATTACACATACTTTCACATCTACGATATTTTTAGGCGTAGTTCCGTTGCTAGGCAACAGTTAAAAGAAAATTAAAAGAATGAAATGTGTATATTCTAAAGAAGTAAATTTATAAAAGAAAATATTTTATGTTATTGGAACGCATATATAAAATCCCCACATAAGTTATACGAATTTAAAAAATCTGACAAATGCATAGAGAAAATTTCAAACTAATATGAATATTTTATGATTCCAATTAGGAAATTTCATCATCCATAATTTACCATTTAAATCCTTTAATCACATGGGTCATTTCCTTTCAACAAATAAAAATGGAAAAATCGTCTGAATTGCCATAGAAAAGCATTATTGTGAAAAATAAAATATTCTGTATTTTCTGAACGAATGAACCAAATATAAAAAAAAAACTATACAGCTAATTCTGGGTACCTCACCAACATACCCAATTAATTTCAATTTAATCGATGCTTTTTGCGGCAGTTATCGCGGAACAGACAGACAGACTGACAGACAGACTAACGGAAACCAAAACATTTCGTGTATCCACAGCAAGACTTCACTGACGTTTCGGCAGTTAAGGAAATCTATATTTTTTATTGGATAAATTAAAAGATTGAATTTTTGTCATTTTGTTAGAAGGATATAACCTGAAAGGAGATCATTTTTATAGCTGATTAAATAATAACTGAATTAAAAATAAATAATAAAATATGAATAATTAATATTAATTAAGTAGGGTGATTAGTAATAATTGCCGAAACGTCTGTGAAGGCTTACTGTGGAGACTCGAAAAGTTTTGGTTTCCGTCTGTTTGTCTGTCCGTCTGTCCGTCTGCTCCGCGATAACTTCCGAAAAAAACATCCGATGAGCTTGAAATTTAGTAAGCATGTTGGTGGGGTACCCAATTAGCTCTATAGGTTTTAGTTACATCTAGTCCATCTGTTCGGAAAATATTGAACTTTTTATCTTGCACAATAATGCTTATCTATGCCATTTCAGACGATTTTCAAATTTTCATTTCTCCCGAAAGAAAATGTCTCATCATACAGCACGATCATGCTGTGTAGTAGAGCTCAGCCGCATCTTTTACGTTTTGAAACATGATGAAAATGCTACAATTCAATTACAGTCCAAACCAGGAAACATTCAGTGATGAGTAATAGCTTGCTGGAAAGCTCTGAATTTAGCGATGTGCCTTTTGACGGTCGGGTCAAAAAATATCCAATATTAAAGGAATGGCAACCATTTAAACTTTACATAGCGCTATATCTTCCATAATTTAACAATATAGAAATCTCTCCTTTTTAATTTTCTAATTAAATCTTTTCTTTTGTGTTGCCACAACCTAAAAATAGCACAATAAAAAAAAAAAGATAATATGCGTACTTTGTTTTTATAAGTCTATAAAAATTCAGATTCTCCTGATATATTTTTACATCATAAATCGACATCATTCTAAACAGAATAATGATCCATTATCACTTAAAGCAATAGAAATAGTTTCAATAATAAAAATATCTCCAGCTAATATTCCATATTCCGTAAAGAACTTATAAAAGGAACTATGAAATAATATAAATAAACAAAAATTTAACATATATGTAATCGCAAAAATTTCAAACTTTACACCGTCGAATACCAGGGAATGTGTACTTCCAAATATAATTTGTTTGAAAACTGCACATCATTTTACGTATCAGGAGTCTGAAGCGCTTTTAAAATTAGTGTTAAAATTTCTAAAAAGCTATAACCAAAATCAAAATAGAAAAAAAAAAGAGAAAGCTAGCCATTTTTTCGTGAAATAAAGATGCAATAAATAAAATTGGGAATTACGGGAGAAACATAATTAAATGAAAAATAAAGATGTTTACCCAGATAGCAATTTTAGTTTGCAGAAAATTTTCAGCAATCTTACTTTGCAGATTTGCAATGTTGCAGCAAGCTCAGCATTACAAGTCTGAAAGTTTATAACAAGACTGCAACAAGATTATGCAAACTCCGAAGTCACCATACTTTGAACTTGCAGCTAAGTTGTCGTGCAAGTTGCAATCTTGTTGCATCAATCTTACTGCAAACTCATAGCAAACTAGTAATATTGCGATGTCAGACTATTTGCAAACGCATTGTAAATTTGCAATATTGTCATGTCAGAACATCTGCAAATGAATTGCAAACTCGGAATCTTGTCATGACAGGTATAGCTGCAAATATGTAGTAATTTCATTGAAATGTTGTCAATTCTCTGAATTTTGTGTGTAGTACACAGGTAAAATAGGATGTTTTGAGACAACAGATGCCCATTCACCCAAATTTGGGAAGAACTTCGTTTTGATACTAAAAATGAAGATCCAATGAGTACTAAAAAAATAAAGTTGTTTTATTATGTTTTTTGCGCAAAAGGGGGCATTGTTAGCTCAGGGAGGGGGTAACTAAAAATAAATAAATATATAGGTGAAATGGGATATTGTTTATTATGTTTTTTATAATTCCGAATCAGGTGAAATCATCAGCAAGTCAATACGATCATTTCTTACAAAGTTACGGCATGTTTTATTAATACAAAGTCTTTTGCAGGTAAAATAGGTTTTTACAGTAACAAGTGATTGCTATTCACGAAATCTTCAGACAAACCTCGTTTTGGCACTACAAATTAAGATCCGATGAGTCTCCAAAATGTAAAGTTGTTTTACTGTTGTTGTTTTTTTTTTTTTTGGGGGGGGGGCATTTTTTTATGGGCATTTTAGCTCGAGGTGGGAAAATTCAACTTTTTTTAAATAGGTCAAGTGGGATATCGTTTCGTATGTATTTGAATAACATTATCGGCAAGTCGATACGAACATCTATAAGAAAGTTGTAGAAAAGATTTTATCAATGCAAAGTGGAAAATTATATTTTATTTTTTACATAGTTTTGTCACATTTATTTTACGTTTAAAAAGAGTTTTTTATATCATATTAAGCAGGGCTCCCAAATGGTCCGCCAACTGAATACCAATAAATTTTAACAGAAAAAATTATGGTAGGTTTGCGCTAGAATTAACTTTCAAATGTGTTTCCGGGGCGGTTTGTAGGAAAAATCTAAAAAGAAATTTTTTCTAAAATAATATTGGTATTCTGTTGGCGGACCATTTGGGAGCCCTGTATTAAGTCATCTCAAAACTATTAAATGTCTTCAAAATAGCAATAGTCAAAATCAGGTTAATTTTGAGTTTATTTCAAAGTCATTAAATTTACCAAAATCCACTACTTATAATCTGGCCTAACTTTGTAAACAATGATCGTATCGGCTTGCTTGCGATATCATTTGATTCAGAATAAAAAAATTCACAACAAACGATACCCCATTTGACATTTTAAAAATAAGTTCTGTTCGCCCATGCGTGTTAAAGTCCCCCCCTCCCCCTCCTCAAAAAGAACCCCACGATGATTCAACTTTATTTTGGGGGAACAAATCGTATCTACATTTCTAGTGCCAAAATGAAGTTCTTACCAGATAAATTTTCTTGAATGGCTATCAGTTGCTGCTGTAAAAACCTACGGTACCTGCACCAAATTATAGTTTTCGACTACGTATTCATAAAACTTGTAACTATGTAACAAATGATCGTATCAATTTGCAAATGGTAATCATTCGATTTAAAAAAAAAACATAATAAACGATACCTATCTCTTAACATACTTAAAAAATTTTTAGTTTGCCCCTCCCGCTCCCTGAGTTAAAAATGCCCCCAAAACATGATAAAAGAACTTTATTTTTTAAGGACTCATCGAATATTCATTTTTAGTATCAAAATGAAATTCTTCCCAAACTTTGGTGAATGATCACTAGTTGCCGCATTTCTACTCAAGTTTTGATTGTATATTTTTTATCTGTACGCTAATAGTCGTACTTTTGAAGGTTGTGCGAGTTTTGTGCAGGATTCCATATAATCGGAGGTTTGTCAAATGCTTGACATTTTTATGCTACATAGACCGAGTAAACAAGGACTTATAGTTTAAAGTAGATTCCAAATCACCACAAATATACTACCACAACCGCAGGAATTAAACCCGACATAGTTGAATCGGAGGCCACAGGGCTAACCATTCAACTACCTGGTAAGCCCCAATAACTTCCAATAATATACCTTAATTTGTTTAGAAGTTTTATTAGACTCGCCAATTCTCAATTAGTTGCTTATTCCCTTCTAATTCTTAGAAGGTAATTAAAAACATTATCTAAAAATAAGTGGTCCATGTACATAACCAATGCAAAGCAAACCTAGGTGAGTATAAACACACACCCTCAATTTTAATTTCATATATAATTTTATTAAAGAAAATATAATTTATTTTCATTTCTTTTTGGCCAGAGTGGAATATATTGCTAAAACTTATTAACTTCCAGAAGGAAAAAAAAAAAACCTCACTTTAAAATTAAAATTTCCCTATGGGGCGATCCATAAATGATGTCACACTTTTTTTAAACATTTTTAACCCCCCTCCTCCCCTTTGTCACAAAATGTCACTCTTCACCATACCCCCTCCCCTCTCCTTGTCACATGTCACGCTATATTACGTAAATAATATAGCTACCGGGTGTCCCAAAAAGGACTGACTGATTTTAAAATTCAATAACTTGCAAACGGTGACAGATATTTAAAAAATTCTTGCAGGAGGGTTATGCATAAGGTCAAAAGTTTTTTTACAGTGATTTTCAATTTTAGTTCGATTTACAAACAATAGATGGCGCTGCGATCAATAGACGCTGAATTCAGGCTCGATTTTTGGTACTTCGTGGCCCGGATAATACATTTCCATCTCCTTTTTCTGCATGGAACAAGAAAAAGGACCAGAAATCGAGCCTGTATTTAGCGACTATTGCTTACAGCGCCATCTATTGTTTGTAATTCGAACTAAAATCGAAAATCACTGTAATAAAACTTTTGACCTTATGCATAACCCTCCTGCAAGAATTTTTTAAATATCTGTCACCGTTTGCAAGTTATTGAATTTTAAAATCAGTCAGTCCTTTTTGGGACACCCGGTATATAGCATAGTGCAGCTCAGAAACAAAGCACTATGTTATAGGTCATATTTCAAATTTTATTTTTGAACTTTAACTATGTGTTTTAATGACATTTGTGAGCATAACAATAAAACTGGTTCGTGTATTTATTTTGTACGAAATAAGATTACGGTTTACAACAAAAAACATAATATACAATAATAATAAAATATTAATATGAAAGAGCAATTGAAAACAGTAGTATTTTAGAATTTGAAGTGGAATTTAATATATTTGGTTTTTAAATCCTATATTTACTTTATGAACACAAAATACTTTAAAACAGATTGATTTTGAAGAAGAAGCCTCAATATTAGTTTTACTTAAATGGAATTGCCATCACATTTCATTTGTCACATTAATATGAACATTTATAAAATTATATATTAAATCATAAAATAGAAATTACTCCGAATCATTTACTATAACGACTCTTCCTCCCTTGGAGAAAATATATGCTCGTCCATAGAGTACACAGGCATTTTGGCATCGCACTCATCCTCGGGAATAGTAAGTCCTCTAATATCTATGCAATGTTAGTAAGACTTCTAATGTTTAACCAACAAGTGTGATGTCAGACTTCTTCTTACCCCCTCCCACCCCCTTGTCACAAACTGTCACAATTTCACGAACCCCCCCCCCTCCCTCTCCAAGCCTGACATCATTTCTGGATGGCCCCTATTCACAAATCTGATTAAATATAATTCCACAAAAACAAAATATTTGAAAAGTTTCAAGAATTTAAAAAGAACAAAGTTATAATAAAACAATACAGTCTATTAAATTACAAAGTTTATTTTCACACAGCTACAAATAATAGTTTCTAATACAAAGTATTAACATAATACTTACCAAATTAACATACAATTATTTAACATTCTTCTATATATTATTTCCGTGTCTTTGCATCCTAAAAGAGAGAAACAATAGAGTGCATTTTAAAAGTTACAAGTTAAATTTTCACTGTTTTCAAGAATCCTGCTTAGATTTAGTTCTAAAGGTGATCACAAATTATAACTCTTCAGGCAAAATGACCGAATCGCTAATGTTAATCCAACGAGATATATTTTTAAAAATATCTCGTCTGTATTTTTATATTTTAAAAAGACTTTTTCTTTTGCATTGGATAGCTGAGGTAAATTTCTGCAATTGCGGTTTTTACTTTATTTTAAGTTCGTTGAAGTTTTTATTTAATTTTCTTTCTTTCTTTTTTTTTTTTTTTTTTTTTTTTGGTGCGGACACTTTCACTCTTTTCACTGTTTATACCGGCTCGAAAGGTGAAAGTATATATAAAAAAATCATTTAAAAATATTGAAATGCAACCGAGTTACCTTAAAAAAATTCTCTTATTGGATTAACATTGGCGAATTGGTGTTTCCGCTTGACTGAAGTAGCCTCTTAACCCTTTAAGCCTTGACCCACACAATTGTACGGGCGATTACTAAAGTAAAAGAGAATGACTACCTCCTGTTTTTGTGCGATTTAAAACCAAATCCGCACATTTATATGAGTTAATTGGCTTTAGATGTTTTGATAAGACACAACTAGGGGGTACCATCTACAATACAGGGTTATATTTTCTGCTTTTAAAAAGACTATATCATCTGACAGCAATAGACAAAAAGTATGAACTGTCGTAATTTCATTTAAATATGATTTATAATGTTTGCTTGGATTTAATATTTCTTTTCATATAGTTTATTCATGATTTTAATTGATTTTGTCTTTGATAAATTTAATTAGGCTTCACAAAAGTTGAAAAACAAATGAACCACACAATTGTGCGGGTCCGGCATTTACCATTTCCAAAATAGATACAATTCCTAATATATATATAAAAAAAATTTAAGTGATTTTTTTAAACTTATGTTTTTAGCAATTTATTTTTTATTAATTACATTTTTAAAGCTGACCAATTTTAAATTAATAGGTTTGTACTATTCATGATTTCTATTTAAAATGGATAGTATTAGATATATAATATGCACATGTAACGAACTGTATGTTTCTGCTCTGAGTTATAGATGCCATATATGATTTATAAGTTTTATATGAGTTAGATGCATACCACGAGATTGATTTTTAAGTTTGATAAATTCATTCCATTTTGTCGACACAGAAAGTTAACCACCAGGAATAAATAATAAATTATAGAAAATTCAGCAAATGCTCGACAGATTCCGTAGTGTCTGCTTGAATTTACCAGGAGATCAGGGAAAATTTTCCATAGATGAGCAGACGATTCCTTTTTTTAGGACGTGCCTCGGTAAAGCAGTATATAAAAAACAAACCACACTCTGTTGTAACAGCATCATCTGGGATAGTTTTAAATTTTGTATTATACCAGTGGGGAAGTACAGACCTGGTCCACAAGGATCTAGGCTTAGGACCTGCTGTCAGGGCCGAAACTAGGGGGGTGGGGGGCAGAGGGGGCATATGCCCCGGGCGCCAGAACGAAGAGGCGCCAAATGAAGGATTATACCTTTGGAAAGGATTATTTTCTTCTGATGGACTGATGGCTTCCATTATTATGAAACAGTCATTATAAATGAAGTGTTAGGTGAAGATGAAATAGCAGTCGTAAAAAGTTAGAACTCTGATTTTCTGGTCAGAATGGGGAAAAAAATGGCCATAATTTTTTTTGAAAAAAAAAATAATAGGTATAGGAAAAAAGGGACGAAATGGGAAAAAAAGGGACTGTAAGGATGGAACGGTAAGGAAAATTATCACCTATTTTTAGGAAAATCATGTTAAGACTAAGTGATAGCCACAATGTTCATTGATTTCTAGAAACAGTTGTTAACATTGGATTAAATAATTTTTTTTCTTAATTTACCTCGAAAAGGGCAGAAATAAACCTTGGGGACGGTAAAGCTACTAATAAAGCCACGATATTGAAATTGATATTTAAATGCTGATTTAAATTTTGCAGTAAATTTCCTGTTAAAGAATTTTAGACATTCTTTCTCTAGCATACTTCTCCATGAGAAAAAACGTGAAAAAAATTCTGTGGCTACATCTGAAGGGATTTTCTGTATAAGTTTAGCAAGAGGAACGGTAAGGATGAAAAACCCAGGGACAGAGTTCAAAAAATAATATCAACCGTAAAAATGTGTGCAGGTTAATTTTTTGCACAATATTTATATTAAACAATTGTCCCAGTTTCGGAAAAAAATTACATCGAATTACTTTTATTGAAACAATTTTATACAGAGAGCTCCAAATTTAAAAATCAGTATCAGGGACGGGACGGTATAGGAGTTTTCCTGGTATTTGGACTCCCAACATCGTCCAAAACTTATTTATCTCGTTAATATTGTTATATGCAATCATGCAATGGAATGTTCTCCAGTATATGAAATAAAAAAAAACACAAAAAAATGTATTAAAATAAAAATTATTATTCAGGGATATAAAAGTCAAAAGATTGTGAGAATTCCTCATATATTGTTGTGCTTTTGTACTTTTTCGGTTTTGGTTACAGTTTTCTTTTATATGAGTACAGTTTCACTTTCAGAACAGGTTTCAAAATTGAAAGTATCTGCATATAAAAAATTGCATAAAAGCTCGAAAAGGTACGATTGCACAACTATATATATCAACCAGGTGTATCCTATGCAAAAAATAATATTAAAAAATATTAAAATGTGAGCCCAAAATATGCAAAGAACTGTCCATAGAATTAACATTAGCTTGAATGTTAAATTTTACTTCGGGTGACTAGTGTCGGTTTTTAAGAATTACATTTTATTAAAGATTGTTATCATAGAAGAAAATAATAAATAAAGATGCAGTTGAACACTATTTTACATGTGAAAAAGGATTCAAAACGAAACATCTTTAATAATAACACAAATAAATAGTCTTCGAATCTGACATTAACAATATAACAATGGAATTAAGGTTTTAAGGTCCAAAGTTTTAATTATAAAAAATAAAAAAAAATATTTTGTAACTATTAAAATAATATTTTGGTGCTATGGTATCCGAGGTTTTAAGTATCACACAAAGCTATTTTATAACTTTTTTGGGTGGGGGAGGGGGGGAAGAGTTTAAGTAATTAGTCAATGCATTTTAGTTATTTAGCTCTAATTCATTGCAAAAATTCTGGATTTTTTTAAAAAGCTCCGTATACTCCCGGTTTCTCGAATAAATCTATATCGTACATACTCTAGACATGACGTTCATGACTTTAGCGTACACCCTCTGATTTTTTTTACGATTACAACACTGCAAACCAGATCAATATTTGTCATAATTTTACGAACCGGAATATTGTTCCGATTTGCTCTGCACATTACAAGCCCAGGTCTGCTGTCACGAAAAATTAACAATTTCAAAATATTCGTATTTAAAATTTAAGAAAAATAGGAAATAAAACGACTTATACACATCCGATTAACAAGCAATTATGTCAAAAGAAAAGAGAAATTTTTAAAGAATTAAATAAAACTGACGCCGGAAGGAAATACTGTTAATATCTTTAATAAAAATTAGAAAATAGCGATACAATAGAAGTCCATGATAAGAAGCATGGAGAATAGCACACTAAGAAACTGTTTAAAATACTTGATATTTATATATAGAAAGGGGTTTAATGGCCATGAAAAGATAATTTAAATTTAAAAATACATTCGAACGCACTGCTGAATTCAAGACGAGGGGGATCCCCCCCGTAAGGTTTGATATTTTATGCTTTTTAATAAGCAATTTCCACACCGAATCTCTAAAATGTCACCCCCCCCCCCTCCAGAGGCGTAGAAATTAATCCCGGAGAAAAATATCTGAATTCAACACTTCTCGATCGGCGTGAGCAAGAAAAAAGGCAAATATTAATTAAAACGATATCTTAGAAATTCCCCTTAAAGTTGAGAAAAATTCATTTAAAAATTAAAAATTTCAATAATGCCTTAACATGGACCAAAACCAAACTATTTAAAAAATGTAAGCATTCCTCAGTAAATAAACATAACTTTTTAATTTATTAAAATTTCTGTACGAAATAAGTTGTAGTTTGTACAGAGAAAATACAAAAATATCCGAATCACATTTGAATAATTGAAATAATAAATACCTTTATATCTGGGTTCTTTACTTGAACGCCAATCCAATGGCGCTGCTTCATGGAATTCAATAAAGAAGTGTTGTAATTTTGTCTTTGTAAAATTTCCGCGCATGCGCGTTTATATCTGTTCTCCTTCCAACAAAAGGAATTTTTCGCTTACGTCGTTATTTTATGACAGTGTTGTATCAGGTTTAGAGCAAAGTTGCGTTGCAAGAAAGCGATTGATTATATTCCGTCTACCTAGTAATGTCCTTGCGGCAATATTATTACTTCAAATTTTTCGTGACAAGAAAATATCAAGAAAAAATTAATCTTGCTATCATTGTTCATGCTATCTGGGTAGTGTATTTTTAAACATAATTCTCCGTTCTACAACTTTACATTTTCGACATGTTCTATCTTGCTTTCGTTAATTTTTACCCTTTGAAATTTTTATAGTATCAAATAGAAAGAAGGGCTAAGAAATAAAAACTTAGAAATAAAACATAATTTGACACAATCGTCTTCACGATGCAACTTAATCTAAACTAGAAAAAATCGTCTGCACGATGCAACTTAATCTAAACTAGAAAAAATCGTCGGCGCGATGCAACTTAATCTAAACTAGAAAAAATCGTCTGCTTACAAACTGTCATCTAGAAATATTCCAAATGTTAGATCATAGATTTTTTTAATTACTAATATTTAACCAAGGTGGCTGGACAAAATCAAATTTAAGTTTTTTGCATGCATCGATAGAATTATTGACTTATATTTAGAGCAAGTAAATTTAAACAAAAAATAACTTTTTCTTAAAAATGACGCGCTTAAAATTTTTCACGAAGCCACTATTAGGCAGAATGACTAAGCAAGAAAAATGTCATTTGATAAATATTTATTTTAATTCTCAAATCTGAAATGTTTCTTCTAGATTTGCCAAATGACGTCATTTTTATCAATTTTCGTCAAAATGTTTCCATGTGTTATCAGCAGTTTCTAAATAAAAAGTCGAATCTTAAAATAACGCAATGCTTTTTATAAATGATTTTTGGAAATGTTTATTTTAATTTAATAAACTTTTAGTCTAGATTATAATATTGCTTATTACTTGAAATTCAGTATTAAATCAAATTTATGGTATAGTTTTGTCGAAATGTATAATAAAACTAGATTTACTCTTCCAACAACAACAAAAAAATCCTACGATCTCATGCAATTTAAATCATGCAGGAAAGAGATAGATGGAGTTGCAGTATGCCGTTAAAAAGGTTTGCGATATGAAACCATTTATCGCTCAAATTTAAACGTCCAAGAAAGCCCAAACAACACAAGCGCGTGGGAGGGATTTTGTATTAATGTCTTTTTGCAGTTTTAATTCATTTGTTATAACTGATTCTTTCCCTAGCTTTTTGTGTGTTTGAGGGGTTGACCTAGGATACTGCAAAGTTCCTTAACCCCTTCAAGGGCAGTGGTTCATTTTTGGTCCACCTAATTTTAATCCCTAAATAAAACATTGACACCAGAAATTTAGTTTGAAAATTTTCGTTTTATTAAGTACGTAAATAAAAGCTTTTACTTATTTTCAAATAAATTTATTTGTGAATTCCGGTGTCAGTCATTCATTTTAGTATTTTATTAATGGAAGTGCCTTGCCCCTAAAAGGGTTAAACCAGAGAAGCGTAGGTACGTAGCAGAAAAATTCAAGAGATTACGCTGTTAAAAACTTCTGTCTGGATTCCACTCCTGATTAAAGTATAGGTCAATATCCCAATATGGTGGTTAGCAATAAGTATGGGGTCATTAGAGCTCTTGAAATACACTGGTGAACTAATTTTTCTGTTAGTTTTTGATTAGGGCAATTGGTTGGACCGGTTGATTGAGGTCATTGGTTGGTTAGTTGAAGTTGGTTGATTAAGTTCCTAAAAGGTGAAAGGATCTGAAAAAGGTGTGAAATGATATAAAAAACTGTTGGAACCAGAGAGAAAAGTAAAGCTCGATCTAAAAAAGTTACAGTAAAAAATTGGCAAATAGTTTCAGTCTAAAAAAGTAAGTAGTGCGTAGAAAAGCAATGCAACCAGATTATCTGTAATGCTCATGAAATTACCCAAATTTTTGTTGATAGCTGAAAATGTGGACTGAGCTTTACTGGTGCCTTATATTCAGGAATCATATTATCCACTCAAAATGAGTACGGGGTATAGTAAACAGAATATGTAGTTATGTACAAAAAAATTCTGTCAGGTCCAGAATTGTGGATATGATTGCATCAAGTCAAGCTAAAGACCACAAAGTTAAAAGAATGTAAACCGCGAATAAATATTTTAAGTATAACATTAATATAGTCAAGTTGTTGTTATTAACATTTCTGGACATAACACATGTAGCATAATAATTTTTATTTCATGTAATTACTGTGATAAGGGAACCTTATGTCAACGGACTTAAGCCAGACAAGCAGTTAACATATGGTTTAATAGTTTATGCTTAGGGTTTTGGGGTTACTTTGGGCTTTGATCTTCCAGGCTTAACAATGACCCCTGGAATGGAATTTGGTTCATACGTCGTACTGAACTGACCTCTCAGGTTCTCGCTCATTACCAAATCAGCCTCTAACCTATTCTTATGAACCGACATTTTTAACTGGTTAGGAATGTTTGGAATTCAGAATGTTTTAAAAATGAAATTTATTCCCCTGATTGATTTTAAGGCACCAGTAAAGCTCAGTCCACATTTTTAGTTATCAACAAAAATTTGGGTAATTTCATGAGCTTTACAGATAATCTGGTTGCATTACTTTTCTACGCACTACTTACTTTTTTAGACTGAAACTATTTGCCAATTTTTTACTGTAACTTTTTTAGATCGAGATTTACTTTTCTCTCTGGTTCCAACAGTTTTTTATATCATTTGATTAATGGATTTAAATGGTAAATTATAGAAACTGAAATTTCCCATGACGGAGCTTATATTATTCCTATTGGTTTGAAATTTTGTTAATGCATTTGTAATTTTTTTTAATTATTTGTGTTAATTCTGGTGCAAATTTTTACGCACGTGTTCCAATAATATAAAAGATTTTGTTTTATTACTTATTTGAAATGTACATATTTCATTTTTTCATTTACTTTTATCAGTTACCATAGCAACAGTAAACCATTCTAATAATATTAAAGGTGCATAATACGTGAGTGCAATGTTTGAGTCAAGCCAACGTCAAAACAGAAAAATTAATGTCTTTGTATCTTTGCGTATAGATAGATTTTAACCTATAAATGAGCTATGTTTTACTTATTTTATTCAACTATTTGGCTTATAAGTTCAAAAGCTCTCTATTTTCATAAACAGTGAATTAATATTTTTCTATAAAATTTAACAATATTTCTTTCGTTTATAAGAAAATCAAAACTCGGAATAATAATTTCTCATAGGCAATTAATTTTCAATGGAAAGATATCCACGTGAAAAAGATAGAACAAAAAAATAAAATAAAATAAAATAAAATAAAGCAAAAAAAAAAAAAAAAAAAAAAAAGCAAAAAAAAAAAAAAAGAAGAAGAAGAAGAACATGACGTCACGTGATATTCGAAATAAAACGGAAAATTTTAAGTATGCCTTAATAATTTGTCTTAATAATAAGGTAGATTAATTTGAGTAAGCATGGGAAGAAAGCGAATATGACATCATATATCGAAAATAAACGAATACGCTCTGATGTTGAAATAAAATGATCTTTGGTTATAATATTAATTCTTATTATTTAAAGAAAATTGTCATCAATGTTTTGCTGTTTATCGTCTGCGCACAGTTAACATAAAGTTTTATTTTTTTCTATTTAAAAGAAACGAAAAACTTTTCTAAAGCAAGTGGATAGCAAATGTTAATAATATGCATCGCATAGATGTCAGTGTCGAAAATGGCGTCATCGATAGAAGGTAATAACTATTTTCATTCTTAAAAACTAAAAAAATAACAAGATTGCCTGAATAATTATGTTCACACGTTTGCTATTTAGTCAATTAGCAATAGACACGATGATGAATGCTAGGTTTAAAAGTCTCCAAACATACATATTTTGGGGTGGGGGGGGTGGGGGGGGGTTATAAGCTAATTCCTTAAAATAGATTATTATTTATATTCAGATAAGATCTTAGATCTAAATATTATAGAATGCCAAACCGGGCTAAGGGAAATAAAAGGTTAGTTAACCATTCGTAATTCGATCTGAAACATAGGTTTGCGTGAAATATGAACGGTATTCGTAACATCACGATTTTAAATTGAATGTGGATACAATTAAAAGGCCATCACAAGAAATACTTTACGGCGCCAAATCACGTTTCCTATTTAGTCAATTGGAAGTGGACATGATGATGAGTGATTTACCCATTAGGTTTAGAAGTCTCCAAATATACCTATTTTGGGGTGATTTTAGTAAGTTAATGCTATCGAGTATATTGTTAGATTTTTAGATTACATCTTAGATATAAATAATACAGAACGGCAATCAAAATTATTTTGTGAAACAAAAATTATAAAAATATTAGATTTCTAAATTAGATGTCTCAGTTTACATTTCCAAAAGTTCCTTAACCATTAGATACAGGTGTTTGTGGTTGGCAGGCAAGTAGTAAATACTGCTACATGGACATTAGGATAATTTAAAATGCTTGTCCAAAAATGTTGCTTATCCTTATAAATCGCAGAGTAAAAATAAATCTAAGATATACGATAATCATTACCACAATCAATAAAAAATTACAAATTTAACTTAAATGACACTACGGGGGATCCTGGGGGGCAGCCCCCCTGAAGAAATCTACTTTATTATCTAAAAATTTCCGGAATAAGTAGCTCATGAGATTTTCAGAATATCATTTCATAACAACGTGTTTCATTTAACTCTTTTAATGTCTGAAACCTTCGAAATATTTTTTACTTTTATAAATGTTTATTTAAATCAAGATCTTTAAATTGCGCTTTTGTAGAAAGATTAATATTACGAAAAGTATGCTAAAAACAATGAGTTGCAGAGATGATATTCAGGCTCCTGATCTGCAGATTTACTAGTTAAATTGTGGCTAAATTGGTTATATTTTAATATTGCCATCGCCCTACGAAGTGGTTCCGAAGAAGCAGAAAAAATAAGTTCAGGAACAACATAACAAAAAATAAGCTTTTTAAATTTTGAAGCTGAAACATTACTGCTAGAAACGGTGAACATTAAATTTTATACAAATTAGTATTGATTTCTATTAACATTATAGTACACGCGATCCGGAGACTATAAATTAAGAAAATCGAACTTAAATTTCAAACTTGACTTAAATTGCTTATATACTACATTATTATCTATAATTCAAAATAAAGAATCCTGCAATAGCAAATCTTTATTATAAAAGCATGTGCATACAAAATTATACATATCAACAGGAAATAGCCTATTAAAAACATTAAATGAGCTGACTTATTACTTTGAGATTATCTTTAAGAAATAATATAGGAAAATCGAAACTTCATTACACATATAATTGTTATTAATTTTTAGTACCCTCTGAATCCTGTGCTAGTGTTTTCTATATAGACTAATTTTTATAAAACGTGTCTGACATAGTCTCATTCGAGTTTAAAGTATGTTTATGCTTTAATATCGGAGAGTAAATCAATGCTGTGTAGTACGCAGATATATCAGTGCTCTATTGTGCTTGAAAGTTATATAGTCATAGAAGGTAACTGGTTGCTTTCATTTTATGATACTTTATATAAAAATATTTACATACCTATGAAAGACGATACTTTTTTAATATTATTTAATCCGATTTATATTTTAATGTACTAATATGGGCAAAATTGTAACAAACTGTGGCGTTAAATTGTAAATGCGGTTGAAAAAGTTGGCTTCTAGGCATGTTTTAATGCTAATTTACAAACTTTTAAGCTTATACTTAAATTTCAATTTATTTTATTCGGGTGGAAATAAATAGTGATATTTTACTTTCAAATCGAGTACAACAGTGTCTGCATGTAAATGATACGGGTTCAAAGGGACGTCTCGCACAAGATAAATTTTCAGTAACTTTTTCAAATAACATATAATATACAAATTACGTCTAAATTATTGACTGTAAAAGATAAAGAAGTATAGTAATAATAATCTAAAATCTTCTGAAAAACAGTGACTCTAAATTGTAACAAAAAAACTGAACAATACCCTTTTAAACATGTTTTAATAACGATCGAAGTATATATTTTGGAGCAGCGCTTTGTATCATTACTCTGAGTTTTTTTCTGAACAATAGTCAAGTACAAAACAATGTTTCAAACTTTTAAAATCATGTTATCTCAAAATACCAAATAGAAACTTAGTTGCAAATATCTATGATTCATTCATGAAATAAACTAAAATGTGATATTCAGAAGAATGTATGCACAATTTTACACTTATAAACAACAATTGCCATAATACAAGCCGTGTTCAACACATTAAGCTAATTATAATTATAAAGAAATGATTTTATAAAATCGAAACTTCATCACAAATACATTTCTGGATCAATATTAGAACCAGGTGTATCCCGTATTAACGTTTTCTTCATAAGCTGACTGCTAAAAAGCGTATCTGAAGAAATTTTACTCCAGTGTAAAATACAAATATGCATGAGCATTAGAGAGTAAACTGTTCAGTAACACGTAGAAACACCAGTGTTCAATTGTGCATCAAAGTTGGTGCTCAAAACTAATTGGATACATTCATTTTATGTTTCTTTAATGGATAAAGATTTGGAAGCCCGTGTAAAATTGTACTTTTTTGAAATTAAGTAACTTGATTTAAATTTATTGAACTGCAACTAAAGATAATGAAACCAGCTTTATATTGAAACTTAAAACTCAATTTTGCAATATTTGAAAAGAATTTATGTATAATATGTTCCTGTTTCGTTCTGCTTTAATAATTAAATACAAAAGAAAGTTGGTTTAGATTACAATGAAGTAGTTAAACGCAAAAAACGTTTTATAATACGTACTTTAAACAAGGCAGGCCGATTGAAAACTTATATAAATTTGATTACGAGAATGTCTATCTATCTATTTATATAATAAAGATGAAACTGCATCCAAAAATCGCTTTAGTGTTTTAATATTTTCAGATTCATTAAAGAAACGTTGATTGTTGTCAATTTGATTTAAGTTGTTTCTGGTTGATTTTTTAACGTAAATCTATGCTATAAGTCATTACATTTCCTCTAAGAAAAAAGTCCAAATAAGCTTTATACTTTTTAATTAATTTTAAATGTTAATTAATCTCATTCATTTTTTTAAATATAAAAAAATATTTTTTATTAAAGATATTTTGTAAGCATCTTTCTCTGGAAAAAAATTATGAACTAAAGCATGAAAGCTATGGAATCCGTAAAAACAATATTCCTTGGATATAACACTTTCCCGTACATCTCTTTCAAACCCCTTCCAAATGCAACCGATGAGGAAAGAATGAAATTTTTCTCATCTAAATTAAATCCCTACGGTCGATTATTACTTGCCCTCATACAGTACCTTCAGCAATATACGCAATATTTTGACAGTATCAATGTTGTTATGATTTATGAACCAGACAGAATTTGGCCTAACGGTACTTTGGGAGGATTATTAAAAAAAATAAATTGTTCAAAAATTGATATTGGAGTTATTCCAGCATATCTGGATAAGAATATTACAGATGCAGTAGATTTTTCTTACCCGTACAAGTTGGAAGATTATACATTTGTGACTCGACAACCAGTTTACAAACCGCACATTTTTGGCATTTTTCAAATGTTTTCATTGTATGTATGGATAACAATAATATTGGTTTTAATTACGATGTCGATTATAATTTATATTATAGTAAAACGGAAGTATACATTTAACAAGATCTCACTTAGCGTTTTTGCAATATTGATGAAGCAAAATTCCCTTATAACACCTTCGTCGCTTCTGGAGAAACTCCTTGTCTATTCGTGGGTTGTAGGAGCTATGCTCCTTTGCTTGTCTTACGATTCCGTATTTTTATCTTTTCTTTCAATTCCACCTATCACTAAAATTAAGACTCTTTCAGATTTGGCTTTAGCTGTAAAAAGTGGTGATTATCATTGCATTTCTCATCCGCATTCGGGTATTTTAAATTACTGGATGAACTCAAAACGGGAACATTTAAGAATAATAGCAACAGACATTATCAAGAATAAGTTAAGTTACGGGCAACCTTACACAAATTTTTTTCATGAGAGTCAAAAGCAAAATCTTGCTTTTATCATAGAAACAAGGTTTATTGAAGTTCTAAATGCTGAAAAATTATTTATACCTGACGACCGTTTTTACGAAAGTATGTCTTCAATGATGATCCGAAGAGGTTTTTGTTGCAAAGGACTGTTGGATACTTTTGTACATAGAATAATGGCGTCAGGCATTTACAATAAATATGTAAGCTATGCACATTTTTTAATCTCAAAGGAATCGTCCTCACTTGAGCCAGTATACGAAACTACTAATAGAATACTGACGCTTACAAATGTTGCCCCTGCATTTTTATTCCTTTTATCTGGCTATTTTATATCTTTTTTGGTTCTTATTTTTGAAATAGTAACAAGTCACCGGAAAATAAATTGCATGCTGAAAAATCAAAGTCGAAAGAGAAGAAATGTTTCTGATGAAACTCATGTGTAAATAGTTTGGTACTAAATTTCCATCATTTAAAAATTGTTTTTAATCTAAATTTATTAAAAATACTAAGTTTCCTTAGACGAAGGCTCAAAGCAGTATTTCTTTCATAACTTTCTGTCATAGTTTCTATAACAAGTTTTGTTAAAGTATCGGCATACATTAAAAGGGCCGTTGTGGCGACAATTTTCGAAAGTTTTATTTGAAAGAAGCTTTATTGGAAATAAAATTGCCGTTGTTGCATTCTGTGTAGTTTTATTATGTTATACGCGTTAATTGCGTCAGCTTTTCGTTCAATATACAATTATATAAGCAATTATATCAGCTAGTTTTGTTTAGGCAGCGTCAAGCAAATATTTTATTAATATAACATATGTGCCGTGCAACTAAAATTGCAGTGCAGCTAGAGTCATTTTTTTTTAAATTTGTGATTCTTCTGCCTTGTTTGGCTACTAATACAATATTTACTTTTTTAGAAATCGGAAAGCGAATTTGTATTAACTGAATAGTACATGATGAATCAAAGATAAACAACAATTATTTTAATAATAGTAGACCACTGTTATACTTGGTAAGACAGAAAACATGTCAGTAGTGGTTTTAAAAAATAGCAACACTATTTTTAATACATTCATTTATTTAGTTGCTAGCATTATGACAATTGAATTCGCATCCCGTAATTAAACTCTTTAAACTCGTGCAAGAAGCCACAAGGATGGTGGATTGGTGAAAAATGTAAACAAACTGAATGAAGTACTGAACTGAACCGAAGATTTTACACTCCAAAAACGATCCTGAGTATCTTATCAAGGTATATTATGTTGCTATAACTGTTACAATGTTAATGATTGAAAATGTCAAATACATTTATATTTGCACATAACTAATGTCTATTTCGGCGATGACACCCTTCAAATTCTAATATATGTAAATACTACGTTACTTAAAAATGAGTCTAAACTTTTTTTAAACTTTGAATATAAACTCAGACATTTAGTCAGTTATAATGACTGAGAAAATACAAAAAGTTCGTGGATTTATTCAAAACAAATAAAAGTTTACGATATTAGTAACACAGCTGTAATGAAATGGAGGTGTTTATTTCATCACTGAAACAAAACTGAAAATTCGGAAAAGCGAGGCAAGAGAGGTGCCTCGAAATTTTAATACATTTCAAAAGGATTCAATAATATTAAATATTTCAAGCGAAGGAGAAGGCAAGAAGCAGAAAGTGATGCCTTTTTTATGCACTTTAAGCGATATTACGTCAAAAAATGTAAAACGTCTACTAACATGTAAGGTAAAATGTACAAGTACAACAAAACAGTCGATGGCTTACAAACCCCCCTACTCTGATTTGACGCAATATCCATATTTCGTCTTTGGGATTCCAAATATTTCTCCACTGGACCAACTTTCGTTGATAAACTTAAACATGTTGGAAACTGCACGTGATATGCGGCTATAACTAGTTTTATAATTTTTTTTTTTTGCATCGCATATTGTACTGAATGACTATTTTAGTGCACTTCATAAGTGCATATCAATTTAATTCTGTTCAAAGGGTTGTAACACATTAAACTGCACTTGAAAATGTTTTTCCTATTGGCCGTAATGTAATGTAAAACTTTTGACTGCAGCTGACATTAAACTATAATCCGATTTTCAAAAAATTTGAAATGACTCGACAAAATTTTGCAACAATTATATATTTAAAATTTGAGACCATTCGTTTGGGTAGTTTTTGCTCTGTTATAGGTGGTTGAACGGACAGACAGATGGACCTAACGACGACTTCAGGTGCTATGTATTTATATAATTACGAACGCACCTAAAAAGACATGCTTAAAATTCCTTTTAAGGTTCAACAATTTCTAACATATCATTTCTGTTAGCATAATTGACGAACACTCTCGTTGTAGGATGGAAATATAGATTACATTGGATGATTTCAGATAATTGTTAACGGAAAATGTTGAAGGTTTTATTTTTAAAAGACAGTAAGCAAAGGAAAATATAAATGTTTTGAAAAGTAATCGAAAATAACAGCTAAGAAATGCTATTTTAGTGTGACATTAACATATGATGAAAGTAGATTTCTGGATTACATCTTTTAAGAAAAGCTAACCAGTATATAATGATGCATAAAATGTAAAACATGGTATACAAAAGCCTATGTTTTCAATGTTCTTATTGCTATTTTTGTTATTTATGGTGTATTACTTACGCTGTTCTTCATCATGAACGATGTAGTCAATTGAAAGCAACCAAGAACCATAAGTTATGGAACATTGTCTCACACTTTCAGTGTATACTTTAACAACTCTCCACTGTTTATTAAGGTGAATAAGATACTTAAACCCTTGGGGACGTGCGACCGGTATGCGTGCCACGTGAGACGTTCAGAATCTGTGGTTATTCTCACCAATAAATTTTTATTGTAAAATTTGCCTTATTTAATACGAGCATTTCCCTGATTCAATTAGGGAAAAAATTCTGTTTTTAAAAAACGGCGATAAAAGATTAAAAATTCTGTAAAAGACGCTCGTACTGAAGGGGTTAAGTGGGCATTTAATAAAACACATATCTCATCTGAAAACCGGATATCACAATTATCAACTATAGCCTGGAATGTACTCTAAATATTTCGTGCTGCCGTGAATATGATATATAGATTTGAATATGATCTACTTAGTACTCTCAAATTTAATTTAGTATGCAAACGCACGACACTGTTAAAAATACATAAGGTTTTTATACAAGCCATGCATGAAGCAAAAATTTAATCCAGGCAAACACACGCCTAAAACTAAGAAAATACCCACTTGCAGTACATTGCGTGGCCTTGTATATGATTTCATTTTTTATTATTGAATAATCTCTAACTATACTAAACACAGTTCAGCTTGAAAACACATTAATTCAATTAAAAACAACTTTTATGCTATTCATTCTCAAACTTAGTAAGGCTTACGAATAATTTTGCGTAACTGCGTATAAAATATATCTATAGCCTTTATTTGCGCCATTTATATACCGAAGTTACATAATCTTAAAAAGACATTTGCAACTGAAAACGCAATTATAGCGAATAGGCAATTTTCCAGATACAGTACTATATCCAAAATATTTTGAGTGTCATTATAAATGAGCAAATAATTGCTATGTGCAGTCTCGGAAAGAAAAAGCAAACATCCCCTACTAAATCTGCAACAAATTATTCTATAAGAATGTTACTGGTAACAAATGATTGCAAATAAATTCTACTTTTAAATGATGTATATAAAATTTTCTTAGGGGGCCATCTACATATCAAAACGAACACAAAAGTTTTCTTTCAATAGCAATACCCAAGTTTGGCACCATAAATAGATTCTACACCCTTCAATTAGCCTAAATCAAAATTTTCATGAAATTCGTACGATTAGTTTCCGAGAAATTAATTATTTTAAAATGAACCCATTTTAGGGGTTGTATCCAAAATGAAATTCAGCACTTGATTGTTGAAATGTTGCAGAAGGACTATATCACTCCTAAAAATGTGTTACTTATTGCGAATATGAATATTTCACTCGCTTAATATGTTTCGAATATTGCCAGCACAAATGTTTCAATAAAATGAGTAAAATATATATTTTTTTAAATTATCCTTTCCTGGACATCATAGGCGGCCCCTTAATTCATCATTTTGACGGGTTTTTTTTTTTAACTGATAATTCGAAAACGACTTGTAAGAAAAATTTGAAATTGAGAATTCGGATCAAGCAGGACATAATAGGAATAAATTTATCGAAAATGGTATGTTGAATTCATATTTTTTCGAATATTAATTTCACAATTCATAATTCATATTAGAAAAAAAAATTAAGTCACAAATACTGTGTATTTATGCTTGGGTTTTTTAGTATTATAACCGTACAAAAAATTATCACATTAGGATTATAATTTCATGAGGTTTTATTAAAATATGAAAATGTTACATGACATTAAAAGCTCTAAATTTTGAATGTTTATAATTCAAACACTTATCATCCAAATGACTTCATTTCTAGGCATAGTTCGAACCGCAGATTTAAAATATAATGTCAAAATTGGGTGTTGCCACTGAAAAAAAATTAGGTCTTGTTTTTATTTGTATATCGTCGCCTCAGAGCGACAGTAAGACATCTAAAAAAGCAAAAATGAGTTTTTTTATTTATTGGTATGAGAAACAGTTTTTGAATCTAGCGGAATTCTGGGACATATTTTATGTCGTCACATCATTTTTATATAAAGCATAACTTTGTATTTCAGACGTTGCAAAAGTCACCCTCGTTCAGTGCAACACTAGGTTAAATCAGATATCTTACTGTTTTACCAAAGCACGTGCACCAAAGTATTGAGTGTCCCTCTGTTTCTCTTACAAATAATTTTGTACTGCCTCCTCGCTTTCACTTGTCTAGACTTTAAAACTCTGTGTCTGTGTTGGGTATAATTGAAATGTTGATGCAAATCTCATATTGCTGATATTCTATTGTTTTTTGTCTTTATAGGTGATTGTTATTTCGTTAAAATATGAGTGAAACAAATGCGCATCAGTTATACATCTAAAAAAAGCAAAAATGGTTTTTTTTTTTATTTATTGGTATGAGAAACAGTTTTTGCATCTAGTGGAATTCTATGACATTTTTTATGTCGTCATATCTTTTTGTATAAAACATAATTTTGTATTTTAGACGTTGCAAAAGTCACCTTCCTTCAGTGCAACGCTAGGTTAAATCAGATATCTTTCCGTTTCACTAAAGCACGTGCACCAAAATATTGAGTGTCCCACTGTTGTTCTAACAAATAATGCTGTACTGCCTCCTCGTTTTCACTTGCCTGGACCTTATAACTCCCTGTCTGTGTTAGGTATAATTGAAATGTTGATGCAAATCTCATATTGCTGATATTCAACTGTTTTTTTGTCTTTATAGGTGATTGTTATTTCGTTAAAATATAAGTGAAACAAATGCACATTGTGTGAAATAATTAACAAGAGGTGAATATTTAGTTCACTTGGCAAATAAAAATTATGTGTCTGGATCAAAGACAATAGGCAGGATTTTGTGTTATTCTACCAATCCAAAACACACAAGGCTATTTTGAAGCCACACTTAAACGATCCAATTTGTCAAAATATTATTTTCTTTATTTATAGGCAATTTTTAATGCATTTTTTTTTTGCAATGCATAAATTTATGCATTTTTATTTTTTGCAAATTTGCAAAAAAATAATTTTTTGCATTCTATAAAGTTTAGTTATGATATAAAAAAATTTAAATTTTGAAATATTGTTTAAACAAATTAAAATTTAAAATTTTGTACTTATTTAATTTTTTATGTAACTTATGGACCACTTTCCGATTTCAATACTTTCTTCACTTGTGTGTGCAAAAAAGATTCCTTGTTATTTTGTCCTCAGGATTTATAAACATTTTACTTACAAAATTTGTAATGAATTTAAAAGTGAAAAAATGAGTGATTTTGAGAGAAATTTTTACTTTGCTGAGTATATTTTAAACAATTATCCTGTGAATTGAAAAATTCTGAAAACAATTTATTAAAAACATAACACAAAAACTGTACACAAATTCATACATGGATCTTGGAAAAAAGTTTAAATATGTCATTTTAGACATGACAATTAATGAGAAAACCCTATCTGAGATAAATGGCTTTAAAGTGTCAGTTAAATAAAAGGCAGAACTATTAAAACATCAGAAATATTATAATATCAGTTGGTTTGATCATCGTAGAAATACGCTATTTCCTTATTTAACTGAATTAGCTTTGTAGTAGGGGACACCGGGCTAGTTGGCTGTAGGGTCATGTAGGCGCAGTCCTCATAATTCGACTGTTTGTGAAGAGATTTTGCAACCTGTCACACAGTACCTTTCTTCTTAGACCATTAAAAAGACATAATCAAGAAAGAAAATAAGAAGAAACAGACGTAGGAAAAAGGGAAACAAAGAATATTGACAGTTTCATCATATCTAAAGGTACTGAATAAGAAAAAAGGAAGCGAGATTAAGTACAAAAAAGAAGTAAAGAAAGGCAGCAGTAAAAGTTGGTCAAAGGTAAAGACATAAAAAAGGAAACATGTTTGCCACATACAGAAAAAGAAAACTTGTAATTGAGAAAAGCACGAATCTTAGCAATAGCTCAGATGACGAGAAATGTTTATTGCCTGGTGTGTCCTGTCAACTTGAAAACAGCAAACACAGAAAAAATTGGCTGCAATGCAAGCTTTGGGTACATAAAGGACTACGTCGAAACGGAGACATTCGATTTTATATTTAAGGTAACTGTAACTGTGATGATGGTATCGAGTAGGATAAAAGTTTCTCAATGTTAATGTTTTATTCATTATTTTTATGCCTGTATAATTTAGAATTTACATTGTACGGGGATAATTCCCTTTCTTAAACTTACTGGTAATTATAAAATTGAATTCTCTCAACTGCGTATCTTATTAAAGTTTCATTTAACTTTTTTAAAGCATGTGCCAACTTACCCCATAGGTAAAGACAACTTGCCCGTGACGGTGTAGGGTGTCACATTTTTTTTTCCCTCTAAACATACACTACAGAAGCTAAAAGAAAGCAAAATCTAGCACTACAAAAGTAAAAGCCAGCACTACAAAATCAAAAGCTTTTGTTAAAAGACTTAAACAAAAAACAAAAAATTAATAAAAATCAATAACTAAAAACTGCGCCAACTAGCCCCGATCTCCCCTATTTTATTAGGAAAAAAAAAACGTAAAATGCATATTTTTTAAAATTTTGACACCCAAAACTTTAAAGCCTACAGTGACACGCTCATTGAGAAATTTGTGTTATTTTTAATAAATATTTACTAATTTATTCTTAATTTTCCTTTAGAAATATTCTCTTAAACTTTTAAATATTTTTTATTCAATATCGCTGATGAGTTTGAAAAGGGGAAAATCTGCACACTCCTTATTGATGTCCTTTATAAATAGTTCATTTTTCCAGGTAAACACCAGGATAAGTTGACGATCCGGTTCTATATCCTAGATATTATAAGAAATATGAAGAGCAACAATAGGACAAGTGAATTTAATTCTTCTTCTATGATGTCAATTAATTTTTTATAAATGCTACCTGAAATAGGGGAGACTGGGGATGAAAGGGACAAGGGATGAAAGGGATACTCAAAATTTGAGGACGAAAATAAAATGCAAAAAATTTAAACTTTGGCTCAATCGATGGCGATACTTGTTCTGCCTTAATAATCCTCAAAGCTGACGTCAGCAATTGTAGCGTTGTAGGTGGTGAAATCAAAATTTGTTTTTGACATAAAAAAGTAAACTTTGATTTGAAAATATTTTTTTTTCTCAAAAAAAATTAATATTGTGTATAGCATCATAATATTTATGTTATTTAGCATTATAAAGTATGCACTTTATATGAATGCCGGTATATTTTGTTAGCTAAAATACTGTCATGCATGTATACATTTTTTACTTAACTAAATAGGTATGGAGTTGAAAGGGACATGTCCCTTTCAATCCCCCGTATTTTATTATTATTTAAACAAAATATTATTTATGTTTTGTAAAATTTAAATTGTAGTTTCAGTTTTTTATGTAGAAAGAATGAATGCATTACTATGTAGAACAAAAATATGCAAAAAGTACAATAATATATACCTACAATTTTGGTATTTTTTTCCTGTTCCAAAAATCCTCAAAAAATCTATATGCTTCGAAAATATAAAAGAAAATTTTAGAAAAATCGAATTACTGAAGAAGAAATGATGTGTGCTGTATCTGAAGAAGAGGACAAAGGAGTGAGTTAGCTTCGAATTTGCTCTAAGCATCTAATATGAACTATGGTTTAACAGTTGTGCATATGAGTATTCGATTTCTTTGAATTCTTGAAATATGTCCCTGTCTTGGGACACACAAGCAAGCTGAAAATGATTGGTTCCAAGATTTTAATCAACAAAATTCATTCCTTTCTCTTAAGAAAACCTATAGCCATTAGTTTAAAAAGAAGTACACGTTTCAACAAAGCTAATGTTGATATTTTTTAAACACCTTTAGTCAGTTATGAATCGCTAAAAATTCACACGGAATATAATATATAACGATAATGAAACATGTTTAATGACAAAGCACAAGCCTCCAAATATAGTACGTGGTGAAAGCAATTTTCTGATGTAACATCAGCTGAACGTGGTCAACTTGTCACACTTTTGTTTCTGCATCAGGTAACTCAGTTCAACAGTATTCATTTTTCCAAGGAAGAATTGCAAAGGGTTCATGCTCGGAGCTGCCCCATCCCAAAGGCTTGGACTTGCTCCTCAAAGTTGGTGGATGACCGCAGAATTATTTTAAAGCAATTGTGTATTAGCCTAATATTCTAGTTGTTCCAAAACTGATCCTACTCTTCTCTTATTTGATAATCATAAAAGCAATACAAATATTAAGTCAATAAAATTTGCGAAAGGTAATGGAATAATTATGGCAACATTCCTGTAGCAGTTTATCCACAAACTCCTGAAAAGTACTCGGAATGAATTCGAAGTGCATTTTTTCAGAAAAAAAGGATTAAAACCACTTTGTATTTACTGATACTATGAAATGAACGACGCGAATATCAATGATATTGTGATGAACTGACCTAAATCCGTAATTGGTGGTGAGACAGGTAGAGCTAAATCTTTCTTAAAATTTTTGATTTAAAGTTGTTTTTTGTCAAGTAGACCTAAACAAATTATTTTTCTTGTTTTTGTTTTATAATATGTTGCAATATGTTTTATTTTTAATTGTGTATTATTATCTTTTAGTTTTGAATAATGTAATCGCAAATAAAAAAGAAAAAAATGTTTATAAGATAGTTTTAATTATGTGTGTCCTTTTCAACCCCGCACAGTGTCCCTTTCATCCCCCACAATGGGGTTAAAAGGGACATTTCTCCCAATTTATAAAAATGCGTGCAAATTTTAAATTACTGTATTTGAGGGTAAGAGGTTTTACTAGTATTAAAGCAAAGGTTTTAGACCAGATTTAGGCGCAATCGTGATAATGATATCTATTAATGTCATTATTTTATAAGCTTATAAAGCAAAATGTCCCTTTCATCCCCACTCTCCCCTATAACCAAAAGTTAGGGTAGTTACCAAATTTTTTTGTATAATCTATGAGCTACCTCCTAAAATAATTAGCATTGAAAGAATGGTAAATTATAAAATCGAATTTATTCGAAACTCAATTTTTAATCATATCCTACTGTTGTCCTGGGGCAACAATATGGCCCACTAAGCAAAATTTATTTACACCATTTAAAAGTAGACTTGATTTGCAATCATTTAGTACCTGTAAATTTCTTCTATTATAACCAGTTGCAGAGTCAGTACTTTATTTTCACGACTGTACATCAAATTTTAGAGAAATTACCATGCCTCAGTAATATAACTACATGATTTTCATATATTTTTTTAAAAAGTGAAACTTAACTGAAAAACGCTGCAAATTGTTTTCCCTGTAGAACATTATGTAACCTTAAACATTTTATGCGCCAGTATAAATGCTTTACAGACCATAATCTACAGAATGTATGCATTAGTGCATCTTAGAAGTTCATATCAGTTTCAATATGGTTGTAATATATGATTTGATTTGCATACACCGCAAACGCTTTTTCATATATCAAAATATAACTGAATTATTTTGACTATATATATCTTATAGTGCACGACAGTGTTTTATGTTAATTTCTATATGTTTGAATTGTTAATGGTACATGTAAAGGATTTTTCTCAGATACTATAATGTCGGCATCATTTTGAGTGTCTCTCTAAACGAACTATAAATGCTAAACTCTTAATTTTCAATACAAAACATGCCACAGTAAACCCGAATAACTTAGGTAAATTACATTGCAATTCGAATTTATTTACAGGATTCTGGGCGCAACCAGCGACATACAATACCATTTCGTGAAGTTTATCCCCCAAGAGAAGCACTATGATGGCATTCTTTTCAGGTGCATATGGGTATGACGCCGCCATCTGAATTTAACAAATAATATTTCACGATTAAATTATCCGTCTTAAAATATATATTCCTTTAACCCGAACCTCAGATCAAAAAAATATATATATTTATGCAAATAAAAGCCCTTTTTAGAAATTTGATTTATTTCAATCATCGCGTAAGGAAACAGATTGTACATTAGATTGGGCCTAAAAAAACTTTTTTTCGATTTTCGATGATGGGTAGTGGGGAAAAGTTGCCACTGATGACACTAAGTTGACACAAAAATTTGAGGGTTTTTGGAGAATACCTTCATTTGCTGCAAATCGCTTGAAGTTTTGCTCAAATGCTGATTTTGGAACTTTTTTATCAAAAATTTTTAAAATGTTGAATTAAATTTATTTTAGCTGAACTTACTTGAAATGTCATGTTTAGTGTACGAAATCTTTAAATAAGTCCTGATTATCTATTATTTATTAGTTATGTTCATTTTGAATTAGGCGATTTTTATAGCCTTTTCGCGTATAACTAAGCAAAAATTGTAAGTACTGTTTGCTTCATCCGTCGGTTTCTCTCTTTTGTCTTTATTGTGTTCTTCGCTCTTCCTTCGGATTTTCGATGCGTTCAGAGTCACATATTTGAATGCCGGACCACAACATGTCTTGACAGAAATTCTGGTAGGAGAGGAAAATGTGGAGTAGAAACAAATGAAAACACAATCCGTCATCATGAGCATGAGAGAGGAAATAAGAGTTGGTAGTGTGAGATCGGATGTTAATTATTTTTCTGCTCTAAAATACAGCTATTGTCAGAAGATTCAAATAGTGGGAACTTTGAAGCAGGCAGTTCGTCTGAATCAGAATTTGAACCATGCCCTTAAAATGCAGACACTCCCAAACGCATATCCCTTTCTCGTACAGCGTTCGCTAGATTTAGAACTGGCACATGAAATAGGTAAACTGCGTTAAGAGCTTTATATGTGCTTCACGATGCAGGAATTGGAACAACCAGGATTAAGGATCTCGTCATCGATAAAGACTTGGAAGACAGAAAAAGAAACTTTAAAAGAAGATACAGGAGGAGGAATATCTTGAAGGATAAAAAATAACAACTATATTTTTTGATGGTTGAAATAATAACACGATCTTGATACAAAAATGGGAACAAGTGGCGAGAGAAATACGAAGCACATATCACTAATAGCGTGTGAAAATGTATGTGTCCATTTCTACGAGCCTATTGGGGCATTCCACGTCAAATCAGGCAGTAAAATATCAATATGTAACCCACCATCACAGATTTTAATGAAACTGCGTGTGTTTGTTCTTACTATTAAGATATGATCACCACTAATTTTTTTTGCTCCTTGGTGAAATAGTTTCTGAGAAAAAAAATGTCAAAATTTTGAAAAACTGCCGTCAGTTGGCATTCTTGATAGCTCGGTTTTCAAATGTAGCATGTCATATATATAATCATATTTCAATATCTACTCTACAAATCATCTTCAAATAATTTATGCACAATATTTAGGGTACGCAGCTTATGAAAAAAATATATTGTTACGCTTATAACATTTTAAGTGTGTCTAAAAAAATATTTAAACTTTGAAGTAGTGAATTTTTTATGAAAAATAATGCATTAACAAAAAAAGCATTATCAACAAAAGGCGGTATTTTTATTAAATTTATTTTTTATGGGAGATATACTTAAAGGTGTCCTTTACCTGATTCTGAAATAAAAACAGTGGGATTTTGGGTGTTTTTGGTAGTATTTCCTATTTAAAAATATTTTGAGGTGCATTTCATATCAAATCAAGCAGAGTCATTCCATGTCAGTTCCCCTAAGCCATTTAATCACTGTCACAAATTTCAATGAAATTGGGTTTGTTTATAGCTTATTTTAAGACGTAATCACCTTTAATTTTCTTGATCCTAAGTAAAATATTTTTTAAGATAAAAAATATCGAAATTTTGAAAAATTGTTTTAAATTTTTTTAATGACAGTTCGATATTCAAAGACTACATAAAAAAAAGTCATTTTAATATAAAATCACTAAATAGGTTTCAAATAATGTATATGTGACAAATAATGTAGGCTGATTATTATTTCTTGTTTTTTATCATGTTTAAACACTAAGAGTGTCTTTTATCTTATGAATTTTTAAAATCAAGATTTTTGTCAAAAATAATGTGTTAATCAAAAATTTATTATTAACCGAAGGCAGGGTGTTATTGCTTTTTTTTAATTGTACGTAAAAATATCTTTTAAATGGTTATAAAATAAAAATAGTGAACAGATGAGAAAAAATTATCAAAATTTTGGAAAAATGCCACGAGTTGCCATTAATGATTGTTCAATTTTCAAAGGCCTCATTTTATATATAAATACAATAACTAATAAAAAATCTTCTTCGAATAATTTAAGCAAGGTAAATAAAGTATGTAGATTATGAAAAAAATATTGCTGTAATGTTAAAAAATATTTAAATGTGTCTAAAAAATTGTATATTCTTTGAAATCAAAAATATTTTACAAAAAATAATGAAATTATTAAAAAATCTTTATCAATCAGAGGCGGAGTTTCTATGACTAATTTTTTTAATTTTAAATTGTACATAATACTACATTATAACTGGATCTTAAATAAAAATAGTGGGATTTTGGTTGGTTTTAGTAGTATTTAAATCATATTTAAAATTATCAATATTTTCAAATGTAAAACATATCCAATGTATCATCCCTGGAAATATTTTTATTTATACATTTATTTTATTTTTCAAATTATCTTTTATGTTCGTTTCTTAAGGAAAAAAATAAACAATATTGTTTTTTAGTAAAACTTCTAGGGCGAAGAGCAATTATGCCTTTCCAAAAAAGAGAAAATCACTAGCTCCTCACCGCCCAATAGAAATTTTCAAAATGACAGTCCTAATCTTTAAACTCATATTTGGCTGTTAATATTGAAAATTTAGCATTGAGCTGCTAATATTGAAAAGAAAACCAAATTTCACTCTGTTGAAGAAAATTTTGACGTATTGTGCTTTAAATATATGCAAAAAATGCATAATCCATTATATTTATATCTTTCAAATAACTATATCTAAAAAAATATTTAAGACTTAATGAGTTGTCCTTTTGTAACTTTATTCAGTTTCTAATGATATGTACCGTAATTTCGGGTGTATAGCCCGCAGATCAAACAATTCAGTTTGGACCCAGAAATTTTATTCAGTATTTGAAGACCAATATTTACTGTGATCTAAAAAGTTACATTTTATTTTTAAAAATTTCTGGGTCGAAACACGATTGTATGATACGCGGGCTATACACCGGAAATTACGGTAATTTGATTTATTTCATCACAATATTGCTGAAAGATGGATTTTCAACATATATATGTGTGTATATATATCCCTGTTCTCAAACAAATTATTTAAAAATTATTCATTTATGTTTAATAAAGCATATATATATTGTTTATACACTTACAGAAAATACATATAGCAAATTTTATGATATTATGTCAATAATGTCTAAAAGTAAAGAACTTATCTAATAGTATGTAACGAAAAATTTAACATCTGGTGTAATGACAACAAAATTTTATAATTGTTTTACTTAATTTGGATGAATGAAAAAAGCTTACATGTTTATATTTTATTGAAGTACAGGTGAAAATGTCACAAAGACATACCTCAACAACCACTGAGTATGTCACATTCACACTACAGATGATTTTTTTTTTCTTTTGATCTTTCGGGTTTGATTTCAGATGGTAATGAATTAATTAGTTTTGTTATAAGTGTCATTGCAGTCAGCATATTAGGCTCACTATTTTTTTTTATATAATTTGTTTTGATTGACTCGATGAACAACAATATTTAAAGGGACCATTTCATGACTTTTCAATTAAAAGCTGATTTATAAATTCATCATGTTGTTTAGTTATTATTATCGTCTTAAGATAATAAGTTGATATTAAAATTTTTAAATGCAGTTTATTTATTTGAACAGTTGAAAGTATTTTTCAATAAGAGTGCGGGTTGTTGATTTTAAGTCGGCTGTTGAGCAATGTAGTGTTGGTAAAGGAACTGGTACTATTTAATTTAATTTTTATTGCTGTAAATAATATTTGTTATTTTATTATTGTATGTATTATATTTAAGCAAGAGTAGAAATACACGATATCGTAGTCATTTTAGTACATCTTAGCATGAAAAGCTTCAATATTTATCATTAAACATTCACATTTATGAAAATTTTGTTAAAATTGCTCATATTTTCACTATTTTTATTTTATAACTATTGAAAAGATATTTTTACGTACAATTAAAAAAAGTAATAACAGCCTGCCTTCGTTAATAATAAATTTTTGATTAACACATTATTTTTCACAAAATTCTTGATTTTAAGAATTCACAAGATTAAACACACTCTTAGCATTTAAACATGACAAACAACAATAAATAATAATCTGCCTACATTATTTGTCACATATACATTATTTGAAACTTATTTAGTGATTTTATATTGATATGACTTTTTTTTATGCAGTCTTTGAATATAGATCTGCCATTAAAAACATTTGTAAAAAAATTTCAAAATTTAGATATTTTTTTTATCTTAAAAATATTTTATTTGTAATCACCTTTAATTTCCTTGATCCTGTCTTAAAATGAGCTATAAACATACCCAGTTTCATTGAAATTTGTGACAGTGAATTAAATATCTTAGGCGAACTGACATGGAATGACTCTGCTTGATTTGATTTGAAATACGCCTCAAAATATTTTTAAATATGAAATACTACTATAAACACCCAAAATCCCACTACTTTTATTTCAGAATCAGGTAAAGGACACCTTTAAGTATATCCCCCACAAAAAATAAATTTAATAAAAATACCGCCTTTTGTTAATAATGCTATTTTAGGTAATGCATTATTTTTCATAAAAAAATCATGACTTCAAAGATTAAACATTTCTTTAGACACACTTAAAATGTTATATTAGCGTAACAGTATTTTTTTCATAAAATACGTACCCTATATATTATGCATAAATTATTCGAAGATGATTTGTGGAATAGATATTGAAATATGATCATATTTATGTCATGCTACATTTGAAAATCGAGCAGTCAAGAATGCCAACTGATGGCAGTTTTCAAAATTTTGACAATTTTTTTCTCAGAAACTATTTGACCAAGAAGTAAAAAAAAATACTGGGAATCATATCTTAATAAAAGGAACAAACACACGCAGTTTCATCAAAATCTGTGATGGTGGGTTACATGCCTGCCTGAACTGACATGGAATGACCCATTCCAGTTTCATGAACATCAGAAATGCAAAAGGCTGAAGATTTAAGTACTCTATTAGCCTTGCTTCGTATCACTTGGTAAAGGTCTTAGGTCAAGTGGTTCTACCATCTAGTTTAGACAGTTTCTGTCGCTGTCAGAGTGGAAGCTCGTTCGTATGAAGAATACATATTAAATGTTGCAGTTCTCTTCTTGATTTTTTCCAAAGCAGATTTTATTCTGGCTTAGAAAATTATATAATGGTTTTGCTATTTCCCCTCAGTGGCCAGAAGGAGGTTCCGAATGACCCAAATATTCCAAACCACGTTCAGACAACATGATGATATTTGTTTCGTCTTTCTGTCGACGGTGCTGCTAATCCCCTTATTTTGTATGAAGATCGTTTTATTTTTTCTGTTATCAAAAGCATACTTGTAATTTGTATTCCTCTAAGATCTTCCTCCTCCTGTATCTTCTTTTCAAGTTTCTCTTTTTGTCCCCTGACCTTGTCTTTATCAACGACGAGATCCTTATTCCCAGTTGTCACAATTCCTGCAATTTTTGCTCACTTATACACGGAAAGGCTATAAAAGTCACCTAATTCAAAATGCACATAACTATTAAATAATACATAACCAGAGCTTATTTAAACATTTCGTATACTAAAAATGATATTTCAAATAAATGCAGCTAAAATAACTTAAATTTAACATTTTAAGAAAAATTTCTAAAAAAGTTAAAAAATCAGCATTCGAGCAAAACTCCCAGCCATTTGCGGCAAATAAAGGAATGGTCAGAAAAATCTTAAATTTTGTATGTGAACTCAGTTCCACTAGGGCAACTTTCCGCACTACCCATTATCGAAAATCGAAAAAAAAATTTTTCTTTCGGCCCACCCTATTGTACATTGTGTTGTTTGTGAGATATCCCATGTGTAGATAAAATATTCATTATTTACGTGACAAAAAGCTTTTAAAAGCATTTTTAATTAGCATTTGATAATGAAAGAAGATTTTATTCACATTGCTTTATTCGCAGAAAAAATTAACGTTTCCAGAAATACTTTTTTTTTTAAATCTGTGGATGCAATTTTCAATTTCTAAGGATATGCCAACTACTTTTTACGTTATTTTTTCTAAAAGTTACATCATGAGTGACTTTTAAATTGAAGTTACTACTGTTTATCAAATATAGCAATGGTTTTCTAAACGTGTGAAACAGGTAAGCAATTTTTGTAAAAAAAGAAATAAAAAACTAATTCGAAAAAATTCAGGTTCAACCTGGAGTAATATCTGTAAATTAAATTATTTAGGTGAAATAATACACATGATAGCTCGTAGGTTGTTCGAATATTATTTATTCGATTTTAGCATTGTCTAAATTTTAATTTATCCAGGAAAAACAGTTTTAAATTTTTTAGTTATATTCTTGGGAAATATAAAGAAAATGCAATAAGGTCGCTTTGAAGAGTTTTATTTTGGCCTTCTGTTTGTATATTTAAAAGTAAATAATTATAATAATAAATGAAGAAGTAAAAGAAATCCCCCTTTTACTGCAGAGGTTTTCATGTGCTTTCACGAATTATTCTTATCTCATTTTTCGAACGTGTTTAGGTACTTTTATTAAATCAACACAAAGCATATGATTTATCATGCTTATCTATTAGCATCATCCCTCTTAAAGTTTAAATGTATGGTAGAAAATTATGCAAACCAAGGTTACGGAATTATACCTTATTTATCTGGTGTATGCCGATATTTTAATATGCTAAAAAAAAGAAGCTAGGTATTGACTTACAAGTACCAAAATGTCTTTATGATTTTTTTTCCTTTTCTGAATATTCTTCATCCTAAATAATAAAAAATAATGCTACTTGGTTTTTAAATGGTATTTAAATATTATGAAGCTGAATGCACTTTCAAAACTCTAACATTGGCAAATGGCTGACATACGTATATTCAAGATAGCAAGTAACATTTCTAATCCGAAAACAAGTAATTGGAACAACGTCATGTTGTGATATTGTGAAGAAAGTACTCGAAGTTTTACATGGTTATTATTTATCAGCTTTTATTTCAAAAACTGCAGACCTAAGTAAAATAAATAATTTAGACATGCTAATTTTTAATATGACAATCATCTTGAGCAAGATTTTATACGCATTAGTTTGTATGCTGTTTTATTTATTAATTTTTTTTTTTTTTTTTTTTGGTTTTCATGTAATAATATAATTCTAATAAAACTTTATTCTGAGATATAATTTTTATATTATATTGCATTTCTTTGAAAACAAAATCAATATATTTTAGCTAGAAAATAAAAATGCATTTGCTATGTAAAATTAAAAAATCTACATATCAAACATTTTATGCATATAAAATATTTTATAATGTATCCTAATATATCTAAAAACATCTTTATAATGTATTATAATAAATCCTTTACTTAATTATAACTTTTTGTTATTCAATTATTTGCGAATAATGTATGTGTTTCCAGAAAATGTTTGTATTATTAAGAGAAACCGAAATATCTTTATGGATATTAATTTCTGCTTATTTTCTATAGTTAAAAAAAAATATTTTAACTAAAACTATTCATCATATATTTGCCCTCACATCTGAAATTTGGTTTATCGTATCTATGGACATTTTTATTAAAATATCTTCAAAAAACATACAGCATTTATTATAAACTCATATTTACATCTTAAATCTGAAAGACAAATATTGACATTCTATTAAACATCATGAAAAACAAAATCAACATTTGCACTGGCTATCATAAAACGTATTATTTGCCAAAAAAGTACAGAACTGATTACATAAAATATTTAAAATATCTCCATATATATTTTACGTAAGAGAAAACTTTTTAATATCATTTTACAATTATTCTAATCCATGAAAATTTACTATACGTGAAGCGCTTTACTGAAGAAGAAAATAAAATATAATTATTTTTCAAACATTTCATTCTCTAGTTAAATTAAAATTGAAGTTTCCTGAAATCTTGTTCACTGCTATACTAGTTTTTAAATGTAACGAAAACAAACATATTAGAATAAATCGTAACAGCCGTTCTGAAAAATATTTCAAACGACATTACAAAGTACAATTAAACGAAGATATGAAAGAAATTTCTCATCTCATGTTTTCTATAATATTTTGCGAAACGAATGAAATTCCTTCGTGTTCTTAAATCCATCGATGTCCTTTGTGGTATTTTATAACAAGAGTTGACAATTCTATTTCAAAGAAATTTCAGAAGAGGACGATAAAATCTGGAGATAAAATAAGTTTTCATTACATGCTTTGTGCAATGCAATGGGAAAAAATGGTGTGCATGTATATGCATGACCAGTGCGATAAATTTTAAGAGGTAATAGAGAACACTTCAATATTTTTTTAGATAGGGAAGCTGGTTGGTAATTAGTGTCCTGCAAACACGAAAGTTCTGTTTAAAGTGAACTCGAACCCGACAGTAAAATTTTCCTTAATCTGAAACCGCCAAGAGCACGACAGTAAAATTTTCATTAATCCAAAACCGACTCGAATTCGAAATACTTAATCCAAACCCGAGATGGAAAATTAATCTATATTTTAGTACATTTGTGCAAAAATGACTGAAATTATATCTCAAGCATCAGTTTATATTTTATGTTGAACAATAAACGTACGTATACTCATTAATTTTCAAATATATGTTTTCTCATTTTAAAAAGTATTCTATTTTTTTAAAAAATCGGGTCAACTCGAAACATATGAGACAAACCACAACCCGAACCAAATTCAATCTGTAACAAAAAAAAATCACAATCCAAAACTGCTTCGGACTCGAAAAAATGAAAATCAACCCGAAGCGAATACGAAAAATATTAACGTCAATCCTACACGACCCAAACTGGTAATCGGGTGAGGGGTAGGATGAAATGAAGTTCTACGTTCCAATGAAGAATTCCAGTTGCAATCCGCCTATTCAGCCATACATACAGGGTGTCTTGCTCAATCTAAATACGGCTTTTCGTTCATAACTTTAACTTTAACATTAATGAAAATGTTTTATTTTTTGTGTTTGCAGCAAACTTAGTTTTATTTCTGTGAAAATTGATAACTTCTTGAAAATTAGTTGAAATGGTCACAATCTGCTTCCACCCAACAGATGCTCTTAAATTCGGAATCTAACTCACCACACATTTGTATCGTTAATCAAAATGCAATGTACGAGAGGTTTTTGAAAAGTAATGATACTGTTTCGGAATCGGCATTATTTATTTATTTTTGTTTAAAATTACGCAATCAGCAATGAACAATGTAAGAAAGAAAAATTGAGCTGAAATGTCATTTTAATATTTTGTTTTATTGTGCGTTCATATGTGATTGGCTCGTGTTAAAAAAAAAAAAAAAAAAAAAAAAAAAAAAAAAAAAAAAAAAAAAAAAAAGTTTTGACGTATGTTGCGGCAATTTCCTATTTTTTGTCCATTCCAAGTAAAAAAAGAAAGTAAATGCTGGTAGCTTGTTTTTCAGGAGTTATTATTGCTAAGTTTTTATGGTTATCTCACCGTAGGAGTTGTGTATATTGTTGATATTACAACTATGCGAGCACAAAGGTGCTAATATGAGTATTATTTACATTTAAGATTTAAAGTTTAGTAAAAGATTTTCATTCATAGAATTTAAAGTCGAAATAAATCTGCTTTCGTGGTACGTTTATTGGATTTGTCACATTAGTGGTGTCCGCGACAGGACCTGAGTTTAAACAAGGTTATCTATCATATGTAGTTGGTGTTAATAAAAATTAAATGAACTAAAGATTTCACATTATGTTAAAATTGGTTAAAGGTCTTTAAAAGGAAGATTTGATCTTTTCAGCCGAGCAATTAGGTGAAAAAGTAGCACCAACGGCTACACTTGTGTCAATTAAAGATCTAATTTTGAATTATAAGGCAGTATTACATACTAGCGTCTGTAAATTACCTCGAACGCTGTCTGATAATTACCCCGATATTTCTGAAAAACTGCGTTTTTTTAACAATTCTATTTTCTGCCAGATTGACATCCAGATAACGTTACTTCTTTGATTTTAGAAAGGTAACTTACCCTAGTATCCAAACAACAGCATTTATGTTTTTGTTGCTAAAGGCAAACAGTAATATTTTTATAGCATTTAAGATATTAATTTTGCACAAGACACAGAAAGCTGTTTGCTACAAAAAATACTAATTTATATTGCAAAACAGTCGATTTAATTAAAAAATAAATTGTTTTGGCCAGACTCCAATTACTGTGCGAGCATTATGGCTGTCTGTTAATTACCCCAACTCCTTTCGTCTGAAAATTAGCCCAGGCTACCCTATAATTCTAATCTATTGTGATGGAAAAAAGCATGTTAAAATAATCCAAAAAATGTTCTTTTGCAAAAGCAATAATGTAACTTTAGTTTTTAATCCACCGGGCTAACATTTTGTTCATTTTTATATGTATAGTGTGCCTCTGCAAACAAAATACTTTTTTTGTTTTTTGGTTGAGAAACAGATGGACCATCGGCATTTTATGTTCTATTAGAGGTTTTGTACTTTCATTTTCCACTAAACATTTTGACAATACTTTCTTTATTATTTGTATTTCAAACTGAAACATTGATTAGTCATCCAAAATTGGGTCACTTCCAATTGAAGAGTTCTAGAAAGAATGATTTGGCACAGTAAAATTATTCCTGAAACAACATTTTAAAAATATCCACATTCATTTCAATCCGTATTTTTCCTTGAATCGATCATCTTTGAGTCCAATTTTCACTAAGTAGTCGATTACTGGAGATTAACTAGTCTATTTCTTTTTTCATGTAAACTTTTCGATTAATCTTTCGCAATCGAAATTCATTTTTTTTATACGATATGAAATATGATACAAATACGATATCGATAACTTTTATGTCCCAATTCAGAAGACTCTGTCCCCTTTTTTCCCTGTCTCACTGGCAACACTACCTCTTCCTGCCATATTTGACACGTGTGGATAAAGCGAAATTATTGATAGAGATCCAGCAGCCAGTTTGCAACGCGAATATGTTATTCGGAAAGACGTTAATATTTTACTATTCAATAAAGAAAACTGCGGAGATTCAAGGAATCTCATTCTACTTTATACCGGCATTACAATAGCGTAGCATACAATACAGCTATCATGAAGACAGTAAGATATTCTTAGACTGAGTTTACAACTGAGCAAAGTTTGGAAACGTTTTCCCCCTCTTTATTTCTTCTTGTGATTAGAATTCAAGTCATCTAACTATTTTACTGAATTCACTGATAAACACCTTTTTATTTTCTAAATAAAATGTTTCTAAATAAAATAAATAAAATGTTTTCTTCTAAATTTGTTGCAATTGCAATTTTCCGAGAGGCAAGCCGCAAGCTTTGTAAACGCAAGTCAGGGAGTCCAGTTAATAAGATAGGTCTTTGGAATGGAATGCTCATTAACTTTTAACACATTAGCCTTATCCCTTAATCGTTTTACGAATCAATAGATGCGTTAATGAAGTAGAAGTCACACTTTGAACGATTTTATATTTTTAATGCTATTATTTTCTAGATAAAAGGTAAACTTGAGAAATAATTATTACTGAATAATGAGATTAAGCATTTTTCTTTAAATTTTTTTAACATGGTTTCCATTTGCATTTTTAACTCTTTCTAACACAGTTGAAAAGTGTTTATGAATTCGGTTTGTCTGTCTATCTGTCTGTCCGTTCTCTAACTCACGTAAATAGAGTCAAATTTCCATGAAATTAATTTATGGTATTGGTGTTTACTATGGCATGTTCGGCATTGAAAATGAAGTGTCTAGAATTTACGATTCATTTTCAGGGACACTGAAAATAATTTCTTTACATTACATCCTATGGGAGGGGAACGTTTCCGGTGCATTTTAATAAAATTATACTATTTTAAATATGTTGAAATTTGCATATATAACTAAGGTGTACTACAAAACGCTTACTGTACAATCTGGTGTGCATATAATTTATCGTTCATTTAAAGGAACACACAAAAAAATTTAGCTACATTACTGCCTATGAAGAATAATTGTTAGAAGTCCGCTTTCATTTGTGGTAAGCGTTTTAAAATGTAACTGATATTTTTGCATATTACTTGGAGTGGAACAGATGTTATATATTCCCGCGGCCGCCATATTGGATATTTCTTAGCGTGAAAACCTCTTTTCCGCCAAGTAAATGTCACCAAGCTGATTTATGCGCATGTTAGGCTTAACGGGGTTGCCAGAACACGTCACTCGTCGGGGTTGCCTTATCGACAAACGCCAAAAAAACATCGCCGAGAAATCCAAGATGGCGACCGCGGGAATATATAACATCTTAGCGCTTGGGGTGTATAAATCCCAGAGATCCTATACAGGGTAACAAAAGATCTCAAGTACATTTCCGTTTATTTACGGAAATTGCTGAATGCAATTTTCAACTATTTTAAGCATTAATTTGAACTAGCTTTTAGCATAGTATGTAGTATACATACATATCTATAGATAATATAGAGGACATCACGAAAAATAAGGATATGTTTCCTACTATTGTTGATAATTGCAGAAATTCGGTTTTAAAGTTCTTTATGCATTTTTAAACTTGTTTATTTAGACATATTTCACCTTAATAAATTTGTTTATTTTTTACCTTAACAAACTGTAAAGTTTTGTTAATGATTGTGTTAGAAAGTGTTTCATAATCTAGGCTGGGCGCATCATTTTTCGCTGTTGTTTAAACTAAAAACTGGTACTAACCTACTATTTTATATTATTAATTATTAAATATCAAAATCAAAAACTATATTGATTATCACTCATAAAATTTAAAAAATATATATTTAAGAAAAATTCCGTAAATATTCATCAATTTAATTTGAAAATCTATAAAATATCGCTTAGATTTTTGGTTACTTATCATGCGTTATAAAAAATATTACCGCTTTCGTGATTTATTAAATATGTATTTCAGCTATTCCAGTTGTATTAAATAATTCCAAAAAATGAAATTCTTTTACTGTACCTATATTACAGTTGTTAAAAAAGAAATATTAATTAACCTTTAATATTTAAACATCTGCACGAAGTAAAGATATGTTTGAATTCACTCAAGCCTAATTCAATGAAGGTTATCACAAGATGTGTTTTCAGTCAGGGAAGTAGAAACTAATTACGAATGTTTCTGTCCCCTCTCTCCTTACTTGATTGCGGAGTTCGGAGCTTGCTTAAATAAATACAAGCGGCGTCTTGAATAGAAAAAATAAATAATTATATTTGCGAAAAGGAGAAAGCATTGAGGAAAAATTTAGATATTTTTAGAAGAGATAAATTTTACATATGTTAAGTATTATTAATTAGGGGAGGTAGGGGAGAGTTGATACATTGATAATTTTTCTTAACAAATGGCATCAACAGCCTGTGAAGAACTGACAACGTTTTATTTCATTTAATTTTGAAGATTTTTTGAATGTCAATGTACATTTTTTTAAATACTGATTCTCTTTCATAACTCTTATTACACTGAAGATAATATCTTGTAATTATTTTTTATTTGTAAAGCATATTGTTAGGATGAGTTTTACTAGAAAGCAGATTGGCATTTTGCAACTGCATTTATACAAAGTGATTGAAAATTCAATAAGGCATGATAGGGAGAAATGATACATTAGTGCTGGGGAGAAATGATACACTTGTATATTTGAAATTTAATAGATTTTTTTAACGTTTAAACTAATATAGTATTATAATATTCATTATTATTTTACAGTAAGAGCTACTGAAACTGTTAAGGGAGAACAAAGAGACTATTAATAGACATTACGTGGGTTACATAGAAAAACAGTGCGGTGATAGATGGATAGTTCGCTTTGCTCGTCATGTAGAAGGAAAAAAAAATTTAAATGTCTGAAAGGAAAATGTTTCTATAATTGACGAAGGGCAAATTGAAAAAACATTAAATCTACCCGATTTTATTTATCAAAATGATAGAGTTATTAATATTTATTTTAAGCATTTCAGTGGTGGTGGTTTGTTTATGAAGCCACTTAACTTTTATTCCCAAATTCCACATTGACACCAGCATTTTGGTAAAATATTTTTCATTTATTATGAAAATGAAATATATCCCTTTTCTTATTTCTAATTAAATTTGTTGGTAAATTCCGGTTCCATTCATTTATTCAACACTTTAGCATTAAAAATGATTTGCCCCTGAAAGGGTTAAAGGAATCCTAAATGTGCTAAATTTATGTTGAATTGTTTCCAAATCAGCAATGTTCACTAAAATTTTCCTTGCTGTTAAATCTCTGGGGTTTTATTTCTTTATTTATTTTATAAAAAGTGTGTTAATAGGATTGTTTAAATACACTGTAAAAAAAAATCTGTAAAGTTACTAAAGTTTTTCTAGGAAACTGGGATTCCTAGAACTTTTTATGTAACGGCAACAACAAATATTCATGTAACAGACACACTTTTGCGCCGAAAATCAAAAAATCTGTAAGGTTACTAAGAATTTTTTAGGAAACTGGGACGCCTAGAACTTTTCATGTAACTACAGCCAGGTTTACAGATAAAATTTTAGTAAGATTACTGCAATTTTAATAGATTCATTTGTAAAGTTACGGATTTCTGTAGCTTTACAAAAACTAGTTTTGTAGATTTGCAGCTTTTTTTGTACAGTTACACATGACAGTTTAGTAAGCATGTAATTTTACATCTGTAGAGCTACAGAATTTTTTTTACAGTGTAATAGCAATAGTTTAAATAGTTTTGTAAAAAACATTTCTGAAACAAAAATATGTCAATGTCATTTCGTTTTAAATTTTACTTAAATAATTCAAGATTTATCATAAAAAATTGTATGACGCATAAATTGAATTGTCTGCATTTTTTTTTGAATTTACATAACAATGTATCAAACCTCCCCAGTAATGGGGAGATTTGATACAGTAGTAACCATTCAAAATAATTGGGATATATTTTTTGAATGACTATTTTTTAAATTCACAACATTTTTAATAAATGAATAAAAGGTCACTCTATAAGAAAACACGAAAAATTTGTTTAAAAATAGCTTTCTAAAGGTTGTAAAAAAAATAGTAAAAAAAGTGTATCATACCTCCCCTACCTTCCCTACTTATTTTAATATGTATATTTTATTTTATTGTAATTATTTTATTGTATTAGCAGAAAAATTATTAATTACATTATATTTATTCTTTAGATTATTAATGTAATTATTTAAAAAAGTTTAAACTTCCTAATTACTTTTCTTTAAATCATATGAATGCAAGAATATTTTAGAATAGAAAGAAAAACAAAGATGTATAAACATTTCTTACTCTCTGAACTACTCAGGATTTTGGTTCTTCTTCTAAGAGTAATGAAAAAAATATTAAAGATGTGTACAACCGAATTGTTTTGGTTTCTGTAACATGAGAATTCATCACCGGAAGTTCAAGATTTAGACATTATTTACATCCAAATAACACTGCGTTTGACGCTCCACAACGTAGCTGACAATACAATATATAGTATTGATGGTCGAATTATAATTCAATTCCCACACTTACAGTAGCTATTACATGTCAGCGAAACCAAAGACAATGTTTTGAAAATTTTGCTGGAATATTTTCCGTATTGTTAAAATTACAAACTACAACTTGGATAATTTAGTTTCGGACTGAAGTCAGAGAATCTGCAATTTTTATTGAACATGCTGATTCCCTGTTAATTAAAAAGTCAGGCTTTATGTATTAGTGACTATTCTTTAAAGAATGATTAACTAGTCAGGGTTCATATTAGTTAACGAGTTAAGAAATTATAAGACCTTTTAGATTTTTCAAATTATTAAATATATAGGTGTTCTAAATATAAATTAACATATAAAAGATAATATTGCAATATAATTATTAAAAATGTGTTTCAGTTTCAGTGTATTTAAATATTTAAATTCATTAAAATTTTAGAAATAAATGATAAAACACTGTTAACAAATTATAAGACCACTTTTTAAAAAACAAAATAGTTAAAAAATCAATTTGATATCGATTCTCCGATTTTTTTTATAACCTCAAACTCTCTGACTTTCCTTGTAGCAGGTAGATTTTTAAGTTTTATTGTAATATTAATGTGCCATTATTTTACAATGGCAACTTTTAGAAGAAAACTGTTAATTAAAGTTTCCTAAACGCTTTTCACGGAGTTCTGCGTTTCAACTGGCCAATGGCGAAAAATCTATATTTTTTGAAAAACCATTCCTGAATGAATTTAGATACAAAGCAAGAAGCATCACTCGCCTGAAACAACCACTGATCACCTCGTAATACAGGCTCAAACAGCATGAGATGTTTATGTAGCATTGCATGATATTTTTCAGAATTCTATACGTCCGAAATTAAACTGTTAGTCATGTTGTAAGAACTGCTGTAACTGTTGTAAGAAGATGCTCACCAGGCCACTATTGATCCTCGGCTCATTTATTGACTAAAGTTTGCTTTTGTTTATTTCCAAAACTCATGCCACTACTATTTGCAGTCATCTGGACTGTCAATGTTTTTTTTCTGCCAGAAAGTATAATTTATTTCTATACATCATCACACGCTATGACGTTCTCAGTCTAGTCCATCTTTACTCTCGATGATGTTTCAATAAGATTTTGTTCAATAAGATTCAATAAGGTTTTGAAAATGTTTACCAAGTCCGCTGACATGAAACCACACGAACCACTGGCTCAATGACGGCGGCCATTTTCCAATATGGTGCCCATTAGCTACCCTGGTATTGAAAGTATCATGGATAAATGACATGCTGATATGCTAATGTGGTGGTGAATCCAAAAATACATGTTTTACCAAGTCCGCTGACATAAAACCACACGAACACCAGGCTCAACGACGGTGGCCATTTTCCAATATGGCTCACATAAACTGCACTGTTTTTGAAAATATCATGGACAAATATCGTGGTGATGTTGTGGTGAATCTAGAAATATATGAATTCCACTGACATGAAGTGTCATGACATGTCAGCTGACATTCCGCCATTCCGCTGACGGGAAACCACACGAGCCCCTGGCTCAATAACTAATATGCACTTTTATTAATCTTTTCAAGAATAAAAAACATTTCAAATACTGTTTTTAAAATACCTTTGTGAAGAATAGTTATGAAAATAAATATAAAACTCGATTAGAAATATATAATTTTATACTAGGTACTTTCAGTTTTAGTCTCTTAATATATGGAATATCTCAGAAATTTTAAACTTTCTACAAATCAGTCGAAATTCCGATATGAATTTTAATAACAGAATTATAAAATTAGGAAAGAGCTTTAAATTATGTATTTATGACTATTTCATAGTTTTATCAATTGTTAAATTTCCACCCGTATAAAATTTAATTGCATATCCAAGTCTAAATTATCAAATACCGTGTATACTAAATAGCAGATCAAAACAATTTAAAATAAATATGCTTATACAACTTTAAAAATAAATAAAAAATATTTTTATCATTTCAAGTTCTTCATATTAAATATATGCATTTTCTGGATCAAAACATAAATCCAATACTGAGATATAACAATTTAAAAACGAACAATTATCGTGTCCGTTTAAATTACGTAACATACCGCATAATTTAATAAATAATACAATCATAATATTTCATTACTGGTGATGACAGATTAAAAATTGCAGCGAAACCTCGACCTTGACATTTAGAGCGTTTGATTTGCGACCTTCAGCTGCTATAATTGATGCCCAAATGGATTTTTTTTATCATTTACATAATCTTATAGCATATACAAGACTTAACTTAAATTTCTTTCTCTTTTCGTACATCTTCTTATTCATTTCTTCATATACATTCGTTCATACACATCTATAAGTTTTCGGCGATGGGGAGCATATTTGCATCAGAAATCTTCATCACTATACAAAAGAGTTAAAAGCTACATAAATAGCAACTTTGACTACAATAAAATGGCGTTTCGAAAATGATGCTTTGATTTACACCTATAAAATAATTTGTGTGGTAAATTTATCAAATAGCATTTAAAATTTTTCACATAATTTTTGCTACGCTCATGTTCCAAAGAATAGCTGCTTCACATATTAGTTCCCAATTTTTACAAAAGCGGTTTTGTTTAATCTGTAACGCAATGGAAATTTTTCGTGTCAGATAGACACTTTTCATTTTTGATCCTTCAAAGAAAACTTATAAAGAATTAACCAAAAAAATGAAAGGAAGGGACATGTATATTCATGTATTTTATTAATTCGAAAGCAGAATGTTATGATATTACTACATGATATATAAAGTTCTAAGCAGGATTTTTTATTTGACGATTTTGAGGCTCTTTATGCACAATATTTTGTCAAATAGATACCTTTCTTCTCTTCGTTAGAAAAAATTCCTATTGAAAAATACTTTTAAGATATCAATTAATTTTTCTTCAATTTCTTCTCATCTTATACAAATAAAATAATGTTTAATGACTACACATTTAAATACTACATAGTGTCCATTAAAATGTTCATTTAATAAAAGGCACATGAAACTCATAAACTGTCTTAAATTAAGCAAAAATTAAATTTTTATAATAGTTCATCCGTTTTTACCACATTAAGCTTTGCATTAAATACAAAAACAAGAGTAAATGGATACTGCATAACTTACAGACATACATATATGATATGTCGCACGTAATGTGATTATTAAATGTATATAATGTATTATAATATTTAAAAGAAAGCAAAAACCTTAGTTTCGTGAGGCCGGTGTTTTGTTAAAAAAAGTTTAGGTGAAACTAGGGATATTTTTTTATACCATACCAAAGATTTTACTCACATTCTTAGTTTTATTTAAAAATAAAATTTTGATAAGCTTAAAACGGGAGCATATTATAATCTTTTTTCAGTAGTTATTATTCCTTTTTCCTCTTTAACTGATAAAACATATAAGCTGAAATTTACAATTGCTTCACCAAAAAATAGATTTTTCTTTTATCTTCCGCTACCTACTCTGCCAGCAGGAAAAAATAACTGAAGATATTTTTGCTTTTAATTAATTACTTGCTTTACTTAATACTTATTTTATTTTAGGTTCTAAGATTTAAGGTAGTTAACTACCACTTTGTACGTACTACTACTTCCATGTGTTTTCATACTTTTTTTTTTTTTTAATGGCATATTTATACTAATATTTTAATGTTTTATAGCACTACCAACTAATCGCATTAAACGGGAAAAAAATCCTTATTTCCTCTAAAGCAATGCACTTTAGTTAATTTTTAAACGATGAAATTATACTTGCATATCTTTTAGAAAACACTCTGCGTGCAACAAAAATAGCGCATAGCACCAAATTGCTATCAAAGGAAAAGGAAAAACGACAATAACGGGAAATCCACAAATTTAATTCATTTAATTCATTTTCTCTCTTTATGAATTGAAGAGTTAAAAGCGTGTCTAATTAGGAAAATATCGTAAATGCATATTTTGTGCATTAATTAAATTTATTTGGTCCATTACTAGTGTACTATGTTTAGCAGAGAAATAAAAATGATACATTGTCTGTACTTAATTTGTTGGTTTGATAATTATTCCTTCATATGCCAAAAATAGGTTTTTTTTTTACTTCTAGTTGAGATTTCCTTGTCGGTTTACTTTCCGAGAATTGCTTTATTCAGAAGAATGAAATAATATTTTAATTTGTGATAATTTAGCCCAAATAAACCGGCATGAAAAATTTAATATTCGGCATAAAAGTATAGAAATTTTAAAGATTATTAAATTTTGAATATATTTTAATATAATTTTGAAATTATGGATTGTATTAATTACATTGAATTACGGGTAGAATTAGAAAATTCATATAGTTTTTGATTTGATTAAAAAAATTTTGTAACTTCTAAAAAAGAATTGCTGCATCATCAACACATAATTATTCTTAGTAACATTATTATAAAGCGCTATCTGTATTAAGTTTAAGAAAGCTCAGTAAATAGCTTTTTTTTAAAATGCAATATCTTTAATTTATTTGACGATTTAAGTTATCCGCAGTTTTGATATATCTTTTACGAGTTGGAAAACTGTGGGTGCTTAGGCATACATGAGGATTGGTCCATTGTCTTTATTTTATACAGGGTGTTTCTAAACTCATGGTACAAACTTTAAGGGTAGGTAGAGCACACAGTAACAATTATTTACTGTATAGGATGTATGGGACCAAGTGACGCATTAAGGTAAGAACACCAGGGGGACAATTAGGACCCTTTTTAAATTTTCAAAATTTCTCATTCATACCAAAAAATTTTTATGCTATCCTTTTCTTGACATTTCATAATTACTCAATAATAAAATTTTTCTTTGAAAATTTTTGGTATGAAATCGAAATTTCTTGAATTGAAAATAGAAATAGAAGTAGAAACTTTTTCAAATAGAAATGGAATTTTTGGTTGATTCCACTGGCGTTAGAGGGCAGTAAGTGAATGGTTGCCGTTCAATACTATGCATTCAAGTAGAAGAAATCGCCATTTTTAATTGTGCTATCGTTCGTCATGGAAGACTTTACATATGCCGAAAAAGTCGACATGCATTTCATGTATGGTCGTGCAAATGGCAACGCCAGAGCTGCCCTACGAATGTATCAGGAGCAGTTTCCTCGCAGAAGAATGCCTGATCATAGAATGTTTCAGCGCTTACACCGCCAGCCTTCTGAAACAGGTTCTTTCCACGTCACCAGACAGGAAATTGGGCGAGAAAGAACTGTACGAAGTGTAAGCCTGGAAGAAATTATTTTGAATTTTGTGAGTGAAAGGCCCCGATCAAGCACAAGAGCTGTTGCACAGAATTTAGGTGTGAGTCATCCGACCGTTTGGTTGGTTGGTTGGTTGATTTTGTGACGGCCGATTATCTACACTAGGGATATAGGCCCTTCGTGGGAGTGCCCTTCGTGGGGGTCTTTCTAAGGGAACCTAACCCGTATTAACGCATGGAAATCCATGGTTCGAAGAAAACCACGAAAACTCCGAACGATTAGACCGACGGGCGCGATTGGGATTGAATCCAGCACTTCCCGTCTACCAGTTTCGAGAGCAGAACCTCTCAGCCACTGGTGGGGCTTCCGACCGTTTGGAGAATGTTAAATGAAAATCGATTCCATCCCTTCCGTTTTCAACGTATACAAACTTTGAATCCGGAAGACAATCTTCTGCGGTTGAACTTTTGCCAGTGGGTTTTGCAGCAGCATGTATTGCAGCCAGACTTTACGGCTCATGTTCTATTTACAGATGAGGCAGTATTTGCACGCGAGGATGTATTTAATGCGCACAATTTCCATCTTTGGGCAACCAATAATCCACATGAACGCGGCCTTACCAGTACTCCTGCAAGATGTTCCGATCGGCATTCGTAACCGGATGTGGTTTCAACATAAGGGAGCGCCCGCGCACTTCTCCACTGATGTGCGCAGTTACCTGAATGCCACATTTGGGACGCAATGGATTGGTCGTGGTGGGCCAGTTCCTTGGCCACCGCTATCTCCCGATTTATCGAGCCTTTTTTATGAGAACATCTAAAGAGTCTTGTTTATGAGACTCCAGTTGACTCAGGTGAAAATCTAGTAGCTCGCTTATCCGAAACGGATGCACGTGTGCGGGAAACGCCTGACATCTTTAGAAGTGTACGCCAATCGTTCCACCGACGCTGCCAAACATGTATTACAGTTGGTGGCGCAATTTTGAACACTTATTGTAATATTATTGTATGCATTATTATTTACTTGTAAACTGCATTGTAAATAAACATTTTATCTTTTTTATTCATGTATTTCGTTTGATAAGTTTGCCAGTTTTGCACTTTTGTTTAATTCAAAAATTTCGATATCATACCAAAAATTTTCAAAGAAGAATTTTATTGTTAAGTAATTATGAAATGTCAAGAAAAAGGATAGCATAAAAATTTTCTGGTATGAACGAGAAATTTTGAAAATTAAAAATGGGGCCTAATTCTCCCCTGGTGCTTTTACCTTAATGCGTCACTGGGTCCCATACATTCCTATACAATAAATGATTGTTACTGTGTGCTCTACCTAGCCTTAAAGTTTGTACCATGAGTTTAGAAACAACTTGTATATATATATATGTATACAGCGTGATTCAAAATATCATCTCCAAAAGGCGTGAGTGGGTGTGTTAGGTCATGGGGAGAAAGAATTACATAGGAACTGGGGGTCGGAAACGCGATCGTAAAGGTGCAAAATGATAACATACGGTGTAAAAAGACTTTATTTTGCAACAAAACTTAATCGAAGTACAAAATACACGTGAAAAATGTTACAACTCATAAGTACACAAATTGTGCTCCATTAGCTGTGATGCATGCTTCACATCGGCGCAGCATGGAATAGCAAACACCTTCCAACTGGCCAGGAGTCTCCCAGACACGTGCCGCTGCTTCGGCGATCCGTTCCATGAGGTTCATAGCCCATGGGGCGGGTATCTCGTTCACCAGAGACTTAAGATGTCTCAAGAGATAGAAATCCAGGACGTTTAAGGTCGAGGGATCGTGGTGGCCACGATACATTGCCGATTTGAACGTGTTCGCGATTTCATGCGCGCCGATGTGAAGCATGCATCGCGGCTAATAGGCAACATTTTGAGCGCTTGTAAATGAGTTGTAACATTTTTAATTTGTACATACGGTTTTACCATACACACAACAACATACCGTTTTAACTATATGAGATTTACCTTGTATTTAAAACCTATTACTAATTTTCTCCAAGTGAGAAGGGATAAACCAAAATACAGCATACAAAAATTGCCTAAATCTAAAAACTTGTGATATTAAACGCGCAATTCTTCTCTATAAATGTATTTGTAAATGTATTTTTCAAAAACGGATTTAACAATTTTGATAGAAATGGGGAATTAGATTCGTTTTGAATCTACAAATCAATCTGTCAGTGTGTCATCTGGAGAAAAAAATTGTTTCATTGAATATCCGCCTTTGCACATGTGGAAATCATTACAGAAATCATAAAAAGTGTCCAAGAACTACCACAAATGGAAATGAAATCTAAAGATATTGCAAATAGCGTCTGATATGCAAAATAAAACAATTTATTATGTTATACTCTCTAAGAGTAAATAGCTAGTATTGAATAATGAGAACCACAGGCAAATTTGGTACATACAAAAATGATGCTAGCAATAATATTGTTTTAACTATATAAAAGTTAAGTAACGATATTAAATGTCCCAATTGGCTTTGAACCTGATTACGGAAATTTTCTCCAAGAAAAAACCTGCAGATTATGGTCTTTCCCATTTAACACTTTTTAATTGTTTTGGAAAGTGTTAAAAAATTGTTTTGTAAATTTTTATCTTTAAATACGTTTCCGAATTTACAGTTTGCATCACAAAACTTATCACCTAAAGGGATTTCATTGTCTTTAAAAAATTCAAACTTAGTATTCCGCTTGAGTAATCATGTAAACATTTTCTGAATTTATTGTCTTCTGAAATGTATGTTTTGTAAATTCTATCTATTCCAAAAATTAGAAACGTCGAAGATATTTAAAATCGTTTAAGCGTTTTATCTCTGATTCATACATACAAAAAATTGGATTTTCTTTCGAATACATTCCCAATGTTTTAATGTTAGCGAAAATGTCAGTTCAATGCAAATCGGATTCACTTTTAAACGGATGCTTTGAGCCATTTAATGACATAAACAAAAAAAAATCGATAACGTTAGGAAAATGTGTATTGAATAATAGTTATGTACATGTCCGACAAAGCAAAAATCATTCTGATTATAATCTTACTGATGCTGTTTTTTTCATTAACATTTGTTGAATATTTATGAATTAATCTAATATATAAAAATGAAAATTTGTCAGTCTGTAATTCTATACAAATCTACAATTTGGAAGCCAGAATTGTGAAATGTTACGTACATGTGTATTAAAACACGGCCGAGGCAACTAAAGTAATCCGGAATCGTAATAACTTATAGTTAATTTTTAATTAATAAAAAACACCAATTTAACATCAATTTCTAATCAAATTTAAACATTTTTCGTTATAGCTGTTGCCAACAATTAAAAATCCACAATAAAATTCTTACCACAACAGTTGCTTTTCTGTTACAAGATTTCCACTTGAAAACGTGAAAAAAAATGAAATAAATGGTTTGACGAATTTAGAAAAACGGAATATTACATCACAACTTTTCTACTGCAAGATTTTCTCGTGAAAAATGATAATAAAATAAATAGTTTGATAAATTAAAAACAAAAGTGAATGTCATAATTTTTCTGTTTTATTATTTCCATGTAAAAAAATTATAATTATTTAATTAATTTGACGAATTTAAAAAAATGGAATATTACGTCATATTAGAAATATAAAGGACATGGAAAATATATAACGCCATATAAGTGAGAAAAAATGTATTGAAGCATGATAAAAACTTGATTATGGAAATATTGTCGTATTTTAACATTATTGCTCCAATGATGAATGGAAATAAGTTCATTTATAGCAACAATAAACAAATATTTATTTTGCGTCTGTTATATAAATTTATACTTTTTTATATTGAGTTTTCATTTGATTCATGTGTGGAACACTTCGACGGTTTTATTTTTATTTTATTTTTTATGTTGTATGTTAAATTATGAAATTGGTTTTTCAAAACAAACATTCTTAAAATTCTGGGCAATGCAGGGTTACTTAAGCTAGTAAGAGATATAATAAATATCTGAATGGCTATGCCATTTCAACAGCAACCACGTCTGAAAAATGTGCAAATTTATTTTGTATTCTTTCAAAATGTCAAAAATGTCAAAATGTAATAAATAAATATTTATTACATTTTGAAGAAAAAACGGGAAATGATATCATAGAATTTCAAATTTTGAAAGCGATTACTTAATGATACTAATCAACAAACTTGAACTTTTGCTCTTTCACAAAATCAAAATTAGTTATTCTTATGTTTAATTTTTTGTGCCGATTCCAAATGTACCGTTAGGTTTACTCCATGTCTTGTTTTTGAGATATTTACATATTTCGATTTATGCAAATTTTGTAAATTTTGTACAATTATATGCAAATTTAAGACATAAAGCAAATCAGAGTGTTTTTTTTAATTTTATGATTATTGGCCAGTTTATTTTTAAAACGCTAATATGTTTCTGAAACTTTTTTTGCGCTGATTTTATATCTGGTATCTGTTTTCTTCTATTACGTCTAGTTTTTGAAAAATGTGTACTTTTATTTTTTAGTCAAAATGTACAGAAATCACCACTTTATGATGTACTGCAACTAGTTGGGATAGATTCAACTACTTTTAAAATTTTTTTCCCATTATTTAATATGATGTTTATGTCCCTGATAGGAATCTGACTCTGTTCATGCTTTTTACAATGAGGTACACACACCAAAAAAGCATCGTGTATCAAACTTGTGTCAATACCGTGCAAAAGTAGAAATTCAGTTTACTCAAAAACTACACATTATATAAGAAAACACATTGCCGATTTAAAATCAGCATAAAACTCTAGTCTAGAAAAACATTTATTCAATTCTGTGGCATCCACTTTAGAGTTCATAGTAATGTAAACATTACACCATTAAAAAATATGTAAATTAGACAATAACAGGCATAAAAGTAGAAAAGTGCTAAGAATAAACAGATCGTGATATTTATTCTGCGGGTTGACAGGAGATGTGGATTTTTTCCCCCGCTTCAACGTGTACAATCAAATTGGGTACAGTCTGAATGTGATACAAGCTACATATGACGTACACGTTTAACTATTGTAGTAGATTTTAAGAAATAAATTTTCTGTGACTGTTTGTTTTTCATGCTTTTTCTCATATTTGAAGATATACTGCTATTTATAGGTAAAATTGCTTTAAGGGGTCTTGTCCCTTTTAAACGCGTCGAAAATTAACGAAAAATTTCAAAGTTTGAATTAGCCTATCTTCAAAACATTTTTATGTATAAACATGAAATTTTGGATATTGATTAAACAGATCGTGCTTTGTAATATACTACCAACAGAAATTTATTAACCCTTTGCAGAATTTGTGTATAGTTGAAATGAATATAGCTCTTTTTTATTTTACTCCATAAGTCATTGCGCGCATGATATCTTGTGAAAGTATGTATGGATTGTCATGAAATTTCGTAAATATACTAAACAAATATGTGTGTTTAAAATGATCTACATTTAAGTATTTACAATGGTGATATTTTTAGTTATGATTATTTTTATTCAATAAAAATACAAAATTTGTATTTTTTTTTTTTACGAAAATATTTTTTTTATATAGTTACTGAAATCATTTTAGCCTAAGAGTAGATCATTTTAAACACACATATATGTTTAGTATCTTTACGGAATTCATGCCAATCCATGTATACTTTCTCAAGATATCATGCGCGCAATGACTTATGGTCTAAAAAAAAGAGCTATTTTGATTTCAACAATACACAAATTCTGTAAAGGGCTAATAAATTTCTAATAGTAGCATATTACAAAGCACAATCTGTTTAATCAATATCCAAAATTTCATGTTTATACATAAAAATGCTTTGAAGATAGACTAATTTAAACTTTGAAGTTTTTCGTTAATTTTCGACGCGTTTAAAAGGTACAAGACCCCTTAAATCACGTTTTATTTAAACGTTTTCGTCTAAACCTTATCCTTTTGCTCCAATTACCATATTTTTTATTGAATCCCAAATTGTGCCATGGATGTTTGAGTGAATATTGTGTTTGAATGCATTTTCATGGTAGTTTAATTTTAGATTATAATAAAATTATACAGACGAAGAATTCTTCTTCCACATATGGAGATATTCCGGATGTGGAGAGTCAGTCCTTCAAATTATGTATAATTATTTTTGTACATCTTGGGTTTTAAGAAATTGTTTCAGAAAAAAATTGTTTATACAATATTAGTTTAAAAATACATTCGGGTTTCTAAATTGCAAGAATTCTTAAATAATAAATGGTTTGTATAAATTGTTATAGCTAAAAGAATTACTGAAATATTACAGTATTTTTATACTGTGTATAGTTATACTATACTTTGTTTTTATTATATTTTTCTATATAATGTACTAAAAGTTATATTATTAGGCATATAAAATAATATTTTTTAAATATAAATAAGTTATTAATTTACAAGAAGTTTTATATATTACATCATATTTCACATTAATGTGTATTGTGACCTAGGTTCAGTAATCAGTTTCTCCAATGAAATCGATTTTATTCAATATTTCTATATATGATTTCAATCTATAAAAGTAATCGTAACCAACATTAAAAATGAAAATCAATTCTATTGAGTTTTATATTGAACCAAGTTGAAGGAGTTGGCAAATAGAGCATGGCAGTTGAAAGTGGATATATCCATTTTTACATATCTGAATGGACGTCTTGTCCGGTAAATATATATTAACCTGAAAATAGTAAAATTTTTCGAGCACGAAATACCTTTAATTAAATATGTTCCGTCGATGAATGTGTTTTTTTCTCTTCTAAATAAATGAATCACATACATTTAATTAAATTATTCGCTTTCAGAATCCAAAGGTAATAATCTACGTCCTTGAAAAAGAAAAAGGCATATTGATTAGAAATAAAACAAAGAGCTCTAAAAGTTTTTTACACTAGTGAATATGAAAGTATTATACTCTAATACAAAATAGTAAAAACATTTACTAATGATATGTCAAATTTAGGGTAGAGAAATTTAAATAAGTATACATCTTCATATCATTCCTTTTAGGGAGTGTAAAGTATATTTATTATAGCCCAGTAAATTTAGGGTTTGATAGCTAAGTAATTCATAATGAGCTGAAAATTTCAGAATTAGCTCTTTGTGACAAGTAAAACAAAACCTTAAAAGTCTCAGAAGTTCTCATGTGTGTTTCTATCCAAAATGGTCGCTAAGACCTTTTTACATCGTCCAATGTTTTTTTTTTCATTTCTAAGTCATATATCAATATTTTTTTTACTTCTGAAAAATTCTGTAACCCCTACTTACATCCTGTTTTAATGTATACATAGGGCCTGACTAAAGCAGGGGCACACGGGGCATGTACTCCGACCCCCCGTGCCAGAAAAGGCCTCAAAAATGAAACAAACCCAATAAAATTGCAAAAAACCCCCTCTCTGTTGAGGTTTTTTAATGGTCTTGTAAAAAAACCTTAAGGTTTAGGGGTCCCGCAAAGAGATGCCTGCCCAGGGCTCAGTCGTTTAGTAGAGCCCTGTACCTAGTTTTTATCAAAATAAAAGCTACGAATGAGTTGTACATTCATTTATTTGTCGTCAAATGAATAGAATTTCATTGCCCTCAGCCTGTTTTGCCTCGTACTTAAGAAACTATTGACAAGTCATCTGTACGTTTGTAATCCTATTTGTGAGGATTATTTTTAAAATTTTGTTTCAAAAAATGACAGATATTCCATTTTTTATGTAGAAATGTTTGTCAGAGGACTGTGATGAGAAAACAAAGAAAGAAAGTTAAAACAAGTTTAAATTATTTATTACAAGGTCTAAAAATTTGAATCCAAAGTAAAAGTACAATAAAACATTATAGTAATGTTTGTAATAAATGAGCTAATAATCTTGTGGTAAATAAACTTAAAACAAAATTACCAGAATGCCACTCATTCAACGTCGTAACCGTTATCGTCGTCTTCAAATCCGTTAATAGGACGAACTGAATTTGCGCATGTTTCTCCTAAGCAAGATGTACAAAACCTAGAACAATGGAAAGCTGCCTTCTTGCACCGACATCTTTTATCACAGTCTCCTGCAGCAGTTATTTTGCAATCAGAAGAGATAAGCTGCAGAAGATCTTCGGGTGCTGCGGAAAGTGTTGCAGGTAATGGGTTTAATCTGCCTTCCTTCATGAACCATCCCCCTTCAGTAGGACCTAGGTTGTTTCCCAGCCATTGTTGGACTTGAAGATAAACCCGAAGTGAATGCTGCGAAGTTGCTGCACTTGTCGATGGAAGAATGGCCAGGTTAAATTTTGATGAGAGATTTTTGGTTACTTCTTTATTGTAACAGATATATCGCAGCTCATATAGGGAGTCAACTTTCTCTCCCCAAAAAGGTTTTTCATGACTATCCCCCCAATTTCAATTTCCTTTTGGGTTTAAGTTGAGGACTGTTGAATAAAGAAATCAAAGAAAGCAGCTCATGGTTTTTCTTTATCAATTTAAAAGCTGAGGATTTCCCCTTCCTAAAAATTGCTGACGTGGTATAACATCCAGTTGCTGCATGTAGGAAGAGAATGGAATCCTTCTTTGGGCCAAGTGATTTTTGAATTTTAAATTTGTTATAGCATTTTTGTTCGCGAGGTCGTAAAAGAAGAGTGGTTTTTCTGGGTTACCTCGTGCGATGAGAATGGTCAGCAGATCTGTGTCAGTACCAATTACTGTGACTAATCTTGAATTGGTCTTACTTGAATTGATTTCTGTTGTACAGATTAGTGCATCATCATCATCATTCGCCTGTAGGGCAGTTATTCCTTCGGCCTGGAAGTAGCCCATGATCATTCGAATAAGCCTAGCCCTGTTCTCGAAGTTCCGCAAATAAACAGCTTGTTTGGTTGTGGCCACCATGTTTTCGTCAAAAGCAATAGTTGGAGACATTTTTGACATCAACCTTCTTTGCCTCTATAAGATGTCGGGAAGCAAAATGGCGCAGGCAGTAGATTCCACATGCAAGGAGGAGAGGAGATACAAAAGTTTTTGGCCTTGTCATTGAAATAATTGAATGACAGACCATGATTCGTTTCCTCTGTACTTTGTGACTCATTGTTTTAGATTTAGTTATATTATCAATTAATAATTTTAGAGTCTATGGAACAGAAAAGCATAAATCATCCAACATGTTCTCAGGATGAGGATACGTTTGGTTGTCATAGACCTGAGTCTGGATGTCCTCTCTAATAATTTTGGCTGCAATCATAATAATCTTCTTTCTTTCCTCAAACTCGTTCTGTTCCCTATCTTCGTACCATGCGTCATAAGAGAAGTTTTTTTGACCCATCCTTGAATGTGAAGACTACATCCTTCCCAAAACCCTCACGTTCGTTGACAACGTTAACATGTTCACCATACTTTTTTAAAGAAGGTCTTTGATTTGTTGGCTGCTATAAATTTCCTCTCCCTCAGCAGTTAATTCTTTAAGTTTCGAGAACTGCTCTTGGCCTGGTTATTGGCATTCATCTTCCTCATCTATGAATTCACAAAGTTTATAAAAAACAGACCTCATCCTCATGTTTACTGGCCTCCCAACAGTTTTATCAGTAACAGGATTTTTCAAAAAAGATGCATAACAGTTTTCATGATACCTGCCTTCAGCTTCAACTAAGTCAATGACATTGCTAATTCTTCTCAAAACTGTTTCACCTTTATCGTCTTTACGCTCTTCAGCTTTCTTTTTTAAACTGTTTAAAGACTCCAAAGTCTCTATCTGATGGACAACTTTTCTGTACTTTTTTGCTTTTTTTGTTTCTACTTTAACTGAAGCCTCTTCACTGCAAAAGAAACAGTGGGTTTTAAAATTGAAAGCCGTGTCTTTAGTTCTCTTTGGAGGTCTCTCACAAACTGTAGCGAGGTCTCGTTGTGAAATTTCCTTAGCGATCAAAGATGGCATGCTGTAATATTTTCTGCACTCTGAATGTACACTTAAACTGTTGACATCTGAAAAATAATCGTGTAATCCATCCTGTCGTCTTTTACTAGTATTAAAAAGGGTTTGAAGGCCCCTTGTCACTGTAACTGTTTTACCAACATTCAGTGCTTCACCTCAAATCACACACAACGGATCACAATCCATTTGAACTATATTCGAACATAAAAAAGCTAAACGGAGCAAAAACAGAAGCGAAAATGAACACGCACAATCAAGCCTTTGGCCGAAACAATAAACAGTGACCAGAGCCGGCGTCAGCAAACTCACATTCCTCTCCAACCCCCTCCCATGTCTGTATGGAGCGCATGCGTAGGAAATTCCTTCATTCACTACCTTTTATTCTTGTTCTTATCTGCATTTTTTGTTGAAAAAATGCCTGTGTGTGAAAACTCCAAAGGAAAAAACGATTTTTATTTTTTTTTAAATAATTTCAGTTTAAATAAATCGTATTACCATACATTTATAATTTCTTTATTTTATAAACCTAAGCCCATATTCAAATTAGCATACTTACTGACTGCATTGGTTTCCTTAGAAGCGAAAAATATTCACTTTTGACGTAAATATGCAGAAAAACATCCAACAAAGCGCAATTATTTGGCGACCACAGTTGATCCGCCATTTTGGATGGAAGCCGACATCGAATTTTTTGAGATTTTTCAGGATCCATTCTATACATATCCAGGAGCTAATCCTGAAAATTTTAGCTAATTATGAATTTCTTAGCTATCGACCCTCTTTTTGGTCTAAATTTACTGGGCTATTAGAGAAAATATTACTTTTACCATATTTACCATAGCTTTTTTTCATGAAATTTTCCAAATATTTTCTCGTGAAATACTAAATAAAGGATGATGCCAGACAATAACGTAAGAACCACAGAAAATTTATAAAAGGCAAAGTACCATTGCTCTGTAAATTTTGGTCCTAAAAGAATGTTACTTTTTAATTTCCCTTTACGACACAGGATGATATTTTTCTAAATATAAGATTCAGGAAAAGGTAGGTGTATGAAAAATTAAATTTGTATTTTAATATTTACACAGCCGCTCATAAAAAAATTACCATACATAAAAGCTACATTTTATTTCCATGTTTTTTTAAGTATTTTTATATAATGAGCAATTTAAGCCTAATTAATCACCATTACCCCTATTTTGAATGAGGCAGAATATTTCCTTTAGCACTTCTGTGCATGATTTCTTAAATTAAAATCTTTTTCACGACGAATTTAGATTTTGCCTTCTAATCTTTAGTCAATAATTATAATATTTATTGATGAAATTTAATTAATAAATAAACTTTCAATTCTATGCTCACAATAAGGATCGTTGGCCTGTAAAAACATTAACCCTTTTAAGCTCAACTTATCTTTGGTTTGAGGGTAAAAACAAATTGTCATAAGTATATTTAAACATAACAGCGGCATTGGTACACATTTTTTTTTCAAAGAAAAATATTATAGAAAAAGAGCCCTAATCATTTTAAGTTTCAGAAAAGTACTCATAATTAGCAAGATCTGATTCTAAAATATCGATATGATATTCATCTTAGATGTCGTCTCAATCAGAATAATAAAGATTAGCACAAGTATATATATACAATAAATGATCATATAAAAAACAGTACGAAGTATATCTTTGATGCCTTGAATTCCGGAACTGAAGATGTGGTGTAAGCGCTAGCTTAGAGACGGCACCAAAATTGACAGTTGCACTCATAAAACATACATAATATAAATCGAAAAATGCGAATGGCATATTTACATGCATTAGCTCAGCTGTGTTACAGCCGTGAAGAGGTTACAAGATATGTCTTTTTATTGATTTTTGATCATCATGTTAATTTTAATAAAGGAACTACCGGAGGTGCATTCGCCGATTTTGATGAGTGGTTTCGTTGGGAAGGTCTTGTAGGGAGAAACAAAAAATGCAATGGAACTACCCGTCCGAAATGAACACCGCAGGAACGAGAAAGCATATTAGGCCCTAGAGTGGAAAAAAGTCCACAAAAGACGAATTACCCCAACGTCCTATTAAACAACCCCATTTCAGGGAAAACATCAAAGCAGTTAACTGAATTGAATAAAAATATATTAACTCTTTTTAAACCGTTATGTTTATATAAATCAATACCTAAAAAGAGCATTGACTGTGTATGATATAAAATAACAAACTTTCAAGTTCCGCTCTAAACTGTTTTCTCTTAATTTAAAATTCGCTTTAAAGATAAATCAACAGTATGTATCAAAGCTTTATTTATTCAGTTGTTGATTTTCCAGTCTTTGAAACTTGCCTTAAATCCTATTAAAATTCAATTTAAAACTGTTATCGTTTCTGGATATTAAAAATAGTTTGTGATATTGCAGAGAAGTAGAATGTAAAATACTTTGAGATTCTAGGAAAACAGTAGAAATTCAATTAAATTTGAGTAAGATTAATTAGACCTGGAAGAATTTAGTTTTTAAGGAAATAAACAAGTTCATTTCTGAAGAGAGGAGCAATGAACTTCGTAATCTGGTGCATTTGCTCTGTTTTGTACAAGACTAGAATTCATTTGAATTATAAAGAAAATAATACTATACAAATAATTTAAACGTATATTAAATCCGAACAACGCCTTTAACACAAATTAGTATAGTATCTAAAAAGTCACAAATGGGTAATCTCTTCCTATTTTATACTTGCGGGTACCTTAAATTTAAGACAAAACTATTTTGTTGGTAATGAATTAGCTGGGGATGAAAATATTGTGGAAGTAGATGTTCTTTGTGAGCGAAAACATAAGTCAATAGATTCGAGTGTATTCCCTTAAATCCAAATTAGTGGAGTAAATCTAAAGATTTAAATGGGTAATATCTTTCTACTTTATATTTATTACAGCTTTAAATAAAAAAAATAAAGTGATAATAAATTAACTGATAAATAAAGGCACAATCTTGCTGAATGGTACATAAAACACGAACTTTAATAAGCTAAAAGTAATCTTCTACGTTTTGAGCTGTTTCTACAGCCGTCTTCAGGAAAATAGGATGGTAAAATGGCTCAAAGTTCAGAGACGAAAGCTTCCTGTGCAAGAGAAAATTAGTCGAAACTTGACCAATGATTTGAATACAAAAATGTAGTGTTGCCATCTAGTGAAAATAAATAATTATTAATGGACTGAGACCAAATGAATCAAAACGTCGATTTAAGAGAAAACGACTGCCGCCATCTACACATGAGGGACAAAACCACGTTCAACTGAGTTTTCATTCAAGTTTTGGCAACGTAATATAAGTTTAAGCTGAAATATTGTAATTAGATGTAGAATTATGACTTTATGATATTATGCCAGATTTTTGAGATAGGATAAATTATCGTTAAAAGATTTATCTTCACATGCAATGATTTAATCTGATTCTCTAATTTTATTCTCAGAGGGGTTATTGCACGGAAGTATAATTTTTGCTTCAGCCAAATTAATATGGCAGACTTCATTAGCTAAGTAGAACCTAGAAAGAGCTGTATTCTGTTTACGATGCTGAATGTCTCTGCGATGCTCCATAATTCTTACTGATAACTTACGTTTTGTCATGCCGATGTAGACTTTTTCAACATTATTACATAAAGTGATAGGGATTTCATATGTACCAGATTTTTGGTCCATTGCAATCCTATCGATCGTATCACTGACGATATCAATGAGATATGGAGGTGGAATAGCGACCAACTTTATATTATTTTTCTATATGATCTTTTTTAGCTTTTCGAATATAGTGGAAATGTAGTGAAATTTTCTGTAGACCACAAGCTGATTATTATCCTGTCGTTGACTTGAAGGAGGGGGAGCTTTGTACTTCTGAATTATCTTATCTATATATTTTGCTGGAAAACCATGATCAAATGATATTTTCTGTATAAACTCGATTTGTTCACTTAATTGGTCATCTGAGCAAATCATAAATGCTCTTTTAATGAATGGCTGAAATGCAGAGGTTTTATATTGAAAAGATACGTTTGCTGAAAAAGGGATAACAGTGTTTTTTTAATAGGTTTTCTATAAGCTGAAAAGTTTAATCCAGAGTTGCATCTATTAATCTAAACATCTAAAAATGGAACTGAAGCATTTTCTTCGATTTGAAGGGTACAAAAGTACAACGCTTCCCTCCTACAGGCCTACGACAGGATAATAATCAACTTGTGCTCTACAGAAAATTTCACTATATCCCCACTATATTCAAAAAGCTAAAAAGATCAAACAGAAATATAATATAAAGTTGGTCGCTGTTCCACCTCCTTACCTCATTAATATCATAAGTGATAAGATTGACAGGATCCCTATTGATCAAAAATCTGGTATATATGAAATCCCCATCACTTTATCTAATAATGTTGAAAAAATCTACATCGGCAAACGTAAGCTTTCAGTAAGGCTCATGGAGCATCGCAGGGACATTAACCAACGTAAACAGAATACAGTTCTTTCTAGGTTCTACTTGGTTAATGAAGTCTGCTATATTAACTTTGATGAGACAAATATTATAGTTCCGTGCAATAACCCTTTTGAGAGTAAAATTAGAGAATAAGTTGAAATCATTGCACGTGAGAATAAACCTTGTAACGATAATTTATCCTATAATATTCCAAAAATCTGGCATAATATCATAAATTCATAATTCTGTATCTAATGTGTTAATGCACGAATTTTCACCGAACTTCAGATTCAGTTAGTTCCTGATATAAATTAGTGCTGTTAAGTTTTTAGTGTAAATCGCCCAGCAATTTGCGCTGCTAGGCTGCACTTATCACGATTTCCGCAAGAACTGTATCTCAAGGACTAATGAATTTTCCTCAGACTTTGGATTCAGTTAGATCCTGATATATATCGGTCCTGTTTAGTGTTTGGAGTAAATGGACTAACAAATGAAGCTGCTATGTAGATTATGTTTTGCGATTTCCGCAATTGTTCTACCTCAAAAACTAATGCACAGATTTTCATCAAATTTCAGATTCAGCTACAACTTGACATAAGGTGTTGCTTATTAGATTGCACTGATATACTTCATTTTTCAGGAAATATTAATATGTATGAGGTAGAAGAAAGTTTTGGGATTACCATTTGCGACTTGTTTAATATTACATAGTGTGTATAAATTCTATAGATGATATGCAGGGCTGCACAAAAGGTCTCTTTCAGATGTCCGTTTATCCACGGAAATGGCTGAATGGAAATTTTCAGCTGTGCTATCCGTTTCACTGAAGAAACTGTTATCATACTATGTATTGTAAATACAAATCCACAGATCCTATACACGACTGCTCAAAAACGGATAATTTTCCCGACTGTTGATTGTAAAAGCAGAAATTGGCTATCAAATGCGTTATTAGTTTTTGTAACTTTTTCGTTAGACATCTTATTTTACATTAATAAACTCTGGAGTTTTCTTAAGTATTCTGAATGTTTTGGAAAGTGTTTCATTATCTATGCTGAACGCGTGGTTTTTCTTTGTTGCATATATTTTTTCCCCTTTCTTATTCATACCGTACACGCAAAACACATTAAGAAAATGAAGATCACAAAATTATGTGTCTGCACGTACGCATTAATATTCGAGGAGAATTCCACTCACATTTTCAACTGACTCATCTGAAGTGTTCTAAGCTTTGCTTTTATTTCACAAATACAAAAATTAAAGAATTTTAAATAAATTCTATTTTTTGAAGCAATCTTGTAAAGCAACAAATTAAGAATTCTTTGTATAGAAGAATTTCATATGTCACGTTTAAAGTTGTTTCGTAGTTGCATAGCGGAATTAATATACGTAGGTGAGGCTTACTGTAAGTTATTTCATGTATAATACGTAGTGCATAGCATTTACAGGGACACACAAAAAGTTTCAGATATTCTATCCGAAGTACTGTATGTTAGCGATGATGGAAAGAAATGCATTTTTAATTATGATATGCGCTTTTAAGTATCACTATATTTATGCATACTATATGGTGTGTATAAATGCTATAGTTGATATATAGGGCTACACAAAAGAATTCGTAAAGGTTACTGTGTATGAGCGTAAATTGCTTAAAAGTGGTTTTTAAATGTGTTATGCATTTTTACGCTAACTGCATTTACTTTACTAAGAAATGTTTGTAGTGTATAGATAAGATGATGTACAGGGCCACGGAAAGAATTGGATACATGGCCGTCTATATGTGATAAATTCTCGAAATGTGATTTCAGTAGTTTTAAGAGTGATTTATTTAGAATTTAATTTTAGCTAAAATGTGGCGTGCAATAAAGGTCCTAGGTAAACTACAGGGCTGAACAAAAGTATTCGAGTATGTTTCCATCTATTAGTATAAATTGTCGAAACAGAAATTTCAACCTGTTTTGAGTTTTCATGCTAAACTAAATTTTCCCATTATATAGTATATATATCAGCCTACAGATCAAATACAGGGCTGTTAAAAAGAATTGGAATAGATAGTTGGCTATGGAAGGTAACTGCTGAAATCAGATTTTCAATGTTTTATTAGTTTTCTAAAATGTTTACTTAATTATCTTATTTACTTTATTTCCGTAATTAACGAAATTTTGTTAAAGATTTCAAGAAGAGTTGAAAAGTGTTTCTTAACTGTTGTGTCTGGCAACGAAATATTACACTAATACATGTGGCAACAGTTAAAAAAAATACAAAAAAGAAACTGACGATAATGTTTATTCAAATGGTTGAATGTAAATCAGTTCAAAGTCGTATTATTCTTTCTATGTTTATAAATGTTGCGTCCGGTGTCGTAATAAATATTGTTTGTGCATCCCATCTTCAAATGTTTTTTCTGCCGCCTCATAAACCCATTCACCACAGTTTCTGGCGACGAGGTGAGGTTTTTATTTGATATTTTTCCCGACGGACCTTTTCAAATTACGTTAGCTCTTAATAAATTCACTATGGATGCGCAACGGTTTAAAGACTTTATGACAGCATTTTCTACTCAGCAACAACATGTTATTGAAAGATTAATGCCTGTTCCATCTTCAAATACTTCAATGCAGAATTCAGCTACTGAAACAAGTCAGGTAAATCCAATTTTATTACAACCTTTTGAATGTTTTGATGCTAAGAAAGAATCCCTTACATACTATATTCAGGGTCAATCCATTTCAAGTGGTCCAGTGCTGGTTGCTCGGAATCCAGTGTACAACTCTACACAACAACCCAAACATAATGGAAGTTCAAAATCACTATTATTTTCATTTTATTAATTTTTGTTTGTGCATGGTGGCCATGTTTGTTTCATCGTCTGCAGCAATTTTCTCACATGAAGGGTTTACTCAATTGTAAATAATTCATCATTTATTTCTCCAATTCAAGTGCGGATTATAGCAATTTGTACAGAATACATTTGGCTAAAAATTTGGTAATAGAGTAGTGTCCGAAACTAACTGCTTATTGGTCAAATGTAAGCATAAGTTTTCCGTTTTTTTCCAAAATCTGTCCGTTTACAAGAGGAAATTTTTCTAGCAAGGAAAACCGTGAACATGACATAATTTTTTTTACAAATAGGCCGAAACTACTTGTACTTACACGCGAAGTTCCAGATCTGGGACTTGCTTTCTCTTCGCTAAAGAAATCACAAATTTTTCAAAAATGTCAAAAATCGCACTTTTGAGGCTTTGATATCCCTGGTGGGGCACGAGATAAAAATTTGAAGTTCTGGTTTCTGACAGTATTGTATGATAGTGTTATGCACAAGAAATTTCAGGATGGAGATTTGACTAAAAGCTGAGATATGGCAAGGCCAACATGTCAAAACAATAATGTCAAACTATTGTTTTGTTGTAATCACAGGTAACTATTTATCTCAGAGTGTCATTTAAATTTACTTTTTAATTATCTTTAAATAATAGTAACAGAAAATAAAGCCTTTTGCAAAGCTTAGCAATTAATTAAAAAAATAATTATGCCTAAGGCCTGCATTTTGTATGGTTTCAGTAATTTTTGTTGTAATTTTAGTAACTAAAAGAAACCTCAGCACTCTTACATAAGAAAAAAAAATATTTTTATACAAGGCCTGAGACAAAACAGAATAGGAAAAGAGAAAAGCTGTTAATGTTAGCATACTTATTGAAGCAAAATCAAAGGTGTCAAAACACATTCTTGCTTGTTGCTTTAAAAACCACAATTTTGATCTTTCTCAAAATTTTATTTGTAGGAACCAAGTCTTGTCATCTCATGATAACTTGATTGAAGATCTTGGCCCTGCTGGCTCATAGAAATAAACTTTGTCTAAAGAAAATAATTCCCATTCTAATTAGTTTCATCAAACAGTTTAATATTTTAAAATGTGTTTCCAAAACACATAGCTTTTTTAATTATTAAAACTTCTAAATTACAACGAAATATAGCTATAAACTAAATAATTAAAAATAAGCTTCAGAGCAACAAATCCTGAAACAAGTCCACGGTAGCTTATACTATTTCAGATACCTTAAAGTTATTAATTTCTTTTTCGTGTTCTCGAATTTCAGTTTCAAATATGGTTTTAAACATTTATGAAAAATTACCTAAAGAGAGAGAGAGAAGTTTCGTAAGGAATTAATGTAATAGGACATTGCTTATAGTCTTATAAGAAGACATTAAGACCTTTTCTTATTTTTGCAAAATTGCAGAAATCCAAACTATCTCAATAGAAACATTTTGAGTTTTATTGCCTGCATTAACACCATTATATACATCAATTCTGTTTCTTAGATATGGCTTTGAAAATTGATTTAGAATTACTTAACATAACAAAGTTTTCAGAAAGCAAATAATATAAGTAAAAATGTGATGATATAACTATTTTGATTTTCTTTAAACTATAAGAAAATTAAAACTAAGAATAAGAATAATCTGTCTGAAAACAAAATTCATATTATTGTTTTGATTTTGGCGATTTTAAAAACAACGCCTTCATCGTTTTTATTGCTTAATTTATTAAACAGCCTTTATTCTTAAAAAAAAAAAAAACTTTTGTATTCTTAGCATTGCAATATTTTCCAAAATACTTTAACAATAGAAAACTTTTCCACAGTAATCAATTTCGGCAATAAGAGATAAAACTACCAGAAAGACTAATTCATTCATGCGAATGTTTATTACGATAATGTGGAAAATATGTTAATGCCTTTGCATTCTCTTGTTATACAGCAGAGTACAAACAAAAATTGCATAAATTTGAAGGTATTAAGTAAATGATGTTTAGATGGTATAATGAGTCAAATTATTTTTTATTCGTGGAAAAAAAATATTATTGAGTTAATATTTTCTTTTTTATTCTTCATGCGTTTTTAAAGGATTCAGGCAAATGAAGAGGGGTTGTAAAAAATATATTAATTAGTTTCAACATTATGTGATTATAGATTTAGGGAAGATTAACATGATTATGCGAATTATAATTAAAACAATGTGGAAAATTTCTTAATTTGTTTCAATTCTCTATGTTATAAATTAGTGTACAAATAAAATTCCAGAAAAATGGAGGTGATTTAAAAATATATATATATATATAATGCAATGAGCTTAAATTATCCGTGGAGAAATTTATTTAGCGCGATAACATTGTCTATGACATTCTTGACACATTTAAACAAAATGAGGCAATTTAAAGAACGGTAGAATGAAAGGAATTAATTATATTCAATATTATATAGAAAAGACCAATATAATTATGGAAATATTAAGGTAATATGAAAAATATGTTAATTTTTAACTTTTAACTTTTTAAACTTTTTAACTTTTAATAAAGTGATGTGTACACATATTTACTTTAAAATGTAGGTAATCAGGAAGAAAAGAATTTGGTAATATATTGATTCTAATTTTTGCCAGTAGATTTTTATTTTTGTTTTAGCGCAAATATTGCAAGTGTCATTCTTGATGAATTTATTTTTGAAATGATCAAATAAAAAATTGTAGATTTAAAGGCATTAATTAGTTTCTTCATTAAATGACTATAGGTGTAGGGAAGTATAATGCAATTACGCAGATTATAAGATAATGTGAAAAAAATGTGTTGATATCTTTGAAATCTCTTTTCAGATAGTTTTTTTAGACCCAAATTTAAGGAAAATGATTTTCCTTTATACGTGATACAGCATGCATAAAGTATATATTTGCAATCACTTGGGTGAGACCTCAGTTTTTGACACGTAACTAATAACTAACACTTCAGCAAAAATCTAACTCACTAAAGCCTTTATTCTTTCAAAATTCTGCAATTTAATGTCATTTAGTAGTAACTTACTTGTCTTAACTATTATAGCTCATATGTCAGCTATGTTTTTTCAAAATAGGGATGTGTCGGTTACAGGAGTTATTGACCACATTATGAGGAAAAATATCATTTTTAGTAATAAAAAGTACAATTTTTGGAAATTTTGTCAAAAATAATTTTTTTAATGTATCTCTAGTATCCTATCAAAACAAAGATAAATATAAAACAGATTTAAAACTTTTTAATACCGAGTTGAACAAGAAAGAATCCTGTTGGGAGGATTTGGACCCACTTAGGGTTGCAGCTTAATCCTTTTAATCCTTTACTGTCCAACCCAACAATAAAGAGTGGGGGAGGAAGAGAGTGGGGGACTAATTATTTAATGGGGGGGGGGACTTTTAAAATACAAGAGTGGGAAAGCAGAAGTCCCTTTAACTGCGAGAAGATTAAGCTAGCCATAAAATTAAACCCTCTTAAAACCCTGTTGTTCATAGTAGCAAGTAAAACATTAAGAATAAAAATACGTGATTGTCATGACCCTGGTCAGTCTTTGGAGATAATAACCAACCCAATTATCTCAAAAATAAATTGGAAAGCCATTTTTAAACATTCCATTTGCGCTGTGTGATTTTTCCTAAAAAGACTGACGTTTAGATCCCACAACAAGCGTGCATTGTTAGCCAAAATGCACCGCTCACAAGATTGTAAGTAAATTTGTTAAAATGGATAAAATTCTCATTCGTTAAAATTATATTTAATCTGAAAGGTAAGCATTATCATTAATAAAAGAGAAGATGCCCATGATGTGAAAAGATAACAGAAAATTGACATTACTAAATATTTATTTATATTATTCCTATTTACATACTTAACCAACAAGTTAACTACCAATCTCTCACACCTGCGAGAGATCATTAAATTATCTCTAATTATTCTCATCATAATTTAATTTAACATAATCAGTTTGACCATTCATTATTTATATTAAAAATTCGGCACACAACCCCTACGGTACTTTTGTACACATTCAATTTAAAACAATATTGAACATCAATATGAAATTAAATTCTTGTGAATCATCACATAACAATATGAGGAAGGCATCATCACAGGTGGTCCAGAGGTTTATGAAAACACACAGTCATTATTTAATCCTTTGATGTACACGTTTTCAAGTTTTATAAAATATTGTTTCACTTTTTAGATATAAATTAATAGAGAAGAAAGTTTACTTATTTAACTCTCAATTGAGTTAGGACATAGGATCAAAAAACCACAGGTCAAGCCCGATTCATTATTTGCTGACACCGGACCACAGGTAGATTCCGTGCCGGATAAAATCGCTGTCATAATGGTTGAATTCAGGGCATCGTAATTAAATTACACTACGAAGTGTCAAGACTAGTTCTAATAGTAAGGCATGCTATATTCTCTTCTCTGACTTCTCCTGACTTCTCACTATATAGATATTTCTCTCTATATATTTTTTCTTCTCTTCGTAAAAAGAATGAGGGCCAACCTTCGGACACTATGCTAATTTTTCAGCCATTGCTCGTCCATTTTCGCCTTTTCATTATCACTGAGTTCTCTGATTCGAGAAATGCCTCGCTCCTCGATAGACCGACGGCTCTTCTTCTGACGTGGGGCTGACTCTTCTGACGTCATTGCCCCCTCGTAGCCCCTGGTCCTTCCTTGTGAGGTCTGCATATGCCTTCCATAAATTCAGTCATAAATTTCGTATAACGTAACGAGTCAATCTTATTGTGTAATGGACGCCATTCGGACTGGACATCTGCGTAAAGATTCCTAGGAATCGTTAAAGTTCTACGCTAGACCACTATACCTCTCAACTGGTTAACAACAACAAAAAAAAAACCTACCTTCTTTCTACATACTTTATGTAACAACATATATATCTATTAAATACACATTTTTAATCAAAACAATAATAATAACTTGAAAGCAGGAATTCTGCTTTTTCAGAATTTAGTGTCGCCCCCGGCATTTCCATTACTTCATTTTCTTCTGATGGACTCGTGGCTTCTATTATTATGAAACAGCCATTATAAATGAAGTGTTGGGTGAAGATGAAAGAGCAGCCGTAAAGAGTTAGAACTCTGATTTTCTGGTCAGAACGTGGGGGGGGGGGGGTGGCCATTTTTTTTTCATTTTTACTTAACACTTTATTTTTAATGGCTATTTCATAATAATAGAAGCCACTAGTCCATCAGAGGAAAATAACTCGGTTAAGCGGGACTCTACTGCAGAACAAAACATATCTAAATTTTAAGACTTAAAGCACACGTTTTATTTTATGTAAAATGAAGCCATTCGCATCCGCTTAAGAATTCCACATTTACGATCGACTCTTAAACATCTACAGTAAAGCATGCATAGCACATCACTATCTTGAAATAATGCATAAATGCAGCAAAAAGATGCCGTCATTCAAGAAAATCGAAAACAAAGACCGCTATGTAATGATTCATAGATAATTGCAATTAAATATAGTATCTAATAGCTCCATTGTTTTAACAGAAATCATTCGTCTACATTTTTTTTCAAAATAGCACGTATTTTAATTACATTTTCTTTCGGTTGTTACGAGAAAATGGCAACAAAAATATATAATTACTGTTTTAAAACTATTTTTCCTTTACTTTCTACAGAAATGGAGTCCTTCCGTTGCCAATATTAAGCAAATGGCTCCAAAAACTACAAAAAAAAATTAATATTTCAAAAATAAATGGAAATACAGTTTTCAAACAAAATGCATTTAAAAGAACTTTTTTTCCCCAATACGGCGGTATAAAAATTGAAAATGAGCGATGCTCAGAAATTTAAAAAATTGCTAAAGAGTATTTAATCGTAATGCTTTGTTTTACGGCTAGCTTCTGTAAGGTAACGTTATTTTTTGGACACAAAATAAGCTGGGAGAAAGAAATAGTATACCGAACGGGAGGCTAATAATTTAATAATAATAATAATAATAATAATAATAATAATAATAATAATAATAATAATAATAACAATAAGAAGAATATTAAAACAATATTTAGTGTATAAAACAGCATTAGAACCTGCTGTTCGATTATACGACGCTAAACGTACAGCAAATCCATAACGTGTCAGTAAATTAGTACTTAAATTCGAAATCTACCTCAGCCTGTAGGCCGAGCCGGCAGGGTTTTTTTTTTTACATGTTAATTGTAGACGTTGAAGGCATTCATCTTGTTTTAATCCGCATTTAAAATGATAAAGAATCATAGCTTGATAAAAGCTCTCATCTGAAATCCACATTGTTTCTACAGGCGAGTTTATTATATTGAAAACAAATATATTCTGATAATTTTGGAATGCACAATGTTTTTCTTTTAAATTATTTCGACGTACATTTTGAAATTTTACATACATATTTAAAAGTTACTTAAAAAAACTATCATTAATAAAGTACGGTAGATAAATACGTAGGTTAGTAAGCGTAAAAATATAGAATGTTCAGATTAAAAATATAATAAATATTAGAATTTAAATGAACTTTTTACATTTTTTTTTCCAATTGAAGATACATTTTTTTTTAACAAAACTCAATTTTAGAACATTTTAAAAAAATTCTGAGAGCAGATTAAAGACGAAATCAAGAAAAAAATCTGCTATTAATTCTTTTCACATTTCCATTTTTTCTCGTTATGTTTTCATATTTTTTTTTATACATTTTGTTATTATGCATTTATGATTTTTATTCGGTTATCGGATCTCCAATGAATTCCCGATTACGCTAATAAATGCAAATAGATAGAGATATAACTGAATTGCACTTCTTTATTGCTTGGCATTTTCTACTTATTAAACATTTTTTATCGAATTAGGGCATTTTATTTTTTTTACGCTCGATTGCTTTATATAGAAATCATGATTTATAATGAAAAAAATGTTTACACGTATCTTTTTCATATGCAGTAAAACTACAGAATGATACAAACTGAATGGGGCGAAATACAAAAGCAATTCCATTTATTTTCCATCACCCTGTATTATATTGTGGACATCACAAAAGTTTATTCTATATAAATCGAATTCACTCCAACCAAAATTAAATGATAATATATTCTTCCTTGAAGTAGAGTTATAGCGGAAATCGTAAAAAAAGAGAATAAGAGTGACACCTACTTGGCGATATGCACGCAAAATTAATAAGAATAAATTTTTGTCAATGTCTAAAAAAATAGGAAGTTTTGGAAAATTCCGGTTATTAGTCCTTGAAATAAAACTATTTCAAAAGTCTTGAAAAATGCATAACAGTGCCCCTGTAAGGAGATCTATACCCAAACTTAATCAATATCTATTTAAGTCAAGGTTTAAAAGAATACGGAGTTTGACGAAATTCCGTATATTAGTTCGTGACATACTGTTATTGCTGGAAACGTAAAAAAATCAGTATGGCAACCCCACTTGTTGTACGATTTACGCAAAAACCTAATCGGCTCACTTTTATGTCAAGGTCTAAGTAAATATGGTGTCTAATTACATTCCATGCTTCAGTTTTTAATATAGGGTACCCACAAAATATGTGTCACATACACAAGACTCACGGGCAGACATTTTCTAAAAACAGTCAAATCGTGTTCAAGATCTTCTAAAATGTATAAATCTGTTGAAAATTCCTCTGAAGAATTTTCACGAAAGCAATTCTTTCTTCTTCCAAAGAAGTTGTGTACAAAATTAATATGAAAAAAAAAATCACAGAAAACTAATCGGATGTGCCAACCCAAAACTTTCGTCAACATCGTACATGTTATACTGTAAAATTCACTAGCATAGTGTCAAAATTAAATTGCAATCTATGCCTATCATGAGGATTCTGAAGATATAAAATACCGTGTATTACTTCTTGAGAAATGAAAATCGCTAAAATCGTGTAATCATGCAAAATGCAGCCTAGCAGTGTCACTTGTTGGGCCTTTTATACAAAAACGTAACCAGAATCAATTCATATCAAGGGCTAACTGAATCTGAAGGTTCATGAAAATCCGTGCATTAGTTCTTGACATAGAGCTAATGCGGGAATCGTGAAAATTGCAGAAGAGCAGAGCTACCTTTTGGGCGATATACACCAAAAAATAATCAATAACAGTTTATATGAAGGTCTAACTGAATCTAAAGTTTTGTGAAATTACGTGCATTGGTTCTTGAGACAGAGCGCCCACAAAATGTTTGTCACATACAGAATCACAGAGTGACAGACAGTGTAACAAACAGATTTATTTTCTAAAAACTATTAAATCGTGTTGAGGACCTTCAAAAACGTATAAATCAATCGAAAACTGGAAGTCAAAAATTTTCAGGAATCCAATACACGGATCCAAAGTAGAAACACCTCGTATTTTCATTAAAATAAAATAAATAAATATAGTAAACATTATTAGATTACATATATAACTAGTAAGATGCGGCAATCCCAAAACTTCCTTCTGTCTAATACATGTTAATACCTCCTGAAAAATGCTGCATATCAGCGCCAACGGTTAGATGATTTACACCAAAATCTAATAATCAACAACTTATGCCAACTTCTAACTGAATCTGAAGTTTGATGAAAATCCATGTATTACTTTTTGAGATAGAGCTATTGTGGAAATTGTGAAACATTCTGCATAGCAGCGCCATCTGTTGGGCGATTTACACCAAAATTTAATTAAAACCAATTTATACTAGGGAGTAACTGAATCTAAAGCTTGATGAAAATTCATACATTAGTTCTTGAGATACAGATATTGCGAAAGTCTTGAAAAATGCAGCACAGAAACGCCACTGTTGGGCGATTTACAACAAAAGTTAAACAGCATTAATATATATCAGGGACTAATCGAATCTGAAGTTTGATGAAAATTTGTGCATTTATTCTTGAGATACAGCTATTGCGATAATCCTGAATAATGCAGCATAGCAGTGCTACCTGTTGGGCGATTTTCACCACAAAGTAATCAGCATCAAACTAAATCATGGGCTAACTGAATCTGAAGTTTTATGAAAATCCGTGCAGTAGTTCCTGATATATAGCTATTGCGGAACCATTTTATATTAAGGTCTACCTGAATCTAAAGTTTTGTGAAATTCCGTGCATTAGTTCTTGAGATAGGGCGCCCACAAAATTATTGTCAGATAGAGACTCGGAGAGTGTCAGACAGAGTGATAGATAGACACTTTTTAAAAACGATTAAATCGTGTTCAGGACCTTCCAAAACGGATAAATCCATCGAAAACCGGAAGTCGAAATTTTTCACGAATCCAATACTTTCTTTCTGTAAAGATACTAGATAAAAAAAATAAAAAGACTGTAAAAAGACTTATAAATCATTTTCTCATAAAATTTTAACAATATATTTGAGAAAATTAATAACAGTGATATGAAATACATACTTAAAATTTTATGCTACTTTTTTTGTAATTCATGATTGCAGACCTCGAGAATGCCACCGTTATTGCGTATAGTCTAATAGTTTTTTAAAGGTTCTTTAAGCTTTTTACTTTCTTCTATCTTTACAAGAAGAAAGTATTGGATTCGTGAAATTTTTGACTTTCGGTTTCTGAAGGATTTATACGTTTTAGGAGTCAGAGATTCCAAAAAAACATGTTTTTAGAAAATGTCTGTCTGTGAGTCTGTCTGTATGTGACACAAATTTTGTGGACGCTCCATGTTAAGAACTAATGCACGGAATTTAATAAAAATCTATATTCAGTTAGTCCCTGATATAAATTGGTGCTGATTAGTTTTTGGTGTAAATAGCTCAACAGGTGGCGATGCTACGCAGCATTTTTCACGATTTTCAAAATAGCTTTATTTCAAGAACTAATGCACGAATTTTCACCAAACTTCAAATTCAAATATACTTTGTTATGAATGGATGCTAAATTGATGTAATTTCTTGTACTATTTAAATGATTTAATTAACGTGATTTATATAGAAGAAAGTTTTGTGATGGCCACAACATACTAGTTTTATATATATGTTTCGAAACCTTTTGAGAATATATATGTATTATATTTTCACAATTCCTTATATGTTTTTTTTTCGCTTTTGTTATCCTAGTTGTTTTTATTCTAAAAAGATACAACAGAGATTAAGTACGTTTTACATTATTTAGCTCATAAAACTAATGAAGAAGACTGTAATAGGATAGAAAGTTCCTAAATCGGAAATTTTCTTTCGCTCTCAGAGTTTTCATTTTGTACTTTCTGTGCTTTAAACCTATTACAAATAAATGCTTCAAAATGCGATTCAACGTACTCTTTTAAGTACACCAGTCATAAATCCGATCTGATTTATAACATTTTATACAATAATAAATATATGAAATTTTGAAACACATTATTTTCTCCTGAAATTTCATCTAAAAGCTTTATATGAGAAAATAAATAGAAAAAGAATATAAAAGATGATTATCCATATAAGTTTTGAGTTTTATGAGTTTCTGCCATAAAGTCATCCTCTTCCTTTCTCGGACATTTTAGCCGTAAAATGTGAGTCATTATTTATTGAATAATTTATGCTTAATATTTGGCTAGATATGTATTATTTTTTCCTATTTAATAGGTATTGACCTTTTATATATATTATTTCGAATAAAAATATCGAACTTCCTCTAATATGTTTATGATTATATTATGATTATAATTATATACTTACTGATGTCGTTATGATATTTGTGAGATTATAAATTTATTGAAAGTGTAAAACAGTATTTTAAGACACTAATATAGAAAATGGTACTATTATGAGAGCTCTAAATAAGTTTTTGTTTTGTTTTTATGTATCACGAGCTTTTTAACTGTTAAGATTAATCAACAAAAGTGAAATCGATATTTAGCTTTTAAAAACTTATTTACTTATAGTAATATCCATTGCGTACTAAATAAATAAAATTCGGTTAAATTCCTGTTTTATTTATTTATTTGTGGTACTTTAACATAATTTGTCAATTTAATTACGGAATATGACACAGAAACAAACAAATGCTGATTTATTTACATGGTTTTACCGGCAAGGTTTCCAAGGGTAAGTCTTTCGTAATCGTGTTATGTTACATATCTACTTCTGAGATTGATTTTTAAAAATTCAAGCTCGAAAACCATTTTAAGAGTCAGAAAATTGAGGTGTAGTTTTCAAAGAAATTTTCTTTTAAGGTGATATTCTGGTCTAAAGGCCTAGATTTTGGACGTTTTGTTGAGTTTGATAATGTATATATATATATATATATATACAGTGGCGGTCAAAAGTTTCCGACCAGCATAAAAATTTTTGTCAATTTGTATGCCCATATGAAGAAGAATCTCAAAGTGATACTTATGAACTTTATTGAGATACTAGTTAGGAATATATTTATGGAATAAAAAATAAATATCAATAAATTTAATTGAAAAAATTAATTGCAAGACGAAACGCATGTTCTCAAAAGTTCCGGCCATCTTGGCAACTTTGGAAAAAAATGGTGTTATAATAGAAAATGACAGTGATCAACAACATTTACAATCAGTATTTTGACTTCGTACATTTAAGAATAAGTATTGCCGTACAACGACGTTGCATCGATTCAAAGGACGGTAGAAAATCGTCTGTGGTAAGTTTGTTCCACAGTTCTTGCAATTTTGGGGGAAATTTTGCTGAATTGGAATATTTATAATTCCGCGCACGTTTTCAAGTTCGCTCCAAAGATTTTCTATTATTTTCTGATCGGGTGATTGGGCTGTCCACTTCAAAAGGAGATTTTTTTGTGCTAAAGCCACTGCTTGACGAGCTTGCATGTATAATTTGGGTCATTATCATGCTGAAACAAATGGTTGCGACTATAATTTTTCCTCCAATAAGGCAGCAAATTACCTTGCAAGAAATCTTTATACTTCGCACCATTTATCTTGCAGCGAATTTTAGCTAAAGGAACGGGAAACTTTTTCCAGAAAATGCTTAATGCCCCCCCAACATGCAGTTGGGGGATATTGTTCTTAAAGTTTTTAAAGTTTTTACACTGAGGATGTGAGTCCTAGTACTCACGAAACGTATACGTATGGTCAAATCTGCTTGTTTTATTGTGTGTTTAAACGTTGTTTTCAAATAATTTTGTTTAAAGGTAGTCTGAGGTATCTCGTACCATACGCTTTCCAACTGGACCTGTAATTCTCGCACATTGCGAGGTGGTAGCGTAGCAGCACGAACTGGGATTTGCAGGTGGAACCACGAGTGTTCTATTGGATTCATGTCAGGTGAATTTGGAGGTCAGGACGTGATTTGGAACTCGCTAGAAAGCTTCTCTTACCACTCTCTGACGATTCGATCCGTATGACATGGTGCATTAACCTATTGGTAAATGCATTCACCCGCTTGAAACACTGTTGTCATGAATGGCTGCACCTGGTATGCAACGATGTTCAGGTAGCACTCACACGTCAGGGATTGTTCTATGGGGGTTATGGGTCCTAATGTGCTCCATAAAAACATCGGCCACACGATAATACAGCCGCCTCCGGCTGGTTTCCGACCAACTGTGCATCCGGGAGTCAGGGTTTCCATTTGAAATTGCCATATTCGCACGCGCCCGTCGATCTGATTGACCAGAAAACGTGTTTCGTCGGACCACGCAACTTTCTTCTATTCTTCTATTGTCCAATTCAGATGTTCATGTGCCCGTAGTGGGCGCTGCTGTCGATGACGTGTCGTCAACGCAAGAATGTGCTTCGGCCTCCGACTGCGTAGGCCTTTACGCAGCAGTGCACGTGACACTGTGTGTTGAGAAACACTGTCTGGGTCGACATTGTTGTAGCTGTTGGTGATTTCGACTGTTGCAGCTCTTCTTTCACGACGAATAATGTGAAATAATCTCCGCTCTCCTCAGGAATCAATGCGCCGCGGGCGACACACCGCTGGCCGGCGACTTGTCGTTTCACCTTCCATACACCAATCTTGATACGTGCTCTCAACGACTGCACGTGAAGAGCCCACCAAACGCGCCGTTTCCGATATCGATGTTTCTAGTCGCCGAGCCATAACGATATTGACCTTTATCAAAGTCTGATAATTCTGCTGTTTTTCCTATTATGTCGCTAATCACGATACGTTTTGAAATACAGTGCATAGACGCTTTATATACGACAACATCAGCCGCACACACGCCGTGGTTTTGTTTCTGAGCGAGCTTATTGTAATACATACAGGGTGGCCATAATGTAATGGCTCTTCGGTGTATATATATATATATATATATATATTCATTTTTTTACAATATATTCAATGATATTTTGAAAATATACAAAGAATTAAATACGTTATGAGCTGGTAAAGTTGAGGGTAAAAGAAGTGTTGTGCTAGTTGACACGATTGCAATCCTTCTAATCATCTGAAATAAAAATAAAAAAAAGAAGATTATTAATTAGTAAGAATGTCGTTTAGAGTCCCTACCTAATAGGAAATGGATTTGTTTTCGCAAACCGTTGGCTGTCTGGAAAAAAAATCTTTTTTTCGACTCTTTTTTTTTTCATAATTTTTAATTTTTTTAAATAGTAATAAAAAATAATTTTTATACAAAAATGGTAGGGGCAATAGAAAGTTAGCCATTAATGTTTAGTACAAATTTTAGACTAAATCGGTTAAATAGAACTTGATAGAACTCATGTCAAACATGTTGAAAAAAGAAGTTTTGAGAAAAACGTAGGAATGGAGTGTCGCGAGAAAAATAAATGTTTGATGTGCAGATGTCAAGAACATTGCTGATTTAAGTTATCTACACACGCTTCCATTGATGACAAGTCAAATCAATACAATACCAAAAGTGTCCGGTTAGTCGGGCACTGTCCGCCGTCTATTATCCGATTTGCCCCGGCGTGACGGGCTTAGTTCCTGTGCCACTAAAACAGCTATAACTCCGCAAATTATTGAAATTTTAAAATAGTCTCTTGAGGATGTATTCTTAAAGGTTTAAAATTTAAGAATATGTACAAAAAAGGAGTTTTTTTAAATCCTAGATCAGAATACCCCTTTATTTACAATTGTGTCTCTTTTCGACTATAAGATAGGGTAAATTGCCCAAATTTCGTCCCCTCTCCTAATTTCGCCCCCCTTAACTTCTCCCCTTCTGCGAAAGTGGCGCCACTTATGACTCAAGGTACAGGGGACGGAAGGTAAAAGGTGTCAGTGTCGAAATTTTCGTTCGCCAAGGCGTATACATAAATTAAAGACAGCGAATTTCCTATTTTTGTAAGACCTGAGTTTTTATTACGTCGTTTGTAGAACGTTAATTTCTGTACTGTAAGTATTCATTTCTTATTCATTGCATGTATTTTACGTTGGAAAGGTATTGACAGTAGCTTACAGTGAGTTTTAGGACGCCCAGTTCATCTTACGGGAACTGAAGATCAGTAATATTGGGAAGTAGCATGGTCCCAATTTCGTCCCCCTGGCAGTTCTTAATTTCGTCCCGGGTACGAAATTAGGAACGCTTTTCATGACAGTTTTTCAATTTTTTCCTCATGTTTGCATGGCTAATGCATAGTTCTCAATATCCCGATTTTTTTTTTGGATACCAGGAAAATCTTACAAAAATGTTTTCTTTATTTAATTGCGTTAAAATTGCGATTGTATAAAGCAAGTATTTCTGCATAAAAATATTGATATGAAAAAAATTGGGAGGTTGGCAACTACGCTAATGTTTCGTTATGTTATTCTTCCACTGATAATTAGTAGATTTCTTTGTGCCTTACTTTAATGTAAATTAAATTACTTACTCATTTAGAAATAAATTTTGATTTAGTTATAAGTTAAGCCTCGGTATATTAGATTTTTTGGGGAACGAAATTGGGACCATTATTTTCTTTTGCATTTTTTAGATACCTTTGAAAAAACAAATTTTCGCATTGTTATAATTTTTTGAACGATATTTCCCTATGTTTCTATGTGCGTGGGTAGTTAGTCTATGTAAAATCAAAATGTGATAGATTTTCACTGAAAATTACAACTTCCAAGGGCCTAAACGTGACTGGAGGACGATAATAGGGCACCTTACCGTATACAAATTGGGCGATGTTCAGAAGTAAAAATTTTTTAATCAAATGAAACTATTGGCTCAAGGGGGCACGGTCAATATAATGACAGCGTTGCTCATGGGCATGTTTTTATTTAAGACATAGATTTTAGTTAACCATTGATTAATTGAATTTTAAATTTAGGTTCATTTTATGAAGAGCCCAATAAATATTTTTGACCATTTAAAGGAAAGTGTCCCATGTTATTACATCATCACTTTCTTCAAGTTTGTTTTCTCTTCTCTTTAATTTAAACCGAATCAGAGGAAATACTTCTAGAAAAATATTTAAACTAATTGTTCATTGCAAACGAGCAAGATCATTAGAATAATTCAAATGCATACAAAAAGTGAAAGAAAAAATCTCAATCCTTGATCAAAACGATCAGTTAATAAATACTCTTCAAGAAATTAAATTCTTTTAGGACATGCAAGATTACTTCAGAAATATCTTTTACAGCTTATAATTAAGTCTTATTTACTGTTACAAATTAGACAGGATCACATACCTTTGATGGTTATAATTTATTTTGAAATACTTTAGTGAAAAATGCAAATAAAATCTTTTGTTAATCAAAAATTGGCAAAAGATTTGAAGAAATTTTTAAATATAGAATTTGATATTTAAATCAATACACCATAAGTTTATAAATGGAGTACGTATAAGATATTTTCTTAATTTAATTTAAAGAAAAAATACACCTTTTGTCAGATTACATACAGATTCAGCCAAAAACATTATTACAAAAAATAACCTTAGTCATACTTGCAATAAAGTTCATTGTAGGAGGTAAATGTTTAAAAATATTTACAAATATTTATAATCAGTAGTGTTATCCAAATGTATATATGTATTTAGTGTTATCCGAAACTCCCGTGAAAGAAAAACGGCAACCTGTCAACCATTGAATTGTGTAAATATTTTCTGAGCTGATGTTTAAATCAATATATCATAAAAGCATAAAGGGAATTCATCGAGGATATTTTTCCTAATTTGATTTAATAATTATAAAACAACCTTCAGTTAGCTTAAATACAAATACAAAGCCAAAATCTGTAATACAAAAATACCATTTTTTTGAATTACAGTAAAGGTCATTATATTAATGTTGGATCCGAAAGTTTAGAAATGTTCTTAAATATTTAAACACATCTACCTGATGGTATCCCGTTAAATTAATAAGTCAGCCCATCAGATATAGAATTGCATATATATTTTTTGTTGACTCATCTTTCCAAATATATCTTTAAGAATATAAAGTATAAAGTATCTGCAGCGCTTTATAGCGTTTTAAAAATGATGCTTTTGGGAAAAAAAATTGTGTTAAATCATAAAAGCGATTTTGTATAAATTATTTTCTACTTGAACTTTGAATAAATTTATCTTACTTTCCACATCATGATTAATGTGACACGTGACAATCTATGTCTTTAATCATAAAAGCGATTTTGTATAAATTATTTTCTACTTGAACTTTGAATAAATTTATCTTACTTTCCACATCATGATTGATGTGACACGTGACAATGTTTGTCTTTAAGAATATATTGCATGGTGGAATTAATGTTTTAAAATCTCCTCTAGTGCGCTTAACAGTTTATATGCCAATTCACTCCAAAGAAAGTGTTATTTATGGGCTCCTATTTAAACTGCAATTTAGGAATAAGCAAGAACGAAAAATTATGCTTCAGGCATTGACTGTATAACACTTTCTAATACATTCAGAATACTGTAACAAAACTTTAACACATAACTTTAACGTCTGTACTTTTTAAAGCTTATGTAAACAATTTGGAAAATAAATAACATATTTGCAAACCCAATTTCATAATTTACTATTCTTAGTAGGAAAAATACCCGAATACGTTTCTGCAGCCCTGTATATGTCCTTTAGATTTCTATATTCACTACATAAAATGTAAAATGAAATGTCTGAAATTCAGACACTTTCCAGCAAACACATTTATTTCGGCACATGATCTGACCGCAGCCGGCAGTGTCGGTTAAGTGTCGGCATGGGCACAGTGGTTTCGGTGAAGTGTCGGCAGCATGTCGGCAACTGAAACATAATAATCTGCTTTTTCGACTGCCAGTTACCTTAATCGGTCCCCTTATGGTTATATATCGGTAAGCGACTTACACCGGCAAGTGACGCAGGACCGATATTTGATTTCTGATAGTGGTCCGACTAGATTTGCCAACATCGGTCCGAATTCGTAATTTTTAGTCTTAGCCGACATTTTTTTTCTTTTTCATAATTTTGTTTGAATTTGAGTTTTGATAAGCTATGTATATTTCGTGTATTTCATATGAAATTCTAATAGTGATAAACAAAAAAAAATTCAAAAATAGCTTATATATTTTTTTCTTAAGCTGTTATTCAATTCATTTTAAAAAAGGCTTACAATTATTTGAATCATCAAAAGAGTTTTTTAAATCGCCCCTTAAAATTATTATTCATTATAAACTTAATCGTAGAAAAAATAAACTTCATAAATTAATTATTTTCTAATTATATATTCATTTTAAAAGCAATAACTATGTTTCTTATTTTATTTAAAAATCAAATTATTAAAAAAGTGCTTAAAATTATTTTACAAGCTATAAAAATATAATATATATACATATAACTTTTTAGCATTAAAATTTAAAAGAAAGATTCAGAAAACGCCCACTTCTAAAAAATTATTTACAGAATAAAGAAAAAGAAAACAAAGGATAAATTAATATTTATAGTTTATTTGATGATTAAAAAATGTTGATAAGTAAGAATCATTTTTGTTACATAATCACTAAAAATATATTCTACATTAAATCATCAAATGACAAAAAATGAACTCTTATTCTAATTAAAAGTGATTAATTGCCAACTTATTTTTTTTATTAAAATTACCTTTTCTATGTTACAAATATATATTTCTTGAATTAACGCATTTAATTACATTATAATTCCTAAAGAAAAAATTGTATTAAGAGAAAAGCCCCTGAAAGTCACATTTTATTTAATAAGCATTCTTAAATTTATAAGAAAGATTCAGAAATATCCCCCATTTAAAAATTATCTTCCAAAAGAAAAAAAAAATGCAAATTAATATTTATATTTTATTTTTAAATTAAAAATATTGATACGTGACAAATTAATATTGCAACATGCTCATTAAATATATGTTCTACTTTAAATCACCAAAACGACATAAAATGAATTCTTATTCTAATTAAAAGTTAATAATTATGAACTTTTTATTTATTAAAATAAGTTTTTCCATGTTAAAAAAATATATTTTATAAATTAACGCAGCGCATGCAATTACATTATAATTCTAATAAGAAAATTTGATTAACTGAACAAGACCTCTAAAAATATTTTTTTAAATACTTAATTATTCTTAAATTTATTATTCTTAATTATTCTTAATTATATCTATATCTTAATTAAACTTAAATTTATTATTAAATTCCTTTGCTTTAACGAATTCGCTACGATATTTATTTCCTTCATTTAAATATTAAATTAACTTTTAAATAAACGCGCGTAAGACAATTATAAATAAATAAATAAAAAATAAAAAATAAAATAAAAACACTTCAAAATTCTAATTTTCCCATATACTATTTACCTCCAATCACAAAGAATTACGTCCCATCTACCATTTAACCTCCAATGACAAACCATTACGTTTCGATAAGACTTCCCCTTATTAACGCATAAAATGCTCCCCCTGATCAAGTCTGAGTGGCCAAGTGGTCCAACCTCATCCAACGCCGAATCACGTTCCTTTCAAATATGCATTCCGTGATGGCTCATAGATGGCGCCATCAAAACAGATTTTTTTTCAATTGATGCTGGTGTCGGGCTGCGGCCGGCATTCGTATGGATAGCTATCGGCGTGCGGTCGACATAGTGTTTTGCCGATACTGGACCGGCTGTGCGGCTATCTGTCGGGCGTCACTCGCACGGCGTGTCGAAAAAGATACGGAACCAACACAGCAGCCGGTATCGTGCCGATACCGTCGGTAACGGCAAAGCGGCTGTCGGCCGATTGTTTACCGATAGTTGCTGGGTTATGACTTTGAAAGGGACAATTCAATTTTCAGACATATTAAGATGTCTGAATTTTTTGAGACTCTTCAAACGTCTGAATCGCAGCCAGGATTTTGTAAGACTTATACGTTGCCATGTTTGATCACGTTCAATCCTGGAAAAATATTTGACGGTGGTCCTGCCCTCCACTCCCGCACAGCCCGATTTTTGGGCTATTTTCCTAAAGCTGATAATTTAAAACTTTTACGACATTGTACTGATCAATATTTTGATCTTTAGGAGTAGAACAAGATTTTTAAAAAATATATTCATATAAATATTAGAATATTTTCTATTTAGTTTTTGATACTTTTTTACTTCGAAAATTAAAAATATTGATTATAATCAGTACAATCGAAACAAATATAAAATATAAGCTTTGCAAAAATTGCAAATCAAATTTGGGGGACCTAAAAGCGTAGGGGGACTGGACACTGTTCAGTATGCCCATGCTTTAACCAATAAGTCCTTTTGCAAAACAATGCAACCATGCATTATTCTTCGATAAATAGCATGACAACAAAAGAAAAGGAAGCTTGGGTTGCCTTCAAAGATATCGTCAGTAAATTTCTGTGTAATTACAAAGGTCCTGACTATAAATGAATATGCTGGAAAAATTTCAAGCGCTGGGTTCTTCCATGAGTGTCAAAATACATTTCCTTCACTCACATGTGAACTTTTCCCCGAAAATTTAGGATCATTCATCGAAGAACAGGGTGAAAGTTTGCATCAATACATCAAAGATATCGAGCGCAAATATCAAGGAAGATGAGACAAGTACATGCTCGCCGACTGCTGTTGGATGTTAACGCGAGATAGGCCTGAGATTGAACATAAAAGAAGGACGTCAAAATGAAGTTTTAAAAGAAAAAGAGTACGTAATTAAATAGAAACTTTATTATTTTTACTTTGTTTTGCTTTTTGATCAGTTTAAAATTTGTTTGAAATTTTCATGTACACATACATAATATTTGCGCGTCTTGGTCAGTCGTCAATTTTATGCACGTTACCTTAATAAAAACAAATTAAAATACTATGTTGATGATTTTTTTTCTAGAAACTGCACCATAATTTGATGTAAAATGTTTAAACTCAAAGGAACTTTTTGTTTTTCTCTCAACCAGAGGCGGCTCGTGCGATCTGGCAACAGTGGTTTTCATCCATTTAAATCTGTAAAAATATAGTCGATTTCTGAAAAATCATTTTGCCGTACCAAGAATCGACTATTTTACAGAGTATAAAATGGATAAAAACCACTGCTGCCAGATAGTACATACAAAATTGTTCGAGAAGTGTCCTTTTCAAATAGAATTTTAGCAAAAGTATCAATATTGATTTTACGAAAAATCCTGACGTGATGGGAAAAAATGGAGGTCATCTTCGGAATCAGCACACGAAATAACATAAAAATCAGCGAAACCTTCTGTTGTATTTTTCAAAAACTTCAATTTCGCAGGCCTACATTTCATTTGATAATTAAAAAATGTTGATAAGTGAAAGAATCATTTTTGCTACATAATCGCTAAAAATATATTCTACATTAAATCATCCAATGACAAAAAATGAACTCTTATTCTAATCAAAAGTGATTAATTACCAACTTATTATTTTATTAAAATTAGTTTTTCTGTGTTACAAATATATATTTCTTCAATTAACACATTTAACTACATTATAATTCCTAAAGAGAAAATTGTATTAACAGAAAAACCTCTGAAATTTACTATTTTATTTAATAAATATTCTTAAATTTATAAGAAAGATTCAGAATATCCTCCTTTTAAAAATTATCTTCCAAAAGAAAAAAATATGTAAATTAATATTTTTATTTTATTTTTAAATTAAAAATATTGATAAGTAACATATTAATATTGAAACATAGTCATTAAATATGTGTTTTACTTTAAATCATCAAAAAAACATCAAATGAATTCTTATTCTAATTTAAAGTTAGTAATTACCAATTTTTTATTTATTAAAAATTAAAAATACATATTTTATAATTTAACGCAACGCATGTAATTATAATATAATTCATAATAAGAAAATTTGATTAACTGAACACAACCTCTAAAAATATTTTTTATGCTTAATTATTCTTAAATTTACAAGAAAAATTAATTTGATTTAACGAATTCGCTAAGATATTTATTTCATTCATTTAAATATTAAATTAACTTTTAAATACACGCGCGTAAGACAATTACAAATACTTAAATAAATAAATAAAATAAAAAAAACTTCAAAATTCTAATTTTCCCATCTACCATTTCCCTTCAGCGACAAACCGTACTTAACGATATATCTTCCGCTTATTACCTCATACAATCCTCAACTGATCAAGTCTCTGTGGCCAAGTGGTTATGGCATCTACTTCCTGTCCTTGGATTCGTCGAATCAAACTCCGGCTCTTCCATTGCCGAAATACGTTCCTTTCAAATATACAATCCACGATGGCTCATACATTGCGCCACCAAAACAGATATTTTTTCAATTTATGCTGGTGTGGGGCTGCGGCCGGCATTCGTATGGATAGCTATCGGCGTGCTGTCGGCATAGTGTTCTGCCGATACCGGACCGGCTGCGTGCCTCATGAATCGGACCGCATTCGCGTATCAAAAAAGATACGGAACCGGTAGCGGCAAAGCGGTATCGTGCAATTACCGCCGGTAGTGGCAAGCGGCTTTCGGCCGATTGCATACCGATAGCTCTGTGTTTGCTGGGTACCTACTATTGATGCTATTTAAATGAAATAAAAGTTCCGATCAATTTTCCAATTTATATTTCATTAAATGTTTTATTTCTTCAATAGCAATTTTTCACATTTTCCTTTAATTAATTTTAAACATCTTAATTAATTATCGTTCTATCACCCCATACTGTACCTTTGCATAATAAATTTACATTATTTTAAAAATATAACCATTAACCGTTCATTATGTACAGTGTATAATAAAAACATTTCCAAAAAAACTTAATTAAGGAAACTTTCACCATCTGGTTAACCCTCCCTCACATTGATCGGGGTCACGCTTCCTCACATAGCCACTTTTTAATGTATAGTAAACGGTTATGTTTAGCCTAATTTACTGTACAAACTTTATGTCTGGAATGAAAGATCAATATTTCTGCATTATTTAAAACCTACGTACTTAAATTTCTATGATATACTTTATCTGAGAAAATCTTACAAAACTTTTTTTAAAAAAATACACTTTTTAAGCTGAAATCTCTTCACAATTGATTTTTCAACACCTATTTCAATTATCTGCATGAGACAAAGATTATTGTTTGAACATTTCACTATCATACGTAATTAATTCAATGATATCCTATGATCGGTAATGATTGCCATTATGATTAAGTGCTTTTAAAGATGAAGTTTTATTATTTACGTATTACTGAATTTAAGATATACAGTCGTAATAAATTTTAATTTCATGCATTTTTCTATAAGAGTGCAACAACTATTGCACCAGGATCTAAATATTTATAAAATTAGTTATAGTACGAACGCATCTCATTTGCCACGGTTGACGTGCAATTTCGACTAGTTTTTCGGATTGTAGTAAAGATATTAATATAGGATCTAAAAGTTTAGAAATATTCTTAAATGTTTATACCCGTATATTTAATAGTATCCCGTCAAAGAAATACGGCAGACTATCAGTCATAGGATTGTATAAATATTTTTTAAGTTAACTCTTCTTCCTAAATCTAACTTTCAGAATATAACTGACATTAAATTATCTGCAGCGGTTTATAGCGTTTTAACAAATGATCGTTTGGAAAACAAATGATATTCAATCATAAAAGTGATTTTCTAAAATTTATTTTCTACTCGAACTTTGAATAAATCCATCTTACTTTCCACATCATGATTGATTTGACGCATGCAAATATTTGTCTTTAAGAAAATGATGCATGGTGGAACTAATGTTTTAAAATCTCCTCTAGTAAGATTAAGAGTTTATATGCCAATTCAATCAAAAGAAAGTTTTAGTTATGGGCTCCCATTTAAACTGTAGTTTACAACGAAGCAAGAACGAAAAATCATGCGTAAAGCATAGGTTTTGTTCAACACGTTCTAATATATTCAGAATACTGTAACAAAACTTTAACACATAACTTGAACTTTTGAAAATAATTTGGAAAATGCAAACATATTTGAAAACCCAATTTCAGAAATTATCATTAAAAGTCAAAAAATCCCAAATAATTTTCTAGGGGGGGGGGGGGGGGGGGGGGGGTCGAAAAAAAGAATTTTTTTACTTTCGGAACACTTTAGTGCGGAAAAGTTGCCTATTGTAATAAGAAGAAAAACGGCATAAAAATTTTTGAAATCTCCCATTCGCACACTTAAAATTGATGAAAAATTGCAAAAATCGCGCCTTTTCTCTAATTTTTTTTATTTAATTAAAACTTTAAAAATAAACACGCTTTAGCTTTTTATGCTTGTTTCATGGTTTACATAACATAAATAAATTAAACTGTAATCAATAATCTAATTTTTCCGTTCGCGCAACATCTTAGAAGAAAACATAAATTTAGAAATTTTTCGCAATTTTCACCGTGCAACTCTTTGTTTTGCTAGAGCAAAACAACCCAGAACTCACCACGTGGAGGTGGTTGCACATAGAGTTCAACCTCCATCCTACCCAACCAACTATCCAATTGTTGGATGTGGCATTTACATTATATTTGCAACTATTTAAAAATGTTTTCCATAGAGTAGTATTCTTTGGCTTACTGTGTCTTTTACGTTTTCTTTTTTATATCTACTACACATTTAAAGTCTGATTTTTTGAAGAAATAAGGCATAACCGATTTACAAATCTCTAGCTTCATGTCCATATACTTTATTCCAGGTCTCTGTCACAAGTTTGACGCACATCTTAAGTGATGAACGATTTAACATCATCTTCTCTTAGGTCCCTCGGTATTGGGGAAGGATACACCGTGCAAGAATTCAAAATAATAATTTCTATGTAAGCGGAAACTTGAAAGTTCCCATTCGGTGGCATTACATTTCTAACAGTCTTCTTCTTTGGGACGGTTTGCCTTGCTATTAGAATCCTTCTGTAACCAATATCCCGAATATGTTTTCTTTAATCGCACATCATTGCCAACATAACATCCTCTGAGTGAGCAAAAAATGCATTTAGTTCTATTACTGGATCGACAACTTGTAGTAATTCGTCGGATAAATAGCGTGATGTTTGGATTGCTTGAAATACATGTTTTGGTCCGGCAATGAAATATTTGCTCATTGTATGGCAAATTACACAGGGATGTATGATTTTATGATACAGCCAGCTATTTCTTTTAAGTTTTCGGACATATCTGATACAATCTAAGGACTCGATTGGCAGCAATTATTCATCTGGAATCGAAGAATGTACCAGGATCCTAATTCGCCAAGTCTTCTGGATAATGTCCCAAGGTGATCGTATTCAAAATGTCCCAAAAATACTATTTTTCTTCGCTTAAAAAAGTCTTGTCTATATCAGGAATCGAACAATCTGCGGGTTCACAATCAACCACAGGAGCTTTTTCACAGCAAGTGAGCTGCTACCCGATCGGCGCACTAAAACATTTAGGCCCTTCAGTTTGACCGTGAATATGTTGGAAAATTTGGCGATAAGAAAGCTCATTAAAACGCCGGAAGCATATGCTCCACATTTTATGATTTTATAGTCGATGGAAAGCACCGTTATTCCATCCAGTGCCTGTTACAGTACCATCACACCCTACTACTTCTAGTTTTTCTAGTGATATTGATATTTCAGACAAACAAGAAATAATGCTTTGACTTATATTATTTGATGAACTGGAGAAAGGAGATACATGTCCAATATAACTTGATCCAGATTTCTGGATAAGAGAATAGTGTTCTTATTTCACATTCATGTGAAATTGCTTGGCATTAAATTTTTAAACGAACAAAGTATCTCATTTTTGTCCGTCAAAAAAAGACCCGAAATTTCCTCAGGGTGTTTGAGTCGGCTTTTCAAATCCGTCCTAAAACGTCTTTTTTTATTTTACACTTATCAACCACATCAGAAGAATCTGTGTCGGTTATCCAGAACACTTGACGCTATGAGAGCTTTCGGCCGCTCAGAAACTCGGAAACGATAGTTGTTTAGCTCAGTTACGTTAATATTAATTCTCATCTGTCATTTGGGCTTTTAGTCGATGCACTCGGTTTGTATTTATCTTCCTCATGCTCCAAGTCTTTAAAAGAAATGTGCTTGAGTTCATCATTTTCATAGTACATATGCCACTTTAGGAAATTTAAAACTATTTGAGAAACCACTCAGTGCTTGCTGAAGAAGACGAGCTTTCCGCTCGACCTTCACATTTAATTTTTTTGTAACTGTTTTGTAAATACATACGATTTTCCCTCAAATTGTAATTACTTTGAAGAATCATGAACCTCAACTCAAAGACACGAATTTGCTTTGTTTTTTTACATAAGCATTTAATTAGAGTTACACATTGACATGCATGTGGTCTTTTTAATATAATATAAATACCACACCCAACAATTGGACGATTGGTTGGGTAGGATGTGGATGGAAGTCAACGTGCAATCACCATCTCGTGGTGAGTTCTGTGTCGTTTTGTTTTAGCAAAACAAAGTAAGAGTTGCACGGTGATAATTGCGAAAAATTGGTAAATTTATGTTTTTTCTAATTTCTTGTGCGAAAAAAAACAATTGGATTATTGATCGGAATTTAATTTATTTAGGTTATGTAAACCATGAAAAAAGCATAAAAAGCGAAAGCGTGTTTATTTTTAAAGTTTTAATTAACTTAAAAAATCAGAAAACAGGCGCGATTTTTGCAATTTTTCATCAACTTTAAGTACAATGCGCGAATCTAAGATGTTAACCGATTTTTAAAAATTTAATGCCTTTTTTTTTCTTATTACAAAAGGCAACTTTTCCGCACTAAAGCGTTCCGAAAAAGAAATTTCGACCCACCCTACTGTATATGTCTTTTAGAATTGTATATATACTACATAATATGCTAAATTGCACTGTTATCTGGGGCATTTGCTGCATCGTCACTCCATCGCTTTTATAGGAAACTGTAACTTGACTATATTATAGGGCATTTTCATTGGTCAGAACAGAAACATTCTATAAAAGTGGTGGAGTGAATATGCAGCAATTGATGCATATTTTTAACAGTGTGAATTCATTTAGGAAAAGCGTGGCAATGGGCAAAATTGCCCTTCAGCGATATCTATCAAATAACGGAAATGTAATCGATATCTTTTGTGCATCTCTTTCTAGGATCTAGAGAGTTTATACACAACAAATAACAGGCAATTTCCGACACATTCAGAGTACTGTAACAAATTTTCACACTTTATTAAGATGAGTGCTAAAAAGATGAGTGTGTGATGAGTGCTTGAAAGATGAGTGCTAAATAAACAATTTGGAAAATGCAGAACACATTTGAAAACCCAATTTCTGAAATTATCATCAATTTCCTGAAAAATATTCGAATATTTTTTGTGCAACCCTGTATATAATTATAGAATTTATACATACCAAGTAAACTTTACAAAAATAGTTACATTTAAAAACGTATACCACAATTGAAAACGCACTTCCAACAATTATTGCCCATAAGCCTGTAACCGAATTCTTTTGTGTGCATCTGTAAATGAACGATGGATACTATGCATACCTCATTGTAGAATAAGCATATCTCGTAGCAGTGATATCTATAAATTTCAATATGTTTTAAATAATGTAAAATCATTAAAATATACCAGAAACTGTTTACCCCCATAGACCGTAATGTAACGGAATTCTTTTGAATATCCCTGTAAACGAACTGTAAATGATGCTTCATTTCCAATACTGAACGCGTCATATTAAACTTCAATATCATAGATCAATTTCATGGAAATCCGAGTGTATTTACGTGCGTTAGAAAACGAACAGATGGGACACATACAGACAAAAATAATTCATAAACACTTTTCAACTATGTTTGAAAGTATTAAAACGTGTTGGCTAATTTGAAACAATGGCAAAATAAGACTTGCGTCGTTTGCATTAAAACGTAAATGTTATTGTAAGAAAGAAAATGTAACAATAATAAGACTAAAATACTTTTGTTACAGATATATCACATAATAATTTATAGGATTTGCAAATAACTGAAAAAAATAAATTAGTTTGAAAGGTTCAGAAGTTCTTTTCGAATTAAATTTTTTTGGCATATTTTAAATAATGCAGGATTTAAAATCATTGGAATATAAAATGAAGAACTAGGTGTTTGATATTATCAGTTTATTAATGCAGTACTTCAAAAATAACTTCGTTATATCGTACACAAGCTGTTTCAAATTAAACGACACATTTACGAAAGGACTTCAGCAAAAATCAGAAAGTCAAGGAATTTGTCATTGTACTCAAAACTGTACAATATTTTATTCAATATTGTAATTTTTTTTAATCGCTCCATACGTATTTAGTTATCTTAATTTATATTTTATTGCTCTTTGTTTTTCAGAACATAAAATATGAGTAAAAACGAATATTTAAAAAAATTCAACACGTTTCGGAACAATTTCCCCGCATATCTGAATCCTTCGCCATTACTTTAATTCCAGAGTTATACATTTTGTTTAATATTAATATTGTGACATTACCGAACAATATTTTGTTGCTGAAATATCGACAATGGTATGCCGATTTCTTTCCTAAAAATATTTCAACAACATTGGTTCAATATTTTTGTAAACATCTTTTATTATAAGCATTTTATATTATATTATTATAAGTCCTATATTTCCTCAATATTTTAAATACTTATCGGGATGAACCAAATTTTTCCTAAAAGTCTAGAATATGTTTCTGATGAATAATTGTGTGTTTGAATATGAATGACTTTATATAATTTATTTCTTTATAAAAGATAAGCTTTATGTTGTATTTGTGAGTGTAGAATAGTTTTTCATAATTGTGGGTCAATTTTCATTGATTTGAATTCGGGATTAATAATTTCTGGTTCAGTTTGGTTTTTCGTTTAGTACAGTTTTCGTGTTAGGACTGTATTCAAGACTATTAAGATTTATTAAATCGAACTGTCCTACTGTTTTTTTTTTCTAGACATTATAATTAAAAACTGTTCATTCATAAAGGCCTAAAGCTAAGAAATATCGCGCAACTTAACCCTTAAATATTAGATGCAAATTTCCAACTGGACGAAAAATGTCCGGACCAGGATTCGAACCCGGGACCTCCTGGCTGAAGCCGCCAGTGTTCTGCCATCTGAGCTATCCCGGACGATTCTGGTCGAACTTTTTCACCCAGCTAAGCTTGATGATTACAGCATCTGGTCTGAAACCTGGTTCAGCACAATAGAATTAATCTCAGGTAATGGAACTCCAGAAATCGCTGGATACGAAATTACACTAGATTAATATTAACACAATTATTCTAATTTACTGAATAATTTAATAATTTAATAATAATTTAATAATAATAATAATAATATAATAATAATTTACTGAATAAATGTGCTGAACCAGGTTTCAGACCAGATGCTGTAATCATCAAGGTTAGCTGGGTGAAAAAGTTCGACCAAAATCGTCCGGGATAGCTCAGATGGCAGAGCACTGGCGGCTTCAGGCAGGAGGTCCCGGGTTCGAATCCTGGTCCAGACATTTCTCGCCCAGTTGGAAATTTACATCTAATATTATTTGTTTACCAATTAGAATAATTGTGTTAATATTAATCTAGTGTAACCCTTAAATGCCTGATTTTTTGAAAAATCATTGTAATAATGTTTTTCGGCTTTCATTTTTTAAATAAATCAAGGGAAAAATACTTAAAAAAATCATATTTTGTTTTAAGTATAGTTTACGGCTAAAAGACAGTTTGTTGCTAATCGGCAATACTGGTGTTTAATTGAAAAAATAATTTCCCTTGATAAAATTCTATAATATTAAACACACAAGAATTTTAGGAACTATAATAAGAAATAAATTATACTTGCTCACTGCAGGTCAAAATAGGGTATTTCGCAAGCTTCAAAACAAAACCAAAAGAACAAGTAACAATTGAAAAAATAAATCTATCTTTATTCTTAAACAGCACAAGTGTTGCCATCTACAGGTTGAAAATAGATTTAATAATATTTTCAGAATGTATTTTATTGGCAACATTAGGCATTATAGCTTCAATATTATTCTAATAGTATTTTTGAGCCTAAATTGGGTATGGTGCCGAAAAACAACACAAGGCATTTAAGGGTTAATAGGATAACTCTGTAACACACTTGAATGCACCTCAATTTTGAGGGAATTTTTTTTTTCAACTCAGTTTTAATTCTAATAAATACGTATCATTTAGAGATTAAGTTATTAAAGAATCATAGTTTCATTTTAAAATTATGACATTTTTGTAATTTTTCTGACAGAAATAGGAGCACATTTTTCTGTTAAATATGCTAACAGATTTCTGAATAAAATCATTAATATAAAGCATTTGAATGTTTTTTAACAATAATTTTTCATACATTCTTTGTTTTATATATTTTCAAGCATAAACTTTATTTTAAACCTCGATTTTATTATTGATATATTTGTGAAACGTCTTAAAATCTATATCTGTGTTACTTCTTAAAATCAACGTAATGTATTAATTACTTAATTTTGTATTCAAATGATTTTTTTAAGTTAAGTAAGTGCTCAGTTTATATACTTTCAGAAAATACAAAATATTTGTTTTACCCCATCTTTATATGTCCTAAATATTTCATCCATTTTATTTGCGTATATTTATAGACGGCTGAGAAAAAAGTAAAACTAAAACAGTCACAATTTTAAAAATTTGATCTTGTTTTAAAAAAATTTCTAGAATCAATATCGGAATAAATTTTTCAGTCTTTATTAAATATGTCTTTGTTTCCTTTTCAAAAAGATATTAGAGATTCTCTAAATTTATTTAAATAAAATAACTTAAATTACTTTAGCGATTATTTCGATATTTTATTTTTCTAACGAAAGAAATACATTTTAGATATCCTTGTAAGTTTAAATTAAGTTATATTAAGGACGTTTCAAACATTCTTATGCGTTGTCTCCAGAATAATGGAAATATGCATATGAAGAAAAATGCATTCAAATCTAAAACATACAGAGACTGCTCAGTCTGTCGTAGCACATTTCTCTCTGTATGAATAGAAAATTAAAAAATGTGTATTTATTCAGCTCAAAGTCTCTGTGAATACGTTCAGAATAAAAGTTCCTTTTAATAGTATTTTTTTTCCTTTTATTTTCTACATAGTTAAATTAAAGTATGTGTCATTTTGAACACATTTTCTTTTCATTTTGAGATAAAATGAAATAAATTTTAATATATCACAGTACTTTCTTTTTTAAATTTTTAACTTATATTAAATAAAATTATATTTTCTCTTTGAAAATCCTTACTTTTTTTAAACGCTGCAAAGTGCCACAAAGAAATTTCAAACAGTTTTTTGTAGCAATGCCATATTGGTACAGTACTTTGATAATATTGAGTTAATTTTCAATAGATTATTTTTACGCTCTTTTATTTAACTCGATCTAAGTTTTGTATGAAAAGAGGAAATTTTGCAATCGTTTTTTATATCTCTTCCTGATAGGGTAGAATTAAAAATGTTATGTACAAAGGTGTGTTTCTGACTACAATACAACATTTAAATATCTTTACAACGTAATTATTAATTACTACACTAATTTTAGGGCGTTTTCTAATTAGACCTTCACAGGTGACCAATCGCACAATATTCTCTTAGTGAAAAACAGAGTTTTCAACTGAAGATGACCGAGTAAGTGTCGGTTGAAAAGGTTTTGGGTTTTAAATGACTTTAATGTGTTTTTAATGGATTTTATTATATTTGACACCTGTAAGCAATGTATTTACATTTATTTGTATCTTATGTATGTTAATTAGTATATTTAAATCAAGAAAACAGCAAAGTTTTTTTTTTTTTAATGTAAGTCATTTTTTTAAACTAAATTATTTTATGTAATATGCTTAGCCTAAAAATGTATATTTAACTTTAATTCATAAATTATTTATTTTTATTGTAACACGTTTCATGAACGCTCCGTCTTTTTCTTTTATTCTTTCTGCAGTATCGATATATCTTCTACCTTATTGTAATGTATTTCTGAGTTCCTATTACAGTTATTAAATTTGATTTATACAATTGAATTTTTTTTTAATTTGACGAATAATATTATAGCACACTAAATACTATTTTGAATAAATTAAACTTTTAGAATTTTTTTATTTTAAGCATCTTTTAACCTTCATTAAAAATCACGAGTCGGTTACTAAATTAAACATTTCTCAAGATTGGAGTACGGGATTGTTTGAAAACAAATCATAAATAAATGAACAAACATTGTCGAAATTTAGGACGAAGAAAGAATTTCATATTTTAACTATCATGAATGATATAGCTTTAATTCTGTAGTTAAAATTCCAGACAAAATGAAAGTTAAATGCATCGCTTTAACACTTTCAGAAATTTTGCAATTAGGTGTTTATATCTACAGTCTTCTTTTCAAGCTTTTCGAATTCCTGATAAGCAGATACACAAATGAGCAGTTATTCTTTTGTACACTAACTTTACAAAGTATGTTTTTTCCAGAGTGTATAAAGGAAAAATAGTACAAATGTTTCTCAATCTAGGAAAACATAATAGAATCATGAACGAAAATGTGAATATCAAAACCGGAGATATCTACGATTCCGAATTCTTCATCTTTAGAAACCTCAGAAGACAACATGTTTTCGTGATTTAAAGAAAAATTTATAAAAACAAAGATTGTTTTGCTGCCACTGATTTTTTGAGACGTTTCCGATTTTTATTTATGCTGTATTAATCAATTTTCTTAAACAGAAATTCCGATTTTAAGTTTCAATCCATTCTCAACTAAATATTTTTATATTAAAAAACATGGTTTCCAAAAAAACTTTAAAATTATATTTAATATTATTTTATTACTCTTGCATATATACATTAAGTTACACCACTGGAAAGTTCACTTGATAATTCATAACATCTTAAAAACATATAACCCATTATGAGAAAATTTATTATTACCCGAAAAAATTAATCGGAAACATTTATTAAAATGCAGCAAACAAAGCTATGTTTCTTTAAATAGTACATCAAAAAGTTTTACAGGAAAAATTTACTGCAAGGAAAACAAAACAAGAAAAGATCAGTGTATCGAAAAAAAATTCTCAGAAATAAATGTAGAATGTTTTGTAGTTTTTTAGTCCTATACCAAATTCACTCGCCCCACCAGTGGCTGAGAGGTACTGCTCTCTAAGCTAGTAGACGGGAGGTGCTGGGAGCGATCCCAATCGCGCCCGTCGGCCTAATCTTTCGGAGTTTTCGTGGTTTTCTTCGAGCCATGGATTTCCATGCGTAAATACGGGTTAGGTTCCCTTAGAAAGACCCCACGAAGGGCACTCCCCCCCCCTCGGGCCTATATCCTTAGTGTAGATAATCGGCCGTCAAAAATCAACCAAACAACCAACCAAATTCACTCATTTGCTTGTACGCTCATAGATTAATTCTTTAAAATATACACGGATTAATGCAGTCAGTATTCACTTAAAATTATCTTTCTGTTTAAAATAATAACAAAAGTTATCTTAACAGTAGCTGTATTATATTTAAAAATATTATACAAACACAATTATTATACAAAAATATTATATGCACACAATTACTACGCAAAAATATTATGCACACTCATGATTATGACGCAACATATTATACACACAAAGAATTATTTTACAAGCAGGCACACATATATATAAAGCGGATGATTTTTTTTTTCAATGTGAGCATTATTTAAATTCCATTGAATAAGCTTTATACTCTTCCATGTACCACTACATTTTACTTTTGAAAAAAAAAAAAAAATGCACGAATCGTATTATCATTTATTCGTGTTTTAAAATAGCAATTAAAGCCTTTGTGCAGGAATATTGAAATGCAGTAAACCAACGTTTAAAATGCACAAATAATGTACATTATTTGTGCATTTTAAACGTTGGTTTACTGCATTTCAATATTCGTGTTTTGTTTTCAAAAAATCCCGTACTCCAATCTTGAGAAATGTTTAATTTAGTAAACGACTCGTGATTTTTAATGAAGGTTAAAAGATGTTTAAAATAAAAGATTCTAAAAATTTAATTTATTCAAAATAGTATTTAGTGTGCTATAATATTATTGAAATAAAAATTTTCTTTTAAACTTGTGAATTTAAGCAAAGAATTTTTTGGTGAAAGCAATCAATTATTGGAAAAAAAGAAAAGTATTTATTCTCTGAAAAAAAAGAGAGATTTTTTTCGTTTTTGCCCAATCAATATTTTTAAAAATTGCTAACTCCTTTTTCTATTTAGTTTTGAAAAAAATAATGTGTCTTTTTGAATTGCAAAAATCTGCGATTATTATAAGACGAAGATTTCTATTTTAAAAATGTGATAATCGTATTCCGTTAATCTATAAACTATGATCGTGTAGAAACAGAATTAGATGTATTCAACCATAAGAAAGTAAGCTGTTGATTAACCTGTAAGAATTTATTTGAGAATAACCATGCGTTATTTTATGGTGCTGTGATGTTGTTACAAGGAAACCCTGAAGACATTAAACACTTCGAACAGAGATCCGGCTTGGCACACAGAGAGTTTCTTGATGTAATACCGTAATATAATTCTTTTACAAATAGGACGGGATTTTATGAAAACAAATACACCTTGTATTGACAATATGTGAAAATTATTGTCATACAGGATTTTAAAAGAATCTATATATAATGCATTTAGCACTAATTTATTGAATTTTCTAACGTTTTTATAATACCTGTCTAATTCTTTCAGTTTCAATTTTATTCTGTGATTTAACAGTAATTTTATTTACACAAGGTTTTATTCTGTATGTAAGATTTATAGTGAATTCATACTGTTCTTATTTATTTAAATTTGCAATCTGTTATTTTTTATTTTTGCGTTTTTCATAGTTTAAAATTTCTTCAATTATTTTGCAAAAGATTATCGCACGTACTGTGTATGATAATTCACACACACATACATATATATATGTATAAAGTGTGTGTTAAAAAATATAATACTGCATTTGTTTCGTATATTTTACTTTAGGTCGATTAATCTAGTGTCATTTCACATATTGTATAACATAAAAAGATTATTAATGATAAATAATGTTTAAATAATGTAATTTAAAAGATTACTAAATGTAATTACAAATCCATAAAAAAATTAGTTATTCACGATGTTTTATTTAATTTGTCTGAGAGAATTTATGCAAATTATTGTTAAATTAGATCGACATTTCTCTTAATAGTCTCGAACATTCGGCTTCTTCATCGGATGTCTTCCTTGTATTTTACAATTCTGAATCTTAAATATTATATAAATTAACTAATAATTACAAAACCTGTTCATTGGCGAAGAAAACCGTTCATTGTTGGACTATATACGATGAGTAAAACTACTCAAAATTATACCTATACTTAGCTGAAATCCTTACCTTGTGTGGAGAAATTGAAAGCATTTTTTCTTTTTTAATTCTAAATCTTTCATGTGTTGACGGATAACATTTTCCAATTGAAATTTGAACCATTGTCCGCGGAATGAAATCGGAAAAGTTTCGGTTATAGTAAAATATCGTTTTGTAAAATATATGTATATAAGATCTTATTTAGTTAATAATTTTTCATAAATCACATTTTATAAAACTTCAATAACGTACTAACTTTTCTTTCGGATTTACAGATGCTTATAGATGTATTTTTAATTTCTTCTGTGGTATTTTTTTTTATCAAGGTGCATTTTTGATGAATAGAAAATATAAATTCACATTTTAAATTTCTACCCCTTCATTAAATTTTAATTATCTAAAAAATTGTCTCAAATTTTGAAAAAACGCTAACAATTGCATAAAAAATCAATTACAATAATTTACTAAAATGATCCAATATTGGGCTCCGAAGTGCATAACTATAGACATAAAGGTAACTTTCCTACCAAATCTTGGTCTGCGTGCAACGATATCTTTAAGAACACAGCGGACAGATACACTGTCACACACAAGCGACTACTTTCCCGATTAGTATAGTTGAGGAAATTCAAGGAAACGAAAAGAATAATAGAAAAGGAATCTTAAAAAGAAATTTTAGAAATAATCATAAAACTTATAAATTTGAGGTATGAAATATTTTACATTAAATGACTAATTCTTTGAAACATAAACATTTGTGCATATCTTCAATTAGTATATGGTCAACCTTTTATGAGATATACGTTCTTTGATATGTTTAAGAAAAGATATTTCAGTAATTTTAAATCGCAAAAAAGTTTTGAATTATGTTAGAAATTGTTTAAAAATATTAAAGTTGGAATTCAATTTAATTAAAAAGATTGTTTTATACAATTAAAGAACCTGTTTTCAAAAGGTGTTTTAGAACATTTGCAACAAGAATTATATTATTTGTTGATGATGTGCTAAATATGTAAGCAACATAACACAAACGAAAAGTGTCAATAAAACTGACAGCTGCTGTTAAAATTTTCAAACATGTTATACATTAATTGTTAATTACAATATCGAAATAAAATGATTTTAAAATGCTAAATGATATAATAAGTAATAAATAGATATATTATAAGCACATAATAAGTAATAAAACTCTTAATATAAATTGATAATGCTGTAAAATAATTTTTTTACATATTGTGCAGAAGTCTAATGTTTATTGATATTAAAGAAAAATAATTTTATACAAAAATGTAAAACTTTGTTTACTAAATATATAAAAATATAAATCAATAAAGTTATTTATCTTATAAAGAAAGCCATAATAAAAAAGTTATATAATAAAAGTATATAATAAAAGTATTGAAATATCAATTTTATTTTTGTGTCTTATAATTCCTTATACTGCTGATTGTTTCATGTCAAATGAAATAAACTGTTTTGTTTGTAGTTACTAACAAGATAATGATAGATCTAATCATGCATATTTAGGAGGAAATCCGAGGATATTGTTATTAAAGATGCTTAATGCGTTTCGAAGTCTATCTACTGCAATCAACTCTATACTTAAAATGTTTTCGAATATACAATCTATTTAAGGTTGAATTGTAAATACAATTTACTTATTATGTTTTATTTACATACAATTCATTCTTTTTGTTATTAATTGTGTTTTCAGATCTCCAGAGAACTCTTGATTAGACAAATAAATGCAAATACGTGGAAACGTAATGAAATTATAAGATATTTCCTCCATTTACCTATATTTGCCATCTGTTAAAAGTTCTTTATTGAGTTACGGCATTTGTTCTTTTCCTTGCTTGACTTTTTTTGCATTGCTGATTTATAGAAATAGGGCTTTTAATATTAATAGAAATCGTTTTCCGATTATTTCAGGAGGCAAAAATCAAAATTAATGAAATTTTCTGGATCCCCCAAAAAGTACATATATGTTATTAATTTGTTAACATAAATATTTTTTCCATAGAGAAATTTTGAAAATTTTCTTTTGATTTTATATTGTAATGATTCTACCTATCATAAATTAAAAAAAATTCATTGCAAGTCCTAGTGGACTCGTAGTGTTACCGTTATATTATATTACCGGTACAACGCGGTTATTTGGCGCTATGACCGAATTTGGGAATTATTCAGTATGTTACCTATAAAGGGACATAGCATTATAAATAAACTATTTTTTTTTTTTTTTTTTTTTACATGTGCTGTAAGAACTTACTTCGTACGAAATTTCATGGTTTCATATCAACCGGAAATACTGGTTTGACTCTCAAATTGGAAACGCCTGTAATTTTTATTTCATAAAGCTACTCTTTTGGTTCAGTTTAAATACAAACAGCTATAGATGTAGCTATATTTATTACCGATCACTCCTTTACACCACTTTTTAACAGTTTCCAACAAAGTTGAAAAGTGTTTATGCATTCGGTTTGTCTGTCTGTCTGTCCGTCTCTCCGTCTGTACGCGTTCTAACTTACATAAATATACTCGGATCGTTCTGAAAATTTTGGATGTTAGTGACCTCTACCATAGCACGAACCCTATTGCAAATGAAGTTTGTAGCATGTTTAGCTCGTTTACAGGGACAGTCAAACGTTTTCCGTTACGTTACGGCCTATGGAAAAAAAATCGTTTAAAATGATTTTTAATGATGTTACATGCTTTCAAACATAATAAAATTGATATGCCTTTATCAAGTGCACTAAAATAAGTATTCCGTAGAATATGCGGTGCAAAGAATAAGTATTATTCATTTACAGGGCCACACAAAGAATTCCGTTACATAATGATATACGGGTGGAGGGAATTTTTCCCGGCGAATTTTAATTATGTTAAATTATTTCATGTATAATAAAATTGATATACGTCGCTGAGGTTCACTATAACTTATTTCATGTGTAATACTAAGTGCATAGCATTTACAAGGACACACAAAAGATTTCAGATACTACATTGTATCCGAAGTACTGTACGGTAGCGATGACTGCTCAGAATACATTTTTAATTATGTTATGTCCTTTTATGTGTCACTATAATTATGCATTGTATACGGTGCGTATAAATGTTGTAATTGATATACAGGGCTACACAAAATAATTCGTAATGGTTACTGGGTATGATTGTAAATTGCTTAAAGGTGGTTTTTAAATGAGTTATGTTACGCTGAACTGCATTTTTTTTACTAAGAAATGTTTGCATAACATAGATAAAATTATATACAGGTCACGCAAAAAATTGGATACATGGCCGTCTATAAATGCTCATTTCTGGAAATGTGATTCCAGTAGTTTTAAGAGTGTTTTACTTTGAATTGAACTTGAGCTAAATCGTGGCGTGTAATAAAGGTACTAGGTTAACTACAGGGTTGTACAAAAGTATACAAGTACGTTTTCATCTATTAGAATAAATTGCTGAAAGAGAAATTTCAACCTGTTATTCGTTTTCTTGCTAAACTAAATTTTCCCATTATATAGCATACATATAAACCTACAGATCAAATACAGAGCTGTTCAAAAGCATTTGAATACATATTTGCTATGGATTGTAACTGCTGAAATCACTTTTTCAAATGTTTTATGCGTTTTCTAAAATGGTTACTTAGTTCTGTTATATACCTTATTTCCCTAAATAACGAAGTTTTGATAAAGCATTCAGGAAGTGTTGGAAAGTGTTTCATAATCTATGCTTAACGCATAATTTCTCTTACTTGTTTTAGTATTTCTTTTGAGCCATGAAGGTAGCGATAAAAAAGGATAAATAATTGAAACGCACGCCCCTCTTCCCTCCATTTATCCAATATGAAATTGTTAATATTATCCAAAAACCACCACAAATTTCAGATTTTTAAAATAAAGTAAGTTTTTCTTAACAATAATGGTGACTTTTCCAGTTCCGTACTTTATATGTAACCGATGACAAAGGTAGAAATGAAGTTCACTTATAGCTTCTATTTTTTCTTTTTTTTATCTTAATAGTTAAACTGATTCGTCGAAATGGATATCGCGTTAATCGCTGTGAAAGCCTTAACAGCAAATTAACATTCGGCCAATATTGCTTGTAATGGATTTTCATGAAATATTTTAACAGTGTATTTTTCATTTTACCAATATTGCACGAGTACATTTTTCCATTTCACCAATATTGCATCAGTATATTTTTCATTTCATCAATATTTCAGAAAAAATAACAAGAAATATTTTTTAATTACATTGTCATTTTAGTATAACATTTACTAAATTAAAATCAATATTTTTGTAACTGTTCGAACTTCATTAAAAATATTTCCAATGCAAAACCAATTGTGTTATTGCATTGGAAATATTTCCGATTAATGCAATATTAGCCCAATATGGAGCATCAGTATGATAAATTTTACAAATTTTACTTTTCTATAAGGAATATCTCTTTTGCGATGTACAAATATCTGGAAAAAATCAAACTATAACTACATATTTTTCTTTCAGAGAATAATATATTCGTAAAACTTTGAAATTTTATAGGATATAATATCTTAATTTGCATTTTTTGAGAGAAACTTCAGGAACTAAAAACTTATTTAAATGTGATCCCCTTGCCATATTCTCGATACTTTATTTTCTTATAAAAGAAATATACTTTAGAAATCTATATCTTCTGCAACTTTAAATTAAGTTACATTTCAAATAGGCTTATGCATTCTTTCTAAAATTATTAAATTTCTTATTTCAAGAAAAATGTTTTTGAAGCTAAAGAAATCTGATCCCGCTGAAATCTGTCATGGCTTATGTATTTTAAATGAGCAAAAAATTATTTTTTTTTATTTACCTATGCTTTTCATTTTTCTTTTTTTACATCTTGCACAATTGGCGAAAAAAGCATTTGCATTTTAATCGGATATTATATCTTCTGAAATGAAAGATTTAACATTAGAAACACCACTTTAAAAAATACTTTATTTCTTTACCGTCTGCATATGTAATTCAGATGCGATTTTGAATGAATTTTCTTTTTGGATCTCTCTAAAGTAAAATAAATCTTAATGAATGCACAGAAAGGATTTTTTTTACATCTCCCGTGTGAAATTAATTTATTTTGTGTAGTGTAACATAACAAAAATTAACTTTCTAAATTATCATCAAACAAACAAAAAAAAATATATGGTGTTAAACGCTGGAATATGAAATATAGTGTAGAGTAGTAATCAGTTTGTTCATTGTCTGATTTGCTCTTATGTTGCGATCTGTTAGAAGAGGGTGGTTTTCCTATAAAAAAAGTTTTTCGTTGCTAAAGGTTTTGAAAAACAAATCGAATAAAGTATAAAAAATATTTTTTATATTGCCTTACACGTATCTAACGCAATGATAATATTTAACTACGTCCGTGATGTTGACGTTATATTGACGGTCACAACGACCTGAGCAATAAATGTCGGTTTTACTAGTATTGCTGTTAACTCGCAATTTGAATTTTTACACTATCGCACAACAAAGAAAAAGCGCTTTAAAATGGAATTTGTTTGAAATCTTTAATGTGATGTAAAACAACATTTCACATGGATTTGCAATTGGATCTATGACTCTAAAATTAAAAGTTCAAGAATCAGTTTTTTCTACGAAATCGCTATTGTTTAAAAAACAATGTGAATGTCATTAAAAGCTTATAGGTACATATCTTTTACAGGTACATTTTAAATGTGGGTGATGTAATAAAATAAATAGAAGTGAAGTTAATAATACCCAAATTTAATCTGAAACACTGCTACTTCGACTTTCCAGCTACGCATTTAGAATGAAAAGTGACGCACTGTTAAAAATTTTCCTGTGAAATTACAGAGAATCTACGGGTAATCCATTATCTTAAGTCTTATGTAAAATTACAATGATTAGAAAAACAGAGATTCTGTTAAATAACAGAGAAGTTATTTGGTAAATTTACACAAGACTCTGTAAATTAACATCGTTAAAAATACACAAGACTCTGTAAATCAATTTATTTTTTTAATTAGACTTAGTTTTTGAAATCAGTGAATTTTAGAACTTTGAAGTATCAGAGTTATTCAAGCAAATTTGAACTGCTGGGCCATTTATTTTTTTTTACACAACTCGCTTCTGGCTGGCCTGGGGTTTGAACCCAAGACCTCTGGGCACGAGAAAAACATCTTACTGACTGCGCCATAGGAGCTGTTACTGGGGTGTATAAAGGATGTCTTTTATAATAAAGCGGGGAAAAATCTATTGTACTTGTGCTTTTCAAAGATTTCGCTTCAAGTATATTCGTTAGAAAATTTCTTAAACGGTTTATTTTAATTTAGTGTGGAGCGAAACATAATACCTATTATTTTTTAAATCAAATTTAATTTTTTAATCCTTTATTTATCGAGAAATTGCTTCTTCTCAATAATTACCTTCTTTAATATCTGAAGATATACTGGAATTTTTAAATAATAATAATGTGAAATTTAGGTGCATTTTTTCATTAAAACTGGTTAAATATATTGCTAATTATAACATTTTTTGTAAAATATTTACAAAAATAATCAGATTAATTAACCAAAATTACTTTTAAGGTTATATCACAATTCTTATAAAAGCAATGTGTATAATGTATAATGTATTATGATTCTAACTAACTAAATGAATGAAAAAATAAAAATAAAAAAATTGAAACTAAATTTTTTTCTTTAATAAATTTAATAAAATTGCAAAAGAATTTTAAACGTGTGTATTTGAATTACGAGTTTTAACAAAGCTGAAAATATTTGTAAATAAAAACATGGGTATCCCTACAGGGAATTAGATACAAGATAAGGGAAATGTCTGTAAATCGATGACCGAGAAACTCAATCAAATGCATTTAACCGAGAATTGGCTAAATTTACAGAGAGTCTTGGCCGAGAAACTCGATCGAATGCATTTAACCGAGAACTGGTGTAAATTTACGGAGAGTCTTGACCGAGAAACTCGATCGAATGCATTTAACCAAGAACTAGTGTAAATTTACAGAGAGTCTCGATTTTTTTCTGTGATTTTACAAAAACTTTTAAAAGTGCAGAGTTATGTAATAAAATAAATACAACTGCAGTTAATAATAATTTTATTTCTCTAATTAAGTTTAATCCAAGAAACTGCTACTTCTACTTTCAACTCTAATAATTATCGGCTCTCTCATTTTCAAAACGCAGTGACGTATTTGTATACATAAACAGCAATTAGTTATTATAATAGTCTCTGATGAAGAGCTTGGATGTACTTGAAAGTACTAAGAAGTTTTAAATAAAATATATATTTTTAACTTGTAACATCTCTTTAATTACTTTAATCGCTTTTTAAGTAAAACAGTGAACATTTTAAAGTACATATTACATATTTTATGTTTGAATCAAGGTGAAAAATTGCGTTTCGTGTTGTGATTTTTATTCTTCTATATTTCATACTTTCCATGGCTCGGTTGTAAATCTTGCAAATGGGTTGTATTCAATACGTCTTTATCCTCCCTTTCCGTTATTCTTTTGAAAACGTCAGAACACTCTTTTTCATTTCCTTAGATAGAGGATCGCTTAGAAAGTATAAATTCTATATGAAACAATTGATAAATTATTACATTTTTTATGATAGTTGCAATATAAATAAATTATCGATGAGGGATAACAATGTTCAATAGAAAATAACTTCTTTTCGAATACTACTCTAATTTTCGCTGAAATTAACCGTTGATATGGATATATGAACATATATTTAACTGGTATTGGTCGTGATCCCACTTTGGTAGTCTTAAAAAGTGTTTAAAACTTTAATATAGTTTAAATGGCGGGTCATCCTTATCGTTCAAATTGCTTCTTTTAGAAGTGTTCTTCGTTTTAACCGTATTTGTGTTAAATTGTATACCGTAGTCGCTATATATGTATTGATTTCGTAACTAATGTATTGAACTCGATTAGTTTTACTTTGATATTTATCAATATCTTAAGATTAATTATTGAAAACAAACAGAACTATGTAATATACAATACCTTTCCAATGGGATCGTATTCCATTCAGAAACGATCGATCATTAACTTGAATGAAAGACACGTCAAGATATTTGTTAATGTTGGAAGCTCTTCCTGTTATCTAATTTAATAAAGTGAACTTTAGTTCAATATTTTGCAGATATTCAAAAGCGCCCTTGTTACTTATAGCAATAAAGTTCCATCATTTAAGCTGCTAAAAATTTCAATAATTTAAAACAATTTTAATTATTTGAAGTATACTTATATCAGAACTTTTACATGGATATACTTTGTTTAGATGAAATTTGAAAGTCAAATTTATTGTTTAGTTGTCATGCTTTTTTCAAAAGTTAGATATCAATATAAATAACTAAGATTGTTGGATTTTAATTTAGTACGATACCTGTTATATAGAAATTGTTTTAAAGACAGAAAATATAGCATAGTACACACACGCAAAAAAAAAAGAAAAAAAAAAGAAACCGCTAAAGTTGAGTATTTTAACCATTAATCCTTTTACGACTGCAAGAATTCATTGATTATATACATAACCTGTTTGATACGACTTATACGGTCGATGAAAGAATGTGTAAAATAAAAGGATATTTGTTTCATAGAGACAACAATCTTCACTTTATGAATAGGCATATGATTCTTAATCTGGGGAAAAAGAAAAAAAAAAAAAAAAAAAAAACAGAAATAGACAATAACCTCCTCTCAGTTACACACAATCACCAAAATCGTTCTTTATCACTATAAACCAAAGAAACTAATATATTTCCGAATTTTAAAGAAGCCTTTATAAAAACGAAGTTTCTTTTGCTGCCATGGATTTTCAAAACGTTTCCGAGTCGTTTTTATTGTGTATTCACCAGTTTTTTCAACACAGAACTTAAGATTTACGGATGCTATCAACACTCAAGTAAACATTTGCATGTTCAACAAACATGTTTTACACATAAATAAGAAAAAAAATATTAACATTAAAATTAATTACTCTTGCATGTATGCATTCTGTTATGCAGCTGAAAATGTTTTACTGAGAATGCATAACATCCTAAAAACCGATATTCAGGTTTTAGGAAAACGATGAATACACTATAAAATATATTCGGAAACGTTACCGAAAATCAATGGCAGCAAAAGAAACATTCTTTTTATACAGGATTTTTTAAATCTCTAAAATATGATCTGATTTCTGAGGTTTCTTAAAAATAAAGAACTCTTTTCGGAATCGTGGGTAACTTGGAACGGGTTCTTCTATATCTTTGTACGTGCTTTCTTTATTTTTCATAGATAAGTAAACATTTGTCTGTTTTTTATAAAGTATTTCAACGAATGCAGGCCGTCTTAGTAAAATTTGGTGGCGGATTCATTTAAATGCAAAACAGCTGTATTGATCTTTCTTCTGCAAAAAAGGTATACATGAAGAATAACACAATATTATCATAATTTCTTGTACTTGTAGAAAAAGAGATCTTGAACAATGTTAACACTTCTGAAAAGCAATTATAAATTCAAGCAATTTCAATGCTTTTAACTTATGTTGTTAAAATCATTTATTTTTTGTTATTTACTACTTGTGTAATTATTTATCTTTCACAACATGATTCATGATACGTATGCTGTAAATTAACCGACTGAGTATTTAATCATTATAAATAAAAACGGCACTCAACAAAAATGACATAAAATATTATACTGGCGCTAAAAATGACGGGCCTTCGTGTATGAAAGAATGAATAAATATGAATCCTTTGTTTTCACAAAAGATCGTTCTTTACATGCAATGAATGCTGCTCGTGACTTAAGGATGGGGTTGTCAGTTTCTTTTAGACGCGAAAAGCTACATTGATTAATGCGAGAAAAATGAATTTAAGTCCTTATCGACATTGTTTCATGCAAAGAAGTTTACTTTTCATCTAATATAATGCTTCTTCTGCCATTAAAGAAGGTTTGGAGAATAATATCTGCTTCAAAATTATAGAAGAATATTTGTATGCAAAGAAAAGTAGTTTTAGACAACGAAAGCAGAACATAAAACTTTAACATGTTAGATTGTAATTTTTTACGGACAGAAAATGTATAAAAAGCGAAAATGATATCAATTATATCAAGTTTCTTGAATCATTCATTCACCTTATTATGAATTGTCATATAACTTATTTCATAAAAACATAATACCATTTTAAATTACTTAAAAAGTTGTCTTATTATCATACATACCACTTCTCCCAAGTACTTTCGAGTATCTGACGTGCTCATCATCTGGTTAAAAGTCGTTAAAAACCAGAGGTCGAACTTATCCCTTTATACTTTATAGTCTTTTCTAAAATTCAAACTGATAACGAGGGAAGATTATGTTGTTTGGGCTGTTCCAAAATGGGTGGGTTTATTTTATTCCTAGTAAATTAAAGATAAATTTAAAATAGATAAATCACCAAACATTGTTCCTATTGCAGTTTTACTTTATTCATTTAATATATAATCTATTAACTTATTTTATTAAAATACATTACTTGAATTTAAATTTGAAACATTTATAATTCACGACTTTCTCTTATTTTTTTATTTTTTTAAGTAAAAAAATAAAATAAAATGAAAAGCAATAAATAATACCATAAACCAAGATATTTAATTTAAACATCAAAGCATTTTTATAATTTACCACGAGAAAACAAAAAAATGCAATTTGGGAGATTTACGCTGGTTAACATAAAACTACCAAGAACATTTTGTGATTATGGCAAATTTTATATAGTTTTATTTGAAAAAAAATATATTTTTTAAATGGCTCACTAGCATATGAAAAGCTAAGCTGTCAGGTCGTAATTGTTTATGACAGTCACAGGAATTTAACTATTAAAATATAAAGCAACTGTCAAATTTCTGCTTAAAAATCCACTAATAATAATGTTAAAATATAACATTACGTTTGCATACACAACATTTTTAATGAACGTTACACTTAAAAATAAAAATAAAAGTGCCCAGTTAAACTGATGGCATTGAACTCACAGGCTATTCATAGTAATTGTATATTATACTCTTATTTCAAAGAAGAATGTCCCACGAAAAATAAATTAAGAGGGTTAACCCCCCCCCCCTTTATTTTTAACCAATGAGCCTCCAAACACCCCGATCACCCGGATTCACCCGATCGCTAATGTCAATCAAATGGAAGAAAAAAAAATTAAAGATATCTCATTTTCGTTTCAATATTTTTAAATGATTTTTTTTTCTTTTTTCTTTTTTGCATTAAATAGCTGAGTTTGATCGCTACAAAGGTCGTTTTTAAATTTTTCGGTTTTCTTTGGAGGTTTCTTTAATGAGGGTACTTTTACTTTCGAAAGCGGTTTCAAAAGTAAAAGTATCGTATTAAAAGAACTGTAAACAAAATAAATAAATAAATAATGGCCTTTAGATATCGATCTCAGCTAGCCAATGCAAAAATCATTTAAAATATTGAAATGCAAACGAGATATCTAAAAAAAAATCTTCTATTCTTCTATAGGATTAACATTAGCGAGTGAGTGTTTTCGGGTGAGTGAAGTAGTCTCCTAAACGACGAATACGGTTGATTGATTGATTCTGTGACGGCCGATTATCTACACTAGGGATATAGGCCCGAGGGGGAGTGCCCTTCGCCTTTCTACGGGAACCTAACACGTATTAACGCATGGAAATCCATGGTTCGAAGAAAACCACGAAAACTCCGAACGATTAGGCCGACGGGCGCGATTGGGATCGAACCCAGCACTTCCCGTCTACCAGTTTCGAGAGCAGAACCTCTCAGCCACACGACGAATACGGAGATACACTTATTATTTTAAATCTAATCGTACTGATTGATAAAGATATAATATGAATTCAATTTTTTTCACTATTATTTTAACACAATCAAACTGATTGGTAAAGTTATCATACGAATTGAATATTTCCAACTGAGCGAAAAAATGTCCAGGCTGGGAATCGAACCCAGATCCTTGGATTACAAGTCCAATGCTTTACCGTTTAAGCTAACTGGCCCGACAACCAACCAGCACATTTCGCTCAGATAATCTTATTGGTAGTAGCATCTGGTCTGTCATGCAGACAGCTGAACAGAATACACCGCAGCTAAAGGAACTCCATATAAACGATGGATAAGTAGATGAACTATTATTTTAACACAATCAAACTGATTGGTAAAGTTATCATACGAATTGAATATTTCCAACTGAGCGAGGAAATGCCCAGGACGGGAATTGAACCCAGATCCTTGGCTTACAAGGCCAGTGCTTTACCGTTTAAGCTAACCGGGCTAAATTTCTGGCCTATTTCGCTTAGATAACCTTATTGGTAATAACCGTATTGGTAATTGGTATTTTTCCGCTCAGTTGGAAATATTTAATCCGTATCAAATTTTTCAATTGAGTAAAAATATACCCAAAACGGGAGTCGAACCTAAGGCCTTTTAACTTAAACTTTCACTCTCAACTTAATGAGCTCCCTGACCGTCAGCTCAATAAGTAGAGCAATTTAAGTCAAAATGTCTTGAGTTCGACTACTGGCATGGACATTTTTTCGCTCAATTGGAAATTTTCAGTTCGTGTGATATATTTACTAACCAGTATGACTGAATAAAAAAATGTAACGAAGTGTCTATATGTAGTTCGAACTTATCTTTTCAAAAAATACGATGCGTCAAAGTGGTACAAACTGGCGTATGCAAACGGAACAGGAGAGTTAATGCTAAATAATTTCCGAGTAAAATGTTCCCTATCTACCTTGATTCAATACAGATATTCAGGTCAAAGAATATGATACTCCGTTGTGAAAAATAAAAGTATTATACATAGATTGTTCATTAGAGCTTTAAATTTTTTTAAGTATACAATTAAACAATTATTATTCAATTTTCAATTAACAAAATTAGAGAATTCATTGCACTATTTTAAATTAAATTTAATCTGACAATGAACATTTTGAATTTCGTTTTTTATATTTAATTAGGGTCAAAAGTACTGGAAGATGCTCATTTTTTTTTTTTTTTTTTTTTTTTTTTTTTTTTTTTTTTTTTTTTACTTAAGCAAAAATCTTTCGAAAATCATTAAATTAAACGGCATTTGAAGTACAAAGAGACCATTAGAAGAATACGGATTTGTTACGGAAAGAAAAAATGCTTCATTGGAGTAATTATAGGGATAAAGTAAAGGGATTTTTAATTAAAAGAAATTAATTTGTTTTTCATTCTACGAATGACACAGGTAAAAAAATTATGAAACTTTTTATTCTTTTAATCCTGTTTTACTCTAAATTTCTATTAATAGAAATGTCTTCCAAAATACTGAATAATTCATTTTTCGTAATAAAATGGCCCTTCAAAAGAAACGAAATTAACACTTACGATATTAAAATATGAATTTTGTACGATTAAATAAAAATGATTTGGAGGGACGCTGTCACTCTAATAACTTGAACTCTTGTAAATCTAATAATTTAGTAAATTAAGTTGGACAAAGTCCGATATATGCTTCTAAATACTTATATTTGGGCTTTTATCAAACCAATTTGGCAATTGCTAGGAATTACAGAGTCATTTTGGAAAAGTTCGAACTGATTTATGAGTTTAAAATAGGGATTAGGTTGGAACTTGGTTGCACTCCTTTTATCAAGCATTTTCAAACGAAACTATTCTAAAACCTCTAAACACATTTATTTTGGGTTTTTCCAAAACCATTTCGTTGATAAACCATATTTTCGGTAAATACTAAGATTTACTAAGAAATACTAAGAAGTCCTGTTGTTAAAAGCTGTAGCTGATTTATAAGTTTAGAACAGGGTTTAGGAAATACTTGGTTTATATGTCGCACTTTCGAACGCAGATATCTAGATTATTAAAGTTAACATATCCAATCGGACTTATTTTAAACCCTTTAATTTGTTTTGTTTTTTACTGAACTATTTCGGTAAATGCTACAATTTGTACAGTCATTTTGATAAAAGTTTGTACTGGTTTGTAAGTTGCAATAGCGATTAGGAAATGTTTTTCTTAACACACTGCAACGCCTTCATATTGATATCAGGTACATTCAACTGAACAAATTATTATTTGAAGACCACGTGACTTGATTAATAAAATAAAACAACTGTATTTCAGGCTATCAAACTCTCCCGTTTTTCTTTACTAGCTTTTATGGAGAAAAAACTTTATGCTCCTACTCACAGACGTAGGAGTAAAGCAGTAAAATCGCGATTGTTTATAATAATGTATTTTCTTAATTCAGTGTATCTTCGGTGTATTAAGTTAAAAGGGACAAATTATAAATTCTAAAATAACTTACGCAAATGTCTAGAATTACATATTTGTGTAACGTTAAAGTTTTCAATAATATTGTTACACGTAGTATATAGAAAATATATTTTATATTTAAAGATTTATTACGATCACTCACAACAGTAATTTTTTTAAAGATAATATCCTAAAAAACCGCAAAATTACAATTAATGATGATAACGAAAACGTATACCTTTTCCTACACTGCAAAAGGAATATTTTACACTGAATAAATTTTGGATGACCGAAATCATTCAAATATCCTGAGATGAACTAATTATACAAATAGAAATTTTTTTTGTTATTATTTTTAATACGCCTGGCCAATATTTTCGGTTAATGGCATGCATTATACAGAGGACAATTTTGTTAGACAAAAATTTGAATTTTCGAGGAATTCAATTTTACTTAAGACAATAGGAAGATTAAATCAGACAGTTAGCTTACAGCTAAAAATGGTAATGAATGCTTTTCAAGATAATGATAAAGGAAAGAAAGAATTTATTGATCTTTTTACTCCAACGTATTTGGGTATTTTTTCTTTCCTAAAGTATTTAAATTACACATTTAAATATTCTTCACAATCGCATATTGTTCCTTTTCAAATTGGTCAAAAACACTCAAAGTAGATTGTAAATCAATAGATAAGAAAAGATTTTTAAAATCTTAATTTAACACATATTCTTTTGAATAATCAGACATTGGATTTTCCCAACAGCACAAAGAGCTTCAAAAAAGGGTTAAAAGAGCGAATGTTTCATAGAAATATTGATATAAAACCCTAATATTCTATCGTGATTCACCAAAAATTAAATCAGGTCATATATTATTTTTTTCTCCAAACGACACATACTTTTTTTTCTGGGGTGGGAGTTGCCATTTTTCTCTATGTACTAGTTCCACTTACTTTCCAAAAATGAAAAGAACACCCTATACACTTGGATATGTAATTTATCAACGAAAAAAAACGGAAATGGCCGATCAGTTGAATAATAATGTTATTTTACAATTTTATTAATAAAGAAATATTCTTAGGGTTGTTTTTCATACTGAAATGGCTTTAAACACTTAAATTTTCAATGCTAGCATCAAATTTGACATCATATTCCGAAAATTTCCCTTTAGAATACCGAGTTAGAAATCATTCGGTTGAGAGTACTTTCGGAATTATGAAGTTGAATGAAAATTTGAAGATGAATTGGAAATTTAAAATTTGGAACTCCTAAAGTTAAATTCAATCCATAACTAATTCTTTTTGTAAAGTAGTTTTCCACTTATGCTTTGCAACAATCCGCACTGTAAATATTCCATATGAATTGAAAATTTACCAAAAAAAGTAAAAATGAAATAAACGTGCCTGTTATTTTTTAACGCAATTCGAAAGAAGAAGTTATCTCTTTTTTGGCCAACTTTAGTACAATGTCATTTCCCGTAATGTATACCTGTGGTACTCCTGAAAGACGTTTTGCCTATAAATATCATAGGATATATTATTTCTGTTGTCAAAATTCCTTTTTCTCAACCAAAATGTAACATAAAGTAATGAATCAGGTATCATTGGAAAGCATTTCTTTTCCACATCTCACATCGCATACTGAATTAACTAACATACAGGGTAAAAATATTAATAAGGTATCAATGGATACAATGTTTTGCCATCAGACATTTGATAGTCAGTCAATTTTCCTTTCACTTTTAGGTTTCCTCAAACATATTATTTCAAATGTCAACATTCCCTGTTGAATGCACATACAAAACGCAAATCGATAAATGGTTTATTATACGAAAGGTTTTTGAACAAGATTTTGATATATTACACACATATTTCGTTAAAACTAGTTGTTTGTTTAAAGAAAAATCAGTTAATTATAAATTAATGAAAAATGTATCATAAAATAAGCATAAGCACAAAGATTGCAGTGCGAAAGCCGCGCACGAGTTTATTGGTTATCCGATAACAAATGATTACATTTCGTGAGATAAACATTCACATTTTAACGTGATTGTGTAACCATTCCGAGTACATTTCAGTATTTTAACGGGTGTTGCTGAAAGGGAAATTTAAACAGTGCATTTATGTTTTTTCTATCTGAACTAAATTTAAGCATACTATGAAGTATATATATAGAAATCTTTAGATCACAGACAAGGCTTCATTGAAGATTGTGAATTATTTACTGATTATAGATGGTGATTGCTGAAATTGGGCTTTAAAATATGTTATATGTTTTCCAAATTTTTAACTAATCCAAATTATTTACAAAATCTTTCGCCTTTTAAAACGGTAAAGTTTTGTTTCATATTGCGGATATTGCGTTTTATAATTTATGCTTTGAGTATGATTTTCCTTACTTGTTAAAATATAATTGCGATGCATTTTCTAACTGAACAAATCTTTAACATACTATTTAATCCAAATAGAAATCTTTAGATTATACACAGGCCTTTTCAAAAAAAATTTAATTTTTTTCCATTTATAGATAATAACTTTTATTTTTATTTCTTTAAATCTGTTATGCGTCCAAATCCAAATATATCCAAAATGTTTACTTATATATCATATTTTTCTATTAAACAGGAAAGTTTGTTACTGTAGTGCTAAATGCTTTGTATTTCATAATATATTCTTAAATCATGAGATTTCTTTCTTGTAAAAACATAATTTTGAAAAATTACAAAATTTTAGCAGCTTTTTTCTCTAAATTGGGGTTTTACTAAGATAAAAGAAATAGCTCTAAATTGAAAAAAAAAAAATGAAAAATTCAAACCCAACGATTGAAAATAATTTTAGTTTCAGTTCTGTCTATCTTCTCTTAAAAAATGTAGCAATAATAGTTAATTTGTTCTACAGTAAAGTTAGAAAAAAACTGAAATTGATACTTTTATCGAAACATTTCGTTTTTAAAATAATGACCAGCGTAACAAAATCCTAAAACATTCACAAAAGTTTTGAAAATGGAAACAAAAGAATGCAGATATTTTCTAACAATTCATTAAATTAATATTTTGTAGAATAAAACTAAAAAAAATTTTTAGAGAAAAATCCTTATAATATTATAAATGTCAAAGTGTGTCCGAAAATTTGAATGAAATCAACGTCTAAACGGATGAATTAATGTTTCTGTATCTTTGCATATAGGTGTATTATAATACGGAAAGGAAATATAGACTATATTTTATTTAATTTATTCAAATAATTTTCTTAATAATTCAAAATTTCCTTCTTTCTCATAGAGAATCAATAGACATTTTTCCGATAAATTTAACAATCTTTCTTTCTTGTTGCTAAGAAAATCTAAATCTGGAATAATAATTTCTCATCTACAATTAATTAAAATTAAAATAAAAAGAATTCAAAAGAAAATAAATATGACGTCAAATTTGAAACGAAAAATGGGGTATTTTTTATTTTACAAGAAGGATGAATATCTGTTACGTTAATAAGGGGTTTTCTGCCAAAAGTGGAGTCATAATTAGAAGAATAAAGAATGAAAAAGAATCATATTATTAATAAAGTTATTCGCTTGGGAAAATATGGCGTCATATTTGAAATAAAACAGGTATTTCCAAGTATTCGTTAAAAATACAAGGGGCAGGAATATCAGAAACTAATGAAATAGATAAATTATGACATCATATTAAAACGAATAACAGAAATATTTTTTACTAATGGACCCTATTCTCGCATTCAGTTCAAGGTTATGAAAACCGACATTTTACCAATTGTGACGTCACAGGAATACTGTCCATTGAATTTCAATTAGTATAAATAGTACAAAAACAAGATTAAAGTAAATTTTCTAAAACTGAAAACATATTTACACGCATCGAAGCTTCCAGGGAATTTATCCCACGGAAGCGAAAATCGTCTGTCAACGTATTGACAACCAAGGATGTAAATATAAATTCTGTACATTTAAGTGGATAGTTATTGCCCACTATTCATACGAATTGAATTAAAAACTAGAAAACAGGAATTCTGCGTTTTCAGAATTTAGTATCGCCCCCGATGAAAAAAAAATGTGTATATATAAATAGTACAAAACGTATTTCAATTTTAAGACTTACAGCAGACGCTTTTATTTTATGTAAAATGACGTCATTCGCACCCGCTTAAGAATTCCACATTTACGATCCACGCTTTAAATATCTACAGTAAAGTAAGCATAGGACGTCACTATTGCGAAATAATACACAAATGCAGCAAAAAGATGTTGTTATTAAAAAAAAAAAAAAAAAAAAAAAAACGATTGTCTAATGATTTATAGGCCTTCATTTGTTTGTAACATTAATATAGATACTTAAAATGAAATATAGTTTATAATAGCTCCATGTTTTAACATAAATCATTCGTTTTATATTTTTTCAAAATAGCACGTATTTTAATTACATTTTGTTTCGGTTGTTATGAAAAAATTGTAACAAAAATATATAATTAATATTTTACAACTATTTGTCTTTTACTTTCTACAGAATTGGAGTACTTTCGTCGCCAATATTAAGTAAATGGCTCCAAAAACTAAAAAATAGTAATAATAATTCAAAAATAAATGGAGATGCAGTTTTCAAACAAATTGCATTTAAAAATACTTTTTTCCCCAATACGACAGTATAGAATTAGAAAATGTGCGATGCTTAGAAGTTAAAAAAAATCGCTATAGAGTATTTAATCGTTCTGCTTTCTTTTACGGCTGGCTTCTGTAAGGTAACGTTATTTTTTGGAGACGAGACAAAATAAGCTGGGAGAAAGAAATAGCATACCGTACTGGGGGCTAAAAAAATCATATACCACTTTAATTCATTATTTTTAAAATATGGTAGTTAAAACATGTCACAAAGGCGTTCTTAGTAAAAGCTTTTATTGGGTAAAAATGATGTAATATTTTTTCACGGAAAGCATTCATTTTAATACGAAAACATTAACATATATTTATTTTAATTTCGTCAATGCGATGTCGTTTTCATTACACTAGCTTCGAAAGTTAAAACAAAATCTTGAAATAACAATATACTTTTCAAAAATAAAATTTTGCATCAAAAGTCGCATTATTTCAAAATAAAATGTTAGCTTACATTTTAAATACATTTTCTTACTTGCAATTTAGTATATTTATTAAAAATAATGTTTCAATGTTGTTCTAAATGCACAATAATATTGGATATCATTAATCGATTTCATGTTCTAAATAAATTAAAATGAATAGTTTTAAATTATTCATGAAGTGAAAGAATATATATATTTTTTTATTTTGACAAGTATAATTCCGTAGAAAAAACTAACCTAGTGAAAGCGTCGTCATATTTTAAATCATTAGCTGCTTTTCAATCATTAGCTGACGTACAATATCCAGGAACACTGGTTTCAATAAAATTTAATAAATGACATATGAAAGTAGACTTAAAAATGTTTAGCAAGTAATTTTAATTTGAGATAAGGCTTTACATGAGACATAATTTACGTGTAAGCAAGAGCCAAAACCACTAATTAAGCAATAAATTCGCCTTTCACCTCATATCCCTCTAATTTTTAAAGGCACCGTGATTATCAAAAAGCGCAAAAGAAGAAGGGAATTTTTTTTTCGATTTTAAAATATGGAAATCTATAGTTAAAAATCTCTCTGAAATACAATCTCTGTTCCCCATTGGAGCGAATTCCTGCAAATTTCAAAGCTTTCATAAGCCAAAATTACAGCACAACAATATATATGAAAATGTTTATTCATAATTGGGGTGCTTTTCCATAAATAGATTAAAGGCGAAAGCAATAAGAAACTCTATTACTTAAATAATAAGTATTTATACTCAAGGGTCTTCGGAGCGTGATAAACATTTTGATATCATTGGTAGATCTGCAGCTGATAAAAGTGTGGTACCGTGAAATTAAAGTGTAATAAATATTTGAAAGTTAAAGATATTTCTCGTACTCTTATTATTTATTTTTAAACTTTGATTCCACGTTTGATTACTATTTTTAATACGATTTATCTGTTTTTTTCTTCCAAGATGGGATTTTTCGCACTATAAACATAATGCTGCATGTTGCTTTTTCGATTATAATAATCTTATCAAAGCCACGTCTGAAATTACCTGTTAATAACCACTTTCCTTTGAAAATATTTACTAATATATATCTTTAAATAATATTATTTGTCTCGAAAACATAAATTAAATCAATATCCTTGAACGGAATAAATATAAAATAGAATAAATATAAATAATAAAATTGAATAAATATAAATAATAAAATAGAATAACAGAGATGTAAATGTATTCCTCATTTAATCTTAGAAAAAGTGTATGAAATTTCATGATTACGAAAGGAATTTAAATAACCCTATATATATTAACAAAAATAAGCTAAATGGGATAATCAGAAGCTTTTCTACTATAAAATGTGATAAAAGGTTCATTATATATGCTTTTAAATATCAAAATTTTTTGCTTAATTGATGAATTTCTTCTTCTTTAAATGTTACGTGAACGCAGTCACGGGTAACAGCTAGTACTTTAATAATTTAAAATTTTCGTAAAATATCTTGAGTTTCTAAAGTTTTATTCAAGAAATTCGACATGATATTTCCTCTCATTATATGAAAAATCAATACAATAAGTAAATAAATAAAATAAATCAGGATCTGAACGTGAAACTTTTTTTTCCTTATTATGCATATAGATGCAAATGTAGACGGGAACTGTAATCACTGACTTTTCCTTTTTCCGTTTTCTGTTATTTGATATATAGTCCGAGTGCTACACGACTAAAATAAGGTGAAAACTGCAAATCGTGATAAGAATATACCGCTTGGTGAGTATCTACTTTATGTTAATACAATGCATTTCAGAGGGAGAGGCATCGCGAAAAGTCGTGGGCATTCATGATGGCGACTGTTATTCAAAATGGTGTCATTTTCTGAAGTTTCTTACTATACATCATATGAATGTGTGTTTCAGGTCGATTTCAATGGTTTTAACGTCAAAAATATCTTTTTAACACTTTATGTCATAGTGAAATGAGTTTATGAATTCAGTTTGTCTGTTTGTTTGTCTGTCTGTCTGCTTGCCGTTCCATGCTTAAACTCGCTTAAATATCGCTGCTCGCTTAAATTCACTCAGATTGTCAGGTAATTTATGTATGTTATTGAAGTTTACAATAACATGTTCGGAAAAAGATTTGAAGTGTATAGCTTTTATAGTCCGTTTACAGGACCCTCAAAAGAATTCCATTATGCTATTGTCTATTACTCCGGGTTCTACGGTTGGGAAAACAACAAATCGTGATAAGAATATACCGATGTTCAGTATCTACTCTATATTAATGCAATGCATTTCAGGGGGGAGGCATCGCGTAAGGTCGTGGGAATTCAAGATGGCGGCTGTTATTCAAAATGCGTCATTTTCTGTATTTTCTTACTATACATCATATGAATGTGTGTTTAAGATCGATTTCGATGGTTTCAACGTCAAAAATATCTTTTTAACACTTTCTGATATAGTTGAATGGATTTATGATATTAGTTTGTCTGTTTGTTTGTCTGCCTGTCTGCTTGCCGTTCCATGCTTAAACTCGCTTAAATATCGCTACTCGCTTAAATTCATTCAGATTGTCATGTATTTTATATCTTATTGAAGTTTATAATAACATGTTTGGAAAAAAAGGAAGTGTATAGGTTTTATAGTCCGTTTACAGGGACCTGAAAAGAATTCCATTACGTTATTCTCTATTAATCCGAGTGCTACGGTTGAGAAAACTGAAAATTGTGAGAATAATATACCGATTGGTGAGTATCTACTTTATATTAATACCATCTATATGAGAGGGGGAGGCATCACGTAAAGTCGGAGGAATTCAAGATGGCGGCTGTTATTCAAAATGGCGTCATTTTCTGATTTTTCTTACTATCCATCATATAAATGTGTGCTTCAGGTCGATTTCGATGTTTTCAACGTCAAAAATTTCGTTTTTAATACTTTCCGCCATAGTTGAACGAGTTTATGAATTCAGCTTGTCTGTTTGTTTGTCCGTCTGCTTGCCATTCCATGCTCTAAATGGCTTAAATTCACTCAGATTGTCATGTAGTTTATATATGTTATTGAAGTTTACGGTAACATGTTCCGAATAAAAATTGAAGTGTATAGCTTTTATAGTCCGTTTACAGGGACCTCAAAAGATTTCCATTACGTTATTGTCTAATAGTGCGGGAAACTACATAGCGTGAGAAGAATATACTGATTGGTGAGTATCTACTTTATATGAATACAATCCATATAAGATGGGGAGGAATCGCGTCAAGTCGTAGGAATTCAAGATTGCGGCTGTTATTCAAAATTGCATCATTTTCTGGAATTCTTGTAATTTTCATACTATTCATCGTATAAAAGTATGTTTGATGTAAAATGTATGTGCAAAATCTGTAAAAATAAGTGTGGCTGTAGAAAAGTTAGACTTTCTTGCAATTATTGTACAACTTCAAAAACGAATGTGAGAAATATAATGATACAAAGTGGAGTTTTTATATTCTCTAACTTTAAGTGTAACATGCAATATTTTTAATATCTTGTATAATTAAGGTATTAATAAAAATGCAGTTTTTTTAATTAATTCCTTTCATTTTCCTCACTCTAAAATACAAAAACACTTTAATAATTGTCCTATTTTCATTTTAAGCGTATTTCTGATATTAAAAAGGGAATTTTTGCAGTTTAAAAATATCGAAATTGACATTATAGACACTTATTTGATGTATAGGTATAAAAATGCAAACAATTTTGAATAACAGCCGACATCTAGAATTCCTATCAATTTGCAAGATGCCTCAACTTCTTATATGCTTTGTATTAATATGAGGTAGATACTGATCATTCGGGATATCTTTATCACAAAATGCAGTTTTTTCATACCTAGCAGCTGCACTAATAATAGTTGATTTAACTGATGGTCTTTATAGAATTTATACATGAGTTACACACGCACGTATTCTTTTTTTGGTGTGTCACTGGAAATAAACGATAAATACCATGCACACCTTATTCAATTGTAAGTATAGTATCGTGTAGTGCACCTCACTGATGTGTGCCAATTTGAATATATTTTAGAGAGACATGAGTAACATGAGTAAACACTTTGGAAACGGTCCCCCCAACCCCCCGCCATAGACAATAACGTAATGGAATACTTTTGAGGACCCTGTAAACGGACTATAAAACCTACACGCTTGAATTTTTATTCGGAACATTTTATTATAAGCTTCAATAACATATATAAATTACATGGCAATCTGGGTGAGTTTAAGCGAGTTAGAGCATGGAATGGCAAGCAGACAGACAGACAAACAAAAAGACAAACTAAATTCATAAACTCATTCAACTATGGCGGAAAGTATTAAAAACGAAATTTTTGTTAAAAACATCGAAATCGACTTGAAACACACATTTATATGATAGATAGTAAGAAAATTGAGAAAATGACGCCATTTTGAATAACAGTCGCCATCTTTAATTCCTACAATTTTAGGTGATGCCTCTCCCTCTCACGTCGATTGTATTAATATTAAGTGGATACTTACCAATCGGTATATTCTTCTCACGATTTGCAGTTTTCTCAACAGCAGCACTCGGATTAATAGACAATAACGTAATGGAATTATTTTGAGGGCTCTGTAAACGGACTATAAAACCTATACACTATATTTTTTTTCGGAACATGTTATTGTAAATTTCAATAACATACATAAATTACATGGCAATCTGAGTTAATTTAAGCGAGCAGCGATATTTAAGCGAGTTAGGCCATGGAAGGGCAAGCCGACAGACAGACAAACTGAATTCATAAACACATTGAACTATGACAGAAAGTGTTAAAAAGATATTTTTGACGTTAAAACAATCGAAATCGACCTGAAACACACATTCATATGATGTATAGTAAGAAAATTCAGAAAATGACGCCATTTTGAATAACAGCCGCCATATTGAATACCCACGACTTTTCGCAATTCCCCCCTCCCCCCTCTGAAATGCATTGTATTAACATAAAGTAGATACTCACCAAGCGGTATATTCTTATCAAGATTTGCAGTTTTCTCAACCGTAGCACCCGGACTAATAGGCAGACTCCTGCGTCCTTTATTCAATTAGAAGTTTTACAGTTTCCTTCCGTCTTGGACGGTATTTCTAATTTTAAACGAGCAAGTGAATTTTTTGATGCAAGCAAATAAGTTTTTCTGCTCGATAATATATCCTTGGAACGATCTAAAAAAAAGTAATTCTTTGTGATTCAACAGCTCCGATTGAAAAATGTTGACTCAGATGTTAGAATACATCATTATAGTAATATTATGTAAACAACAATAAAAAAAATTAGAACATAAAAAAATATATTAACTAAAAGGTACTTTTCACTCCCGCAATAAATAGAAAATAACACACTACTAATAAATATTGTCCATTTTTAATACAAAATTTTAAACTTACGAACTGACCTTTGAAAAAAAAAATCTAATATTTAATACCTATAAACTTTTTTAATTCTACAAAGATTACGGAGTTTCTCTCAACAGTAACGATGCAAAATTGCTCAAATTATTAAAAAAAAAAAAAAAAAAAAAATGGCATGCAAAAATAACCCATTATCGCCTCCCGTTGAGAATTTTATGAATACTTCATATTAAGGGATGCATTTAGATATAGCAGCAATAAATAAGATCGTCTTTTACAGTAAATTGTATAAGTAACATTGACTTTTGGTTATGTTGAAGATAGGCAACTCAGTCATACAAAGTGTTAAAATCACTTAATTTGGCTCTACATCTTGTACGCAACTATACGAAGAATTTAGAAGTTGCAATTTTTCCCGAGTAGAAAATTGTTCAGCCCAGGCAGACAATTCATGAATTGCTACCTCCAAATTTGTCCAGGATATCTCACATTAGATCTATTTAAATTTATTTAAATCTATATATTTGAATGAAATATAAATAAAACAAACGGTCAAGTGCGAGTATTACTCGCGTACAGAGGGTTCCGTACAATAAATTTATGAATTAGTAATTGTATTATTTAAAAAAAACGTTGTTAAAAGAATACTAACACTTTGTAAAACATTATGCAAAGTACGGTTGGATATAACAGTATGTTCTAGAAAAATGTAAATGGATATACCATGAAAGTTCAAAGAGATATGGAATCTAAAAAATATCAAATACAGCTATTCTGCATAACTCATTTTTACTTTCTTCTATTTTTACAGGAAGAAAGTATTGGATTCGTGAAAATTTTCGAATTCCGGTTTTCGACTGATGTATACTTTTTGGGCTACAGAGGTAATGAAAAACACGTTTTTACAAAATGTCTATCTGTGAGTCTGTCTATCTGTGTGTGACAGTAATATTGTGGGCGCTCTGTCTTAAGAACTATTGAATGGAATTTAATAAAACTTTAGATTGATTTAGTCCCTGATATAAATTGGTGCTGATTACTTTTTGGTTTAAATCGCCCAACAGGTAGTGCTACTATGCTGCAATTTTCCCGATTTCCGCAATAGCTGTATCTCAAGAACTAATGCATGAATTTTCATCAAACTTTAGATTCAGTTAGTCCCGGATATGAACTGATCCTGAGAAGTTTTTGGTCTAAAGTGCCCACGAGGTGCCACTGTAACTCAGAACTTTTCACGATTTCCGTAATAGCTCTATCTCAAAAACTAATGCACGAATTTTCACCAAACTTCAAATTCAATTAGAAGTTCACGAAAGTTGTCCTTGATTAGATTTTGGTATAAATCGCCTAACCGGGGGCGTTGCTGTGCTGCATTTATCAGGAAGTATTGACATGTATGAGATAGAAGAAAGTTTTGGAATTGATACATCCGACTAGTTTAATTTTATTTTGATATCTTTATAATGAACTTAATTCGGTACTGACAATAAAGGTAATGCATATTTAAACTTCATTTGTCATTCCATAAAACTTATCATAGTAATATCATAGTTATTCATCATAGTAATAACCTTTCTTTCTAAAGTGCAGCTAAAACAAAACATTCGTTCAAAGTTCACATTTGGCATTGTGCTAAGCGCGCTTCGAAAGGAGGTCACAAATATGCAACGCCACCTTGGTCCTTGCCGCGTTTTCCAGATAGGTTTTTAATTAACTTTTAAAGCCACTCGAAGCGTATTGAAAGAGCAATTCAATGCAAATTGTCGGAATCCCATAGTATTTATGTAATTCATTCTAATTAAGGGGTCTCAGGATCTCAAAAATTGGAAAAAATGAAAAAAAGAGACCATGTTCAAAATTTAATATCTTAAAATGTATATTATTTTAAAACACAATTTTTATTGAGATGAAAGATAAGTACGTTCTTTCATTTTATGTATTTTAAAATTTGCAAGATGAAGAATTAGCATTTACAGGGTGCTCCAAACAGTCAGACATTTGTTAAGCAGAATATTGGTATAACAGCTTACGCGCACGATTAGAAAATAAATATTGTAACTAGAATAAAAATTTTGAAGCCTACTTATACTTCAGATTACAATAATTACCATGAACTTAAATAAATTTGTATTTAAAGCATTTTTATATTTTTAATGCAAAGTTGTATTTAGCTAATAGAAAATTTTGAAAATTTAAACAATATAATTACTTAAAAAATATTTTTTTGAACAATAAAAAGGAAATTTTAGGTTCAGTTTATACAGATTAATATAAAAAGTATGTTTTGAAAATTTCATGAAAAAATATTCAAAAGTTTTTGAGATATCGTGCGCGTTATGCCAAAGAAAGTCAATTGGAGAAAAATGACTTAAAAGTTTCGAAAAGGCCGCTTAAGCTATTGAGCGGGTATAATTATAAAAGCCATATATTCTGTTCTAATAAGAATTTGAAGAAAACAATTATATTAAAATGTTCAGAAAAGATGGAAGATTAACATCTAAAACATTTTGAAGCTATAAGAGTCCTGAGACCCCTTGAATAAGTCTGTTTTTAACAATTTGACGTTTATTGCTTTTATACTGTTACTGGCCATTGCATGCCACACATATATCATTAAACGTTGTTATCTAGGCTTTAAAAGCCAATGGTACATAAAGTAAGTCGCCCCTGTCATTATGTGTGTCCAAACCGTCCATATTTTTAAGGGTTTATATCTCGGCTAATTACTGACGATATTTTTCGAAAATCATGATCAACAATGTTTTTATACTTCTGCTACGATAGATACCTCCAGCGCTGCTCAACAGTTTTGCTGAATGCCCGTAAATCGAAATTTGTGTGTAACGGAAAAATGCGATTTTCTCAAAAACTATATGACCTAGGGTAATCGCTATAATTTTCCTGCAAGGTTTATATTAACATCTACTCCCTCTAATTTTTTCATAATTTTAGCTTCAGTAGATTCGGAATTAGATGAGGGGGGGGGACATATTTTTGCGCTACATTTTCGACTATATCTTTGAAAATGTAATACCTAAAATTAAAAGAAATGTATTTTTGAATTCAGCGTTACGAAAGCTTTCACACGATACCCCACACGATATACAAAGAAAATATTTTTTTTCAAGCAACTGAATTTGCCCCTATACATTTTTACTAAATATATTTATAAATGTTTAATAATCTGAAAATATGTGGGTCAACATTCTTTATTACTTCCCCGAATTTGAACTTTCCACGTTCCACAGTTAACGAGTAAAATGGCTGTGACAGACAGACAGACAGACGGACAGACACAAGAGTAATCTTATAATGGTTCCGTTTTTACTTTTTAAGTACGGAACCCTAAAAAATACACAAAACTTCATTATTTAGCTGAAATCTGTATTATTTGACTTCAAAAAATGTTAGCCGTTTCGTCAAAGCAGTTTTTACCATTTTTCGCAAATGTGACTGTACTAAATTGTATCGTACAAAAGAGAGAGATTAAAAAACATTTCTTTGATTTGAGGCCAAATTCTTTACAAGGCCATGGATAAAATTTCGGAGCCACCTACTTAAATTTAGAGTCACATAAGGCGAATCTGGCATCCCTGCTGTGAAGAAAGATAAGCCATTGCACTTATGATTTTGGTAGCAGGCGGTGGCGCTGTGAACACGAGTTTTTAAAATGAGATATCATGTAATAGATGGAGCCATTGAAATAATATTGAGCTTTTAGTTACATGACTATTGTAACACTGGCAGCTTAAGATAAAAAGATCCATGACTAAAATTCTCACCTGAACACTTTTTTCACTCAGTTGAAAAATTTCAAGTCATATGATTTATTTACCAATTATAAAATATGTTTTAAAATTATTCTACTGTGCGGTTATTTCTTTAATAACCGGATAGTAGAATAATTTCAAATCATTTGATCTGTAAACTGCAAACGATCTTCTGTATATGTAAAAAATATTTAGAGTTTTGTTATTTAATATTTGTATCTGTTGACGTTTCTTTAATAAGAGTACTTTATAAAATAGTCAATAACACATTATTGGAGAAAAGGTTAATTGTTCTTTTAAAATTGAATCTATACTTTAATGGCATGAACGCTAAAACATAATCACTGTAAGATCACAATAATATATCAATAAAAATTAAGTTAAAAAAATAGATTTTGCATGTATTGCATCTACAGTCGTAAAAGAAGAAGAATCGATGCATTTTAATCACCAAATGGTTCAAGAGGAAAATTCTTTAATAGATTTCTTTAATAGATGCACAATTTTTTATGAAGTATATTTGTCTATAACATGAAATAGTATTTAGCCTAAAACAATCCTCTGATCAAGATCCTGTTGATGCTAGTGTAAATGACGTCATATTGAAAAAAAATTATAGGGACCTTTATAAATCTGAAATATTTAAAATGTTTGTAGCAAACAATGTCCTAATGCTGTAAAAGTGGAATAGTTCTATTGCTGTAATTGAAGTCATTCTCAAAGGCAATGTTGCATCTTTTCCCCTAAAACAACTAGTCTAGTGTACCACCTAGAACTTCCTTCCATATTGTTCTAATTAATTTAATATTTTAAAAAGCACGGTTACACGCCAAAAGAAATAATTATATTATCTTAGAAATTTCGTACCAGTGCTGTACAATAATGCGTATTCTGTTGTCTAGTAGACAATGCTATTCAATACAGTCAAAAACATTCCAGAAATGGGGAATTAATGCATCGAAATTAACCGTGAAAATCATTTTCTCTGTAAACTGCAAACGATCTTCTGTATATGTAAAAAATATTTAGAGTTTTGTTATTTAATATTTGTATCTGTTGACGTTTCTTTAATAAGAGTACTTTACAAAATAGTCAATAACACATTATTGGAGAAAAGGTTAATTGTTCTTTTAAAATTGAATCTATACTTTAATGGCATGAACGCTAAAACATAATCACTGTAAGATCACAATAATATATCAATAAAAATTAAGTTAAAAAAAATAGATTTTGCATGTATTGCATCTACAGTCGTAAAAGAAGAAGAATCGATGCATTTTAATCACCAAATGGTTCAAGAGGAAGATTAAAAGAGTCGACTTGGAATTATGGATTCGTTACTTTTGTAACTATTCCAGCTAATTTTCATAAATACTTCCAATTAATTTATTATTAGGATAAAAATTGATAGAACTAGTTAATTACTATTGTGTTCCGCTCACATAAAATATATCTAATTTGTAACAAAAACCATTTTACATTTCTTTATAATAAATCAGAAAATTGTTACTCTTGTGACCATAATAATAAGTGAAATGCATTTTGTAACAAATTAGATATATTTTATGTGATGGGAACACGATGCTCTTTACCTGGTAATATAAATTTTATCCTAATTATAATTTATAGTAAACTTTGAAATTTTCGACCAAAACACCCAGATTTGACATCCACCTTCGATCCATTTTACTTTCGGATACCGAAATAGAAGTGATTCTGTCGAGAAGTTTAGGAATTATAGAGATGTGAACTTTGGAGCTCATTGTGACCCATTTCTTTTTAATAGGTTCAAATGAAACGACAATGCGAGTAGTATTTTAGGCATGATTCAAAACTACTTGCGGAATGAGCTTATTTCACACTTCTGGAAATTATTATCATGTTCTATTACGAGGACAGTTATATTTTTCAACAATTTTTTTAAAAATATGTCTCAAATGGTGAAGTCACTGCATTTTTATGTTGATCTAAAAGTAGTACATACGGAAAAAGTTTTTAACTGCATGTTTAATTAAAAAATGAAAAAGTTAAAAAATATTTGCATTTTTAAAATCTCTACTACTTTTTTAAATATTGATATTTTTGCCCGATTTTTGTTTTTAAGATTTTCAAATGTGTATTACACGAGACTAGGCATGGATTTTTAGATAAATCTAATGTTATATTCAATATATCTTTTTTACTGATATATATAGATATTATCGATGAAATCTAACGCATCTTCATCTACTTTTTTTTAAAGAAAAAAAGAAAAGAAAAAGAACATGAAAGCTAATTCTGAAAAAGTATAAATCTCTATCCCAATTGAAAAAAAAAAAAAAAAAAAAAACGTTGTCATTTTTAACACATGAAAGTGAAGAAAATAGGAACACGGAGAAAAAAAAAAACCTTTTAAAGATTTAATTTGTGTGGGTAAGTGCGCTGGGTGTATTAGCGAAATTTACAATATCTCGCGATACAATTGTCATATTGATAAAAATGAGGTAGCAGAATAATCAGAATTAAACAGATTTTTATGTAATATGTAAAAAGAAAAATCAATTTTTTGATCAATTTCTAGGTAAAACGTTTATGGATTACACTGCATAGTTCTTTCCAATTTTAATGTCATAATTTATACGATATACAAATTGAATTCAGTAGTTTATATATACATAAATATAATTTTCATCTCATAATCATTGTAAGAATTTATACTTACCATTGTCTGTATGTTGGAAGGCGTTACAGTACATGGAATGTACCCTAAATGGTGAGAATATATTTAAGTATGTTTACAATTCTGTAAGTATATAAATTATCATATCATCCTTTTTATATCAATTTACAGCTAATATTACAAGATATACTTTTCAGATGCGTTACGCTTGTTATAAAAAAGTTTATATTACATATTGAAGATATATATTTTTTCATAAATTTATAATTAATGAAAATTTAAAAAGCTAATATGTTTTAATAAATTAAATTTGAAATTTTAAATGTATTTGGAAAACTGTTTTTTTTTAATTATATGCATATTGCTTTAATTTTCCGATAAATCTCATTTCGAAAATTTTCTGAATACAGCTATTTATGGAAATCATGCAATTCTATGTACGCGAGAATTCTGGATTCACTTTTGACACGATAATCTATATTTATAGAAACCAATAAAAAATATTTGTGAGATTTTAATAAAATAAAATAAGTTTATCCTCATGCTTATACATTAAAAAAATCTTCCGTTTAAAAAAACAATGATACCCCATCAATCATTGCTTGACGTAAATCTTTTCTCGGTACAATTTTTCTTTCAGGATCGTTTATTAAATAAATACAAAGCAATGATGCTTTTATTGTCACCTTTATCTTTTTGTAATACAGGTCGGAAAAGATTTTTTTTTGTCTTAAAAGTTTTTCTAATACGCTGCAATGTTAATTATTATGCTCCGTTCGACCACATGTCCCATATATTCATATTCAAAGTTCATACATTCATCTTCAAACCAGTAGAATTAAAAAATATATACTCTATAATAGAGGTAATACTTTTGTTGTGCTATAGTACACTTTAAACTTTCATACATATTTTTTTGATGAAATGTAAATTATTTGTTTTTAATTGCACTGGTTTTAGCGTGAAAATCATGTTGGATGAATATAAAAATCGTTATAGCGTAAATAACTGACAAAAATTGTCTTAATTACAGTTTAAACATGATTAATCCTGTTCTGTAACAAAATTTCCATTGAAATCGTACAAAAGTGTTTAAGATGACAAAAAGTGGAATAAAATATGAATTACACATCACAATACCCATCTTCTTGCACTAAAAACAGTATCACACCCTCACTATAAAAAAAAGAAAGACTTCTGCATTTAGCAAGAAAATTTACAAAAAAATTAATGGAAACATTTTCAGAGTTTCCATAATACCAAAAAACATGTCTTTGTCTTCAGAAAGCTCAGAAAACAATAGATTTGTTATATTTAACAAAGCAACGCTTTCATTTATAGAGCAATTCTCGGAAACGCTTCGGTGTATTTTATACGGTGCATTTGCTCCCAGAGGACAACTTTTCTAAATTTTGCGGACACTCCTCGTCACATGAGGGGTCCCAAATTGGGGGGAGGGACTCAAGAGGTGCATAACATGAATAAGTGGTCAAAGGCCTTTCAATATTATGTCACATGAGGGGGATCGGCAAAAGTTAGAAAAGAGCTTCCTTTTGGGTTTACTATCGCGCCTCCTCTAATACACCACAACCTCTCTTAGAAATACCGATTGCAAAAATGAATTACTCGCAAAAATGTGTTACTAATAAAATGTAGTAATTTCAGAAATTTCACTCGATTATTTCTGTGTGAGGGCATAAAATTATTCATACTCCCTCGTATGTATAAATTATGTTACTCAGCTGAAAGTGTTCAGTTGAAAATTAATGGATAGCTTTCGAAAAACTAATATTCCGCGTGAAGATATTTAATTAATGCTTAGTAAACTAGTCGGATGTACCAATCCTAAAACTTTCTTCTATCTCATACTTGATAATACTTCAAAATTCGCTATCACATTTCCAAAATTAAATGGCAATCTATGCCCATCATGATGATTATAAAGTTATAGATTCATTGAATTGTGTGCATTAACCCTTGGGGACGAACGACCGGTATTCGTGTCGCGTGAAGTGCTCAGAATCGGGGATTATTCTCACCAGTAATTTTTTATTGTAAATTTTATCTTATTTAATCCGTGCATTTTCCCGATTCAATTAGTCAAAAATTACTGTTTTAAAAAACCGGAGACTAAAGATTAAAAATTCTGTAAAAGACGCTCGCCCCCAAGGGTTAAAAAATGAGATATAAGCATCGCATTTTTACAACAAATCATTGTATTTCGGTGCTTACTCTCTTAGATGCCTGATTCCAAAATGCCCAATCCAACAAATAAAAAAGGCGACACCTGTTGGGCAGTACTTATTCAAGCCTAATAAGGATCTACTTATCTGAAGGTGTAATCGAATATGAAGTTTGATTAAATTAAGTGCATTACTTTTTCGATTATAGCTATCATGAAAATCATGATAAAAATAACCATTCCTAAAATCGTGTAAATCCTGAAAAATGCAGCATAGCAGTGCCACCTATTGGGCGATTTACCCAAAAACCTGATAAGCAACAACATTATATCAACGATTAACTGAATCTGAAGTTTGATAAAAACCCACTCTTTATTTATTGAGATTCGTGAGAAATGCAGCATAGTAAGAGTCAACTGTCGGGAGATTTACTCCAAAACCTAATCATCAAGAACTTGTTTCAACCTTTAATTGAATCTGAAGTTTGATGAAAATCAGCTCAGTTATTCTTGAGATAGATTGAGATAGATTCTATTGCGGAAAATGCACCCTAGCAGCGTCATCTGTTGGGCGATTTACACCAAAACCTAATCAGCTCTAGTTTATATCAAGGACTAACTGAATGTAAAGTTTTATTAAACTTCATGCATTAGTAGAGAATCACAGACCGATATTTTCTAAAAACAGTCAAATTGTGTTCAGGACTTACTAAAACGTATAAATCCGCCCAAAACCGGAAGTGGAAAATTTTCACGAATCCAGTACTTTCTTCTTGTAAAGATAGGAGAAAGTAAACATACTTGTAAACATTTCTGAAAATTAAAGGCAATCTATATACTTTCGTTTCATAAATGGTTTTTTAAACCTCGGTAATCTATTAGTTTCTGAACTTTCACAAGATAACGGAACCCTTTTGTTAATCATGGGTAACTCGGAGAAAGCTATGTATTTTCCTAAACCTTCTTTGTATGTTGAGAAATATTTGTCTTTTTAGGTGCGTTCGTAATAATATAAATACGTAGCACCTATAGTCGCCGTTCAGTCCGTTTGTTTGTCTGTCTGTCCGCATGTAATAGCGCGAAAACTACCCAACGGAAACGTTTGAAATTTAAAAGATATAGTTTAAGCATAATTTTGTCGAGTCATTGCAAATTTTATGAAAATCGGATGTATTGTTTAATGACAAGGACAGTCAAAAGTTTTTAGTTACAGGACGGCCAATAGGAAAAAAATATTTAAAGTGCCTTTTAAGATGTGACAGCCTTTCTAACAAAATGAAATGGATAGGTACATATGAAGTGCACTAAAATATACATTCAGTACACTATGCAGTGCAGCAAATATAAACTTGTTATAGTCCGAACGCACCTCATTTGCCAATTTTTACGTGCAATTTCCAACTTCTTTTATAGAGTGTTGGAGATTTCGTTGCGATTTCATGATGATTGGTAATGAATAAACAAGTTGGAAATTGCTCGTCAAACGTGACAAATGAGGTGCTTTCGTACTATAACTAGTTTTATAATTATTTTTTGCACCCCATATTGTACTGAATGTATATTTTTTTGCACCTCATAAGTGCATAGTGTGTAACATCATTAAAATGCACTTGCAATAATTTTTTTTTCATTCCCCGTAATGTAACAGAACACTTTTGACTGTCCCTGTAATTAAGCTATACATCCAATTTTCATAAAATTTGAAATGGCTCGACAAAATTTTGCAAGAATTATATATTTAAAATATCAGACCATTCGGAAGGCTTTAACATCATTAAAATGCACTCGAATTAAATTTTTCCCATTAGCCGTAATGTAACGAAAAACTTTTGACTGTCCCTGTAATTAAACTATGCATCCGATTTTCATAAAATTTGAAATGGCTCGACAAAATATTACAACAATTATGTATTTAAAATTTCAGAACATTCGGAAGGCTGTAATACCATTAAAATGCACTTGCAATAATTTTTCCCATTGGCCGTAATGTAAAGAAAAACTTTTGACTGTCCCTGTAATTAAACTATACATCCAATTTTCATAAAATTTGAAATGGATCGATAAAATTTTGCAACAATCATATATTTAAAATCTCAGACCATTCGGTTGGGTAGTTTTTGCTCTGTTATATGCGGATAGACAGACGGACTGAACGACGACTATAGGTGCTACGTATTTGTATAATTACGATCGCACCTAAAAAGTAACTACCGCTGACAACGCTGCCGCCGGTTTTGAATTTTTTGAGACCGGAGGTCTTTCTTCGTTAATATTAAGAAAAATAATGCATACAAAAATATGAAAATCGGTACTATTATACAGACATGTTTGATAAACACGCTGATGCAGACAGTTTTCAAATCGAAGAATTATTTTAAGAGCTATTTAATGCTAAAGTTGGACAAAATCGTTCCACTAAAAAAGTTTTATGTGAAGTTTCCGGTGTACAGACTGCATTTGTTTTTTTAATTTGACTAATTTTATGAGGTTTTATTTCTATTTTAAATTCAAATTTTCAGCATTTCTAGAGATATGTTTTACATATTTTAGAAAGTGATATTAATTTAATCTGTTGTCAACTCTGTTGTCAACTCTTTTGTCAACTCTGCTGTCCATCTCTGTTGTCAACAGCGCAAACAATATTGTTTGCTTCAAATAAATAAATAAAAAAATATTTATACGTGTAAATAAATTAAAAATTTATTTACACGTGACTATTATATACAGAAAAAAACATTTGGAATTAGAATTAAATAATTATGTACAAAAAGCAGGAACTAATTAAAAATTACGTCATAAAAACTATATTTACACGTGAATTTTAAAAGAGAAAGGAAATTGTAAAATAATAAATTCATTAACATGCGTTAGAAGTCTTAAATGGGAGAAATTACGTCATATTTACGTCACATTACAGTTATTACATAAAATGAACACAAAATAATATTGCAAAACAATTTAAATTTAGAAATTGCGCTACACATTTATTTGATATTTTGAGAGGATACTTTTCAACTATTTTTGTTAGGAAAGCGCAAATAATATTTCATTTCTGACAAAAATATTTTCACGTGAATATTAAAAAGAGAAAGATTAGTTTGGTGAAAATTACGTCAGATTAAAAACGATTAATTTAAAATGTCTTATTTAAAAGAACTTTCTTTTCGCTTTGTTAAAAAATACCAGGACACAAAGATTCTGTTTACTTAATACCTTTTATATTAGCTTTTTTTGAAATGTTTAACTTATTTTACTTAATCAAAGACGAAAACAGCGATTGACATATGTATTTTGGGTACTACTTAGTTATCCCGTCGACCAAAAATCTATCATTCGCCAAACTATAAGATTAAATGCCAATAATGGTTAATCGTAAATGTCACATTAACTTGACTTTAAGCAAGTTACATGTGTCTACGTCATCAAGTTATTTTTATTTCGACGTTTTATTTGTATTTTTATTAATGTTGCACTAATTTATTTGTTCTTTCGCTATTTAAAATATTAAATATTATATTAAATATTATATTAAATATTAAATATATTAAAAATTATATTAAATATTATATTAAATATTTAAAATGCACATTTTTCGTAAGAACATTGTACTTTCACTATACAGTTGTGAAAAAAGGATAAAGGATACCACATTCCCCTACCAACTCTACTGTAAATCATCGCATAAATATAATACATTAAAACTGTAACAATCCTTAAATTTTTAAATATTTATACCTAATTTAAACGTAATATTTCGATTTTTCGATGTTTACTTCGGATACAAAACGGGAACTCGTTCGGTTCAGTAGTTTAAGAATTCAGTAGACGTAAAGTCCTAATTTTAAACTAATTTTTAATCATGACAAAACTGACACCGTTGCGGATAGTTATTCAAGCATAATTCAAAAACTACTTTGTGGTATGTGCTCTAAATTAAGATTCGCATATTTTAAACTTCTATAAATCGATTTTTTTGAAAAAGAAATTATAGGTTATATTACGTATTTTTTTCAAAGTATAATTACAAAATATAAATTCCAAGAGGTAGATGGCCCCGAAGAATAACTTAAATAGGGCATTAATTAGCTTATTACTAAGGATCTTATAACTAACAGATGCCAGTCACGTTTTCATATTCGTCGTAATGTGAGTATTGTAGTTCTACAAGTGTGGAAAACAGAGAATGACAAGTGGAAATGTTTTAGATTTTTTTTTTTTTTTTTTTTTTTTTTTTTTTGATTGGTTTAATTTAAACAAGAATTTCTGGCATGTAATTCAGGTAGATTTCTTTCCGCTTCAAGAGGATTTCCTTCTCTGTATAATTGAGAATTTCTGTTTTGTACGATGAAACTTTGTTTCTCTATAAAAGGATTACTCTGCCTAAAAAGAGTGAAGTTATGTTTCACACAAAGAATCTCGGTATCAGTTTAAGGGGAGTTGAGGGGGGGGAAGGGTTGAGAATTGTAATTCTTTGGGTCAAATATTTCAATTTTTTTTTAAACAAGTCGGAAATCGTACGTCGAACGTGGCAAATGAGGGCGTTCGTACTTTAACTAGTTTTATTCAGATGTTGATGGAATAGCTGTTGCACTCTTATGAAAAAGTGGGTGAATACAAAATTTATTACGATTCTATATACTAAATTCTGTAATACGGAAATAATAGAATCCCATCTTAAATATGACGTCGTCCTCATGGCAAGCTAGAACCATTATCTATCATAGGTCAGCATTGAATTCATGACGTAGGATAGGATTTAATAGAATGAAGAAAACTTGTTTCAATATCTTTTTAAGTTTGGATTCAATTATCATAAAATTTTAAAGGACTCGACAAAATTCTGGAACAATTCCATATATTAAATTTCAAACCATTTGGTTGGGTAGTTTTTGCGCTGTCAAATGGACAGACGGACAGAGAGACAGACGGACTGACTAGACGACGACTATAATTGCTTCCTATTTATATAAGTATGAATGCACCTGAGAAAGGAGATACAAATGACTCTTTTTTGTTCTGAATTGACTGTCATTTTGCAAAAATCTACTTTTTAAACTAAATTTTGGCATAAGCTCCAGGGAAACCAATTCTTTTCATTATGGGGCGATCCTATTGCAAGTTCACAGCGCACCACTGCACATACTACCCATCGAACAAGACGGAATATTCCTTTCTTTTCCACACACAATTTAATATGTCAGTGAAATGTCAAAAATTACAATTAAAAAATCCGAAGGTGGTATTTTTAGGGTTTCGTTCATCTGACGAAATCCTATTCGTCTCACTCCTCTGTCTGTCTGTCTCTTACAGAGCCCGTTCTCAGAAATTATATGTGTTGGAGACTTGAAATTTTGGGTTCTTATAGCTGAACACCTCACATCAAACGACAAATAATAAAATTTCTTACATTTACCACTTCTAGGCTCTAACTTGTGTATTTTAAGCATTTTTTCTAACTCACTCCCTAATTAAGTTGGAGATGTGAAATTTTGCACACTTATAGTAGAACACCTGTAATCACACGAAAAATCATAAAATTTTCGAAAAGTCTATATTTTTACCCCTCCAGACTGTAACTTCTGTATTTTTAGCAATTTTTTTAACCTCCACCCTTTTCACCCAAGGTGCACTTTTCTAATTTTTGCCGACACTCCTTTGACAAATCTTTCATATTATGTACCATAGCTGTACATATTTTAGTTCCAATTTTTACCGTCAGGGGCGCCTACCTATTTCGGGTGCTATGGGCCCGATGCCCACGACTGATATATCTACGAATAGTTTGTAAAACGGAGTTTCGTTCGGATAGAGGAATTTTTAGAATAGAGTTCACCCCCTGGTTAAGAAATGTGGAACTAACAAAATTTTGCAAAAGGATGAAGTGTTTTGAAAGGAATATTAAACGAAACCCTCTTTGCGATCTGCGATCACACTTACCCACTTGGTTGTTGTTGTTGTAAACGAAGAAAAATCACTAAAAAATCAAGTGAATTTTAGATCAATTATGTTGAACCTCCCCGTAAAAAGAATAACTGCACAAATTTAAGGTAAACTAGTATGACTACTGGCAAGATTTTTCTTTAACATTAAAAGGCCCGTGAGGGTTTATTTTGACAGTCACCAAATGAATACACATCGGATAGACTCAGAAATTTTTTTATAAAATAAATTTAAAAAATGCAAAGAAGAAAAAAAAAAGTTAAATAAATAAGTTAAAGTGTTTTAAATAAAAATTATGGTGTAAAATATTTTTTATAAAACTTGAGTAAAATTTACAGCTTTTCTTGTGTTAAAATATACAGTTTTTTCTTTAGAGTGTCTTTTTGTTTTAAAGTAAACACATAGGTTTCAGATCATTATTTCTGTTGATTCTATGGGAATCTTTTAACTGTAGCTTTCTAAAATGAATGCTTCTTTTATACCAACAACAGCGATTATGATTAGCAATTGGAATAACTGCCGAAGCATCTGACAATACTCTAGGGGGTGAGAGATTTGCAAATTACATGAACTTTTTTATCCTTATTTGGAACCCGTCACTATACGAAGAGTTAAAAAAAAAAAAAAACATATTCAGTGAGAAAGATAGTCGAGTTCAGATCCCATCACATATGATCAAACTACACTGACGCAAGCATCATTATGACGTCAGCATTACTAAAGCACACATTTATCCAATGTTTCTTATAAAGCTAAAAGAAAATAATAAACATTGGACCAAAGTGTTCTTTAGTAATGCTGACGTCATAATGGTGCTTGCGTCAGAGTGGTTTCAAATGAATGAGCGTTACAAAGTAGACACGATTTTACGTAATCTCCAGATAATTTTATATTTGATTTTTTTTTTCAATAAAATTAAACAATAGTAATGTTTTCTGTATGGGAAAATTACAAATTTCATCCCCTCTCCACCCGCTCCAAGGCGCATGGCGGGATCTGTTTGACGAACTCGACTATCCTTTCTGAACGTATCACATACGAACCGTTTTTAAACAGAACATAGGAGTTATCTAGTGATAAAGGAATAGTAGAGATCGTCGGACAGATCTCGCCATGCGCTTTAGAGCGGGTGAACAGGGGATGAAATTTGGAAATTTCCCATACAGATAACATTAAAATTGTTTAATTTTGTTGAAAAAAAAATTCAAATATAAAATTATGTGGAAATAACGTAAAATCATGTCAACTTTGTAACGTTAATTCATTCATTTGAAACCACACTAACTCAAGCATTATTATGACGTCAGCATTATTAATGCACACTTTTGTTCAATGTTTACTACTTTCTTTTAGCTTTACAAGAGTATTGGATTCGTGAAATCTTTTTGACTTCAGGTTTTCGACGGATTTGCACATTTTAGGAGTCAGATAGCTCGAAAAACATGTTTTTACAAAATATCTGTCTCTAAGACGGTGACTATGTCTGTCTGCATGCAGCATGTCTGTCTACATGCAGCATCGTTTTCAGATGTCTTCAAAATCCTAAGGTGGACACGTGACAACTCTACTTCTTAAACATACCACTATTATGTGGAATCGTTTTGGGGTGGTTTTCTCTTGTAACTTTTTTTCTAAAACTAGCATTTTTCTAGTATTACCTTATGGATGGGACATACATTGTATTAAAGAATCACTCGTAAAGTACCGTCATTAAAATTTATGTAAAAGAAAAAAATGCATAATTAATTTAAAACCTTTATTTTTTTTATAGATCTTATATCTAAAACGTAATCATTTTGTTTCATAGTTCATTAAATACAGCATCTTAATTACCCAAAACGATTGAGTTACCGTTTTTGTTAGATTCGATTTTAAATAAGAGAAAGAGAAACTACTTAAAACTACCTCCTACGTAAATAATAATAAAAAAAAAAAAACGAATTTAATTACAGAGATGCGTATAACTTCTTCACTGCAAAAGTTTTAATACTATATTTGCAAAAAAGATATGAACCGGAATATTACATACATTAGACGATATAAATTTATGTTTGTCGAGGATTATTTGCTCTCGAACCTTAATTAATTTTTTATTCTACTGAGTATATATCTGTTGTTGAAGAGAGTAATTTAATCACACTGATTAGCAAAGTAAATTTTATTGACATAATTAGCCCACATTAAGTACTTTCAAATGTCAAAACTAGTATGTTCTTCACAAATAGTAAGTGTAATAGTTAAGAAGTAAAAATAAATAAAAGTTTGAATTTGGAATGATTGTATTATCTGCATATATAATTTTCTGATGTAAAAACTTGTATTTTTTTCAGTTTCTGGTGTTACATTCAGAAAATAAAAGGATTAAGAAAAAAAATGAAACTTTACTTTTTTGCACAATGAACGATAATGGAGTTTCTATCTAGGGGGCTCTGTTCCCTAGATAGAACGACCAATGGCGGTTGTCTATAATTTAATATCTATTCATTTTCCTTTGACCTAAAATGTTACCATTCTTAATACATCTAGGGGGCTCTGTTCCCTACGAGCTGCACTCACCAACCCCGTTCAGAAACCGAAGGCTCTAAAAATACTCTAATTTACTTAATATTACGAAAAAATTTAATTATAATTAAACGACCAATGGCGGTTGTCTATAATTTTATATCTATTCATTTTCCTTTGACCTAAAATGTTACCATTCTTAATACATCTTTGATAAATCATTTTCCTTTTAAAGTGTTAAATTAATAGCGTTACATGTAATTACTGATTAAAGAACTAAATGAATAATTTTGGTACATATTTTATTACAATAGATCAATAAGTCATATATACTAAGGAAAGCATGTGAATATTTTCTGGAAAAAAAGGAAAATATTTATATAAAAATGTGTTGTGTCATCTATCGGTACTATAATGCAGTTAAATGTTTATACGGAAGTGTGGAAATTATTAAAATAATTCTGAAATTTACAATAAAATCTTGTTCTATTACAGAAATAATACATTATTTAAAAAATACATTTGTTATTTAGTGTGCATCCCCTTGTTTTTTATTAAAGATTTTTTATCAGGAAGTGATGACTATCTTTAATAAGGTCGCATGCCAGCGTAACTTTCTTGCGTGCCACGTAGGTACGCATGCCGTAGGTTCGCCATCTCTGCCCTACAGGGTAGTCCCGGCATATTAGCTTTAATAAAATGTATAGGAATGGACATTTTAGCAGTGTTTGGAAACCGAAGAAAAAGCACCTACAATACACCAACAATATTCCTAAAAGGGACTCGGTAATCTTCCATTTTTTTATTATTTATGCCCTATTTAACACTTTCCAACAAAGTTCAAAAGTGTTTATGACTTCAGTTTGTCTGTCCATCTGACCGCGCTCTAACTCTCGTAAATATACTCCGATTGTTATGAAATTTTTGGATGTTATTCACCTCTACCCTAGCACGAACCCTATTTCAAATGAAGTTTGTAGCATGTTCAGTTTCGTTTACAGAGATAGTCAAAAGTATTCCCTTACATTATGGCCAATTGAAAAAATCGTTTCAAATGATTTTTAATGTTGTTACACACTTTCAAACGTTATAAAGTTTATATGCATTTAAGAAGTGCACTAAAATATGCATTCTGTAGAACATCCGGTGCAAAGAATATTTATTATTCATTTACAGGGCCACACAAAAAAAGTTTCGTTACATAATGGTAAAAAAAAAGGGGGGGGGGGTGTTTTCGGCGAATTTCAGTCATGTTAAACTATTTCATATATAATAAAATTTATATACGTCGCTGAGGTTTACTATAAGTTGCATTCATGTATAATGCGAAGTGCATAGCATTTAAAGGGACACACAAAAGATTTCAGATACTATACTGCATCCGAAGAACTCTATATTAGCAATGATTGTTGGAAATTCATTTTTAAATATAATATGCGCTTTTAAGTTTCACTATATTTATGCATACCATATAGTGTGTATAAATGCTATAGTTCATACACAGGTTTACAGAAAAGAATTCATAAGTGTTACTCAGTGCATGTATATATATATATATATATATATTACGCTATCTTTCGTGCCACAGAAATCGTGATTATTTGTTAATTGTATAATGGCAACGCCCGAATGAAACCCATCTCATTTTTTATTGAACAGCATGTAATGCATCGCCATATCTATAAGGGGGTTACCATATGGGGGACCAGTGTTCTGTCGCCCAATGACGCCAAGACTGTCGCCAACTTGGCGATATATAGCTAAAATTGGCGAGCATATTTAGTCGCCAAAAGTGACGTCAACTTGGCGATATCTCTAATATTTCGCCAAATTCCCATAGACTTCCATTGTAAATCAATAGGTTTTACATGCTTACAGAAAATGAACAAACTGAGATATTTTAATGCAACAAAAACTAATATTAGTTTAAGGGATTATATTAATTATATTTAAAGGAGTTCAAGTAAATTAAATAATGAATGAAAGTAACATGATACAATGCTTAGCATGCTTTCTCAAACATAAATTTTAAGGAAGAACAACTGGTCGCCAAGGACGGCTAGTAAGCTTAAATTGCTTAAAGATAGCTTTTAAATTAGTTATGCATTTTTACGTTGAACTGCATTTAGTTTATTAAGAAATATTTTTAGAATATGGATTAAATATTATAGAGGGCCACGCGAAGAATTGGATACATGGCCGTCTATGAATGAAAATTTCTGGAAATGTGATTCCAGTTGTTTAAAATGTGTTTTAGTTTGAATAATATTTTATCTAAATAGTGGAGTGTAATAAAGGTATTAGGTAAACAACAGGGCTGTACAAAAATATTCAAGTATGTTTCCATCTATTAATATGAATTGCTGAAAGAGAAATTTCAACCTGTTTTGTGTTTTCTTGCTAAACTAAATTTCCCCATTAAATTGTATATCAACCTACAGATCAAATACAGGGCTGGTCAAAAGAATTGGAATACATATTTGGCTATCGATGGTAACTGCTGTAATCAGTTTTTCAAAAGTTTTATGAGTTTTCTAAAATGTTTACTTAGTTATCTTACTCACTTTATTTCCTTAAATAACGAAGTTTTGTTAAAGCATTCAGGAAGTGTGCGAAAGTGTTTCATAATCTATGCTTAACGCATGATTTTTCTTTCTTGTTTTATCTTATTCATAAAATTAACTTTTAAAACAAAATGATTTTCGGAATAAAAGTTACAATATCATACTTTGATTTAAAATAAATTAACAACATTTAAAAAGTTCCAAACTTTTTAGTTTTTAACACTTTCCAACATAGTTGAAAGGTGTTTATGAATTCTCTTTGTCTGGCTGCCAGATGTCCGTGATTCAGATTGACATGAAACTGATATATGTTATTGAAATTTACTATATCTTGTTCGGAATTGTAAATGAAGTGTGTAGCATTTACAGTTAATTTACAACGACATTCAAAAGTTATCAATACATTAAGGCAAATTGGGAAAAAAAATCGTACTTTAGTAATTTTACACTATTCGAATTATATTTAATATAATATATATCATTGCCCAGATGAGGACCTTAATGTTATTGTGATTTTTATTTCTCTGATACCGGTTTGTTAATATTTATTTATTTATTTATTTATTCATTAAATAAAACAAATATATATCTACCCTATATATATAAAATCCTAATGAATCGAATTGAAACGAATTTATGTAACGGTTCTACGAAACGACTGATTAAACAGCTGATTACGTTTCAGGGCGATTTCTCCTAAAATATAGAATACTTTGCGATGAAATTAACACCAAAAATCCGTATTGATCCACAGATCTCAAAACTGGTATTAGAATTTTAAAATTAGAATTAGTTTTCGAAATATTAATTTTTTTCTAATTTTAAATATTTTTTTTCTAATGATGGCAACTCAAATTTTAATCATAGCAGATATTTCTTTTCATATTTTAGAAAAGGTTATTTTAAATATGGCAACGAGTTTGGCCTCCCTTAAATGTATGCTAAGAAATGCATCATGTTACTTTTATTCAGAATTCAATTTGTATTTCATTATCATTTTATTTAATACAAAACTTTCATTTAAAATTTAAACCTTTAAAATAAATGGCTTTTACTTTATTCTTTTTTTAAACGAAACGAAAAGAAAAATAGTAGACACAGATGTCATATACGCAACGGGGTACCTAATTGGCGCCAAAATGGCGTTATTTTGCCTGACGTGGTAATCCGGCTATTGTTACTTATTTATTAATAAATGTTTATTTGAATTTATTTTCTTTTTATTTACAAAAATGTTATAAATTATTTTGTTCTATAGTTATTAATTTTTTTTTTATTTATTGTTATTTCATTATAAAAATAACAGAAAATAATTTAAAAATACATATGTAACAGGTATTTGAAAACGAGGTTTTCGCCAAATTGTCGTAAAAAAAAATCACTCCAATCCCGGTGCGTATGTGACAATGCAACAAATCATGAGATTTAATTTCCACTTCAAAGCACCGTTTTAATGTTATTATTTCTCCCGTCGACCAATTTCGCCAAATTATACAAATTGACATATTTTTTTTTATTTTAAATAACAAAAGAACAAATAAATTAGTATAACATTAATAAAAATACAAATAAAGTGTCCAAATAAAAATCACTTGAGGGCGTGAACATGTGTAACTTCCTTAAAGTCAAGTGAATGTGACATTTACGATCAACCATTATTGGCATTTAATCTTATAGTTTGGCGACAGATTTTTGGTCGATATGATAAGTCCATAAGTCGACATGTCCAAGTAGCACCGTTTTAATTTACCACTCGAAAAAAAAAAAAAAAATGCTAACTGGCGAGTTAAAAAAAAAAAGCTATTGGCGAGATTTTCACCCGGCTAACATAAAAGTACCAGGAATTCTTTGTGATCATGCCACCTTTTATGTAGTTTTATTCGAAAAAATAATTTTGATTCTTTAATCAAAATGGAAACCTTTCTTATGAAAAGCGAAGGAATCAGCCCGTTGTTTATGGCAGTTACATGACTTGGACTATTATAATATAAACGAAATAATGGGGATAGAATAATATTCGGCGACTTATCACACCTGTGGTTGGCTAACATTAAAGTACCAAAATTGCTGCCTGGAATATAAAAAGCGAAGGGATCCGCCTGGAGCTGTTGATGATAGTCACATGACTTAGGCTATTATTATAGAGATTGTTTTCAATTTTAAAAACAGCGCAAAGAATAATATTTCCTAACGATTAAAAATTTATTTTCAAGTGACTATTAAAAGCAGAAAAAAAAACTTTAAAATTACTATTAAATGAGTACGTGTTAAAGGCAGGAAAATATTGAAAATTGTGTCCTGAAAATTGTATTTACACGTGAATATTAAAAGGGAAAGGAAACTTTAAAATAATAAATACATTAATATGCGTTTAACCCTTTCACGGACAAGGCACTTCTATTCGTAAAATCTTGAAATCAGTGATTGGCACCAGAACTTACAAACAAATTTCGAAATACAAAAATGCTTTTGTTCACTTACTTAATAAAAGGGAAATTTTCATCTCAATATTCTGATGCTAATGTGGCATTTAAGAATTAAAATTAAGTGGTCCAAAAATGAACCGCCGCCCTTGAAGGGGTTAAAACGGCAAATTTTAGTAATTGTATTATGTCAATCGGTTTATAACGCTGTTAAAAAATACTGAGCGACAAAGACTCTGTTTACTTAATTCATTTTATTTTAGCTTCTTTTCAAGTGTTTAACTTATCTTCTTTAACCACAAACACGAAAACAATCATTGGATGTCTTAACAGCAACTGATTCTACCTTAAATTTTTGCAATCAAAGGGAATTGAATGGAAACCCGTTTACAAGGAGATCGCTACAGGTTTTTTCAGTATAATTCAATCTTCTCTAATATTTTTAAAAGCGATCAGATTAGCGTGCTTTTACATTCTACAGTGTCTGAACGGGGGTTGGCGAGCGTACCTTGCAGGGGACAGAGCCCCCTAGTACTATATATGTACATATATATATTCATGTGTGTATGTGTGCGTGTACATTGCTCAACTGTATAACACCTTTAGTGGTGACGATTAAAAATTACGTTTGATTTCAACATCAAAAGTTAAATTATTAATAAGAAAGAAAAGGGAATGAAGCATTAATATCCCTGTATATTTTAAAAGCATTTTGACAGCACAGAAGATGGACTACCATAACATTTTCGACTCATAGGAGACATTTTATTAAGTATTCCAGAAATATTTTTGGAATACTAGAGAATACAAAATACGAAATAATAAAGTAGTGACATATGGAAATGCTGTCCCCTGTCGTTACTTAATGTATGCATGTAAACATCTGTCAAAATTGAAAGACATTTAACTAGAAAACTGAAATATAATTTTAACGTCTCTTACAAATGCACGTTTAAATGAGAAAAGAGCTTTTTAAATGACAAGTGTGTGAAAATAACTGTTCAAGTTTTGCTTTTGAATTATTATTTTTTTTTTTTTTTAAGAAAATGTCAGGGGTTTTTTAGAGTTGCTTAATGCTTTCAAATGCTTGAAAAACACAGTGTCGTTTATTATTAAAAAAACATTATAAAATTTTTTATTAAAGCAAATATGTAGTCAAAGTTACCAATGCTGTGTAGTATATAAGGAATCAATTTCTAATTTATTTCTGTATGTTTTTATTCTCACATGAAAAATTAATTACTTCAAAAATTTCCAGTAGTCACATATATTTATTAAGATTTAATTGTATCATTATCGAAAACTAGCGCATAAATAAAGATGACTAAAGAGACTTTACTTCCACTCTAATCTTATTTTTTTTATTGTTTTTCACTTATCAAAAAATTATGCTGAAAATCTAAATCTTACTAGTTTATAAGTAACTTATGATTTCAGGTTTGTAAATACTAAGACTATCTAAACCGTATTTTTTTTAATAATCTTTAATAAATTTGTTTTTCATTTGGATGCTGTTAATGTGTTACTTATCAGTGTCAGTTATTTATTTTTAATTCACTTTATGTTCAAATGAAATAAGCTTATAATTAATAGTTGAGTATTTGAATGTGTTATCACTGTAAATCATTAGCTACATAATAATACGAATTTGTAACTGTATGCTTTGTTGTTAGAAGCAAATTATATGCGATTTCTATACTACCATAGATTTGTTGCTTATTGTGCGTTATATCCTTTTAAGTGTAGTGCTCTTCCAACAGTTCTTTAGGCCTTGTATATCTTAAATATATATCTTAAATAAGAAAAATGTAAGCCGTTTCTTTTTAAAACTTCTCGAAAATAGAAATTACAAATATAATTTCATATGTCATTCATTCACAAGCACTGAGAAATCTTTAATGTTGGATGTTAAACAGTTTTTGTTTTAATTATAATTTTAGAGACATTGAGCACAAGTTTGAATTTGAGAGCACAAGTAGAAACCAAAACAGGAACATCTTGATTCACTTGCAGTTTTAGATCTATTTTCAAAAATTCTTTGAGAGCATCTACTCGCATACAGAAAAGAGGAAAATATTGAATATTTGCAAATATAATAGTTCTTCCATCTATTAGTGTATTTTCTAATCATTATTGAACTCAATATGAAATTTTTATTTCATAAAGGAGAAAAACAAAACGTATATAGTTCTCAGAGGATATGTCTTAACATAAAACCTCACATAAGATTATTACGCATAAGAGAATGAGTTACATAAATTAAACCGAAAACAAGGTATTCAGGTCTTTAAGGTATATTTTCCTAAGAGAAAATAAGTTATTTCATTTTCTATAAATAAATAATGAGAATGTTGTTAAAATGGGGTATTTTACGCGTTTCGAATATTTCATACTTCATTAAAATTATTTAAATTACTAAAGTTCATAAAAAAAATTATACAAGAATAGAAATTTTAAATAACTTTATCATTCTTATTTAAAAATAGTTTGTCTCTTCCCAAATATAATAGGATATGCATTCTAATTTACGTAGATTTTGTCAAAAGAGCTAATATTTCTGCCGAAAAGTAATTTTTTACACTGAACAGTGAAAAATTCACTAGAAATGCAAATACTTTGAATGTTATCTATTGCAGTATTTAGAAAGAAACTTTTAATTAGATTCATTTAAAATTCCGTGCTTTTTTTTTTGGTTCATTTGAACCTAATCATAATATTAAAAAAAAATTTTGGTTTCAATATCTATTTTCTCTCACTTCAATACCTTTTTATAAAAAATACAGAAATTTCTATAAATAAAATGGCCGATATGCATTACAAAAACGGATTTAAGTAACTCATAAAATCGAATAAATATATTGACACCCTTAAGGTCTTAGCCTATTGAATACGGGATTGGGACATATACGTCCCAGTGACTATTTTCTTATTCTATCTGTCCAACTTTTTGAGAAATAATCTCTGCCATACACTCATACTAAGATTGGTAACAGACCAAACAACCAAAATGAAAAGATTTGTAAATTGTGGTACGAACGAATATAAAAATAGTAGCCTCTAGCCTGTAATTAAAAGATGTAAGTGATGGACTTTAAAAAAGATTTTGTTATTTGATCAAAAGAGTTTCTTCAAGCAAGTGTTTCGTATCACCCGTTCAAAAAATATATAAAAATGCACTGAACATTTTGAAACTATTTATTAATCTTCCGGTTTTCGATGGATTTGCACGTTTTGTAGGCCAGATATCGCCAAAAACATGTTTTTAGAAAACGTCTGTCTGTGTTTTTCATCTTTGTATCATAGGAGAGAGTATGGAGCATAGATTTGAACAAAATTTCATACATATATATTTTTTGGTTATGGGCAGCACGTTACAGTTGAATTTGGGGATATTCCGTTGGAATAGGGCGTTGTTGAAGCAATTTTGTGCAATTTTCAATATTGTATCATCAAAAGTACATGAAGGTGAATTGCATTGAACTAAATTTAATATATATGTTTTCGGGCATGAACAGCTGGTCCTAGTTCAATTTTGGGGATATTCCGCCGGTAGGGAGCGCTCTGATGGCGATTTTTGTGCGATTGTCTCTATTTTTCGCAGATGTGTTGTACGTTGGCTACTAGTACAGCCATGTGTGCGTCGCATCCAGGTAACCGGGCGAATCGCAAACAGCTGACGTACAACAGATAGAATAAATTTACCATCCTCAATATTCCTTTATTAATGATTTTGTATTTAAAATTTTAAATTAAAACCTCTGATGTAACTATTGATTAAATAAATTGGAATGTTTTCGCGTCTTTGGTATATTTTTTTACAACAATTGACCGATAAGGTAAAAATACTTTTAAGAAAAGTAGGTAATTATTTTTCGAAAGAAAAAGAAAAATGCTGAAAGAAGGTAAAATATTAAAAATTCATTTTTTATTAAATACTCAAAAAATAGAAATGCATATAGTTAAAAAAGAAGGTAAAGAATTTTTATATAAAAAATCGTCGAGCCATTTATTGGTATTGTAATGCAGTTAAAGGTTTGCATTTGAGAAAACCTAACTAGATTTAACCTTCTTGAAATAGCTCTTTTTTTTTTTTTTTTTTTTTTTTTTTTTTTTGTTATCTGAATACTGAATTATCTTTGAAATGTTCTGTTGTCTGTATTGCTGTAATAAGTGTTAATGTGCTTTGAATAGTATGAAGAAAATTTACCATTCTTAATACATCTTTAATAAATTGTTTTTCATTTAAAGTTTTAAATTAATAGATTTGCATCTAGTTATCGTAAAAAATAAAAATGAATATTTTTGATACGTATTTTACTACAATCGATCGATAAGTCAGATATACTAAGAAAAGTATTTGAATATTTTCCGGAAAAAAAGAAAATATTTATATAAAAATGTGCGGTGCCATCTATCGGTACTGCAATGCAGTTAAATGTTTACAATTGAGAAAATTGATACATTTTAACTTTAGAAATTTCTTTGTAAAATTTTTAAGAGAAGCAATTGAGTTTTCTTTTTTGGATCTAAAAACTGAATTCTCCCGGAACTATTGTGTTGTCTGTATCCTTGTAACGAACGAATTAATATACAGCCGGTTTTTCTTTCTTTTAATTATTCCTAATAAATTTCCTGTAAAAATGTCTGGCATTTTAATAATGCTTTTCTGTTTAGCCTTTCTGTGCAATCTTCATGTTTTGACAGGTTCTATCTGATTATTATTATTTCTCTAGGTTTAAAACTACATTGTTCTGTTTAAGAGTTTTTCCATTATTAATATTGGGTTGAGGAAAATGTAATTTCGTTTTTTACTAATAGACGGCTTTAATGTCGCATATCTCGAATAATACTCATTCAATTAAGCCATTCTATAGATCCTTTGAAAGGCAAAAGTCCATTGAACATTCTAGATATAAAGGTAGCGTCATCTGTTTAATCAGTCAAAAGTTATTGCACTTTGAAAATGGAGATTCCAGAAGGTCATTTACGTTACATTTTGCTTTTTTACTTCCAAAATGCACCGCAGGCTCATCGAAAATTGTGTGGCATTTACGGTGATGAGTGCTTAAGTGAACTCCAGTGTCAGAATTGGTTTATTCGTTTTCGTTCCGGAAATTTGGATGTTAAAGGTGAACGTCCTAAACGAACGACCTGAACGAACGACCTGACCGGCCAATCGTTGAAAAAGTCGATGAAATTCTTTAAAAAATCGAGATAAACCTTCATATGTCATCTCGCGACATCACTACGGAACTAAATATCGACCAAAAAACACTTTTGAATCATTTACATAAGACGGGATACCAAAAGAAGCTCGATGAACTGACAGTGAAAAATTTAGTGGACCGAGTTTCCATTTGTGAATCGCTGCTGAAACGAAACAAAATCAAACCATTTTTGCAGCGAATGATTACGGAGGATGAAAGTTAGATCACGTGCGACAATAATGTTCTAAAAAGATCGCGGTCGAAGCCTGGAGAAGCTTCACAAACGGTGGCAAAACCCGGATTGATGCTGAGTGTTTGGTGGGATTGGAAATGAATTGCTCATCACGAGCTGCTTGAGCCTGGACAAACCATTAATTCGACTCTCTACTGTCAACAGCTAATGTGATTGAAGAAAACGATTAAAAAATTGGCCAGAATTGATCAATAGGAAAGGCGTTGCCTTCCATCACGACAACGCTAAACCACACACATCTTTAGTGACTCGGCAGAAATTCAGAGATCTTGGCTGGGAACTTTTGATGCACCCAACGTATAGCCCTGACCTTGCCCCGTCCGACTATCTCTTATTTCGGTCTCTGCAGAACTCTCTTAATGGTGTAAAGCTGACTTCAAAAGAGACTTGTGAAAATCACTTGGTACAGTTTTTCGCCCAGAAATCTCAGAAGTTCTACAGTGATGGAATTATGGTTTAACCAGAAAAGGGGCAAAAGATCATCGATCAAATCTCATTGATTAGTGCTTGGAATTTATATGAATAAATTCGCTTTGAAAAACTTGAAAAAAAACGAAATTACTTTTCCCTCAACCCGATATTTTTTATTTTGATGCATTTTTTAGAGCAATATTTTCATATTTCTTAAAATATTTATCTAAAAAGACGGCATCGCATTTATGGTTCGTATCTTTAATGATGAAATCGTATTTCAAATTCTACAAAAGAAACCGTATAACTCAACTGTTTCATATATTATAATTCATTTAATTTTTAAAATACATGTATGCAGTTTTTTGTAGCAATGATATGTAGCAATGATATTGTTGTAACAAAAAACGAAAAACATTGTTATTGTTCAATTCTGTGTAGAGGGTCGTACAAAAAAGCTTAAATATGTAACATTTTGTATAGAATTTATAGTATTATTTCATTTACGCAATCTTATTTTCTACTTCATCTATTAATCTAATATAAACTTAATTTAATTATTACTTAATTAAATAATATTTAAATAATAACTCATTAAAAATAATTAAATAATAATTAAATAATAATTAGAAAATATTAATAATTTCAAATGTATGTTTTTTAAATTCGAGATTCCTTAATTTAAAAAAAAATTCACATTACTGGAACGTGAATTAAGTAATTTAAAATTGTTTATTGGTATTCGATTATTTAGCATATTTTCTATTATAAGTCAGAAGGTAATCTTATTTGCTTTATAAAAGTGTAAGAAATTTTATTAAAGTAAGATACTTCATACACATTGTAATTTAGTTTCAATACTGCAAAGTGGAATTAGTTCTTAATTTATTTTACAAAAAAAATCAAATTTGGATTTACATTACTTGATTTACACTTCGAAGTAAGACTCAGTTAGTAAGTTATTCTACATACTTTTAAAAATTACATAATTTTAGGGAATAAATTTAAATTCAGATGAAGGGATGAAAATATTACCAAGTTCTACTTTGATAACTGGAGATTTTACGTTATTGCATTTCTCTTATTTTCTAAAATGAAAAGAAAAAAATCCAAATTCAACCAGTTCAAAATTAATCCGTGATTTGCATTTTCTTTTTAAATACACTGTAAAAGTTATATCTGCTCATGAAATTAATGTATTTCACATACCTTTCCTCAAAGAAAAAATATATTCTGAATAAAAGGATAATTATAGGTAATAAAATAAACTACAAAACTAAAGAGTTACAATGAGAAATATCATGCATATATCATGTCGAAGGGGATAATAAAGTTATCACACACTACAGTTAGAATTGCGTAGATTTGTACTTTAAAGAGGAAAAGGGGCCTTAAAACGTTTTTTTTTTTTTTTTTAATTTTTTTAAAATTGCTCCTTAACTACTATTCAAGGGCACACTATGGCATTATCACACAAGGAATTAAAAAAAAATATTTTGGAGAAAAGAATTTTCCTGAATATTTTAAGCGTTAAGAAGAACTTTTCAAAACGCTCCATGCGCTTTCAATATCAATTAAAATCCTCAATATTTTTTATGCCAGTTTGGTTTACATATACAAATAAAACGGTGCATAGTTTTTTAAAACTAAATATAGTCGGAAAAGTTAAAGGTAGTTAAGTGCAGAAATAAGATGCAAAAATGCTAAAAATTTCATAAAATTTAGAAAATATTTTTTTTCTTGCCTTTATAATCAAATGTACAAAATTCGAGTTTTATACACACTTTTATTTGTAATTGTAAACTAAACTGCCATAAAGCATATTGGGGATTTTAATTGATATCGAATGCGCATGGAGCATTTTGAACGTTTTTCATAACGCTTAAAATAGTCAGGAAAATTCCTTATTCTTCTCCAATTCTTTTTTTATTTTCATGACTTCCCCAGCAGCATGCAACAAGCTCCTCAGCCCTTTCCAGCATTGTTCCGACACTTTTACAGCGCTAAGAATAAGAAACATGTTTTCTGTCCTTGTTCGCGTCCTTTCTTTCTTGAGTTCTGTGTCGTCACTACCGCGCCAGGAATACATTTCCGACCATGGGTTGCTATGCAAATCTGAATCTTTGTGATGTTCCTTACCTACCCTTAAAGTTTGTCTCATGATTTTAGATTCACCCTGTATATATATACCGGGTGTCCCAAAAAGGACTGGCTGATTTTAAAATTCAATAACTTGCAAACGGTGACAAATATTTAAAAAATTCTTGCAGGAGGTTTATGCATAAGGTCAAAAGTTTTATTACAGTGATTTTCGATTTTAGTTCGAATTACAAACAATAGATGGCGCTGTAAGCAATAGTCGCTAAATACAGACTCGATTTTTGGTACTTTCTCTTGTTCTATCCGGAAAAAGAAGATGGAAATATATTATCCGGGCCACGAAGTACCAAAAATCGAGCCTGAATCTAGCGTCTATTGATCGCAGCGCCATCTATTGTTTGTAATTCGAACTAAAATTGAAAATCACTGTAAAAATACTTTTGACCTTATGCATAACCCTCCTGCAAGAATTTTTTAAATATCTGTCACCGTTTACAAGTTATTGAATTTTAAAATAAGTCAGTCCTTTTTAGGACACCCGGTATATATATATCTAATCAAAAACAACTCGTTGTAAATGATCCCGCCAACCCACAAACCTAAAACGTCAGTCATAAAAAGAAGTGATATCACATAAAAAGAAGCGACATAGAAGTGCCTACTACGAGTGCCGTGTAAAAATCTATCACTACTCATAATGTTTCCAAAGGATTCGGAGTGAGGTACAGTATGTGAAAACTGCTTGGCGACTTGCACTTACATATGACTATTTGTTTAACAATTTTCTTCTTGAATTATTGATCCCATTAAACTGTGAAAAGTTGATGCTTTTGGTGTTTACATGTCCATTCTTATTTAACATCATGGGATCGATTTGTTGATTTTATTTACCATTATTTGAACAAGAAAAACCACTTTTCTTTACGCGGAGGATTTTCTAAGTAAACATGTAATAAACATTTTGAGTTTGTGAAATAATAATAAAAAATAATGATCATATGAATAATACTAACAATGCCCTAATAATAGACATTAACTAAACTAAGATATATTGCAGTAAAGCTTGAGTTAACGGAATTGCACATGACAGGGGAAAATCTGTTCTAGTAAGGCTTTGTTACAATAGTATTTTATAATATTCATTATGTCGGAAACATGACATTTTGCGTTTAAGAATTAATTCTGTCATAAACAGGATTCATTTTACCAGTTTTCCCTTTAATTTTGAAACGGTGTATTATTAAACGTATTTATGTAATTAAACATTATGTTTAAAATATTGAAAAGTATGATTGTAAAAATCGATGATTACCACAATTTCATACTATTTTCTGCTTGCCTTACAAATTTTTCTGATTTATTACAGATCTTCCTCCTACAAATATTTATAAGACTTATATAATGAGAATTTAAAATTATTTTTTTCGATTTTCACAATTTTTCGAAATTGATGTAGGTACTGCATATATGAAATATACGCCTGCAGGTCGCCAAGCAGTTTTCACATACTGTACCTCACTCCGAGTCCTTTGGAAACATTATGAGTAGTGATAGATTTTTACACGGCACTCGTAGTAGTCACTTCTATATCGCTTCTTTTTATGTGATATCACTTCTTTTTATGACTGACGTTTTAGGTTTGTGGCTTGGCGGGATCTTTTACAACGAGTTGTTTTTTATTAGATATCACTTCTTTTTGTAAGGTATTTCATTTGCATTATACATATTACATTTTAATTCAGAAAACAAAAGATAAACGAAAGACGATAGAAGTAAAAAAATAATTTAATAGTGATGCTATAAACTTTTCAAAAGTGTAATATATCTAGTAAGACATAATGTTGGACTTTTTAAAAAATAATTCAAAACCATTTTATCGATCTTTCAAATCTCAGAAGAAATCATTTATTTTTTAGAAATGCATAGCTGCCAACGTTTACGCTTTTTTGCTACCACTGAAATTTAATAGAGATTTTCGCCTTGTTTAATCGCGTGATTTCGAGGATTAAATAGGACAATATTTACTATAAAATTTTAGTGGTAAGAAAAAAGCGTAAAAGTTGGCAGCTATGGAAATGATAAAATATGTCGAACTAACCGGGAATATTTATTTCTGTTGTTCAATAAGCTATATGGTGATTCATTAATTAACTCAGCAAGGATTTTATCCTGATAACTTTTCAAAAACTGCCTTTACATTCTCAAAATTGACATCATTTTACACAAAATATCTAAAGACTTAAAAACAGACTGAATAATGATCATTTGTTTTATCACCGGGCGTGCTTGAAGTAATTTTTAAATAAAATTAGTTTTTTTTTATTTCAGGAAATCCAACGTCCCTCCGAAAAGCGCGACAGAATCTCAGATTATCTGATTAAGCTTTTATTTTTTTATTTTTAAATATTTTCTTAAGCTCTAACATATGTTGTATTTTCTGAATTTTCAATGCATGTACTTTCTAAATTCCTAATTGTTTTTTACGTGACTAACAAGACATACTAAGTCGTATGCTTTCCATGTATTTTCTCATGTATTTCGGATAATTCATCCGATAAATTACATTCATTTCAGTAAAAGTTCAGAATTCGATATTCCATCGTTATGAAATGACTTTCCCTAATTTCTGTCATATTTGTAAATTTTTAAGTAGCTCTATAATCTGATTAAAAATTAACTAAAAGCTTTTGGCATATTGATAGCATTCTTTAATTATCAAGTTCAATATAAGAGTCGATTAGCCCCTTATTAATCTTTTTAAATGAAATGTAAAACGAAAAATTTCAATAAAACTACCAAAAATTTATTTGATATAAAAGGATTTTAAAAAAAATGAAAAAAATTGTGTAATAAAAAACAGACTGACTGTAATACCTTTGTAAAATGGTTTAAATTGAATAAACTGCAAAGTTTGGAATTTTGAAAAAGTATTTGAGTATATGTGCGTTTTAATATAAAAGCAATTACAGAAGACACAGATTTACCCGCTTATTTCAATATGATACACACTAGACAGTATTCCTAAAGTTCTGTCGAATTGTTTTCATGACTATAAGTAATCTGTGATTCACTAAAGTGTTTACATTATCTTTCTAAGCACGTTCTGTGGTTCCTCCGTAGTTGGTATTTACCTAGAAACTTTCCATAATCGAGGTCCACTGGCACGTTTCTATAATCTAATTTCTCCTCAGATATCAGCAGGACATTCCGCGATGATTATTGTGCGCAGTACCTTCGTCAAAAATCATTCCGATTTCGTGCAAAATAAAATTTCATTTAATTGTGATCTAAATTTTGTGTGCAAAAATACCCCTAGTATTGGAATTTTAAAAAGGTGTGTGCTAAAGTCTAGAAGTATCTTTAATAAAGTGAATAATAGAAACATGTTTCATAAAGTAGAAACCTGGATTGGACCTAAATTACTATTAAATAAAATTTATTTACTAGTTCAATAATAAGCTATTTATCTTTCAATTTTATGTATTTCAACTCTTTATTAACCCTTAACTGCTGTTAACGATCTCGCAGACCATTGCATTTTTCAATTTTTACAATTAAACTTGTAATTTCCAGTTAAGGTATGAATACTGGTGAAATTTTCTTTCATTCTGAGCTCTAGAACTATTGCTAGACATTCTGAATATGTTTAGTTTAATTATAATAGTCCTGTACTAGTTTAGTACAGAAACAGTACTTGTGAGTTAACAGAGCTTTTCATTCATCTTTTAATCAAACGGTCTCGGAGAACACACGCAGTAGTTCCTGTCACAGCAGTTAATGGTTAAGTAATTCCAAAAAATAATTCCAATTAACCCTCAACTGCTGTTAGTGCTGCTTTTTTTAATTTTCACAGTTTAACTATCAATACAGTAAAATTTTGCTTCATTTGGAGTCCAAGTACAATAGTTTGAAATGTTTGAAAAAGCAAGATTTTATTAGAAATATTACTCTACAAACAGTTTAGTGCAAAAACAGTATTTTATGATTAATTGCGACTTTTATTCATCTTTCAATCGAATAGTTTCGCAAACTTTTCTGAATTGTTATGTGGCAATTTTCTCCAACAGCAGTTAAGGGTTAAATGAACTTTTTCAGATGAATTCTCATGTGTAAAATGCATTATTACATTTAGGACTATGGGCATCTCATTTAGGTTTTAACTGCCGTAAATGCGCCAAAAATTACCTAAATGCGACCGCCAATCGTATATTGTGGTGACTACAGATAATTATTAAATTTATACAAAACAAGTTAGTTTTGAACTATAGCTACAGTATTCAGTAATTTGCTGCTTAATAAAATGTATATTTATATAATAAAATGCCAAATACAGTAAAACCTCCCTAAAGAGACCACGTTCTCTTAATGGAGGTCATTTTTAATCTAGATTTTAATTGTTGAAAAGAGGTAACAACTAATGTTACTAAAATTTATTTTTCCCATTAGGGAAAAATATGAAAATCTAAGCATAAGAACAAATGTTAATTAGATAAATTAACTACTGCAGAGTTTAAAAAATGACTACATTTGCTTTGATTTTACCGTTTTATCTTTTATAACTTTTATTACCAAGTCTTTTCAAAATTCAGTAAATAAGTTTTTTTTTTTTTTTTTCCAACCATTTGGAAATGGTTGTTGTTTTAAGTCGAGGATGGGGCCAAATGATGCTCGCATTTAATTTAATTTTTTTTTTTTTTTTTTTTTTTTTTTTAATGAAATTCAACGATGTTCTTTACTTTTAAAAGAATTTTTATTGAATAGGTAATCGAAAGGCATAAAATCGTTAAAAATTGTTTGAATTGGTAATCAAAAGGCATAAAATCGTTAAAAATTGAAAAAGTTACAAAATGGATATGCGCAAATTATCAGATATGGAAAAATCCAAACACAAAGAGCGACGCCGAAATGAAAATCGTCTTACAAAGTAAAAATTGAGGTCTTCAACTGATTATGTAGCCCATGAAAATCGATTACAGAATAAAAGACGAACGCGTAAAAGGAAACAATCTAATGTTTAATCGATTGATAGTAAAAGGCCATGTCTTGAGGGGCTCCAATCCACTAGCTACGGCGTTTTGCAATCGGTCGATTCTAACAGGAAAAAATTGAGCTCAACGTAGGTAATTTGTCGCAATCTGTGGATGATTCGGTGGAACTGCTTTCGATTTGTAAACTGTTTTTCTTCTCGAAACGGGACTTGGAGAATTTATCGAGGAAGGTTTTGGTCGTCTGAAGTTTGATCTTTGCGATCTGTTGTTGAAGAGGATGCGACGGAATTTGGTGGACGAAATTTAGATTTTTCGGTTAAATTTTGTTACGAAGGTGATTTGTCGCGATCTGTGGATGATTCGGTGGAACTGCTTTCGATTTTTAACCTCTTATGTTTCTCGGCTTCTCTTGTCGAAATGCCCCAAAATTAAAACTAAGTAAATATTAAATCACAAAAAAAAAAATCCAAATGGTCGTTGTAATCTATTAAATTACAATTTTTTTTTTTTTTGACGGGAACAAATAATGACGATTTCATTAATTTATCTATTTCTTTGAGAGTTTCCTCGTTTCCTGGCAGAATAGGGTAGGGGAGTTTATTCACCGTCATTCTTAATTTGTCATCAGAGTTAGATTCATTGCCTAAAAACGCATAAAGGTGTTTAAACACTTAAAAGTTATTGGGATAAAAAAAAAAATCTAAATTTAGTTTAGAATTTTGATGAATAATGCGCTCTCCGGAATCATTTTTCTAATAAAACCTTCTTCAAGCGACCAGGAAAAAACGGAATTTGTTTTATTTTCTTCAAAGAAATGGGTCACACATGGAGGGAGTTCTACTGGGATGGTCTCTGAATGGAGGTAAAATTAGTATTGAGCCTATGGGAATAAATTTCGTTCCATGAAAAAATGGTCGTTCAGAGAGGTGGTCGCTTAATGGAGGTGGTTGCACAGAGAGGTTTCACTGTATACCCTAAATGCGACAAAACTATGGGGAATCGCGTCTCATTTAGGTACAATGACCTTACATATTACGTACGCCACGCTGAGCTCACATGGAAATATAAGTAGAGATATTATTACGTACGCCGAGCTGAAATATAGTAGTAAATTACTTTAAACTGGTATAAACCAAAAACTAATCTGGGAGCACGGCAGTGCGTCCGCCAAGTTCGCACAAGCCGTAAGCTACCTTTTCCTGAACCATTTTGGCATACTTTTCACCCCCTCATAACGTCGTTTAAGGGAGAGATATAGAAATTTTTCTTTTATGCACATGTTCGTATGGTCAATCTGAACTAAGGTTTCACGATTTCATGTTTCTATATTTAGTAGTTTTCGAAATATTAAATTCCGAAAAAGCGCTTTTTTGTCACTGACTCACTTCGCATCATCAAATAACTAAAGTACTTCTAAAAGTCGTAGAATCATGAAATTTCACAAGTTAGTCGGGTTTGTAGCACAATTAACCAGAAAAATCTGAAAACACAGAATTTCCGCCTCTAAACCCTTCAAACAGGGGGTGTTCATTTAGCCGTAAACAGTTCCTTAACACATTCAACTATCAACTGTGCCAATGTTGGTCGCCAAAACTCGATTACAGAGTTTTGAAGAGATTCACGTGATTTCAAGCAGAATAACATTTTATATATATGCCTTTCCAAAGATGCTTGTTAAATAGAAAAAATGAATATACCTAAAAATTTTAATCAGTATAGGTTATAATATATTTACGATATTAATACAATAAAACATTTAAGAAAATATAACCGCAATTCGGTACATTTCCGATACAGTAGCCTTGGAGAAATACAGAAAATAGCCTTGACGAGAAAAGAAATTTGATAATAACATATTTTCTGGCAACCTATTTACAGTGTCATATACACAAGCAATTTTTTCCATATGTATACACTTTATTTAAAGTAAGGAACCCGTTTATTTATTTTTATATACCAACATAAATAATTTGTATATAAAAAATAATATTTTATACATGTATAAATAAAATGTTTATATGTATATAAATACGTAATATAAATTACATAAAAGTTCATCAGGTTTGTTTTCATAGTTGATTATAACATTTGGCAACATATCTCAGTTTCTGAAGTCCGAATTGCTCCAAGATTTAAAAAAAAAATGCCAAGGTCCCTATATTGGAAAATATCCTAATTCCATATGAAAGTTTAAAAATCTTCTTTTAATTAAACTAAATGTGTAACTAATAAACTGTCTTTAACGATGTGCGACAGATGCGGCGTCCGAAGTCCGCTGCTAATGTTATTATATTGTATTATTAGCCTACTTACTGTTAATTTATTGTTAATTTTAAATCTGTAAAAGAAAGATTATAGTTATATATAAGATATGTTTGTCGCCAAAACCTGATTACAGAAAATTAGCCTGAGTTATAAAGGTGTTATATGATTTCAAGCTGAATGAATTTTTATATGCTGTTATAAAAATCTTAATAAGGCAAATCTTTCAGTTTATCTGTCCATCTTTCTATCTTTTACTTCCTTAAAATAAATTTTATTAAAGACCGGGATGCGTCTGCACAGATCATCGCCTCATCGAGTTGACGGCTGAAATTTTAGGATTAGTTAAATATCGATTAGCGTATTGAAATGTAACTGGTCTGCCAAGTCATATCTTCGTGGAAACCACCTACAGACCCAATTTTACTGGTTAATTGTGGATTTTCCATTGTGTTTTCTTGCACCCATTCCTCCATGTTTCCAAACTTTTGAATGCAGGAAAATACAATAGTAAACCTATCAGTTAACCACTAAAATTAGGTCTTCATGTGGTTTCTACCAAGATATGGCTTAACAGACTAGTTGCATTTAAATATGCTAATCTAGTTTTAACTAATCCTAAAATTTCAGCTGTAAACTCGATGAGGTGATAGTGTGTGAAGACGCCTCCCGGTCTATTATAAATGCCGGAATTCTAATCTCAATAGCACTCTGGTCAATCTGGCAACTATCCCTACTATTTATGGGACACTATTCCTTTAAGTGCGTTTTAGTGATGTTAATGAACTTATGCATATGCATCATACATATTACACATATGCATATAATACGTAATACATTTGCATCATACATATTATAGGTATGTGTATAATACATAATACATATGCATCATTATGACGTCAGAATAAACAAAACATTTTTTGTCGCCAAATTTGAGAATTGACATGATATATTACCAAATTTGGTGACACTTCGCTAAATGTCGCCAAGCTTGGCGAGTATTTGACGTTTGTGGCTATTTTTCAATGAGTTAATTATTATTGCGAGCCATCTATTTTTATTTTTCCGCATATCATCTGAATAGTTAAATGACATAACGTACTAATATTTCCAAAGTGCTAACAGTTTCGCCACTGCCCAAAACCTCTGCTATTGTTACTATATTGTACTGTTATTATACTTACTCTGACTATGTTGTTAATCTTTACACCGCTAAAACTTCTGTATTTTATAAAGACAGTTTACGGAAACTATTAAAGCATTGAAACTGCCAGTTCTCCTTATGATTATTATAATTCTATAATATTTAACCTGTTAATCGATATGTACCGTTAGAAGGAATCTTCTATAATCCGGTTCCTCGCATTTTAGTTTTCAGGTTTCGAATAAAATTAGCTAAAAACTTAAAACCATGGCAAATTGGCTAGTAATTCAACACGATTAGATGAGAAGAATGATAGATTTTCAAATGGATCATAGCAGTGAGCCCGTAGACCTTCTATTCTTCCGTAATCGAGTCTATTGAAAAGGTTAGCACGAAACAAAAAGATATTAGCATCAATATGGTTTAATGTAAATGGAGATATTATCAAAGGATTTAATAAGAATCATTTCACTTGTACCCAATCGTATCAGTTAAAATACAATAACTGGCAGTGAGCCAGATTAGAAAAGATTACTTAATACGATTAAAAATTTCCGCATTAGAGAACGAATCGTAACTGATAAGGAAACATGCATCAGTGAGTTAAGAGATATTTGTCATGAAAGAATGAAATACATAACAACACAAAATATATGATGTGCTTCCATGATCGTAAAGAGTTCTTGATTTCTCTATCAAAAGCTTCCGACTTGGCGAAAGAATGGACAAGTAAATTAAATTATTAATAACAGTAACATGATGCAACGTTTAACATGGAATTAATACGGTAAATACTGCTTGCTAGAGGCGGCTAGTACTTTAATATAAAAAGAAATAAACTACAAATTTGTAAAACTCAATAAAATAAATTTAGGTATTTTTATGTAAGCCGGGCGCAAGTGGCAAATCGCCAAATACTGTTCCCAACTCCATTGTTCATATTGCATTCATTTCATTTAAAGATATATACTTTTCAGTTATCTCATTTAAAATAGATGCATTTCCCTCATTTTATTTAATAGAATATTTAACATAGAAATAAATAAATAAATAAGAAATAATAACATAAACCAAAATATTTTATTTGAAAATCAAAGCATTGTTTCTAATTTGCACATGTGAAAAATGAAAACTGCTATTGGCGAAAAAACAAAAGCCTAATGAGGAGATTTGCTCCCGGCTAACATAAAAGTACCGTGATTTCATTTTTTTCATATTAATATATTTTAGAATAACAAACTTGAAAAAACATACAAAAAGTAGTGATATCCCAACAAAAAGTTTTCGGTAAAAAAAAAAAAAAGCGCCAAGTTCTCCTTAATGTTTCGGCCAGTAAAAGTAGTGATATCTGAAGTTCGCACAAGTTAAAAGTCAAACATCCCAAATCTTTCATTGAAAATGGCTTCCTGCGACTTGGCCGTTAATGCCTTCAAGTGAGTTTTTCAAATTTTAAAATATGCACAAATGAGCTACATGCCAACTACATTTTTTGATTATTTTAGGCATTTTGTGGCACAGAGTACAGAAATAAAATATGCATTTGAAATAAGCATTTAAACAACTTCAGTCTATTTAAATGCTTAGAAGTTAAAAATAACAAAGTAGTTGTATTCAGGAGATAATATCTCTAATTGCTAAAACATAATTAGTATCAGCTTTTAACAGTTTATAAATCGAATACCTCTTAATGTATGCAAACAAACTATAATAAATTTTCAAACGAAAAAAATCTCTTTCGTCAATACACGAGATTTCAATATTATACAATAAAATATAATGTAACATATTGTGAGATTTGAAGTAAGTAAATTTTGTTTTATTTCTTGGGTTTTACGTTAATGACTTTAGATTTAGACGGTACAAAATGGCAATTAAACCACAAGTGGACTAAAAGATCTGTAATCAAAACTAATGTTTGTTGAAACTGAATGGTAGTTATCAGAAATCTTTTACTTATAATGTCTTTATGTGAATTTGCCTCTTTGCATTCTAATATTACTTTTAATATTTAAATAATTCATAAATGCGTAATTTCCAATCATTAATTTTGAAATGCTGTAGAAGGCATTAACGGCCAAGTCGCAGGAAGCCATTTTCAATGAAAGATTTGGGATGTTTGGCTTTTAACTTGTGCGAACTTCAGATATCACTACTTTTACTGGACGAAACATTAAGGAGAACTTGGCGCTTTTTTTTTTTTTTTTTACCGAAAACTTTTTGTTGGGATTAATATTTATCCATGAAACTTTCAAAGGTATGAACTACTCATAAAAACAGTTCAAATGCCGTAAAGCGCGTAAAAATCCGATAATTACACATTGCTGTAGCCCTGTCAACAGATTTGGTCGGAACAAGAATTTAAAAAGTGCAAAAAACAGCACTTTTAAAATCGCATTTACTAAAAACCTATTCGCCGGATTCCACTTTACTTTCGTTTTCTGAGTCACGTGGCACGCCCCATTCCATAGGAACAAGAATTTTGTTTCTATCATAAATAGTTCTCGAGCTATAGATGTGTCAAAATCCCGTTTTGGTGAGTCCGGAAAATATAAACTAGACAGAGTACTAAAAAATTTTTACAAAATCGTTTGGCATCAATTGGCGGAAATTCCTTTCATTTAAGGCTCATTGCACTGTTGTTTCTTTTGCTTGGCGAGAAACTCTGTCGACAGGAAAAAAGAAATATTTTTCGTTATAGCAGTTGCCAACAATAAAAAAAAGCAATAAAATTATCACCACAACAATTGCTTTTCTATTGCAAGGTTTCACGTGAAAAATTAAATAAAATAAATAGTTTGAATAATTGAAACAAATTGAATATTACGTCATAAGTTTTCTAGAGCAAGATTTCCGCATGGAAACTCAAAATGAAATAAATAGTTAGAAGAATTTAAAAAAATATATATTGCATCAAATTGGAAATAAAACGGACCTCAGCAGGTGAATATTTAACGTCATGTGAGTTTGAAGAAACGTATTAAATCATCATGAAAACCCGACAATAGAAATATTAGCTTATGTTAACACTCTGATGTTCTCTGAATTTGTTTTAGCTATTTTTTAAACCTATTCCATATACATACGTGTATGTATTCGTGTATATTAGAATTTTCACAAAATGTTTAGCTCTCTAGAGTTCATTCTTAGTGAAGATCTTGATTTAAGTTTTGTTGGTGAATTTAGTATTTAACTTCGAAATCTACCTCCGCCTGTAGGCCCGAGCCGGCAGGGATATTTTTTTTTTATGTTCACTAGAAATAAATAACATAACTGTGTATAACCTGATCGACGCATAACTCTAGTCTCGACCACCATAAATAACAAAATTTAATACAATATTTGCTTTTAAAAATATACAAATCATCATTCTTTAGTTTGCCTTCTTCCAGAAATTTTTAATAAAATGTCAAAAATGCAAGATATGACAGACAGAGAAATGTATAATTGATTTTATTACAATGCCTTTTTCCTTTGCAAAATACTAATGTAAAGAAATAACTTACAGAAATTTTGTCAGCAAAATGTAACTATTATTCGAAGCATGTTTTCTCCAAACTTTGGCAGGATTTGTAATGTTATTGTCTTATATCTTTAGGCACGAAGTTAATTATGAAGTAAAAGTCGTAAAGATAAATTACCTTTTCCTTTCTTTTATAAATTAGGAATCGAAGATATTTCTTTTTAAATCAGAAGTACATTTTCCTTTCAGAATCAGAATAATAATTTAATAAACATTAAGAGTAAAAACAAGGCATACTGTGTTGATATATATTAACCCCCTAATTTTTTTCATTTCTTTTTACACCATAAACTAAAAATAGGGCAGAAACACTACTTTTTCCGTACTAAAATATTTGCCTTATATAATAGAAATATGTCTAACAATTAATAAAGAGAAGAATTAGAGTAACAAATTAGTGGTATTTAAAAGTTTTTAGTAACTCAACATGCAAAGTCTTCTTGCCCGAATGCAGTTCGGGCAGTTGTCTGTTAGGTGGTTAATAAATATATGAGATTTGTATTAACCTTAAGATCATCTTCCTCTAACAAAAATATAAAGTAATATACCTTCTTCATCAAACCCTATTACTAATTGCTTTTTTATTTTACACAAAATGTGATAAAAATACAAATGAAAATTGCTTTTTGATAAAATTCAAATATTTGAAATTTCACAACGGAGATTTACCAACTTGTGTTCATTGATAGAAAGATATAAATTTGCAAACATTACTCGGAATATCTCTCTAATGCTTCCAGCGGTTATTGATTTATATATATGATACATATACTTTAAGAATACATTGAAGTAATCTTTATGATATACAATACAATACCTATTTTTTCAAAACGTTTCATACACACTGTAAGATTTCTTTGTTCTGTTTTCCAAAATACTCTTATTTGATTACGATATAAATTTAAAAAAGATATTTCCATCCTTACAGATTGTTCATATAGTACAGATATACTATTAAGAAATTCGTGATTTTAAAGACCGTACTACATATAAACCTTGGTCAGTATATTAATCATTTAGTTTTACAGTATAAAAAACATAAGGCTTTTTGCTTATATATGAGAAACATTTACAAAAATTAAATTCAGCTTCGTAATTATCCACTGTTCTAGAAGTATTTTTCTTCAGAAATCATCTGGGAAAGGAACAAACAAAATCGCAGAAATACATATTCAAAATAACCAGAAATTAATAGCTTCACTCCCATTCCAAAAACTGTGTACGCCATGTTTTTAACGTAGATAATTTTAGCTTTACTACGTCATTTCTTACTACTAGCTGGATTTTTATTAAAAATCTTCTTTTATTTTGCAGAAAATATTTACTATATACAAAACTGCCTGTTGAGGGGCTGTAATGATCGACGGTGATTACAAAAGAGGTTAAAATGACATTTACTCTCTCTAGAAAACGAAATCTCACTAAACTGAAACAGAATGATTGGACATCAGTCTTTAACAGTAATTGTCCGATTGCGGTTAGCCAAGGGATGAAATGCTAACTGTTTTAAAACGAATCGTTTTCAAAAATGTTCCAATCTCATATTTATAGATATCATATAAAAGCGCAATAAAAAAATAAGAGCCAACCATTTATTTATTTAAAGCTACAGCCCTCAATAAATAGCTCAAGAAAGTTAATTTTGGTTTATCCAACAACGTTATAAATTAGATAATTTACATGTGACATTATTGTAGTCAAACCATATTCTGCCTACTGTGAACTGATTGTTGAATCCTATGTAACGGGTATGCAAGCACAGTAGATAAAAATAGAAACTGTTTACAATCGTGCACGTATCTAATTAGATACCTATGTATCCATATTGTTGGCACAACAACTGCGTGTGTGGGTAGGGTGTGACGGCATTGGCATCTGTAAATAATAAATTGAGCCTTTATTGTCAAACCCTTTGTTTACGGGATCATACGGATCATACCCATACGGATCATTTCTAAATTGTTCATTATGTAACAATCATTATTCATTATGCAACCATCATTGTTCGTTATGCAATTATCATTTTATTTGTTAAAAATGGGAGGTTTCCTTCTAGTAAATTTTCTTTGGCCCCGTGTCAGTTTTAATCGAAGAAGATGTTCACTCCATAAAGCTTAAATGTACTTGGGGATGATGATTCGGTATGTCCCCGTACCTGTCTCTGTCTCACGCTGGCCAATCAGGGATTCAATGATTAGACAACTTTAGATCAGTTATTTTGTATTAATGTAGTAGTTTCTATTTCGAACCAGGGCGTTACAATGTCAGGACACTGAAATATACATAAATGTTTAGACACAGAACATAAATATTTATAAAAAATTCAGGCGGTACAACTGTTCATCTGCCTTTGACACGAAATTGTAATGAGAATTTTCTGTTTTATTATTTCGATTAACACGATATTTCACAATTCTTTATCATGTTAATATATATCTGGATTCAAGGATGAATGAAGAAAAAAATTAAAGAAATAAAAAAAATCTAATCCATATTAAGTAATTATAAGCACAATAACTTTCGCAAATAACATTACTGCGGCGAACCCAATATAGCAAGCAGTGTTTATAGTACGAGAAATTAAACTTAATATCACTTTCATAACATTTCGTGCATTGATCTAGCGACTCGATTAGAGTTACAAAGCTGTGGATATTCTAAAGATTCAGAAGATTAAGTTGGCACCATTGACGTGATAATTACTACCACATTTCTCACAAATAATTTCGCTTGCGTAAGATGTATAAATCGTATTATTAACAGTTGGCTGAATCGAGGTGCTCTCAAATGCAATAAAAGATCTTCTCAAATCCAAAATGGCTAATTTCTGACGTATTTACGCAGTCATTTTCATTCTTAGATGTGTAAAATTTGGGACAATTACTTATTCAGATTCAAAAACATCGATAGGCTTTACAAGTTCTTCTATAATAAACTTTCAGGGAATATTGTTCAATTTCGCGTTTTAGCCTGATTTTGGGAAAATTCTGTTAAAGGCTAGTAGACGATTGCATCACAACCTGTACAATACACTTACAGAAAACTGAGAAACTTTGGTCGATTATTAAATAGTGCAAATGTAATGTTTGTAAAATACATTTTAAAAAAAGACAACCTTCCTGGAGCTACAAACCATGAATCATTCGTGAACAATCAATGAAACTGTACATATAAACTCTGTTTTCTTGATTACGAAACCGGGGTAATATAGAGAGCGTATATTCCGACCAAGAAGCAAGTTTGAAGCAAAACCCCTAGTATTTATGTCCACACACAAATGGTATTCGTTTTATTGTTCGTAAGGAATTAAGAACTGGGTTAATCTTGCCGAAGTTTATCATTGTGTTTTCCTGCACCGAAAGGTATGAAAACATGGATGACTACGAGTAGGAAAACACAATGGTGAACCTACCCGTCAACCTCTAAAATCGGGTTTGTTAGTGTTTTCCACCAAGATAGGACTTGGCAGACTAGTTGTATTTTGATATATGAATAGAGATTTAACTAGTCCTGGAATTTCAGCTGTCAACCTGATGAGGTGGTGGTTTGTGTAGTCGTCTCCCGTGTAAAAGCTGAATACCGATTAGCAGTAACAGTCGGAAAATATGCCAACTCTTTTCTTCAGCCGTGTGTATGTCCTTTATATTTGCATATTTATTACATACTAATTTAGTTCAGTTAGAAAACATAGTACAGTTGAAAAATCTATTCAACATTTTCCGTCAATAAACGAACATGTACTCGATATCTTTTGTGGTTACCTGTATCGGATCAATGGAATTTATACACAACAAGTAATATGCAAAAAATCAGTTACAATTAAAAGCGTGCACCACAATTGAAAACCCTCTTCAAGAAATTATCGTTCATTGACAGTGTCGCAACAGAATTCTTTTGTTTGCCCCTGTAAAGAAAAGATGGATATTATATTCATACTATTCTAAAATAGGCATCTTGTCATATATATATATCAATATCTATATGTTTGAAATAGCTTAACATCATTAAAATACACCGCAAACGATTTCCCGCATCGACGACAGTGTAATGAAATAATTTTGAGTTTATCTGTAAACGAACTAAAATTGCCACACATTTCATTTTCCATATTAGTCTGGCCATACTAAACATTAATAATAAATATCAATTATATGGCAACTCGAATATATTTATACGAGTTAGACCACGGTCACACGGAAGACAGACAAACACGACCCAGCGCAGACAAACAAGATTCATAAATATTTTTAACTATGCTGGAAAGTTTTAAAAACTGGATCGATAAGTATTCTTCCCCAAAAAATTGAAAGATCTTCTAAAATACAAATTCAACACAGCTAATTATTGCGCAGCTAGTAGGTTTCATAAAAGTGTGATGAAAATATGTTATACTCTATTTATGTGAATTTTTTTAGCAAAAGTAATTCAAAAAATGCTTTGCATATCGATACATTTAAAAAAGAGCTGTTGTGCTAGTTTTGAATACACAAAATCAAAATAAAAGTATAACATTTCTGAACTTTTTGTTATTCCTCAAATCTTTAGTGAAAATTTTATTCGTGAAAGACAATTTCGATTTTTTAATACATATCTCTCTTGTCTGGATAAAAACGTTTTCATAAAAACTTTTTCAAAATGCTCGGCTTTCAACTTTTTCTTTAGATTTCAAACGGAAAATCTATCGATAAATGTTGAACGGTACACAAAAATTCCATTCATTTGATTTTTATTTACTCCTTTTTACAGGTTATCTAGTTTTTTTTTATAATATTTTTCTATAAAAACTAATTTCCTTTCACGTGTTTTTGAAATGATAGGTAAGATATCTGCAAATATATTTTTTGGATACATACTAATGGATTTTTAAATCATACGTCTTTTTTTTAATAAGCAAGCAAGAAAGAAAATGTGGGTACTTTTATGTTAGCTGGGTGCATATGATAAATCTCCAAATAGTGCTCACATCGGCATCATCCGTCATTGCATTATTTGATTTCGAATGTAAATCTTTTACTGATAACATATAAAGTAAACAACTTTCATTTAAGACACTTATAATACATGCATTTAATATACACTGTTCAAATCAATTAGGGGAACACGTGGTTTTAACAAAATTACGCAAATATTTACATCAATAAGTAACGTAAAATAAAACATCCATAATTTAAAGCGCAGTAGAAAACATATGAAGCCTGAAAATCAAAATTAATGATGTCAAAACTAGAAAAAGGAGATAAGGGCAGAAATCGGGATTTTGCAGGAACGCCTGTTTCACTGTCTCACTTTTAAAATTCAATTGCTCAGTGTTTTGAGAAAAGGTGACTTGAAAATTTCACAACAATGTGATTTACCAGAATCCATGGCTTGACGTATTATTGGTACACTTGAATCTGGGGAAACACAACGAAGTGCAGCGGGCTCTGTTGGAATCGCAAGACGTGTCAATGCAAGGCTGCGGAATCAATTCCAAGACACATGGAATGATTGACATCCACAAGGGCAGGGTCGGCCATGTGCTACCACAGAAACTGATGGCTGATATATACTGTTACCAGCTTGTCGAGACGGAAAGATCAATGCTACTCAGTTGCAAACACAGTTCTTCTTGGCCACAGGACAAAGGGTGTCCAGCCAAAAACTCCGAAACAGGTTTTATCAGGGTGATCTCTATGCACGTAAGCAAATGGTCTGTATTCCATTGATCTCAAGCAAGTATGTTACATAAAGAATATGGAGAACTAAACATCGAGTTTGGCGATAGAGTTGTTGGAGTCAAATTTTGTTTACATATGTGTCCTGAATCAGTCTGGATGTGACATCCGATGTGTTTTGGTATGGAGAGAAAGGGACACTCAAAATAATCCCACAATCGCTAGTGAAAGAACACAGTACAGACGATGTGGGTTGAGGCTATGGGCTGGAATCAGCATAGATGGACATACGGGCCTGCATATCATTCGGAATGGCACTTTGACTGCCCGAAGTTATACAGACGAGATACTGAGATCTCATGTAGTACTTTATATTGCAGAAATTTGTGATCCCCTTTTTTCCATGCATGATAATGCCAGACTACATACAGCTCGTCTTGTGGCGAACCTTCTTGAAGTTGAAACAATACAGCATATGAAATAGCCAACGTGCTCTCCTGACCTGAATCCGATCGAGCATGTTTGGGAAACACTCGGACGACGCATCGCAGTAAGACTGAAGCCTTCTTTTATTGTCCGTGAACTGCAGATTGCAATTCTTGAGGAGTGGGACACTACTCACCGAAAACTCATCGATAATGTCATCGAATAAATATAAAACATGTATGCGACAGTTTTATCTATTCGAAGGGAGCACACGCCACATTAAATGTCTTGCATCATTCATAAAAAGTGCTTTTTTGTCATTTACATGTAACCAAATTGTCGCCCTAATTCATATTTTCACGTTCTAGCTATCGTTTCAAAGAATTAAAGCTCTCTTGCAACATTTTTTGCGTCTTTTTTTTATTTTATTACGCATTGATACACATGTTACTCTCAATTTTATGCCCACGCATGGCTGTCTCGTTCTATTCTCTTCACTATTTTGCTTGCTCTCCTAATTGTTTTGAGCAGTGTACATGTTTTGCAATCATCTCATTTAATATATGTAAAAATATAATAATCGTAATTTCCTAATTTAAAACATTCTATATGAAAGCATTGTTTCGCGCGAAAAATAAAAAAAGGCTATAAGCAAAATTTGCGCGCAGCTAATATAAAAGTATGAAATTGCAAATAGATTGCGAAAAACTTTTTTAAATTACTACAATCGAACCATGACGCATTTTCATCATCTTTAATGTACAAGCAACACCTCTAGTCACAGAAACTACAAGGTATGGCTCCTGTCTCTAATGCATTTATCACAACATGTTATCGTACGAGCTAAAATATTTTCTATTGCCCTTTGTTACCTTCAAACGGCGTTTTCGTATTAAGAGTAGGGTTATTTTCAAGACTAATCGGAATCAACAAATAGGAGCAACACGCCGAACATTTGGCGAGTAATTGGTAGTAAGTATTTTAAGGTATCTTCGAACGTTCGAAACGCTTTTTTAAATATACAGTATTGAATAAATGCAGATATATTTAGTTCAATTGTAATACAGAATTAGGAAAAAATATAAAATCCTAACAATATCTTAATAAAAGGTTTTAAAAATTGTGATTTTATGTCATATTTTTTAGCAAAATTTCACGATTATGCTAGACAGCGTACACTGAATTCAACTAAATAAAGTTCAATTTCCTTTGAACTAAACACTACTATTACACTTACCTGTGCGCGGAATTAGGAGTTTTACAATACTTTCAAAATTAAATGAAATATTGCAAAATATGTCAAAAATGCATATTTTTTATACGAAATTACCATTTAATTATATTCGAGTATCTATAAAATAATTACATTTTAACATAGAGCTTAGATTCTAGTTCTGAACATAATGAGTAATACAGTAAGCATTCTGACAATTTCACCGAAATATGTTTAAAATTTTATGTAATGGAATTTACGGACCATGGAAAAAATAAGGAAAATTTTATTTTCCAGAAATAGCATTGAAAGATTTCTTATTGACATAGCTTCTTATCTATAAAATTGATATAGAAGCGTCAATTAATGTTTATGAGTGTTTTTATGTAAAGAAGTAAGAAAATCATGCATAGAAACAATGTTTAGATTTCTCCTGGCCTTCTTACAACCGCGTCCGGGAAAAGACTCATTACTTCTTTATTAAATTGATCATAACTCCTCTTCTCGTAATCATAAGAATAAAATTAAAACAGATTTGGAATTGTATAATATTGCTCTTTCAAAAAACAAAATCGAAAATTTTCTCCAAAACGGCCATTTTAATGTTGGCAGATACATTAAAAAGTAACAAAAAAATGCTTTTACCTATATTCTGTAGACCGGGTTTATCCTCTTGAAAGCACAGTTTTTAAAAAATTCTTTTTTATAAGAATTCTCTAGCCTAACTGTTTGGCTACAATTTATGTTTTTCCTTAAATGTTGCCTTTGAATACAATAATTGGGCATAGGGCATGGAACTCAATTACGAAAAGTTTACTACTTATTTCCGCTTGGTTTTTTCAACTATGTTGGAAGGTGCTGAAAACGGCGGAGTGACAGAACTGTTTTCTGAAAATTGTTCTCATAAAACCCGAGAACAGACAACTATTTTTAGAGAGCTCTGTTTCATGGAATTCGATCTGATATCAATCCCAGGAGATCTAAACAGCAATAAAATCTTCACTGACAAAGTTTACGAGAAGTACAATATGTGTACAGTGTGTTTTCGAAACTTTTCCTTTAGAAAAAAATGTTTTTTTTAACCCTTTATGCCCCGACGGTACTTTAAAGTACCATTAAAATACCTTGTTATAAAATTTACTTAATACATCGATTAGTAGTAATACAGTTTAGAATGAGTTCTAGATATATTACTTTGTCTTGTTCCAAACGCATTATGGGTTGCACAAAACAAAGCAATTTTTGAACGGATGATCTCGTTTTAATTTGCATCTTTTCAGCTTTCTTGATGTTGAAAGATTGGGAGGGAAAAGTTTCAATTCAGAAATATTTCTATATTTCTATTGTAGGAACATTTTATTTGTACAATTCCTAATACTACAAAACGCTAAAAAAAGCTTTTAAATAAAAGGTTTATGTGGAGTTATAAATAGTGCACGAAATCTTATAAATTCAAATTTAATGAATTAATTTTAATTGGAAAAATCCTTCTAAAATTTATTAAATGATTGTGTCAATCTTGTAATGCAGTTTCAAAAATTCACGAAAAATGCTTTAGAAGATGAAATTTTCATAAATTCATAATTCGGGACATAAAGGGTTAAGAGAAAGAATAGAATATTAGACATGATAAGATAGAATGTAGGGTCGCAGGTTAATACTGCAGACAAAAGCTACCGATTTTCAGAATACAGTTCAGCTACTCCACCGTTTTTAGCACTTTGAAAAAAAAAAACAAAGCGGAAAAGAACCAAAAAACCAAGCGGAAAAAAAGCAGTGAACTTTTCGTAATCGAGCTCCATGCCCTATGCCCAATTAATGTATTGTAACGGAAACGTTTGAGGAAAAGCATAAATTGTAGTCAAACAGTTAGGCTTGGGAATTCCTATTAAAGAGTGATTTTTTTTTTTTTTTAACTGCTTACAAGAGGATAAACCCTGTCTACAGAATATAGGTCAAAACATTTTTTTTAATTGATAACTAATAAATTTTTTACATTTAATACATACGTTTTAGAATACCCACTAATAATACAAAAAAGTATATTTATATGAAAAATAACAATTATGCATCCAAACAAAGTTTTTGAAATATATTAAAAGCGATACTTTTGTATTGACCTCACGCCAGGAATTAGCCGAAGAAATCGCCAAAGATAACTATTTACAATCAGTCTTTTTGATTTTGATCATTTAAACTAAACTAATTGAAGTGCAAACGCATTTATCTTTCTTGATCGCCTGCACGCGATTGAAATAGATTAAAAAATCATTCTTCAAAATTGTTTGAAAAACAATAAAAATTAAGTAAATTGCAGTACAGTTTTCAAATCAATGACGATATAATTTTCAAAGAAATTGCATTTGAAAGTCAATTTATTCTCTATGCTATAGTGTGAAAATTGAAAATGTGCGATATTTAGATGATTAAAAAAAGGAAGTAGAAGTTAAAGGGTCTAGCCGGATAAGCATAGTGAAATGGCTCCCACGACCAATGTTTGAAATAACATGAGTGATAATAAGGCTCACCATGAGAATACAATATAGAGGGTTTTTAGCCTCTGACCTTGAACTGTCCTTGAGATAATCGGGGAAGTATGCGCCGACGCTACTATTTTTCAAATACGTTTTTCTCAAAAAGTACAAAAGTTAAAAAAATGAAACCAAAGCTAATTATTGAAGAATATATCAGTTCACATTATATATTTTTTTCACATTTTTACAAAAGTTTTAATATAGAAAAATAAACAAAAATATTTTAAAAAAATTATTAATCTAGTAATTTTATATTTACACCAACCAAAAAATTACAGAATAAGGCTCAAAGTATGTACTTTTAAGAAAAGAAATTTCGTTAAAATCGAAGATGCGTTTTTTGAGTTATAAAAAAAAATAATGCTAGTAACTTGCTAAAATATTCGTTACTTTCCCTGTTTGCATTTTCAGAAATACGCTACTATCAATGCATTGGTCGATTCGTGATATTTCCACTCAGGCAGCATGCGCAATGCGCCAAAATAAGAGCATGTTTCCATACATAACACTTCCCTAAAGGTTTGTTTCGTGTTTGTAAACATTCTGTTATTTTGGCGTACTGCGCATACTTCTCTCATAATAATATCAAGTCGATGGTGTAGTCCATTGTGCAGGTGAAGCTATAGGGGTTGTAAATATATAAGGTTATCAACCTTTTGGTAATTCCGGACTCCCTCCCTAACTTCCGATATCATACGTTATCATCAATCCTCGAATCCCCCTTCCCCTAATAATATTGTTATCAGTGTTTAAAAATTCTTTTTTATTTTTACAATTGTTTTCCTTTTTTTTATACGTTTGCAATGATATACAGTTATGGTTGTACATTTTTTATTATCATATTTTACTTATTTAAATGAAGAGAAGACATTCATAATATTCTGTTATATAAGAAATAACTTTATACCAAATAACATTTTAAAGAAATATTAGTTAAAAAATTTAATAATAACTCAATACATTTAATATTAATTAATAACATTTAATAATAACTTGTCTTTATTACACAATGCATTGAACAGTAATACTGTCTTCTTGTACTTCGCCCTTGCACGGGGCTAAACATAACTTCTAAATAAAACAGGCGGACAACATTCTTCCCTATCTTTTACTAGCAAAAATAACAAGTATAATTTCGAATCTGGTTTCTCTAACAATGAATTATATACGCATATAGCAGGAGAATATTAATGGCGAACGTTGGGTTATTCCCTATTTTGGAATGAAATGTTTTATAATGATTCAATGGTTTTAATTATAACTTCGTATTTTCATAAACAGAAGAAAACAGACAAAAATTTAAGATACCAAAGATATCAAAGATATCAAAGAAAAAGATACCAAAAAAGTAAATTTTGTTTTGATAAAAAATGATAACGATATATAACGATATCAAATGATAACTCCCCTTCCCCTACAGATATCCTACGATGTCAAGTGCCAGACCCCCCACCCCACCCCTAAACTGATATGTTATATATGTACACTGTTCAGCCTCATAGCTTTCTTCTATGTGAAAATTATCGTACGCAAATCTTACCATTTTTTTTTACAATTCTTGATGTTATTATGTGAGAAGGATGCGCAGTACGCCAAAATAACAGAATGTTTACAAACACGAAACAAACCTATAGGGAAGTGGTATGTATGGAAACATTCTCTTATTTTGGCGCACCTGCCCGAGTGGAAATGTCACGAATCGACGAATATAGCGATAGTAGTGTATATCTGCAAATGCAAACATGGAAAGTTACGAATATTTTAGCAAGTTGCTAACATTATTTTTTTATAACTCAAAAAGCGCATCTTCGATTATAATGATTTCTTTTTTCTTAAAAGTACATATGCCTATTTTATAGCCCCACCAGTGGCCGAGAGGTTCTGCTCTCGAAGCTGGTAGACGGGAGGTGCTGGGTTCGATCCCAATCGCGCCCGTCGGCCTAATCGTTCGGAGTTTTCGTGGTTTTCTTCGAGCCGTGGATCTTCCATGCGTTAATACGGATTAGGTTCCCTTAGAAAGACCCCCTCGGAGCGCACTCCCCCCGGGCCCATATCCCTCGTGTAGATAATTGGCCGTCAAAAATCAACCCAACCCAAGCCTATTTTATAATTTTTTGGTTGGTGTAAATATAAAATTATTGCATTAACATACATATTTTTTAATATTTTTGTTTATTTTTCTTCGTTAATTTTTTTTGTAAAAATGTGAAAAAAATATATAATGTGAACTAATATATTCTTCAATAATTAGCATTGGTTTCATTTTTTTAACTTTTGTATTTTTTGAGAAAAACGTATTTGAAAAATAGTAGCGCATACTTCCCCGATTATCTCAAGGACAGTTCAAGGTCAGAGGCTAAAAACACTCTATATTGTATTCTCATGGTAAGCCTTATTACCATACATGTTATTTGAAACATCAGCCGTGGGGGCAGTATCGCCATGCTTATCTGGCTAAACCATTTAATCATCTGGTGTTACCCACTTCAAAAGGACGTCAGCGTTACAGACACGTTTGTTCTTTGTAATATAGATTTGCAGTGCAGAAAAATATTTTTTATTTTATTTTAATTAATAATTATTAAAATATAATGTGTTAAAAATGTCTTTTTAACAATTTCCATCAAAGTTGAAAATTGTTTATGAATTCGGGCGGTCCATCTGTCTATTTTGTCTGTGCTTTGACTCGCGTAAACAGAGTGCGATTGTCATGAAATTTATACATGTTATTGTGTATCACTACGTGTTCGTATTGAAAATGAAGCATGTAGCATTTACGGTTCACTTACAGAAGCACTCGAAGAAATTCCGTTACATTACAGTCTATGGGGAAAATGGATATAGACGAAATTGAACTATTGAAGACTATGAACAATAATTACTGGAAGTAGATTTTCAGTGGCACACTTATGAAAATTTAACTACTTTTTGTAATAGCACTTGGTTTGAATAAATGCGAAAGGTGCAGAGCTGCACAAAAGTTCTCAAATACATTTCCATTTAGCCTCGGAAATTGCTGAATGGATATTTTCATCTGTTCAATTCGTTTCATTGAACTAAATTTTAGCATACTATCTAGTACACATGCAAATCCATAGATCACATACAGGACTATACAAAAAACTGATATATTCCCGCCTGTTGATTTTAATAGCAGAAATTCCGTTTTCAAATGCGTAATGAGTATTTCAAATTGTTCACATTTCGCCTTATTAAACTGTGAAATTTTGTTACAGTATTCTGAATGTGTTAAGAAGAGTTACATTATCTATGTTGGACGCATGATTTTTCTTGTTTATATTCATTTCTCCTTTTGTATTCATACCATGCACGCAAACATTAAGAAATTGAAGCTCACATAATTAGGTGTCTGGACGTACGCATTAATATTCGGGGCAAATTCCATTCACGTTTCCTCCCAATTCAATCTGAAGTTTTCTAAATTTTGCTTTTATTTCAGAAATACAAAAATTAAAGAACTTTATATAAACACTATTTTTGCAGCAAACTTGTAAAGCAAAGAAGGGAGGTTTCTTTGGCTAGACTAATTTCATATTAAAATAGCAATTAAAGCCTTTATGCAGGAATATTAAGAAGCAGCAAACCAATGTTTAAAATGCAAAAATAATGCCTGAAAAGCAGCAAACAGCTGTTTCGAATCTACAGCGAGATTCTTCTTCAGTGCAAGATAGGGGGGAAAAAACAGCGTGCTAGAAAAAGCAAGGCTGAGATGGATACGGATGGATTCACGAAAAATGCTGTAGAAGAATATTTGTACAAGAATCTCGCTGTAGATTCGAAACAGCTGTTTGCTGCTTTTCACGCATTATTTGTGCATTTTAAACGTTTTTTTATTGCTTTTTAATTTCATATGTCATGTTTAAAGTTGTTTCGTAGTTGTGCAGAGGAATTCTGTAAAAGAATTTGGATTGATAGGGTCATTTTGTTAGAGAATCAAGTACGAGGGCGTAACAATATGTTTTTGCCCTCAAATAGAAATAATTGAGTGAAATTTATGAATTTCCTACATTTCACGAATCCTTTTCTATATAGTCAGTGTGCACAGTAACACATTTGTGCAACCGGTATTTCAAAGAGAGGGGGGAGGATGTATTCCAGGAGGCGCGATATTTGACCCAAATGGGTCATTTTTCTAACTTTTACTGACCCCCATATATGACATATTGTTGGAAAGGCCTGTGACCACTTATTCATGCTATGCACCTACTGAGCCCCTCCCCCCAAATTTGCCCTCCAGGGGGCATTTTTCTAAATTTTTCGGATATTATTCATGCCCCTATGGGGGCCAAATTTGGTGTGATGGTCTCGGAAGGTGCATAGCATGAATAAGCAAGTAGTCAGAGGTCTTTCTAACAACATTTCACATGTGAAGGTCGGCAAAAGTTAGAAAAATAACCCCCTTTGTGTCTAATATTGCGCCTCCCGGAATACACCCCCCCTCCCCCTCTTTGAAATACCGTTTGTAGGAATGTGTTACTGTGCACGGTGACTATATAGGAAAGGACAAATACAATGTAGCAATTTCATAAATTTCACGGAATTATTTCTATGTGAGGGCAAAAACTCGTATCTCGTCGAATTTTTTTTCGACTTTCGATTTTCGACGGATTTACGCCTTTTAGGGGTCGGATATCCCCCAAAACATGTTTATTGAAAATGTCTCTCTGCCCCTTCATGTATTCGTATGTCCTCTTTGTATCATATGAAAGGTGTATGGAATAATGCATGGAATTGAACCAAATTTTATATGCTTTATGACGTTGCTCATGGTCATAAGACAAATATTTAATTCGTTGAATAAGCGATCAAAATTATGTGTAGAAATTTGCAAAGTTCGATAGTTGTTGATTTTTGTGTCCGCACCCAAAACACAGTTACCGGAAGTTTCTTTGCTACAAAAGTTGCAGAAATTTTCCGTAACCATTCATTAAACGTTTGTAGAGTCATACATCAGTTGCTGCTCCAACCGATGCCTCAAGATCGAAGAACACAGTGAGTCACTTTAATTTCATACTATTTTTTGCCGTGTGTATGTTAACCCTTTATCTACGACGGTACTTGTAAGTACCATTAAATAACTTAATATAAAATTCATTTAATTCATCGATTAGTTGTAATACAGTTTAGAATAAGCTAAAGATACATTATTTTGTTCCAAAAGCATTATGGGTTACACAAAACAAAAATATTTTTAAAAGGATGATTGATTTCTTTGCCTTTGCATCCTTTCAGCTATCTTGGAGTTGGGGGGGGGGGGGGGGGATTTTTCAATTTGGAAATATTTCTATATTTCTATTGTAAGATTATATTTGTACATTTCTTAATGTGGGGTTATAAAAATTGCACAAAATCCCTGTAAATTCAAATTTAATGAATCCTTTTAAATCTTTCAAACCTTCTTAAATCCTTCTAAAATTTATTAATGATTATGTAAATCTTCTAATCTAGTTTAAACAATTCACGAAAAACGGTGTTTGAAGATAAAATTTTCATGAATTCGTAATTCAGTGTATAAAGGGTTGAACAAAGTGATATTTTGTAAAGTAGAATACCGTATATAAGCTACAAACCTAAAATAAAATATAATTTTGAATAGACGTTCTAATTCATTTTCGAACAGAAATGATATATTCTGCTTTATTCAACTTTGTCACACATATTTGATGTATCCATTATTTTTCAAATCTTTCAAATCCAGCTGCTCGAAACGCTTTTCACTTCGGCCCTTTTTTCTCATTTTTTATACTCTCTTTATTAAATTGAATATCTTTCAGTGAAAACAGAATTACATCTTTTTACTTTAAATTTTTCTTTTTTATTATTATTAAAAAGGGGCAACATTCTGAACATTTCAATTTTATCGATTAGATCACAGAAAATCTTAACTTCTTTTTTTTTTACATTCTTTTATTTAACTCAATCTAGTTTGTATCTGAAGATGAAATTTTGTAATTGATTTTTAACACTATTTCTCATGTTAGAATTAAAAAATATATGAACAATGGTGTGTTTCCGATGGCAATAAAATATTTCATATTTTTACAAACTATATAAATCAAAACATTAATATTATAGGTTTTTTTTTTTTTCAAATTAGCCCGCTAGCAGTGATCAATCGCTCAATATTTTCTGTAACTCGTACAATTGTATTGAACTTGAAAAAAGTCCTTCCGGCCAGTGCCGGGAGGAAGAGGTAGATTTCATATTCCTTATTTTTAAAAAGCAAGCTTATTATTAGCACACGAAGCTCAATTTAGTGGAAACCGAATATAGGAGATTCAATACTAATTTTGATCAATACTAAATCATTATGAATGAGAATATCGCGAAATTAGTCAGCTTTATCCGAGCTGCTTTTATTTAAAGTAACATACATTTGGCTGCCAAATTTGGCGATTTCTTAAAGTGCTAACTGTTTTCTTAAAGGGCTAACCATTTTAAGACAACATGGTGGATGAGGCTAACGAGTGAACTGGGTCGAGACCGTAGTAATTCTTGTGCACATGCTCACTCACGTCGAAATCGGTTGATATATACGAGTGCTGTCGCAGGCAAAAAATCAGATTTTTCAAAATGTCACCCACATTAGAAATTGAAACTGCTATATCTGAGCCATTTTTAAAGATAAAGACAAAACAAAAAAATGCTCCGGAATCTTATATCATGGTCAAATACTTAAGAAAGAATCCTTTTTCAATTTCTAATATTTTCGGACCTCATTTTAAATATAATTTTATATTTAATTTAATGGCCTCCATTTTGAAACAAGATGGCGAATGAAGCTGGTCAACGAACTCGGTCGAGACATTGGTATGTACTATGTACACACCAAGTTACATCCAAATCGGTTCATAAATACGCCTGTTATCGCGTGATAAAAATCAGGCCGTTTCAAAATGTCAGCCACAATAGAATTTCAATATGCTATAACTCAGTCATTTTCTTAGATATAGACGAAACAAAAACTGTTCCGGAATCTTTGTATTAAGGTCAAAAACATACAAAAAAATCTTTTTTATTTTCTAATCTTTGGGTACCTCATTTTAAATTAAAATATTTAGAAAAAATTAAATGGCCGCCATTTTGAAACAAGATGGCGGATGAAGCTGGCGAACGAACTCGGTCGAGACATTGGTGCGCATTATATATTCACCAAGGTACATCCAATTCAGTTCATAAATACGCTTGTTATCGCGTGACAAAAATCAGGTCGATTCAAAATGTCAGCCACGCTAGAAATTCAAAGTGCTATAACTCAGCTATTTTTTAAGATATAGACGAAACAAAAGCTGCTCCTGAATCTCTGTATCAAGGTCAAGCACATAAGAAAAAATATTTTTCAATTTTCAATTTTTTGGTACCACATTTCAAATTTTAAATTAAAAAAAATTAAATGGCCGCCATTTTGAAACAAGATGGCGTATGAAGCTGGCCAACGAACTCGATCGAGACATTGGTACGCATTATGTATACACCAAGGTACATCCAAATCGATTCATAAATACGCCTGTTATCGCGTGACAAAAATCAGGTCGTTTCAAACTGTCAGCCAAGCTAGAAATTCAAAGTGCTATAACTCAGCCATTTTTTAAGATATAGACGAAACAAAAAATGCTCCATAATCTTTTTATCAAGGTCAAACACATAAAAAAAAATATTTTTCAATTTTCAATTTTTTGGTACCACATTTCAAATTTTAAAATTTTTTAAAAAATTTAAATAGCCGCCATTTTGAAACAAGATGTCGGATGAAGCTGGCGAACGAACTCGGTCGAGGCATTGGTATGCACTATGTATACACGAAGTTACATCCAAATCGGTTCATAAACACGACATTTACAGTGTGACAAAGATCAGATATATATATATATATGGATAGATATACATATATATATCAACTTTTGAACAGAGGTTGGTTTCGGGGTCTGCGGGTCATGATCGATGAAAATATACCAAAATTTTTTTGAAATCGCTTTCCTCCGAACAGCTGCAATAGGTAGCTTTTTGTAATGAAAGCTACCTAAAAGAATGGATTGAATGATACGCCCACAAATTTCTCGCCAAAATAGGCCAAACCGCTGTGAAACTGCAGCAACAAAACATTTTAAAGACTTAAAAGTAGAAATAACCTATGCATAAAAAATTAAGAATGTACTTTAAAAAAATACGCTTTTATCAATTAATAGTGAAATTTGAATTAAATTACGATTATACGTCGAGAAGTCAATTGAATAATCCATAAAAGATAGCTTAAATAATGTTTAATTTTTTCTTTCTTTTTTCCTTTCTTAAAAACTAAGCTGAGAAAAAATTATATATTTTTAATAAACTAGCCGCCCTTGGCACCTGTTTGGCCTGCCTTAAAATGTATGTTTGGGAAAGCATGCTGAGCGTTGTATCATGTTACTTTTATTCATAATTTAATTTACTTGGACTCCCTTGAATAGAAATAATATAATCCCTCAAGCTAATATTAGTTTTGTGTATTAAAATGTCTCAATTTGTTATTTTCTGTAAGCGAGTAAGCCCTATTGGTTTACAATGGAAGTCTATGAAAATTTGGTGAAATATTAGAGATATCCCCAAGTTGGCGCTACATTTGGCGACTCATTTGGGTCGCCAAATTAGGTGATATATCGCCAAGTTGGCGACAAACTTGGCGGCATTAGGCAACAGAACAGGGTCCCCCCTATGGTAATCCCCTTATAGGTGTGGAGATGTATTAAATGCTGTTCAATATCCCATGAAGTGCGTTTCATTCGGGCGTTGTCATTAAACAATTAACAAATAATCGTAATTTCTGTGCCACGTACGATAGCGTAATATATATACAGATTCTTTTGCCTGAGATTTTTACCAAACGTAAACAAACAGTGATTTTTTTTCAAAAGCGAGTTCGTTGACCATGCCAAATTAACCCTTTACATCCCGATTTTTGAATTAAAACAATTGCTTCACCTGAAGAATTATTTACATTAATGTCTAAGATATCCATAACAACATGTATAATGATACATTGTTTTTTAGATTTTTTTTAAAGCTGATTTAATAATAGAGCTAGTTTCGCAAAATATTCACAAGAATAATTAGATCAATTAACAAAAAATACTCTTATGGAAGTTCACTAGTTCGCGCTTACTTCAAAGCATTAATACAAGCTGTGAATTTTCCATAATCGTGGCCCACGCCAAATGCAACTATTGTAGCGAACATGTACTAGAAATACATGAATTGCAGTCATGAAATTAAGCGTAATTTTAACAATAAACATTAAATGCTTCAAAAGCGTGTTTTTTTTTTTTTTTTGTTTTTTTTTTTAACACTTTCCAACATAGTTGAAAGGTGTTTATGAATTCGGTTTGCCTGTCCATCTGTCCGTGCTCTAACTCGCGTAAATCAAGTCCTATTGACATGAAATGGATATATGTTCTTAACTATCAATATGGTGGTCTGTTTGTTATTGAAAATGAAGTGCGTAGGATTTAAGTTCATTTACAGGGACACTCAAAGAGTTCTGTTACTTTATGGAATATGGAGAAAAATCGTTTGGTGTGTATGCTAATTGTATTTTAATGATATTACACTAATAAAAAAATGTATAATGATCACTTATAAACAGATTAAGTAAAATAATGCTATAAAGTGATAAACTATCATTTATTAAGATTGACGATCGTTTCGTCGCACCAACGGCGACATTTTCAAAATCATACACGATAGAAAATATTTTCACATAATTAAAAAATAATAAACATAGTAAATAATGTCAGGAGACATGATGCATAATGAAATAATGCAAACATAAAATAAAATTAAATTAGTTATTTGTGAACGTGGATTAGTTTTCATATAATTTAACAAAACAATAACATGGTAAATAATGTCACGAGACAACATGCATAATAAAAAATGTTGCAAAACATAAAACAAAATATAAAATTATCTTGGTTATTTGCGAGCGTGGATTAATTTTTACTATTGGTACTAAAATTATATATCATCTCTTTCCAAATTTTAGGTAAATCTAGGGACACTGAATCATTGCAAATATTCTTGTTGCGTAAAAATATCTCTATTGATTCTCGGATTATGGATGGTAAATAAAATCTTGATGTGTAAATTAACTTGCTATTTTTAAAATCGATCCGTAACGGTTCTTCGTTGCATAATCTGGCCAAAGCTGTGGTTCTTCTGTTGTATTTGATGTCTGCTATATGTTCTTTGATTCTGGGTTTAAGTTTTCTACTTGTCATACCTATATAAAACTGCTTTCTTCCATCTTTTTCCGAGTACGCTCTTTTTTTTCATTCACTACACTTTATTTTCTGCTGAATCTTGCCCTGTCTTTATAAACTTTTTTAAGACTGCTCTTTAATCTTTTAATAGAACCTCTTTCCCACTCACTGTTGGGCAAAATGTAACCAGATTAACGATTAAGATTGAAAATCATAAATATTCGTCAACCCTAACAGCCTGAAATGTCGGCTCAAAATTTCCCCCTAGAGATAACATTGCGAGTTTAATTCTATATATTTAAAAGATAAGGCTTTCTTTTTTTAGTCATGTACCTTGAGCTTTTTTTTTTTTTTTTTTTTTGCACCAATTTTAATAATTCTTTTTTTTAATGAAAGCCTTTTTAATTAAAATGCGTGGATTAATTTTTACTATTAGTACTAAAATTATATAGCATCTCCTTCCAAATTTTAGGTAAATCTAGGTTATTACTAATATATATAGTGTAAATATATATATTATAATATATATATATATATATATATATATATATATATATAGTGTAATGATAATAGTGTAATGATATTACACTATTTTAAATATATTGAAAGGGATGTATATGACTGAAATGTACTACAAGGTTCTACCTATAGACCGTGATGAACATATAATTCATCGTTTATTTACAGGGACACATAAAAGAATGTGGCTACATACAAAAATGAACAATGATTGAACTATTCAAGCATAGGAAGAATAATGGCGTTTCAGTTGTGGTTTTTAAATTTAAGTATTTTTAAAATATTACTTGGTGTGTAAAAATTCGATAGATGATATACAGGGCTGCATGAACAGTTTTTAACAACATTAGTTTGTTGGCGGAAATGGCCGAATGGAAATTTCAGCAGTGCTATGTGTTTAACTGAACTAACTTTTAGCATACTATTTAGTATACATACATATCTATAGATCATATACAGAGTTGCACAAAAAATTGTATTTTCACGACTTTTCATGTCAATAGTAGAAATTGGGTTTTCAAATAAATTATAAGTTTTCCAAATTGTTTTTCACTATGGTATCACCTTTCACCTTAGTAAACTGTGAAATTTTGTTATAGTATTCTGAATGAGTTGGAAAGTGTTTCATAATCTATGCCGCCCGCATGATTTTTTGTTCTTGTTTGATTGTTGTTGTACATTTATATTTATTCATATCTCAAGCTAATGAAAACGACACCGGGTATTATGATATTTCTTTTTAAATAAAGCATCATATAAATGCTACAAATTAAAAAAAAATAAAAATATACTTAGATAAAAGTTATAAGGGAATTCTTTTCAAGCAGAAATGATATATTCTTCTTTATTTAACTTCTTCACGTATTTTCGATGTCTCCATTATTTTTTAAATGTACCTTTCAAAGGATCTTTCAAATCCAGCCGTCTGAAAATCTTTTCACCTTAGCTTTTTTTAAATACTCCTTTCATTGAATTTATTTTCTTTTGTTAAAAAAAAATAATAATAATTTTTAGTTTATTATTTTCGTTTTTTTTAAAAAAAAAAAAAACTTCCATATTAAAAAAAAAAAAAAAAAAAAAAAAAAAATCCTGAAAGCTCCGATTCGCTTTTTTCGGTAACATCACACAAAGATTTTCTTTCTTTCGCATTTTAAGTTTTGGTTGCTTTAAATCAAGGAGAAAACAGTTTCTCCCAGGACAGAGGAAGACAAAGAAGAAATGTTAAGAAAAAACTGGAAAACAAAAGAAAACAAAAACAATACCTATAAAATAAACTTTAAAAAATATAAATTGACTTAAAAAAGCACTAAAAAGAATTAAATAGTTCTTTAAAATTCCCCAATGGCAAAATGTTATCCAATAATCAGAAATCCGGTATCTTGCATCGGTATAGAAATGATAAATGTAATATGTACATTTTAATACCCACCAAACATGCATTTTCGAGAGAATCGGTTTTACGAAAGATCAATTTACAGACTTTTGATTTAAATATAAAAGTAATCAATTACTTTTTGAAGTCGGCGCCAAACAACCCCAATAGGCATTGATTAAACAACTAATATTCTGAAGAAATAAATTATTTTTTCCGACTATGTATCATATTTTCCATCATTACTTTATTCGTGAAGTAAATGAACTACAGGGGGCTCTGTGAGACAAGACTGAATGATAAAATTGCTCGCCGCAGGAGAGCAGTCAAACACATTTACTTGCGAATACGCTTGATTTTTAAAGCTGCTATCAGATACACAAACTTTTCGAGCAACTAACTTTTCAGCTGATTTTAACACCAACTTTTTCCCGTTCAAAGGGAGAAAACGGTTACAATTGTCATTGCTATAGTTGGAGGAAAACTAGTACTACTATTACCAGCCATTTATATTTATCGCCTATTCGTATCAATCGCTTATCTCTAATTGGCTGAAATGTTAAAAGTTGGGTGTAAAGGTCGCGACTGGCGTAGACTTTTTTAGAGCTGTTGATAAAAAGCTGTAGATATTGCTATCACACTGGGTGTTGAGACAATATTTCGTGAAAAGTTGAAGGAAATTAAGAGTTGGCTCAAAAATTGCTCGAAAAGTTGGTGAACCTGATAGCAGCTTTTAGCTATCGATAATGTCACTCATCGCCCATATCAGGCAGGTTTGACACCGAGAGATTTTTGCTCCAGTGGTGTGTGGCTTTGCGATCAATTCATTAATATACAGGTTGTTCAAATTTGTTTGTTTTCATTTCGTAATTTCAGATACAATGTGTTGGTAATTATCGTTTGTAGATTTGTAAATTACATTTATAAAAATTTGATACTTAGTTTGTATTTCTTTGTTAAATTAGTAGGTACTAGGTACAATGTATTCACGATTCTTGCTATATTTAAGGTAGTTTGGCACCAACTTCAAAAAGTAATTGATTGCTTTTTATGTGTATATATTCGTAAATTAAATCATAAGTCTGTAAATTCATCTATAGTAAAAAAATATATAAATCCTCACAAAAATGCATGTTTGATGGGTTTTAAGTTGTACATATTAAATTTATCGTTTCTGTACCGACACATGATATCGAATTTGTGGTCATTGTATAACATTTTGTCATTAGAGAATTTTAAAGCAAAGTAGGATGATTGAGAAAACCTAGATAATGGCACGGTCCTAAAAAACATGGCGTTTTTTGAAGGGTTTAAAAACATACGAATATATTAACAAACGATATAATAAAACTGATGATAAACAAAATTGTCTCTGTCTGTTATAAAGACAATATCGACATTTCACAGAAAACATATAATGCCCAAAAATATACAATTAGTATATGTACACAGCCCACAATGCACTTTCAAAAAATCCTAAAAGCAGTTATGAATTGTCAACTTAATTACCTTTGCATAACCTCCAGGTAATAGAAACGAGATTAAATATTTGTACAATTTCGCAACACCCATTTTAGATAATTAATTAAATTAGTTAACAATGTCCAGAAAGAGGTGTTGCTCGACAGTTTGAGAAACGAAATTAATTCAAAGAGAAATGATTCCAGAGGAAGAATTATCCTTTATTTTGAGACAAACAGAAGATATCTTTTCTTTGTAATAACATTCGTCGTACAAATCAATCCTAATCCAGGGTTCGTATGGGTCCATATAATTTTCTGACTACGAAATTCTTTGGTACCAGTATTTTCTTATAGGGAATCTCTCCTTCGCGCGTTTAAAATAAATGTATTTTTCTATAAAAAATACTGATATTTTACCTTTAAAATAACAGTACCGGTACGGAACCCCGTAATCCTTCTACGTCAAATGTAATTACTTTAAACTAATACTACATGACATTAAACCATAGATTTAATAAAATAATTTTTAAAAAAAACGCTGTTAGCATATTTTATTTATGAGACAGAGTGATTGAGATTCATAAATACTTTTTAATTTTAAAGCTAACCATATGCTGAATTGTCTGTGCTGGATACATTGTCGTCATGTTTACACCATTTTTGGGAATTCTCGGTTTGTCTGTCTGTCCGTCTGTACGTACACTAACTCACATAAATATAGCCAATTTGTCATGAAATGAATGTATGTTATTGGGGTTTACCATGATACGTTCGGTATCGAAAATGAAGTGTGTAGCGTTTACAGTTCCTTTACAGTTATACTGAAAAGAATCCCATTACATGACGGCCTAGGGAAAAATATCGTTTCCGTATTTGAATGATATTACACTATTTTAAACATATTGAAATTTATGTATATCACTGTGGTGCACTACAAAGCGCTTATTGCAGAACCGGGTGTGCATATAGTTTATCGTTCATTTACAAGGACACACAAAAGTGTTTAGTTACAGTACAACTATTCATATTAATTGCTGTCAGTGCGTTTTCAGTTGTGGTAAGCGTTATAAAATGTAATTAGTTTTTTGTCTATTACTTGATGTGAATGTAATATTTTATTAGAAAAATAATAACAAAATAAATATCTTTTTAATATTAGTTTTGTTTTAAATATATTGAAATAGGTCAAATGATGAAATACAAAAATGTTGACATTGATATTAAAATTTAGTAAATATGCGGGTGACATATATCGTAAAAGTATTCAAAACGGAAAATTCTCCAATAAGTTGTCGCCTATTGTTTGTCTTCAAAAAAAGATAAAAGATATCAATAAAATTTGTTTTTTATTTATTCTGATATTATTATGAAAGTCTAGCTGACGATTTCTTATATATATATATATATATATATATATATATATATATACATATATATATATATATATATATATATATATATATATATATATATATATATATATATATATATATATATATATAACGGCGTTACCGTTATATATTCATTATTCCTCCTTTTCCCTCAAAAAATCAACTTTTAACTTAACTGGTTTATTATAAATTGTTATTATTCTTCCCCCCCCCCCTTCAAATAAAATATTTAGTTTAAATTTGACATTTTAGAGTTAATTTCATATGTCTTTATTCATTCTCTTCCCCCTCCCCCCCTCTCACTACTGTAAGTTTCGCTTTTACTTTTTAAAGTCTTTTCAAATGCAGACATCATTTATCTCGGTTCCTTTTTCTGTCTTTCAAAGTCACACGATAGAAAAAGATCTTAACCGCAGTTATTTTCCATTGAAATAAAGTAAAAGAATAAAATACAAATGAATCTCTTTTCGCTTTGCAGCCAACGTTATCTAATGCATATTTTCCCAGCCTCTGGGCTTGCATTAGTATACAATTCTCACCCTTGTACTTTGTCGGATACAAACCATATGCCCATTGCTGACTAATTTGCAGCTGTAGAGATCTGTATCGTGCATCTAAAAATCACGTGTTCCTATTTCTCTAACCACTTTCCCCTACCACAAGAATGTTAGGACACGTGTAACCATAAATAGCTCGCCATGGCGTAAGTTTGAATTCTATGTAATACTTCGAGATGCCTCTGATTCCTTTGTCCACGCCACCAATATTCATCGCCAATACTGTACAGATGTTGCTATTCATCTCGCCAATGAGTGAGTGATTGTAATGAATAATTTACCACTACTGCCTCTGAACTTGAGTGGGACAGACCTCGGCTCTCTGCCCTTCGGGGGGGCTGCCCCGTCGGGCAGTCTCGTCTGTGACTTCTCCCCTCCATTGTACCATCATGGCCCTTCTCTAAAAAAAGGTTTCATAATAAAGAAGTAAGTCCTCGAAAAAATCCTCGTGTTGGAGTTTTTTTTTCATTCATCCACGAACCTGGACTCTGATCTAATTAATCTCCTCTATACAAATTGGCGCCGTGACGCAGATTTTTTCTCCAACAGTAATAAAAAAAAAAAAATTACGAGGAGAAGTTTCAATCCGTTTCCCTTATCATGCTTTACCAGCGACGCGAAAGGATGTTCTTTTTCCCCACGGGAGTTCCGGCTGCCCTACTCTGTTCGCTCGCCGATGTCAACTTCAGGGGATTTCCCTTTCTCGCTACCCCAACGGATTTGGAGAATGCCTCTTTCTTCCGGACTTTACACTAGCCTGACGAGAAGCAAGATTTACACAGCGGTGCTCCAACGGGGTCATCGAACGAAGTTGCCTCCTCCAGCAGTTCCTTTTTCTACGAAATATCACACCGATCACTTGTTTCCCTGCGTGAAGTTGTGCCTTCGTCAAACAAAAATCAAGACGGTTTCTGTTTTTTTTTGTGCGCGACCTTCATCCTTCAATCAAACGTGTGAGTGCGAAAGGTTTGTGAAAAAAAAGTGCCATCTGAAAAGTGTCATCCATAGTTTCCCAAAAGGAAGTGTTTTGTGAAATAGTCCTCACCTAGCTGTGGTATAAAATATCCGCACAAGTAACACAAATTTTTAAACAAAGTTCCCAGTGCAAAGTGTCCAGGAATCCCACAGATTTGGTGACAAAATGATGAAATATGCTAAAAAGAAATATAATTTCGCGAAAGTGTCCTAGTGTTCAAGACAATTGTGAAATTTTTCCAATTATTTTTGTGTCTATGCTGATATTCACAATTTTTCAAAACAGTTCTTCAAGTTCATTCAGTGTGCAGTGATCATGAGGAATAATATTTTTTTTTTCCTCCTTTTGGTGGTGTCTTTCAGCAGTTTAAAAAAATTACCCTTCTGATGAGCATGTGCTTCAGTTAAAAAAAAAAAAAGAACCACTCTGCATTAAAAAAAAGAGTGTACTAAATCACACAATTCACATGTTGTGTCATCTATCATTCAACATTTTTATAGCATTCAGAGTACGAAAATAGGACGTTAATGATATTTTTGTTTTAATTTCTTTTCCGTTGCAAATTGTCACTAAAATCTTTTATTTTTAACTCCTTTTTTCTAAAAAAAAAAAACAAAAAAAAAACAAAAAAAACAAAAAAAAAAAAAAACAAGCGTTGTTTTTCCCATCGCTCTGTTTTGGTACTCCAAATGAATGCTCTCTACAAAAAATGACATACTAGTGCAACGAATTTAATGAAAACACTTGTGTCACAATACTTTTGACAAAAAAGAAACACAGTTTGCATGTAAGTATGAACAGGGAATACTTTTACATTAAATTATTTACTCTACATTGTTATAACCTTTTTTTCTTTCTTTTCAATATCAGTAAATTATCAGTTTCTATCCATGTTATGGTTCCCTATTCATACTTGTACTTTTACCATTTGGATTTTCATAAGTTTGTTGATTTGTCAGCTTGAAAGGAGAAATCACTTCTGAACTATTTTTTTATAATATTTTTAACGGTGATAGCATATTTGCTCCTTATTACCTTCTTCCAAGCTGCGTTTGTTTATTTGTTTGTTTTTTTTTTAAGTACTTTTTGCAGTTAAAATGATAAAAATTATTATACTTTTATTAATATTTCACTTATAATGTTTTTATGGTTTAATCATGACAAACTTCTCATATTTTTTTTTCTCTTACGTGAATTTACATAAACATGCTATGTTTCCTTTTTCGTAAAAATGATTTTTATGCATTCAAAAATCTAGAGTTTAACCCTTTAGCCCCACTGGCATACTTTGAAAGTACATTTATTCTGCCGATAGGCAACAAAGAAGTTCTCTGCTCCAAGTTTTGCAGTATTGGATATTTTTATATAAATATATGCATAGTTCGCTCACAACATTTGCACATTTTTCACTTGTGTGTGACATTTGCACAATTATTCTCAGCATATGTTGCTCGACTCGGAACTTGTTTGTTTTTTTTTTGTATTTTTAACCTGAATTACAATTTAATTACCTGTTTTTTTTTATTTTATTGAATTTCGGAAACTTTAATCCAACTGGATGTTGACAGAAATTTAACTTTCAGAAATGTTGTGATTGATACACTCATATTTTTTTACACCCCCCCCCCCTCCATGTTTTTTTCCTTTTGTGTATAATTTATTTATGCAACTTATTGAGTTTTATTTTATGTGCATGCATTTCATTTCTGCTAACTAGAGTTTTTGCATACATACACCTTTTTGAAATACTAGTATTATTTATTTTGCATTTTTGTGTTGCTCTCTCAAAAAAAAAACCCTTCTTTTTCCATTTTGGCTGTCAAATAAAAAGTAAACATCAGAAATTAAATAAACACCAGAAAATAAAAAAAAAAAAAAGATTTTGCAGATAACAGACATTTCACCAGTTTATTTTTACAATATGGCAGCTAATGATAAAAATGCTATTTGTGACTTTAATCACCACATTTCTGTATCTCCATGGGTAGATTATTTTGAAGAGATATTATTTAGATATTCGGACTCCATTAATATGGAAGCCACATCTATTCAAAATTCACTTAAGACCGAAAATGCTGCATCCATGTCTGAAAATATTATAGATTTCCTTCAGATCATTAAATTCAATTTTCATGTGCTTAAACTAAACTTTAATGTTCTAAAGGATGTTTATTCAAAATTAAAACAGGATAAAGATAATTTATTTCTTGTAAATCAGAAACTTATAGAGAGATTACATGAAATCACAGGCAAACAGAAATGTAAGAAGAAGCTTACTAAATGTAGTAAGACTATGGTTGATCAGGTGGTAGATGTCAACAACAAACTCCCTCCATCTGCCCTAGATAAATCTACACAAACTATCCCCTCTTATATGTGTAAACAAGAAAAGTTACCACAACTAGAAAATCATAAAAAAGACACATATCTTAGCTCCGACCTGCACACTCAAGGTAAGCACAATGAAAAATTTACAGCTATCAGCGATTCCTCTCTAAAGTCCTTATCCCCCGCTAAACTTAATGTACCTAAGCCTATTCGTGTCATTATTTTTAACCTCCCTGAAAATTTAAATATTCCTGATATCTTGTTTGGTATCTCAGATTTAATCCAGATACCTGAACCTGATTTTCACTTTGTTAAAAAGTACAAGCTCCTACATAGTAAGTCCTTTAATTGGATCTTTGAGCTTGCACCACAGGATGCTAGGCAATTATTAATGCATAATGAAATTATCATACAATCAAAACCGTACCCTGTTAAACCATAAATAAATGTTAAACGTTGTTTTAGGTGCCAGGTATACAATGATCATATTGCAATTTCCTGTCATAATGACATTAGATGCTCGGTGTGTGCCTTGCCACACATTGACCCTCAGTGTAGAAATCCTCCAAAATGCATTAATTGCATTAGAAATAATGATAGCAATAACACCAACTTTGACATTTTCCACAGTGCTTTTGCACCTTATTGTCCATCATTAAAAAAATTCATCAAGCAAATGCGAGAAAAAGTATACAACTGCAATACATTCCCATAAACATCTCATACAGCTTCCTTTTTAAGAAACAAAAAAAACAAAACAATGTAACATACATTTTACATTTTTCGTTTTTATTTAACACACATTACTGTGAAGGAGTTACTATCTACAGCATTCCTTTTAAAATTTTTACTTTCCTATACATTTACATACATATGTCAGTTTTTTGACAGCATTATTCATACTGATTTGATGTTTAAAATTAACTTAATTCTTTCAAAATATTTTTTTTATAAACACAAGTGTACAGTAGGTTGCTTTTTCATTTGATTATTAAGCCGGCAAATAGTTAAATGAATCTCGAAATGGAACATTTGTGAAAATTGTTCTGATGCGGGTCATCAGACATTGGGATTTTCACTTTTGAGGTAGATGTTACTGAAAGAGTACACATTAATTCAACTTTAAACATTCATCATTACACCAGTTACATCTTTAGTTTTTTTTTAGAAATTTGGATATAATTTCACTTGTTATTCTTAGTTAAGCTTATTTACTTACATTTCATCACACAAGTAGCGTTTCCTGGTTACATTTTATCCTTTTTCACTTTCCTTTACTTAAAAGCACAATTTTTGGTTTATTTGTTTTAACTTTAGGCGATGCATTTTTTTGTACTTGTGATACAATGCTCTTGGTTCCATATGTACACACTGGGTTTGTGTTCATAGTTTTACAACTGAGTTCATAGGGTACACATCTGAGTTCATAGTTCACTGAGTTCATAGAAAATACACTTTACACGAGTTCATAGATAAAACACTTTACACGAGTTCATAGTTCATTGAGTTCATAGAAAATACACTTTACACGAGTTCATAGCTTTGTCAATCCTTTGTGTACTTCAGGGACCAATTGCACTATCATTTTTCTTTCATGACAATACTTAGTTCATAGAATATTTCCTTACACATATTAGTTCATAGTAAGTTTTTTTTTTTTTTTTTTTCTCACACATTTCAGTTCATCGTATTACTTTTACACTTTAAGTCAGTGAAATACTTGCTCATAATTTGGTCATTGAGGTACTTAGACTGCTGTGTTCACAAACATACATCTAAGTCGTTGAAATTTTCCTTTTCTTTCACTGACATACACTGTTTTAGTTCATAGTGAAATATTTTTCTTTGATTCGTTCATTGAAATACACATTTTTTTTCTTTGGTTCATAGAGATACACTTACAACTTAGTTCATTGTTATTACAGTTGAGTTCATTGTTTTTTTTTGGTTGGTAAAAAAAAAAAAAAAAAAACACACACACATTATACACAATTGAAAATATTTTGTTTCTAGGTTTCAACGTTACACATTAGTATATTTCTTTTTTGTTTTCATTATACCAGGAACTACTTTTGACCTCACATGAAATGCACTAATTAAACATTTATTAAAAGGTTAAGTTTTAACACATTCGTAATTTTTCCACTATTATTATATTTCTTTTATGCCATGACATTTCATGTCACCATCACTTTGTTTCACAACAAAGAATGCCCAGTTTACAGGATGCTACCCCTTCACATGCATTTTCTTCAAATTCCACCCTTATGATGTTTTTATTGTTTTCATCACTTGTTTTGGTTTTCTACATGTACATAATTACACGTTTTCTTTTAAATTTGGAGATTAAATATAATCTCTGGTTAAGCTTCACTTAGACAATACACACGTCTAAGATATTATGTCGTTCTTGTAATAACATAACTTCACAATAACACAAAATTTTTTTGTTTATAGCATTAGTAACCTAGTGCAGTTACACTAAATGTTTAAAACATTAGTTAAGGTCATACAATACACATACAGTTCAGATCCTACTCGATACATTGTAAGGAATACAAAGTTAGAATTTACTTAAAAAAAAAAAAATTGTGGTTGTTATACTTACCCGATCATGTCACCAGTCTCTCCACACACTCGGATTGTCTTTTTACCTTTGATATGTGAGATATTTATCTCAGTTTTTTTTTATTATTTTTAATTTATCCCCTCTGAAGTTTTGTTCCCGTTCAAAATTTTTGCCCTAAGGGTCCAAACTTCATTGTGTAGAGAGACAAAACCCTTGAATTGTTGTTTCAATTCAATAAACAAAACTTTTTATATGATACATTGACGCATGCTCCTTTGAAGATCAATGTGATCTTTGGGGAGCAGGGACCTAGGTATCACTTGGTGTCTGGGTCTCATAACTCCCTCTCCCCCTAGGGCTGATGTTCTAAACTGACGCCATCACACTTGTTTATTAACAAGATTAAGGGCTACACCCATTCATAGGCATGCTATATGCGTCCCGTCCTTTTGTAGTCCTGTGCGGTGTGCACGAAAACCAATTTTCTACTCTTTTTATTTTTTTATATTTTTTTCATTTAGCTTCTATTCACAGACATGCATATGTCATTTATTTTCTATTTCATTTTAAAGTAGTATCTGTGTATTTTGTTGCTTGCACTTATATTATATTATTTTTTATTTTGAGAAGATATTATAACAAGTTACTCAAAAAAATATTTACTTCTCTTATTTTGGTCATGAAAAATGCTGGTACCAGCCTCTTAATCAAATACTAAAAAGATATTTAAAAAAGGATCCTGTTAAATCAAAAATATTATTTGCAATTTCTTGGTGACTGACTAATGAATACCAAGATAAGAATAAAATAAAAAGGCGCCATTTATCATGACCTGAAAAGTTTTGCTTTATGCAAACATTTAAAGAATTGCAAGCACACAGTTATATGTTATATATATACATATATATATGGAGGCTTATCTTTCTTATTATGTTATATCTGTTTTAAATACTTATATGTATGGAATGGACAAAGTAATCTTCAAATATAAAAAAAAAAACTGTTCTTCAAGATTCACAGTTTTTTTTTCTGGTGGTAATGGGTGATATATATAACGGCGTTACCGTTATATATTCATTATTCCTCCTTTTCCCTCAAAAAATCAACTTTTAACTTAACTGGTTTATTATAAATTGTTATTATTCTTCCCCCCCCCCCCCCCTTCAAATAAAATATTTAGTTTAAATTTGACATTTTAGAGTTAATTTCATATGTCTTTATTCATTCTCTTCCCCCTCCCCCCCTCTCACTACTGTAAGTTTCGCTTTTACTTTTTAAAGTCTTTTCAAATGCAGACATCATTTATCTCGGTTCCTTTTTCTGTCTTTCAAAGTCACACGATAGAAAAAGATCTTAACCGCAGTTATTTTCCATTGAAATAAAGTAAAAGAATAAAATACAAATGAATCTCTTTTCGCTTTGCAGCCAACGTTATCTAATGCATATTTTCCCAGCCTCTGGGCTTGCATTAGTATACAATTCTCACCCTTGTACTTTGTCGGATACAAACCATATGCCCATTGCTGACTAATTTGCAGCTGTAGAGATCTGTATCGTGCATCTAAAAATCACGTGTTCCTATTTCTCTAACCACTTTCCCTTACCACAAGAATGTTAGGACACGTGTAACCATAAATAGCTCGCCATGGCGTAAGTTTGAATTCTATGTAATACTTCGAGATGCCTCTGATTCCTTTGTCCACGCCACCAATATTCATCGCCAATACTGTACAGATGTTGCTATTCATCTCGCCAATGAGTGAGTGATTGTAATGAATAATTTACCACTACTGCCTCTGAACTTGAGTGGGACAGACCTCGGCTCTCTGCCCTTCGGGGGGGCTGCCCCGTCGGGCAGTCTCGTCTGTGACTTCTCCCCTCCATTGTACCATCATGGCCCTTCTCTAAAAAAAGGTTTCATAATAAAGAAGTAAGTCCTCGAAAAAATCCTCGTGTTGGAGTTTTTTTTCACTCATCCACGAACCTGGACTCTGATCTAATTAATCTCCTCTATAATATATATATATATATATATATATAGGGTGTTTCAAAAGTTCCGTGCGAAAGAATTAAAACACTCTTAAGTGTAATTTCTTTTAATAAAAAAAAATAGAATGCAAATTTAAAATTAAAAAAATAAAATTTCTTAGGAAGAGAAGAGAGTTTTTTCACTTCAGTTGAAATGCATTTCATTTCCTCCAAGTGCATTAGAGTAAATTTTTAAAAATGCTCTAGTCTCTCGATATTATTTAAGATTGCAAAAAATTCATTTTCTTGATTTGAAATACCAATCTATGTTTGAACGATTTTTGAATTTAATTGTCTGAGCGAAGCGAAGGCTAATACTCAGCGACACTTACAGATACGAAGGATATTAACGCCATGTCCAACTAAATAAAAAGCCTAATAAAAACATTTCGTCAAGCATAACTCAAAAAATATTTGTCGGATTTCGTTTCTGATTGCACCAGAAGGTACCTATGAGGGTCGCCTACTGAATGCACCTACTATGAAAAATAAGTTCCAAACCGTTAAAAAATTATATAGAAAAAACTGAAAAAAAAAGCACAATTTATCTGCATACGTCATAGAAATTTGGTGTGCGTCACTTTCACCGGTTGATGTTTTTGTACACAACTGGTTTGAACACATGGAGCAAATAAAAAAAAAATACGCACGCAGTAATATTGAAGTGCCATAAAACATATTTAAATTTAATCAAACAGGAAAATAAATCTGTTTGCTTTTCCATTTAAAAGAAAAAAAAGGCATAAAAACTTTGATTTGAGATTTTTCGATAATCTCTCAATAGTATTTTTTAATCGCCAAAAGCATATTTTGTATTTCGCGAGTGAAAATTGGAAACAATTGTATGATGTGTAATAAAATATTTTACTTTATAGCATCATTTCTTCTTATTTTCTTCTTTTTTTTTTTTTTTTTTTTTTTTTTTTTTTACATGCTTTCTTTTAACTTACAATTATATTTGTCTGTGGCACACAAATCTTGTGATACATTTTTCACCCAATTCCTGTTGACATAGAGTATTGAAATTTGGAATATATATGTATTGTTGAGGGCAATATATGAATTGAACATTGATTTTTTAAAATTCGATCCCTAAGGGGGCAACGGGGGGGGGGGGGGGGGTGAATTACGTAATGGTTACGTTTGATTTTCTATAGAGAAATCAGCATCAGCTTCAATAATGAGTAGTTGTTGAAGAGTACTAAAGAGAGGTTTACCGCGATATCGCCAAACGTTGCCCAACGTGGCGAAATATCACCAAATTTTTCGACAAAAAAGTTTCTACATATGAAGCCAACTTGGAGATAGCTGGCTAACTTGGCAAAATTCCCATTTAAATCCATTTATCTTCCATAATTGAACTCACCGAATTAAATTTAAACTCCGTGCATTTAAGGTTTTTTTTCAAGACTTTTCTAATATTTAGTGCATTTAAAAAATATATTTGTGAATTTTAATGAAAGCATGATTTAAAAAAAAAAAAAAAAAAAAAAAAAAAAAAAAAAAAAATTCCATTTATATTAATTTTTTTTTAGTCTTTAAAAGTTAAATTGGTACTTTTCCTGTATAAGGGCCTTGGCGAGGTAGAGAAAATGGGTTTGGCGAGACAAGTAAGCTTTTTATGCGTATTTTCGTACATCTTATTCATTGTTTCATATACTCAAGCATTTTTTTAAAGATTTATGCAATTTATTTTGCGTTAACAAGCCACTTACCTATTTTTATATGCAAACAAAAGTAAATTGTATATAAAAAGCAATGATATTATATATATAGATAAAATGTTTATATTTATGGCACAGATGCCATAAACGCACCGGGTTTGGAGTGATTTTTTTTAGGCAAATTTGGCGAAAACGTCGTTTTCGAATACCAGTTACATACAGCGTGCTATAATAGTACGTTATTTTTTATTTCAATATGAAAACAAAATAAAATGATAAACAAAACATTTTCTATTATTTTTAAAAGGAAATAACAATCAATAAATGATATAATTATATAGAACAAAACAATTTATAATAGCGTTATATAAGGTTACATCAGTGGTGGCTCGTGACTGGCATTTTTGGCGCACTAAATCCATAGCTGCCAAATAAATTCTTCTCTTACCACTATTGATTTAAAAGAAATCTTTGCCATTTTTGTTGCAGAATATTCGACCATTAAACAAGGTAATCTTTTTCTTTCAAAAAATAATGGTAAGAAAAGAATAATAATGTCCGCCATGCATTTAGTGCCCCAAAATATGACAGTCACGAGCCGCCACTGGTTACCATGTCAGGCAAAGTAACGCTACTTTGGCACAAATTAGGTACCTCGTATATGACATCTATGCCATATTTATTTGTAAAAATAAGCATAAACGTTCATCAGGTTTGTTTTCATAGTTATTTATATCTTTTTGAACAAATCTCACTTTCTGAGGCGAAACTGCACAAAGATTGAAAAAAACTAGAAAACGGGAAGTCTGTTTTTCAGAATTTAGTGTCACCCTCGATGAAAATAAAATATATAAATATGGATTATACAAAACATATTTCAGTTTTAAGACTTAAAACACACGCTTTTATTTTGTACAGAATGACGTCATCCGCATCCGCTGAAAAATTCTTCATTTACGATAATGTCTTAAACAACTTTTACAGTAAAGTACGCATAGGACGTCACTATCGCTGAATAATACACAAATCCAAAAAAAAAGATGTCGTCATTCAAGAAACTCTACAAAAAAAAAAAAAATCGGCTATCTCATGATTCATATGCCCTCATTTGTTTGTAATATTAATATAGATACTTAAAATTAAATTTTGAAAAAGAAATCATTCGTTTATATTTTTTCAAAATAGCACGTATTTTAATTACATTTTTTTAAGTTGTTAAGGGAAAAGGACAACAAAAAGGTATAATTACTATTTTCCAACTATTTTCCCCCTACTTCCTACAGAAATAGAGTACTTGAGTTGCCAAAATTAAACAAATGGCGCTAAAAACTACAAAAAAAATTAATATTTCAAAAATAAATTGAGATGCAGTTTTCAAACAAATTGCACATAAAAGTACTTTTTCTCCCCAATACGACGGTATAAAATTTTAAAATGTGCGATGGTTAGAAGTTAAAAATCTTAAAATAGTAGAATAGAGAAGATTAAGTTAAATTGAAGTTAAATTGCTGTACAGTATTTGGTACTGCTTAGTTATCCCGTCGACCAAAAATCTATCGCCAAGCTATAAGATTGAATGCCAATAATGGTTGATCGTAAATGTCGCGTTCTAAGTACCTTATTACCACGCATTTAATGCTTTTCATGATACTTTGCTGTTAGATGGACTTAGGTGCTTTTGTAAAAAGCACGCAATTCGGGGTTAAGAAAGTGAGATTTTTTGCCAAATGACTATGAAAATAAAACAGAATAAGTATGATACGGGTTTATATATATATATTTAAAAAATCATCTGCTAACATGTATTAGATAAGTTATTTATGTTTGCATATAATCTAATATATAAAAAAGAAAATTTGTCTATCAGTCTGTTTGTAATTCTTATTCAAATCGACAGTTTGGAAGCCAAAATTGTGAAAAGATACGTACATGTGTATTAAAATACGGACGAGGCAACTAAAGTAATCCGGAATCGAAATAATTTATAGTTAATTTTTAATTAATAAAAAACCACCAATTTAACAGCAATTTCTTATCAAATTTATTCATTTTTCGTTATAGCAGTTGCCAGCAATTAAAATACACAATAAAATTCTTACTACAGCAATTAATTTTCTACTGCAAGATTTCCCCGTGAAAAATGAAAATGAAATAAATAATTTGCCGAATTAAAAAAAAAAAAAGGTGAATATTACGTCATAATTTTCTATTGCAAGATATTCACATGAAAAATGAAAATGAAATAAATAGTTTGACGAATTTAAATGAAAGTGAATATAACTTCATAACTTTTCTTTTTCAAGGTTTCCCACGTGAAAGAGGAAAATATTACGTCGTATTGGAAAAATAAAGGATGTGGCGAATATAGTATAACGTCATATGAGTGTGAAAAACTTATTGAAGCATGATAAAAATCCGATTATGGAAATATTGGCCTATTGTAACATTATTGCTCCAATTATAAATTGAAATAAGTTCATTTATAGCTGTATTCTTTTGCGTCTGTTATATACATTCATACATTTTTTAAATTGTGTTTTCATTTGATTCATGCATACAATACTTAGACTGCTTTTTTGAATGTTTTTTTTTTATGTTGTATGTTAAATTTTGAAATTGATTTTTCAGAACAAACATCCTTCAATTTCTGGGCAACAACGGCACTTTAGTTTGTAACAGATAAATGGCTTTTGTATCTGTATATCTAATGCTAATATTATAAAGCGTTATACTATTATAAGGTGTACAATATTATTAATGTTTGTCCGCTTGTGAGGTGTTATCTCTGAAACTACATAGCCAACTTTTAAAAATGTTGCTGGTCATCTCTGCGCCGGAAAAAGACTGTATTTTATGTCAGTGCAAAAACCTACATCGCTGCAGGAGTAAAAAGCTCTAAAATTGAGATTTCTGTGATATTGATTGGGTTATAAACTTTAAATTCGGTGTAGTGGTTACTTTTAAGATGTAAATATTCGTTATGAACGCTCTCTAAAAGGTTCGAAATTCAATTTGACAGATAAACGTAAAAATTTCTAGAAATGTTCTAAATTATGATTTGTTTGGAATACTGAAATTTCTGGGATACTGTTGGGGTTAGAAACTAGAACTTTGGCATGGCAGTAATTTATAAGATGTAAATAATCGTTGTAGAACGAATTCTAAAAAATCGAAAGACTAAACAAGCGGAAAAAGATCCAAAGATGATCTGAGTAACGAAGTACATTAAATTGTTAGGAATATAAACATGAAAATTGACATGCCTGTATTTATCATGGCGTAAATTCTCGTAATAGAACAATTTCTAAAAATGTTGCTATAAAACAAAAAACTTTCGAAATTTTTCTATTTCTGTGTTACTGCTGAACCCAAAAACTTGAAATTTTGCTTCGGGTTAGTTTTAAAATATAAAATTTCTATGAATGGTTTCTAAAAAATTTAAAATTTAAAAAGATGAAATGAACGGAAAGCGATCTCAATTACCATTAATTTGGAATTATTAGGTATAGCAACTTTAAATATTTCATAATGCTGCATTTCCTCTACAAAACCTGCAATTTAAATGCAACAAAACTGATAGATATCCACCTAGCATTAAATAAATTGTGTAAATATTGAATAAAGGCCTGAATGAAACAGTGAGTAGGTTGCTCGAAAGTACTTGTTAAAGTGTTCCTTGTCTAGGCTTTTCTCTCTCTCGCCAAGGCTAGTAACAGAGGCCTGTTAGTAGCGTTTTAAATGTGATATGAATTTTTTTTCTGATTCATTTTTCTAGACGTTTTATCATAAGGTCATACTCTCAATTGTCATTAGTAGATTTTTTTATATATTAACTTATTCTGGTGAATTTCATAATCGGATTCATATTGGCGTATTTTAGCTTGCATGATTTGCTGAAAAAATATGTATGGATTTGTAAATTACGTAAAAAGACACTTTGACAGCTCAAAGGTTAAGCAGACGATATATTCAGATCTTGTGTCATACTTTATGTTGCAATCATTGCCGATTTCTTTTATTTAATACATGCTAAATACAGCCCAACTTGTGCAGAGTATGTTTGAAAACAAAACAATACAGCGTATGTAGTGGCCAGCAGACACTCATCATTTAAATCCGATCGAGCATATCTAAAACACACTCTAACGATGCATTGCATGCCACTGTTGATGTGTTCGGTACTTTGATACTATATCAGATTTTTAAGAGAGAATTCCTTATCACTTATCGACAACCTCATTGCATCCGTGAAAAACAGATATTGTACAATATTAACTATTCCGGTGGAGCACACACCATATAAAGTGCAGTCCATTCTTTTTAAACATCATATATTTGTCATTTAAAGTTACTCAAATTGGTGCAGAGCGTCTGATTAGGCTCTTGACATCATTTTATACAGATAAAATTTCTATATAAGATAATTTAGTTATTCATTTTCTATTTTACTTTTAATATATTGCGTACTTTCAATTTTATATCCATGTACCGCTATTTTGCATGGTTTGCTTTCCCATTTTTTAACAGTGCATACGAATTTATATGTAAGATTTTGTAATTCAACATTTCGTTTATTTTCATCATTTCAATTTATCGCAGTATATGGTCAATTAAAGATAATATCTCATTTTCTTTGCTTCCACATGTTATTATTAAATCTATGTTCTCAGCAATATTGCTCAGACTAATCCCTCTGAGGCAAGTCCTAGTAGGGAAAATACATTGTTCCGTATTTCTTCTTCTATTTCAATATTTTTTGTAATCGAAAAAAGGAAAGTGTACTAGTTTTGATGCATAAAATGTAGTTTTCCTTTTAAAAACTTTCCTGCGGTGAAAAAAAAAAAAAAACTTTTATGGAAAAGAGGTGTTTTTCATTTTAAAAAAAAGTAAAGAAATTATACGAAAAGAGAAAATTTTGGATTAAAATATCACTCACATTCATTACTGATACGCCGATTTTGGTTCCTTTGAAAATGTGGCTCTATAAATTATCGATGGGTAGTGTTAGATACATAAATTATAACTAGGACACACCTAAACGATAATACAGAATTACAAACGATCGTATGTACGATCTCAATGTAGTTTTTTTTTTCTTTTTTTTAAATTTAAATTTTATATATTGACAAAGCATGCAATAAAGAAAGAATTAGCTCTTGAAAGATAAATTTATTATTTTTTTGACACTTTCCAACAAAGTTGAAAAGTGTTTATGACTTCGGTTTGTCTGGCCGTCTGTCTGCGCTCTAACTCTCGTAAATATACTCGGATTGTCCTGAAATTTTTGGTTGTAATTGACATTTACCATAGCACGTTCCCTATTTCAAATGAAGTTTGTAGCATGTTTAGTTGATTTACAGGGCCAGTCAAACGTTTTCCGTTACATTAGGGCCTATGGGTAGAAATCGTTTAAAAGGATTTTTAATGATGTTACACGCGTCTAAGCATACCAAAATTGATATGCATTTATGGGGTGTACTAAAACATGCATTCTGTATAATATGCGGTGCAAAGAATAGTTATTATTCTTTTACAGGGCCACACAAAAGAATTCCGTTACGTAATGATATTGGGAGGGAGGAGGGAATTGTTTGCGGCGTATATTAATTATGTTAAACTATTTCAAATATAATGAAATTGATATACGTCGCTGAGGTTTACTATAAGCTATTTCATGTATATTACAAAGTTCATAGCATTTACAGGGACACACAAAAGTTTTCAGATAGTATATTGTATCAGGAGTATTGTACATTAGCGGTGATTGCTGGAAATGTATTTTTAATTATGATATGCGCATTTATGTTCCACTATATTTCTGCATACTATATGGTGTGTATAAATTCTATAATTCATATACAGGGCTACACAATATAATTCGTAAGGGTTTCTGGGTATTATCGCAAATTGGTTAAAGGTGGTTTTTAAATGAGTTATGCATTTTTACGCTGAATTTCATTTAATTTATTAAAAAGAGTTTGTAGAATATAGATAAAATGAAATACAGGGTCACGCAAAGAATTGGATACATATCATGAATGGATGATAATTTCTGGAAATGTGGCTTCAGTAGTTTTAAGAGTGTTTTAGTTTGAATTAAATTTTAGCTAAATAGTGACGTGTAATAATGGTACTAGGTACATTACAGGGCTTTACAAAAGTATTCAAGTATTTTTTCAATTAATTGTATACATTGCTGAAAGGGAAATTTCAACCTGTTATACGTTTTCTTGCTAAACTAAATTTTCCCATTATATGGATTATATATCAACATACAGATCAAATACAGGGCTGTTCAAAAGAATTGGAATACATATTTGGCTATGGGCGGTAACTACTAGAATCAGATTTTTAAATGTTTACTTAGTTATCTTATTTACATTATTTCCCTAAATAACGAAGTTTCGTTAAAACTTTCAGGGAGTGAAGAGTTTCATAATCTATGCTGTACACATGATTTTTCTTGCTTGTTTATTAAAGAATTACCGAGAATAGAAAAGAAACGAAATTGAGATGTGTTTTAGATAGGTTTATTTTCCCTTTATAATTAAAATATTTACTTATACGAAAAAATAACTAAAGAAGAAGTGAAAAAAAAAATACTTTTTTGAAACATAAAAAGAAAATTCTTTAGAAGCAATTAAATGGCATATTTACTTTAGTTGAAACCAATCAATCGGTAAAGAGGGAAAATAAATCAGAGAAAAAAGAACAAAGCTGCATTTTATTTTTTCACTGAAGTTTTAAATAAAAGATATAACGATGTGAGATTCAAAACACGACTCATCCAGAAAATCAAATTTTGGGAAATCGCGAAAAGCCTCTAATTGCGTGCATTAGTTTTCATTGTATACCAAGGTGTTACAATGCCAGAAATACAAGATAAAAATAGTTTTTTGTAGACTGAAGTGTGTATTCGGTGCAGGTTTACCAATAGAATAGACATGAATTTTTTTTTTTCTTTGATAAGGCGAGTTTTGAATCTTACGTCCTCATATATTCTTTCATTTACATTCTTCTACCTTTACAAGAAGAAAGTATTGAACTCAGGAAAAAAAAAAAATAGAAAATGTCTCTCCGTAAGTCTATTTGCGCGTCTGTCAGTCTGTTTGGATGTGACACAAATAATTTTATGGGCGCTGTATCTCAAGAACTAATGCATGGAATCAAATCAAACTTGATAGTCTGTTAGACCTTGACATAAATAGACCCTCATTCGCTGCTTAGGTTTTGGTGTAAACCGCCCAACAGGTGCTGCTGCTATACTCCATTTTTCATGATTTCCGCGATAGCTATATCTCGAGAATGAATGCACGGAATTTTACCAAACATCCTATTTTTTTTATACCTTGATTTACATAGATCCTTACTAGTTTTGTGTATATACCACCCAGCAGGCGTCTCTGGCATGCTCTGTTTCACACGATTTCCACAATAGCTATATCCCACGAACGTATAGATCGTCATTTAATTTCGGTTGCAGATGATTTGATTTATAGAGAAGTAAGTTTTGTGATGACCACAACATACTACTTAAATTTTATTTTTATGTCTTTGTTGTGCTTTGATATATCTCTGTTTTATATTCCTTGTATATTTTTATTAATATTGAAATAGTGAGCATAAATAACTTATAAAGTATATCTGAAAAGACTTTTTTAAAATAACGAGAAAAGATTTCTTTGTTAAGAATTCTTTCTTAAGTACGATTATAAGTTTTGACAATAATAAAAGCTATTAAGCCTCCAGCCGCGGAGGAAACGCTATTTTCGCGTTCCAGTGGCCTACTTTTTAAGAATTCAGATTGCTTAGTTTCCACCATTTTTTTAAGAGTATAATTCAGTTTATTCTCGCACTATTTAATCTGTAATTAAAGAAAGTGACTATTTCTACTTCAAAAAAGTTTCGAGAATTAAACAATCATAATTTAAACTGGTCGGATGGGCCAGTCCCAAAACTTTCTTCTATCTCATATATTATACCATTTCAAAATGTTGTTACAGATGACAATATTTCATTTTTATTAGTTCAATACTATATAAACTTTGACTTTCATCTTAAATTTCCGCTTCTGTCAATTAATCGGAGTAAAAACAGGTTAATCTCGATCATGATATTTATTAAAATCGCGAATAGTCAGCTTATCAGGATAGGAAGTTCCCCTTCGATTCACGAGCCACTGGTGTACAATAGAACTACGAAAAATGAAGAAGATTACGCAAAAACCGCTATTACAGCGCCTCCTTCCGGCGAAATTTTTCCCCATTCAGGGAGGACCTTTTTTCCATGGCCAAAAGCATATATAAAAGATTTGGTTCAATCCTATGCATAACTTCATACACTTTTCGAAGGTACAATATTGAAAATGGCACAAAAATCGCTGTTGCAGCGCCCTCTTCCGGCAGAATTTTTCCAAATACAGAGAGGACGTTCTTGCCATGACCAAAAACATACACAAAAAATTTGGTTCAAATCTATGCATAACTTCATACAATTTTCGATGGTACAATATTCAAAATGGAAAAAAAATCGCTATTACAGCGCCCCCTCCCGGCGCATTTTTTTCAAATTAAGGAAGGACCTGCTTGCCATAGCCAAGAACTCTAAAAAAAAATTAGTTCAATTCTATGCATAACTTCATGCACTTTTCGATGGTACAATATTCAAAATCGCACAAAAATCACTATTATAGCACCCCCTTCTGGCGGATTTTTTTCCAAATGAAGGAAGGACCTGCTTGCCATAGCCAAAAACATACACAAAATATTTGGTTCAATTCTATGCATAACTTCATACACTTTTTGATGGTACAATGGAGATAGATACACGGACACACGTACAGACAGATATTTTCCATAAGCATGTTTTATGGGATCTCTGACCTCTAAAACGTGTAAATCCGTCGAAAACCGGAAGTAAAAAAAACTTCGATTACAATACTTTCTTCTATTGAAGATAGAAGAAAGTAAAAACGTAACCCACTAAAAAAGTCACCCGCGGCTGGAGGGTTAAAATATTACTGTTATATACACGATTAAAAAAATGATAAATTTAAAAGTTTCAACAAAATATTTTTAGTCAAAAATCAATTTTAACCTATATAAATTAAAATTGTTTTTTACACTGGCGAGAATAATTAAAGGAACAACTATAAAAACCCTTTAAACTTTAATAATTTTGCAGGTAAGAACGAGGAACATGCACAAGATCTTTATTTTGTCATACCTGACATATATACAAAATGCAAAACTGCCTATTTCTGCCAAAAATAAATTTACATAAAAAACAGGAATGTGCGATATAAGAGTTTATAAGGAAATTGTACTATTATAACATTTTTGAGACACAGGGGAAAAATCAATAAGGTACATGGGCCTACCATGATCGAAATGTAAGTTTTATAGTGATTATCCAGAAGTGCTTTGGGTAACAATGTGTATTCAAGAATTATAGCACTTCGTAGCTCCTGGGAAGTGTTGGGTAGATGTTGCCGAGATGCAAGTCGGTGTCCTAGTGTGTCACACTCGTGTTCTATTGGATTTAAATCCCGAGAATATGCAACCCACTCCATTCGTTTGATTCCTTCATTCTCAAGATATACTAGTGCAGCACGATGAGGACACGTATTATCGTCTATTAGAAAGAAGTTATTACAGATTACACCACTAAATTACTTGACATGAGGATCCAAAATCAAGAACCTCATATCTGTGTATGTAAGCATTCACAGTTGCACTGCTAAAAATGTAAAGGTCAGTGCGGTCATTCAAACTGATTCCCGCCCATACCATATTTCCACAACCTATGCATCGATGCCTTTCACCGATGTTTGCAGCCTTATTGCGTGTATTTTGCTCCTTCCATATGGTAACACGTCTGGAATCACTGTTAAAACAAAATAGGTATTCATCAGTAAAGATAACTCGGGTTCAGTCGGTAGTACTCTAAGGACGATGATATCTGCACTACTTTAACCGGGCGCATTTCGCTGCTGGAGTCAGAAAGAATCTAAATCATGGGTGTCCTTCCATACAGCCCACTTTTATGCAGCCTGTCACTCACGATAAATATGGATAGTAGAGTTCGTTTTGCTGCAGCGAACTTTCCTGTAATCTGATCTGACGTCAGTTGCCAGCATCATTAAGCAATCGTTGCCAAATAACGATCCTTAGAGTCGGGTGGGGCACATTTGCGACCTTGACCGGGTTGTCTGTGCACATTATCATTGTCTTTAAACCGATTCTATAACCTTTACATGAAATTTTTAGACATTTTTAAGTCTTTACAGAACTCTATCAATGTCTGTTCTGCTTCCATTCTCCCTATCGCACACCATTTCTCACAATCGTTGAAATGTCTTCTGGACGAGATATACCACCTACTACAAGTAAATTTTTATCCAACTACACGCACAATTCTTGAAATTGGACTTCAAATCATCCACGTGCACTCCTTATCACTGGTGCCGAAAGAACGGGTTCAAAAAATTACTTATTTTTCGGTAGCTAAGCTTAATTCCATTGGACTACATGATAACGTTAACATTGAGATACCTACTAACCAACCACATTTATTGAATTAACATAAATTATACTTTTTATGGTTGTTCCTTTAATTTTTCTCGCCATTGTATTATGAAATATGCAAAAAACGGCAGAAAATTTGTTATGTATATATATAAACAGTGAAAGTAATTTGATCTAAATATTGTTTGCATGAATTGTTATATGGGTTACCAATGTGGTTTTATTTTTAAGTAATCACGAAATATCTGTAACTGAATAAAGCAACTTTAGTACAACTTTAGTATTCACAGTAATACTTCGAATCTACCAATCCCAAAACTTTCTTCCTTCTCATACGTGTGGATATTTCAAAGAGTTATTACACATGTTAATACTTCAGTGTTATTACTCCATACTATACTAACTTTGATTTTCATCTTATATTTCTCCTTCATTTTACAAATTGGCGTAAAAACGAGTTATTCTCCCTCAAAATATTTAATAAAATTAATATTTTCTTTATTCTGTTCTACATCAGCTGCTTGAGAATCGCCGTGTTAATTAGACGTAAATTGCCCGTCGCTGCATGAACAACCGATGTACAACCACCACGACAGCGACAAAATATCTAGACAAAGAAACCTCCTCCGAAGAACAAGTCCAGTGGGTGAGATAAGCATATTATACTAGACAAATATAATGAATTATAAAATTAATTGTTAATTTAGGTCAAGCCCAACCCTTATAGCTTATGTCTAAGTTACAACTTCCAGCGGCTAGCTCAATTAGAAATTAGTATATTAATCTCACTAGGTCAGCTCGTTAATCTCCTACCAATTCCCTCCTAGCTAAGTAATAGTATGTCAATTCATAGTTAACTTGCCATCATATTTAAAAAATAAAAATAAATAAAATCATGATTCTAGCATTAGAAATGGTTAAAAATATAAATGCATTTTAAATAGCCAGACATTATTTAAGTAATCTAAAGTAAATTATTCTAGTTAGTTTAATGTGACCTAGTGCCTAGGATAATATTAAAAGAATATATATAAAATAAATGATAGTTAAATAAATAGGTATACGTAAGTTTTAAGTGTAATAACATGTACAAGCTAACCCATTTCCCTTTTAGAGATTTTTTTTACTGCCGCCTCCTTATTAGTTGCATCTAGGCTATAGCCTGCACAAGCTACCGAATCCGCTTCAGTGGGAAGTCTATGGATCCAGTTTTTACCCGGTGGGATATGGTAGAAAGGCCCTGCATCGTTGTGTTTGCCTAGTATTTCGGCCCAAAATTAACTTACGATGCAACTTGTCTAACTGCGGTGCCCCATTTTTTGCTTTCCCCCACCAAAATCCATTTTCTTATGACAAGTCTACACCAACAATTCCGCTTCAAAGCTCCAAGTAAATCAGAAGTAGTTCGGGCAGCAGTGGACCAGTTAGCAGGGCATCAAACCAGCAGCTGAAAGAAGCGGGATTGAGGCCTACTGCTGGCTAAAATCCACCATGTACGCTAATGGGGCCTGTTGCATGTGAAATCCGTCGTGGGTGCAAAGTCCTCCAAGTTACCTGTGAATTATACCTCTGGAGGTGCCTTGCCAGGTGAAGGTCTCGTTGACTCACCAAGGTCCCAAATTACGAGATCAACATGAGTAAGAACGTGCAGGTTTCGAAAACAGGATAGAAATATTAAGCAACAGACATGACACCGTTCACGACTAAGGAATAGGCACTGCCGATACAATCTAGGAGCTCGTTAGGTTTATTGCCGCTACGCGTCGATTAGGCGGTCATACCGCCCCGATACCAGGTATCAAACCCGTTCAGCTGGGGTTTCCCGGCAGATAAGGGCCTGGTCATTGGTTAGAAAGAAAAGAAAGAACAACCGATGTACAACAGAACAAAAAAAATCTAGAATAAACGCTACGTAGCACCCCCTTCGGGGAAAAGTTCCCATTTTCAACTGGGACCTGATGTCATTAGCCAAAAACATATATATGAAGTTCGGCTCAATTCTATGCATAATTTCATACACTTTTACATGATGCAATATTGAAAAAGGCACAAAAAATGCTATTATAGCGCCCCCTTCTGGCGGATTATTCCAAACTTTACGTGGGACCTCCATACATATGAAATATAGTTCAATTCCATGCATAACTTCATACACCTTTCGATGACATAATATTGAAAATGGCAAAAAAATGCTATTACAGCGCCCCCTTCCGGCGGAATGCTACCAAATCCACGTGGTACAGGGTCGCCATAGCCAAACACGTATATCTGAAATTTTGTTGATTTCTATACATAACTTCATACATTTTTCGATGATACAAAGAGAAAACACATACTCACGGACATATGGACTAGAGATGAGTTCGGACTCACTTTTCGAAGCCCGGGCCCGCCCGAGACCGACGATTTTAAATCCGAGCCCGCTCAAGCCCGAAACATTTTCTCTCATCAGAGCCCGAGTCCAATACAGAAAGTATACAAAAATACAAAAAAATAATAAAATAAATTGCATATACTTAAAAGTTGCTCTAATGTAATATCTCATTTTTTAACAGTTTCGTACATAAAAATAATTATTAATACCTAGCACATAATTAATTTTATGAAATCTACATTCAGTCTTATCAAAAGTTCAGTATCAAATACAAATATGCTTCCTTAAAAGAATTCTCATGTTTTTCTCGGATAAAAAACCATTCTGATGGGTATATTAAAGAAGTGCGTTTAATAAAGAAATAAATAAAATTTGTAGAAATTGATATTTATATGACGAACAACTTTTTCTATTTCCTATATATTACTTCTTCAAAACAATCGTACCTTCAAAACAATCGTAACCTTCTCGTGTCTTTGAAATCGGCTTAAATTAAAAATGTCACACCGTTATCTGAAAGATACAGTGCTTTTTTAGGAAAAGAGGAAACAGTGTTCGATTACTTTCTATCGGAATAACAATGCATTCTAATTATATCTACTTACGAATGAAAGTGACTTCGTGAATGTGAAGAGTAGAGCCAGGGTATGAGCAGAGTTCGCGATGACAAATGGATAGAATCACTATCGTTATTTTCATTTAAAGAGTGATTATGACTCGCACGCAATAGAGGATTATCAATATACAAAACTTAAGATAATGCTGGTTGACTAAAAACAAAAGAAAATATTCGTCTCTCTAAAAAACAAATAAAAGTTCCGACCCCCCAAAAAATCCTAATGGCGACGTATTCCGATTGGCGCCATGTCATCTGTTCCTCGCTGTAAAAGTCAGATGTAAATATCAAAAGTTTTCTTTTAAAATAGCCTTCTAATATTACAAATAATTAAAAAAAAATAATACGATTTCTATTTCACATTTATTCAGATCAACACTACAACAAGCAGCATTAACACTTCAACAGCATTAACACTAGAACGCTCGGAAGGAGTATATTCGACTCCGACCATATTATTAAATGTCAACTGGAACCAGAGATTCTTTTATAAAATAAGTAAAATTAAACCACACATATTTAAATTAAATAAATCAGTCAATTAGTTCTAAATAAAAATTCTGGTGTCAAATATTTTTATGAATCTTGAGTAAAACTTCCGGGCGTTCTAGTGTTAAAATGACTTGAAATGGAATAAGTAAATTTTAAAGTGAAAAAAAGTTATTTTTAATTTTTCTATACCAGAATAAATAAAATTCTCAATTTCAGCAAGAATGAGCCCCAGCCCAAAAACTGGTATAAAAATCGAGCCCGAGCCCGTTTCGGGACCGTGCTGGGACTCGAGCTTTTGGGCTCGGGCTGCGGTCGTCTAATCTCTAATGCGGAAAGACAGACATTCTGAAAAACATGTTTTTGAGGATCTCTGAGTCCTAAAACGTGTAAGTCCGTCGAACACTGAAAGTCAAGAAATTTCGTTTACAATACTTTCTACTATTATACCTTAAAGACCTGAAGATTTTCGGTGGAAAGGAAAAGTTTGGTGGCTATCCTAATTAATAGGATCCTATTTGATTGAAATTTTTTTTAAAAAAATACCCGATGTCAGGATAATTCAGGGTAATAATTTAGGACAAAATTCTTCTGGGTGACGGCCCGACATTAAATCTTACGAAAAGAGGAAAACGTTTTTTGCTTTTTTCTTTAGGATCACATACGTATTTGTGAAGGTAAGGTCTTAAAGGGATAGAGATAGAAGAAAGTAAACAAGTGGGTAAGTGTTATCACAGATAGCACAGAGAGTTTCGTTTAATATTCCTTTCAAAACATTTTATCCTTTTGCAAAATCTATTCGTTCCACATTTCGCAACCAGGGGAAACACTCTATTCTAAAAAAAAACCTCTATCCGAACGAAACTTCGTTTTACAACCTATCCGTAGATACATGAGTCGAAGGGAACGGACCCATAGCAACCGAGATAGTTAGGCGCCCTCTGGTGGTAAAAGTGGAACTAAAATATGTAAGGCTGTGGTACATAATACGAAAGAGTGATCAAAGGGATGTCGGCAAAAATTAGGAAAGTGCCGCCCGGGAGAAAAGCGTGGAGGTTAGAAAAAGAAAGCTTAAAATACACAAGTTAGAGCCCAGACGAGTAAATATAAGACTTTTTCAAAATTTTATGATTTCTCGTTTGATGTGAGTTGCTAAGCTATCAGTATCCAAAATTTCAAGTCTCCAATATATATAGTTTCTGAGAACGGGCTCTGTGACAGATAGACAGACAGTATAGGGAAGCGAATACGGTTTCGTTAGGTGAACGAAACCCTAAAAATAGTTATTAAAGTTCTTTCAGTAGCAGGCTCTGAGTAGAAAACGGCTTTATTTTTCGATTTGTGCGGAAAATTGTCTGTTGAAAGCTTCTGAACGTTATAAAAGAATTACGAAAACGAGAAAGATGCCCATTTATGCCTGAATTTTTGTTTTCTCAAATTTCTTGGTAAAATCACTTTAAAATGTTTCAAAATAAACTAGGAAAATACTAAAAAGAAAAAAGAAAAGTGCCCAGTTATACTGGTGGTTTGAACTCACAGACTATTCACACTAATTGTATATTATACTCTTATTTCAAAGAATAATGCCCCTCGAAAAAATAAATTAAGGGAGGATTAGTCCCCGCGTTTCCTCTTTTTATATTTAACAAATGATCCTCCAAATGTCATCAAGGAAGCACCTTATCGAAGTAAACCGATATACCGAATTTCAAGCAAATCGGATTGAAAAACCCATTTATCCAAATTAAAGGGGTTATTAGCACCCCGTTCCCCCCTTTTATATTTAGCAAATGAACTTTCAAATCCAATCAGGGAAGCGCCTTATCAGAATAAACTGATATACCAAATTTGAAGCAAACCGGATAGAAAAACCCATTTATCTAAATGAAGGGGGTATTAGCCCCAGTTCCCCCTTTTATATTTAACCAATGAACCTTCAAAACTAATCAGGAAAGTGCCTTATCAGAATTAATCGGTATAACAAATTTGAAGGAAATATGATAATTCTGCATGAAAAACCCATTTATCTAAGTTAAGGTGGGGGTTTAGCCTCTGTCCCCCCCCCCCTTTATACTTAACCAATGAACCCTCAAAACAAATCAGGGAAGCGCCTTATCAGAATGAACCTAGACATTTTTCCAAAAGTTAATCGGATATTTCCATCAAGAGCTATCACGTTGCGTCCGTACATACATACATACAAAACCGGCGGGCACATTGTCACCCAGGCTTTGATAGCCTGCGATCTAAAAATTGCGCTAAAATATTTTTGTATTTAGTATTTGATAAAATGTAAACGTACTAAATATGGGAATATCCATATGTGGAAAAATGCATAATTGTATGTTTTGTCTAAATTTATATAATTAAGCTTTTTAATTATATATTATATACTATAATTAGTATTTTTATGAAATGTTAAAAAAATATATTTATTTCTTTACAGAGACTAATAACAGTATAAGTATTATTTTTAATAAATTAAGAATAATCGTATCTGAGGCTTAAAAAGAATTTGTTTCATAATCATCTTTAAAAGAACTTTCCATAAATAACTGTCCCCTAAATGGCTAATAAAAATATTTACCCATTCTTGGCTAGCGCCCTCTATTTTGTAAGTTACAAAAATGCATAAAAAATAGGCTTCTACATATAATTTCACAATTTTAAAAAATGCGTATTTAAAAGAATTATACAAGCTAAAATTATGACTTATTAATTTTGATCCTTGGTAGAAAAAACACAAATAAACTTACTTTTTACATTTCCTCATCTTGAAAAATGAAAAACCTATAAACTCCGAAAAAAGGCCTTCATTTAAGCAAGCAAACATCCATCTTATGCTGTCATCGAAAAAAGACATTTATAAATAATTATTTTATGTAATTTTCATGTTATAAAGAGGAAGAAAATTTATTAAAATTCGAAGCGTCCCAAAAATGGGACGCTAGGCATAAATGAGTTAAAGAGATTAATTTTCGGTCCAATTTCTTCTCTTCAAATTAAACATTTTCTTTTATAAAAAGGTAGGAAAAAGATAAAGAAAAACTTCAATTATTTGTCTGAAATGTTTAAAAAAACAATTTCAAGTAATTGAAGGCACATTCATTTTACTCGTATAAAGTTTTAATTTGAAACAAATTAGTCTGTGAAGAGGATAAATGCATCAAAGAAAATGGATCAAAGCTTTATTTAGTTTTTAATTAAACGAACAGATAAAAGGTATCTTTATTTTTTGCAAAAACAGTTTTTTAATACTTTGATATGTCAGATATTTTTTTTTCATTTTCCATTCTGTATTTTTATTTATCTTTTAAATAATGAGCGTGACTAAGTTATTTGCAAATACTGCTTAAGACGATTAAGGAAGCTGTTTATTGGATGCTTAAAAAACACTTCAAATAAATACGAATATTTTAATTACATTGAGAGAAAATTTTTACGATACTTCTTTTTACAAGTATTATTTTAAATTTAAGCAATTCTAAAAGTTATTCATTTCTATTCATTCAACTCAATCAGATTTGTGTATGTTAAAGATAGGAATTTGTAACCTCTTCACTAGCTGGGTCCACATACCTGAATCTCTATTCTTTTCATCATGAAATTAAACTGTATGATTTTTTTACATTTTGACTTCACTTCTTAGTAGCTGAATGTTTTATGCTTTAAAATCAAACCAATAAATGGCAACATCTCAGCTGACTTCCTCATAAAATAAACGTTATTTTCATCTGAGTTTGCAAAATGCTTTCAAGACAATGAGAGATTTTTATAAGTATTTAACTTACATCCTTTACAATACAAATTTTTGAAGATTTGTATATCATTCACTTGTTTAAAGGCGTTAAATTTGTGATTGTGTGAATTTAGGTATAGTGATAATTAAATTGATGAGATCACCTATAGAAGCTCAATGTTGCTTGATTTTAACACAATCTTAAAAAAAAAAAAAACAAACAAACTTGGAGCTGTAAATATTTCTTCAAATTAAACAATTTTTTTAGAATAAATTGTACGAATCTTTATTTACACCTTCCTTTAAATGATTTTAATGATATATAATTAGAATTTAGTTTAATTAAGACATGCTAATTAAGGATTTTCAATGACATACATGTGTTGCGCGCGGGATTATAAAAAATATATTCCATATATATCCCCTTAATATCACATATATATATATATATATATTCTTACAATATCGTACTTTAACTTCAACATCTAAAATAATAATCAAGTTTAGAGGTGAAAATATTTTTTTCAGACAATTAAACCACAAAATGCAAAATCTATGACAAAATTTGAATAAAAATTTAAAAATAAATAAATATATTACAGATACTTACTTAAAAATTGGAAAAAAAAAGTTATAAAGATACGTAATAGAAGTTCCTATACGTAAAATACAAGTTAATGTACAATTTTAACTGTCTATGTTACTTAGTTTTGGAAATAGGATGTGTGCAGTGTCAAAAATATCTGATTTGAGAAAAATGACTTTAAAGTTAAAATTTACCTTTATGTGGATAGGCTCCACATATTATTGTCATAAAACTGGTTTTAATTGGAGTATCGTCATTTTATTATTATTATTATTATTATTTATTTCGGTAACATGTTTTTCTTTCATAATGGACAATAAAACAAATTTGCTTTTTAAAAGTTTAAAGGTGATCTCCCCCCCTTAAAGGAGAGTGTGATTTTAGATCCATATTTGAGAACCTAAATTACTAGTCCCCTAAAGGATCCATTTCAGAAAATTTCTTTTTTCTGTGATCCGGGATGTCATTTTGTTTGTGAAAACCAATGAATGAATATTTGTAGCATTATTTTAACTTCGAGTCTGAAGAGAATAAACATTATGTTCATAGATACGTTTCCGAATTCTGCGGCTGTCTCCCAGCCCAGCCACCCCCGGCCGCCTTCCGAGACTAATAATGAGCTCGAAGATGCTGCGGTCGTCCGGTAGTTTCAGAGCCCCGAAACCAACCCTTCTCGCTTTTCGATGTCTTTAATTTAATCAATTTACCTTTTAAATTTATCCTGTTTCAATTTTTGAATTTGTTTTTCTTTTCTTTTCTGGCTTCCGCTAGAAAATCTTGCCAAAAGGAACGTGAGCAGGAACTCCGGACAGACACGCGGAGTGCCACGGTCTGCGATTTCTGTGGCGGTAATAAGAAGCTCGAGACTAATAATGAGCTCGAAGTCGCTGCGATCGCCCGGTAGCTTCAGTTTTTGAAACACAGAAATTTATAATAAATTAATACATTAATTTTAAGGCATTTATCCGTCAGCCATCCACAGGTGATCAGTCGTCCAATGTTCTCTGCAAAAAATACAATTGTGTGGGAGATGAAAAACAAAGTATTTAATGGTGAGCCAATACACGCTTGTCGAAATAGGCCAAATCGCTGGGAAACTGCAACAGTGAAACATTTCTAAAACTAAAAAGTAGAAAATAAATTATAAATACAAAATGAAGATTGTAATATATTTTTTTAATTCGCCTTTATCAGTTAATATTTTAAAATTAATTAATATACGATTATACATTGCGAAATCAATATAGAAATTCTAAGAAAATATGCCTTTTCCATATTGCTTTCTTTAGAAAAAAACGGAGAAAGAAATTATGTGGTTTTTAAAAAATTCACTCGCTAGCGCTTTCTACCAAGCATTAAAAAAAAAATCAGTAAATTTTCCATAATCGAGTTCGGTGGTCACGCCAGATAAATATATTTCAACGGAAATTTTTGGCAAAAATGAAGTAAAAAAAAAAAAAAAAGGCTTTATTTTGAAGATGAACGCTGAACGTTTATTAATTTTTTTTTTTTTTTTTTTTTTTTTTTTTTTTTATAAAATTGTTTTTACTGTTATGCTTATTAAAAAAAAAAAAAAAAAAAAAAAAAAAACTTTTGAAGTAATTAAACGACACATTTATTTTACTTGTAAAAATTTAAATTTGAAGCAAATTAGTCAGTCCTCGAAGAGGACAAATACATCAAAGAAAATGGATCAAAGCCTTTTTTTACTCTCTTCTATCTTTACAAGAAGAAAGTATTGGATTCGTGAAAATTTTCGACATCCAGTTTTCGACGTATTTATACGTTTTAGAATGTCGTGAACATTATTTGATGGTTTTTAGAAAATGTCTGTCTGTCACTCTGTCTGACACTCTGTTACTCTGTGAGTCTCTATGTGACAAAATTTTTGTGGGGGCTCTATCTCAAGAACTAACGCACGGAATTTGACAAAACTTTAGATGCAGTTAGACCTTAATATAAACTAGTCCTGATTAGTTTTTGGTGAAAATTGCCCAACAGGTGGCGCTGCTATGTGGCATTTTCCCGATTTCAGCAATCTCAAGAATTACTGCACGGATTTTCATAAAACTTCAGATTCAGTTAGTCCAGGATATAGTTAGCTGCTGATTAGTTTTTGGTGAAAATCGCCATACAGGTGGCGCTGTTATGCTGTATTATTCATGATTATCGCAATAGTTCTAACTCAAGAAAAAATGCACGAATTTGGATCAAACTTCAGATTTGAATAGTCCCTGATATAAATTAATGCTGTTTAATTTTTGATGCAAATCTCCCAATAGGTGGCGCTGCAGTGCTGCATTTTTCACGATTTCCGCAATAGCTGTATCTCAAGAACAAATGCACGAATTTTCATCACGCTTCAGATTCAGCTAGTCCCTAATATAAACTGGTGCTAATTAGTTTTTGGTGTAAATCGCTCAACTGGTGGCGCTGCTATGTGGAATTTTTTTTCGATTTCCGCAATAGCTCTATCTTAAAAACTAATGAACGGATTTTCATCAAACTTTAGATTCAGTTAGACGCTAACATAAGTTTTTGATTATTAGATTTCGGTGTAAGTCCACCTATCCGGTGGCGCAGATATGCTGCATTTTGCATGATTTACACGATTTTAACGATAGTCCTACCTCAAGAACTAATGCACAAAATTTCATGTTTTTAGAATCCTCATGATGGGTATAGATTGCCATTTAATTTTGGCTCTGTACTAGAGAATTTTGAAGCATTAACATGTCTGCGATAGAAGAAAGTTTTGGGATTGGCATATCAGACTGGTTAATTTTTCGTTAAATGCACAGATAAAAGATATTTTTTATTATTTTCCAAAAACAGTATTTTTACTTTCTTCTATCTTTACAAGAAGAAAGTATTGGATTCGTAAAAAGTTTCGATTTTCGATTTTCGACGGATTTACACGTTTAAGGGTCAGAGATTATGAAAAACATGTTTTTACAAAATGCCTGTCTATCTGTATGTATGTGACACAAATTTTGTGGGCGCTCTATCTCAAGAACTAACGTATGGAATTTTATAAAAATTTATATTCAGTTAGTCCCTGATATGATTTGGGTGCTGATTAGTTTTTGGTGTAAATCGCTCAACACGTGGCGCTGCTATGCAACATTTTTCACGATTTCCACAATAGCTTTATCTCAAGAATTAATGCTTGGATATTCAACAAACTTCAGATTCAGGTATACCTAGATAAGATTTAGTGCTGTTTATTGTTTGGTGTAAATCGCTCAACAGGTGGCGCTGCTATACTACATTTTTCAGAATTTCCGCTATAGCTCTATCTCAAGAACTAATGTACGAATTTTCATCAAACTTCAAATTCAGATATACTTTGATATGAATGGTGCTAAATTGATGTAATTTCTTGTACTATTAATATGATTTAATTGACGTGATTTATATAGAAGAAAGTTTTGTGATGGCCACAACATACTAGTTATGTCTTACTATACTTTGCAATGTCAGCCATTATTTATTTCATTCTCCTTTCTGTATATTTTTATTTATTTTTTAAATAATGAGCATGAATCTGCAAAGACTGTTTAAGACGATTAAAGAAGCTGTTTTTTTATGTTAAAAAACACTTAAATTTAATACGGAAATTTTAGTTACATTAATAGAAATATTTTATGATATACTTGTTTTTTCAAGTATTGTTTTAAATTTAAGTAATTAAAGAAGTTTTTAAAGTAAACGTGATATAAATTAGGATTTTTTTTAATTAAAATTAATTTATTATGAAAATGAAATTAATTACAGAAATGTCCGTTACCATGGCAATGCATAAATTACGTCTCAGTATAAGTAAATGAAAATACATTCTAACTGTGATAATATGACACGTAATAGCGAGATTCTCCTTATGAATCGTACTTGTACTGGGAAGGTAAGTATTTGTCCAAAAATATTTATAAAGCAGGAGTATTAATTGAAATGGTATGTGGTATAAATGTACCAAAATGTGGGATAAATTACCTAAAGTACAATAAACTTTATTGATATCCCAATAACATTTATACGAAACACACAATGGTGTTATTTCTGATCATATAAAATTGATACTTCATTATGTGTAGAAACAACACGTGATTTAAAGCAACCGCATAATCGATATAAAAAGAAGTCCGTACAAGCCGGAAAGGGAAAACATAATCCATTAATCCCTTGAACTTTTGTTTTTTTTTTTTTACAGAAAAGTTCTAAAAAGACGTTCTAAAAGAAAAATTATGATTTCTACGAAATTGTTAGGGACAGAAACTCGAAATTTGACATGGCAGTTTCTTTTATGATACAAAAGTTAGCTAAGAATGGTTTCTAAAAAAATTCGAAATATAGGTTAAATGAGCAGAAAACGTTTGAAAAATGTTCTTAATTACAATTTTTATGGAATTGTTAAGAATAGAAATTTGACATAACTGTTACTTTTAAGACGTAAAGTGTCTCATGGGACAATTTAAAAGAAAAGAAATTTAAAAGGGTTAAATACGCGTAAAGCGTTTTAAATTACAATTTCTATGGAATATTTAGGGATAGAAACTTGAAATTTGACATCGAGCTACTTTTAAGACAAAAATACAGATTAATTTAAAAGAAAATCGAAATTTAAAAAGGTGCAGGGGAAAACAGCGTTCTAAACTTACGATTTTTGTGATACTGAAGGTACTAGAAACTTAATATTTGGCATTGCGGTTACTTTAAGAATATAATGATAGTTTTTTAAGAATTGAAAATTTAAAGGGGTGAAATGATTGGAAGTCTCTAAATTATGATTGCTGTGAAATTTTAAGTAATACTAGCCGCCTTGGCGACCAGTTTGGTCTCTCTTAAAATTTATGTTTGGGAAAGCATGCTAAGCATTGTATCATGTTACTTTTATTAATAATTTAATTCACTTGGACTTCCTTAAATATAATTAATATAATCACTTAAGCTAATATTAAATGTTGTTGCATTAAAATATCTCAATATGTTGATTTTCTGTAAACAGGTAAACTCTATTGGTTTACACTGGAAGTCTATGGGAATTTGGCAAAATATTAGAAATATCGCCAAGCTGGCGACAAACTAGTCAGCAATTGGAGACCGAACCTTAACCCCCCCCCCCTACCTATGGTTTCCCACTTATGGGTATGGAGATGCATTAAATGCTGTTCAATAACCAATGAGATGCGTTTCATTCGGGCGTTGCCATCAAACAATTAACAAATAATTGCGATTTCTATGCCACATACGATAGCGTAATCTATATAAATAAAAATGTAAATGTTCGTTTGTTATATTGTTTGTTATTGTTGTTCGAGCGTGTTGTTATATATGTATTATGAACATCACTGCCAATTCCCCCAACTTCCCACCTCCCTACCAGGGGGCTCTTTTTTAATTTTTCCCAGCACCCATCATGTAATATATCATTAGGAAGCGCTATGATCACTCTTTCATATTATGCTCGCTCTCCCCCCCCTTTCCCTCCGAGCGGCGCATTTTTATATAATATGTCATTTTTATATAAATAAAATGTAAATGTTCGTTTGTACAAGTTCTTAAAGCCCCGAAAGGTCTTCACCGATTGCTTTGAAATCCACGTAATGCGTTGCATTTGAATGCGCGCATGTTTTAATATACCAATTATGAATCTCACTTCTCCCTCCCACAAAATTTTTCTTATCCGTGGGCAGTTTATTTTTTTTACCCCCATCATGTGGTATATCGTTAGGAAGCTCTTTGACCACTTTTTCATAATATGCACCTCCCGCCACCCCCCCGTCCCATATTCCCCTGGAGGGGCCACTTTACTGAAATATTTCGTAAGTATTTTCTTTGTTTTTTTTGTTTTTTCTTTGTGTTTTAGTTCGTGTTTTTTCCTTTTTAGCTCACAGGCTATTGAAACCTGAAAGCTAATGCGCCCGCAGGTTCTGTATGTACGCATGTATGTACGTATTTATGTATATGTGTTTGTAAGGCGATAACTCTTGATACAAATATCCGATTTGCTTCAAATTTTGTAAATAGGTTCATTCTGATAAGGCGCTTCCCTGATTTGTTTTTTATGGGTTCACTGCACTGTAAACTGAAATGTCTGAAATTCAGACATTTAAGTGTCTGAAACGCAGTGTTCAATTTTCAGACGTTTTAAAATGTCTTAAAATTTTCAGACACTTCTTGTGTCTGAATTTCAGACACTTAAGTGTCTGAAACAAGAGTGTTCAATTTTAAGACGTTTTAAAATGTCTTAAATTTTTCAGACACTTCTTACGTCTGAATTTCAGACATTTCAAATGTCTTAATTGCGGCCATCTTTGAACCCTCCCCCCCTTTTTTTTGACCAATATGAAGCCATCTTTGACCACTTTTCTTTCTAAGCCATATACGCAACCATGTTTGACCACATTGAATCATTTTTTATAAATGGGAATACTTTGTTACCATAAAGCAGAGCTGATTGCAGCGTGGGAAAAATGGGGTGCTTCTCTACCCCCTGATTTTAGGGTACCCCAAATTGGATATGAAATTTTCATAAAGCTGATATTTTAAATCAGTTTTGACCTTATGAGGATTGTAATCAGTATTTTGTAGTTTTAGAATAGGATAATTATATGTATATATATATAAATATGCATTTATGTGATATATATGCCCTACGGCATCAAAAATGTTTATTACTTTTAGTGAACTTCAGATTAATTCTAGTCCGAAGACCTAGTATTCATTCGCCCCCTTCCCCCACTGCCTTCGTATACTGTTACAAAAAAAAAAAAAAAAAAAAAAAAAAATGAAGCCTATTCGATGCCGTCAAATACATATTTGGATAAATATATCATTTTCTTTAACCTAATCATGTTCTAAAAGTACAAAATATTTATTAAAATAAGCATAAGATCAAAACAAACTTAAAATATCAGCTTTATGGAAATTTTATACAGAATTTAGGGGCCCGTAAAGCTAAAGGGCCATAGAAACAGCCCAGTTTGCCCATGCTGTAATCAGTTCCGCTTTATGGTAACAAATTATTCCCATTTATAAAAAGAATTCACTCCTTCAGAAAGAATTCCATCCCTGCTTTGTAGTTCAATTTTTTCCTATTTAAATAACATATTCCCAGTGCAATTCCCAGTTTAAGCATTTTTTGCATTTTTATTTCCGTGTTAAATAAAATCTAATACTAGATTCCCCAAAATTTGCAGTATATGAGAACCCAATATTTAAAAAAATTGAGTATGAAACTCTTCATTTAAAGAGTAAATTCGATTTTTTTTTTTTTTTTTTTTTTTTTTTTTTTTTTTTTTTTAAAGGGGTTTATTTACCATAAGAAAAGTTGAGAATTTAATTATAAAATATTCAGAATTTCACGATAGCTTGATTTTAATGCTTCTATGATTTGTTTTCATGTTCACACACACACACATATATAATAACATACAGGAAAAGTCACTTCTAGTTTCAAAACCTATTTTGCCTAAATATACATTTTTTTTGGCCTTGTTTGTATAAATGAACTTTGAGGAAAACCGCAATTTTTTGTGCGAAATGTAGTTATGCATGGAAATATACAAAACCCTAGCTGTTTTCTAATTTCCATTTTAAACTTGTAATAACCTTTTAACTTAAAGCTGTTCTCAACTGCTCTGCTCAACAAGCACAAAACGTTTTGACACATTTACAAATTCATTTTTTAACGGAAAGGTATAAAATTGGAAAGCCTGAGCATGGAATCGAACTGTATTTTCCATTTTTGATCCATAAATTACCTATTGAGTTATAAGCGATTTTGATCACATGACAAACACGTTTTTCGCCCTTTCTTGAGTGGTTATTCTTCTTTCACGCAGAAATTGGATTCAAAACGCCCACTTGGACACTATTTTCTGAAAGACCTGTTGCGCTTGAAAAAAAAAAAAAAACGGAGAAAACAGTTCGATAACATAGTTTCTGAACAACAACACCAGCCAGTTTCATTCATTTCCCAACAAAAATAAATTAAAACTTGCGTCATAAAGTTGCCCTTTTGGATTTGAGAACAGCCTTAAAATAAAATAAGCTTAGTTTTCAATTTCTCATGTTTTGCAAATCCAAAATTTAAAATTTTGAACAAAAAAAATCAAAGTAAATAATGATTTTTTTTTTTTTTTTTTTTTTTTTTTTTTTTGAGGAAATGGAATTATAGCTGTAAATAATTTATATTCTATACAATGTGCTATTAAAAAATTAAAATTTCGAAAACTGATTTTACATATAATAATCACAAAATTGCAGTATTTTTTTCCTTTCAACTGTGTAGTTTAGAGAATATACGGGTGTGCCATATAATTAAAAATTGCTTTGAAACCAAATAATATCATGCAGAATATATATCTATATATATATTTAAGGTGACACAAAAAAGTTTTGACAAATCGGGTTTCAAAACACAAATCAATTTTGCCAAAAACAGATTTTTGGCTAAAAAGGTTTTCCTCGAAAATTATACATCTCTAATTATATAAAAAATAAATCACGATAGATGTTTGTTAATTTTCCAATTTTTATCAAATATTAAACTTCGAGTGAATTGCATATCCTTCATAGCGAACAAACAATTAATTTAAAAGTAAGTTTAAAATAAAATGTGGTTATAACTGCGATAGAAAACGTTACAAGGAATTCAACATGTTCATCAAAACGCTAAATGAACCTTTTAAAAAACAACCCTTTTTTTTTTTTTTTACTTCTTTTAAATCCAAACAAAGTATTTCTTCTTCAACAAAAGTTTCGACAATTTTACGTTTTTGTTTTATTTTTATAGACATTCTAAGTTAACCAATTTTTTACATAATATTACTGATGTTTTTACATAATCAAATTAGCCTACACTCACACAAAAAATATAATATATAATTCTGGACCTGCAGTTCTAGAATTACAAGTATGTAAAAATATATATTTCTAGAATTAGCTGTTTTTTTTTTCGCAAACAAATTCAAACCTAAGTTATATTTCATGCAACATTTTATGTGGTACTATAAACAAAATATCAAAAACACTTACTGATATCGATATGACTTGATTTAAAATAACTGTCATAGTGAATGAGAGACAAAAATTTGCTTCTGTTTTGAAGAAAACCCCTTCCTATATCCTGCTAGCCCTGTTAAAATAATGGAAATTTTCCATTCTGAAAACAGAGCCCGCGGGACTAGTTTGTAGGTCTGGGGTTAGTTTTCTTGTTTAACGAGATGAGTAACTATATTCTTGACGAAAAGCAATGAAAAGTAATACTGTCTCTGTTAGGAACTATTTGTAGAGTTATCCGGATGTAATTTCAGTCGTTATATCCATATATGAAGCACATAAGATCCCTCCAGCCATCCAGAATGCAAGAAACTTCTAAATATAACGCTTCCACTAATAACGCAGCCGCAGTAATAACATAATGACAACATTTTTCACAGTAAAAAATCCGGACCGGTCAAAGACGCGAACTGTTGAAGAACGTTTAAATTTGAATACGACAACGGACTCCGGACTCACAACACAGATTCGCTTCTCAAAGAAAAAAAAAAGCTGCGAGTCAGCATTTCCATTGGAAACAGATGGCTTTATTCATTACGTCAGTCTACGGGTTACAGTATGATAAGTTGTTAAATTTTGTTTTATCAGCGGGAAAAGTGGAACGTTGTATAAGAAGAAATCAGAAGCATTTTATTTTCTTTATTTGGCGTTTTTCGCAATGTTTACACTTATAAATTATATGAATATAATTATTACAGTTTTTATTATTTCAGTAAGAGGGTAAAAAACATATTATAAATTAAAAAAATCGTCGTAACGCTAGTTAAAAAAATAACATTTATTCTTCGAAATGATTACATAATTGAACACTAAGAGAAAAAAGAACTAAGAAATTTTCGTAAGAGGAGCACCCCCCCCCCCCGCCCTCTCTTCCTAAACCGCTAATAGAAATCAATTTTTAAATATTTCCTTTTGAAGTTCGTATATTTAAAATTTATCTTAGATAAGGGGTGTTCACAAGGGCAAAACCTTCTACTAGAGGGAAAGAAATGTTCTGCATTTTGAAAAATATTGTTAGAAATTTATTTTTATATATCTATTTAATATTTAATACTTCTTACTTGTTAATTTTTTTTATATTCCTTTTATATAAAAATTATCTTATACAAGGTGTTCTCACAAAAGATTCTTGGTTTAGCTTATTTCATATTTATATTTTGCGTTTTAGTTAGGCGAACTAGGTAGGGGACTCCAGACACATCTGTCCATCCTCTCCCCTTTCTACATTTTTTTCTAAGAACAATCATATCTCTTTGTATTTAGGGAACGGCCTATGAGTGAGCCATGAGCATACCCATGAGTGGAAGTAGTTTTTGAGAAATTTATATTTTGGGAAAAGTTTCTATAGCTTGTACTTTTACACTAAAAATAATTTAGTTCGAAAGTTAGTAAACGGGCATTTACAATTTTGGCAGACGTCCCCATGGTCAAATTAAGTTGCTTATTTTATACACTAATACCAAATTTAGTGGATGGCAAAGCATTTCATCCATTCGAAAACGTTTTCTGACGGTGCTGCCAGATATATTGCGATACAATTGCATATGAGGACACCAGAAGCGAAAGGCTATAAGTGACAAAATTGAAAAAACTGAGATCAGTATACAGGCTATCTGGAAATAAGGCTATTTCTTTTATGATTGCTCTCGGAAGAAAAATATAGGGAGGGGAAACGTTGGACAGATGTGCCTGAAGTCCCCTGCCTTGTTTGCTAAACTAAAACGCAAAATATAAGAGATTTCCTAATTATGTGTTGCATTCTGGAGGTCAACTACTTAAGCTCTATAAACTAAACCTCTTTAATCTGTACTTAAAATTTAAAAAATATATTGTACTTCACTTTCCTTCCACAGTTATTGAAATAAGAATTGAAAGACCGCTATGAAATTAGCAACAGCTTTATTAAGTTTTTAGCATATTTTAAGTCAGTCACTTACTATTGATGTTAATCTTTAAATTCAATTTATTCCAAATCTAAATTTTTTCACTTATATCCTTTGGCCGCAGGGGTCCTCATATACAATCGTCGTTTCATCATACATATGATACAATTGTATTACATTCAGACATATAAGTGTCTGAATTTCTACATGTCTTAATTTCAGACACATGATCATTATTCAGACATTTTTCTCAGTTCATTTACACCATGATCACAGTAAGACACTTAAGGGTCTTAAATTCAGACACTTATGATGTCTGAAATTTCATATTCAGACACTTAAGTGTCTGAATTTCTTTTTCAGTCACATATGTGTCTGAATTTAAGACGCCTCTATTTGCAGTGTGGTTAAGTGTAAAGGGGATAACGGGGAGCTAATCCTCAACCTTAATTTAGATAAATCGGTTTTTATGCAGAATTATCCGATTTCTTCAAATTTTGTAAATAGGTTCATTCTGATAAGGTTCAATGATTTTTGGGAGTTCATTGATTAAGTATAAAAGGGGGAGAACGGGGGCTAATCCCCACTTAATTTAGATAAATGTTTTTTTTATTGCAGAATTATTCAATGTGCTTCAATTTTTATAAATTGGTTCATTCTGATACGGCGCTTCCGTTATGCAGAATTATCCGATTAATTAAAATTTTTAAAATATGTTCTTTCTGATAAGGTGCTTCCCTGATTACTTTTGGTGTTTCATTGAATAAGTGTAAAGGGGGAACGGGTAGCTAATTAACCCCCCCCCCCCTCTTAATTTGGATAACTGGGTTTTTCATGTAGAGTTATTCTATTTCCTCCAAATTTTGTGAATAGATTCATTCTGATAAGGCGCTTCCCTGACTTATTTTAGGAGTTCATTGATTAAGTATAATGGAGGGAACGGGGGCTAATCCTTCTTTAATTTAGATAAATGGGTTTTTTATGCAGAATTGTCAGATTTGCTTCACTTTGGTATACCGGTTTATTTCGATAAGGAGCTTCCCTGATTAGATTTGGAGGTTCATTGGTTAAGTATAAAGGTGGGGAACGGGGGGATAAACCCCCTTAATTTATTTTTCAAGGGGCATTATTCTTTGAAATAAGAGTATAATATACAATTAGTGTGAATAGCCTGTGACAGCAATGCCACCAGTTTAACTGGGCACATTTCTTTTTAATTCACTCGATCTGCAAGGGATGCCACCGCACGTACTGTAATTGTCAATTGGCGTGCCAATTATGATACTGAAAAATATCCAACAGCCAAAGCTTTGCTACATCACGCGGCCTGCAGTAAAAGAAATAGTGAGCAACGTCGTAGAAGCACCAATTTTGACAGGACCTTTCAAAGGTGAAGATGTCCTATTCATCGCATTCCTTTGATTCCAATGGATTTTCCATTTCAATTTCAGAGATTGAAATTACCAATTTGATTGATGTTTGCCATCTCCATAAACAAGCCTTAGGGCCAATCTTTAGAATTCTGTTGTTTAGATCTAGCGACGGATTGCTTTTCACACGGACAATTATATGTTTCGTGTTCTAGAACCGGCAAACCAGACTATTTCTATATCTGCACAGGCAATGTAACAACAAAAAATATTATACACTCACAAGCATTGTGAAATTAAGCACGTGCACTTTCTCTTTTCTTTCTTTTCCATTTAGCCAGATTGAGTCACAGCAACGCGTGGCCGGGTACAGCCAGTATATATATAGATTTTAAAATTAATTAATAGCTCAACCAAATCAAATTTAGCTGGCATGCTTGTAATTATGGCTACAAAAGATTACCTAATCCATTCAATATTCCAATATCAATACCTTCATTATTGAAAAAATATTTATTAAATTCTAACTCAATTAAATGGCTTTAAAACTAATTAAAAAACACTTTAATATGTGCTTACTATATAAAAGCCAATTTTGGCCACAACAAGCTGGTTAAATCCAATAAAAGATAACGGCGCGGCGTGGTTCTTTTGATATTTAGCCAGCTTTTTTGCAATCCTGCAATATAATAAATTTTCTTCGCTGCTAAGCATTTTTGGGATTATTAATTTGACTTTTTGATCTCAATGTCGGGCGGGTCAGCTAGTGATAATATATTTTAATGTATTTCAATCTTCTGAATAGAAATGGTACCAAATAAATTCTTTTAAGTCCAATAGTCATGAGATATTTCATATATTTTAACTGGCGAATCTTAGTTGCCAAAACCTCAAAATTTCTAATATTACAAAATCATAATTCATTCAGATCCGTTCATATAGTGCATGTTGCGTATATGTAATGCGATGATACAAAGTTTTATAATGCGTAGAGAAAACTTGTAAAATCTTGTAACCCATTTTTAATATTTGTACAAAATGTTATTAAGCATAATGAAAATACTGGTTTTATATTTTACTATCAGGGTAAAAAAGGGTAAAATGGACCCTCTAAGGTTTAATGAACTTTTATGATACCTTTTTAATATGTAAAATTCTAGAAGCCGAGAAATATTAGCCTAGAAATCTAACAATAGTACAAATAATATAGATACCAATAGTAACTATAATAAATTTAAGTTCAATTTCTGCTTTACTTTAAAAAAAAATATTTTAAAATGTAACAGGTTACAATTTTAAAAAATGGTCACTTTGCCCCCTAGGCTGTGTTAAGTGGACAGCATAGGCAAATGAACAAATCACGTCGATTCAGAATGCATATTTAATCAACACAAGCTAAAGTAACACACATAAAGAATAAATATTATAACGTCATCTTCGGCTGGAATTCAAATACGTTCTAATGGTTTTTACCTCGGGACGGGACGATTGCAGTCCAAAATCCTCAATAGGGATTATTCCTTTTCCCCAAAATGAGTTGCAAAACCCCCTATGATGCTATATCTGACATTCAGTTTCAGTAGCTGCACACATCTGATCTATCATATACAAAAATCATCGACGGTAATCTTATATTTTAAATGTGATGATGCCTCTCACACTACAAGCTTCCATTTAAAAATAACGCGATACGAAATAGAATTTTACTATTTTATATTTATGTCATTTGGTTGGATCTTTTGCACATTTTTGCCGCGTTGTCAGAGAAATAGTGCATTTTTCTGTTACACGCAGTGAATATGTTGCATTCTCATTTATAAAGTTGTCGAATTTTACTGTGATTACGTCAAAATAATGTATTTATTTCTCATTGTCGTTATAACGATTTATGTGCTCGAAGGCACGCACCTGCTTCATTATGGTTGAAGTGTTATTTATTTTACACAGAAGGTTCCTATAATTAAACTGGTAAAGATCGATGATTCTTCTAGATTTTCTTTAAAAGATAAAAGAAAAAGTCAGAATGCAAAGCAAAACGCTCTACCTGGTCCACTGATTAAATGCTATGTCAAAGAACTCTATCTAACATATCCGACTGTCATTTTCACAAACTTTGTTTAGCTTTATTCAATAAAGTTAGTTATAACCTAACAGGTAGATTCTTAATATATCAGATTAAATTGTTATTTAAAGGAGTTTCAGTTCATTCTATTTTTCCCGTATTTTTCTCGAAGCGGTTTTAACCTATTATAATGCGTTAAAATATGATTTTTTGTTTTTGTTTCTAGCGCTGCGTTGGCTATCTTTGGTCAGTTTTCATCGGAACTTTTGATGAAATAAATGAAATGTTAAACTAATATTGTGTGTAGCTATTTCTACTCATAATTTTTTTTAAAAGTTTTACACTGCGTCTGAAATATCAGATATTGCTAAAAAAGTATTATATTTCAGTGCGAAATTTTTGCTTTCTTTTAACCCTTTATACACTGACGGTATTTATACCATTGAAACAACTTGTTATAAAATTCATCTATTACATCGATTAGTTGTAATATAGTTTAGAATGAGTTATAGATACATTACTTTATCTTGTTCCAAAAGCATTATGGGTTACAGAGAAGAAAAACATTTTTAAAAGGATGATTTCTTTTCCTTTGCATCTTCCCAGCTCTCTTAGCGTTGGGTGGGGAGGGGGGAGGGATTTTTTAATTCGGAAATGTTTTTGTATTTCTATTGTAAGAGCATTATATTTGTACATCTCATAATTCTACAAAATATTAAAAAAAATATATTTAAAAAAAATATATAAAATAAAATCTTTGAGTAGGGTTATATATATTGTACAAAATCCCTATAAATTCAAATTTAATGAATCCTTCTAAATCCTTCAATCCTTCTAAAGTCCTTCTAAAATTTATTAAATGATTATGTAACTCTTCTAATGTAGTTTAAACAATTCATGAAAAATGCTTTAAAAGATAACATTTTCATGAATTCATAATTCAGTACATAAAGGGTTAATGCATGTGAAAGATAATTACTGTGATTCTGACTTTCATTTTAATAAACTTTATTTTTCTTTTGTTACATAAAAATAAGTAAAGGAATTAGTGAAATACTAATTCAATCAATAACTCAATTCATGAGTTCAAAATGAATATCCAGTACAAAACTTCTCATGCCCTAGAGGTATAACTTAACAAAATTCATCTTAATTAATTAAAGAAACCGAAGCTTTCAGTTATCCCATGCAATTGTTAGTTTGTACTTTTCGTTAGTTTCCCAGAAGGTATCGATGCATAAACTATATTGATTTTCACATGCATTTGGTAAAACATTTCGATAATTTGTAGATATATTTAAAGAAAATAATTTTCAAATATATTTACTGAAACGTATAGAAAACTTTAAGTAAATTAAATAATATGTGACAAAGCAATGTTCAACCCTTTCAAAGGCGGTTATATATTGTTTATACCGTATCTCCAAATGCTACAATGGCACCGGAGTTTTTGAATAATGTTTCCTTTTCAAGTTTATATGAAGATAAATTTTTACAAATTGTAAAATAAATTTGATTCTAAATTCTGGCGTCATTCAATCACTTCAACATCTTCAGAATAGGAGTATTTGCTTGCTCCGAATGAATGTAAGTAGAATTTTTTCGAATTTCTATTCATTCAACTAATTCGTATAAGATTTAAGAGATGTCATATGCTTTAAAATCCAGATTAAACGTATATTTTATTTCTTCATTGAGTTTTCTTATTTACTCCGAAAAACATTAAATATATTTTTCATAAATTTACATAGAGAAGACCTTTGTATAGAGTGCTATTATGTATTTATGGTAACTGCTTATTTTAAATATTTGGATACACTATTTGATACTCATCTGCGTGAGTGGCAATAGTAGTTTTGTTGTTACAGATCATTTGAATTTCAGGAGAATGACGTTCTGGGAAATTAAAGGTTCAACCGCCGCGGCGAGCGGCCCATCTTCGTCCGCAACCCTTTATTCTTCTACTCTAGTCCGACTCTTTTGCGGAAGCAAGATTCCAAGGAGCCCAGCCACGTCCTGAATGAAAGACTCTCTAGCGAAAGCCAGATTGAAAAAAAAAAAATAAATAAATAAATAAAAATTCAAAAATTGAAACCGGACAAATTTAAAAGAGAAATTACACAAATTAAAGACACCGAAAAGCGGGAAGGGAGCGCTCGGGGCGATGAAGCTACCGAAAGACTCCTGCTGCTTCTAGCTTATTATTAGTCTCGGCGGCGGTTGGGGGTGGGCGGGGGGGTCAACCGCCGCGGCGAGCGGCCCATCTTCGTCCGCAACCCTTTATTCTTCTACTCTAGTCCGACTCTTTTGCGGAAGCAAGATTCCAAGGAGCCCAGCCACGTCCCGAATGAAAGACTCTCTAGCGAAAGCCAGATTGAAAAAAAAAAATAAATAAATAAATAAAAATTCAAAAATTGAAACCGGACAAATTTAAAAGAGAAATTACACAAATTAAAGACACCGAAAAGCGGGAAGGGAGGGCTCGGGGCGATGAAGCTACCGAAAGACTCCTGCTGCTTCTAGCTTATTATTAGTCTCGGCGGCGGTTGGGGGTGGGCGGGGGGGTCAACCGCCGCGGCGAGCGGCCCATCTTCGTCCGCAACCCTTTATTCTTCTACTCTAGTCCGACTCTTTTGCGGAAGCAAGATTCCAAGGAGCCCAGCCACGTCCCGAATGAAAGACTCTCTAGCGAAAGCCAGATTGAAAAAAAAAAATAAATAAATAAATAAAAATTCAAAAATTGAAACCGGACAAATTTAAAAGAGAAATTACACAAATTAAAGACACCGAAAAGCGGGAAGGGAGGGCTCGGGGCGATGAAGCTACCGAAAGACTCCTGCTGCTTCTAGCTTATTATTAGTCTCGGCGGCGGTTGGGGGTGGGCGGGGGGGTCAACCGCCGCGGCGAGCGGCCCATCTTCGTCCGCAACCCTTTATTCTTCTACTCTAGTCCGACTCTTTTGCGGAAGCAAGATTCCAAGGAGCCCAGCCACGTCCCGAATGAAAGACTCTCTAGCGAAAGCCAGATTGAAAAAAAAAAAAAATAAATAAATAAAAATTCAAAAATTGAAACCGGACAAATTTAAAAGAGAAATTACACAAATTAAAGACACCGAAAAGCGGGAAGGGAGGGCTCGGGGCGATGAAGCTACCGAAAGACTCCTGCTGCTTCTAGCTTATTATTAGTCTCGGCGGCGGTTGGGGGTGGGCGGGGGGGTCAACCGCCGCGGCGAGCGGCCCATCTTCGTCCGCAACCCTTTATTCTTCTACTCTAGTCCGACTCTTTTGCGGAAGCAAGATTCCAAGGAGCCCAGCCACGTCCCGAATGAAAGACTCTCTAGCGAAAGCCAGATTGAAAAAAAAAATTAAATAAATAAATAAAAATTCAAAAATTGAAACCGGACAAATTTAAAAGAGAAATTACACAAATTAAAGACACCGAAAAGCGGGAAGGGAGGGCTCGGGGCGATGAAGCTACCGAAAGACTCCTGCTGCTTCTAGCTTATTATTAGTCTCGGCGGCGGTTGGGGGTGGGCGGGGGGGTCAACCGCCGCGGCGAGCGGCCCATCTTCGTCCGCAACCCTTTATTCTTCTACTCTAGTCCGACTCTTTTGCGGAAGCAAGATTCCAAGGAGCCCAGCCACGTCCCGAATGAAAGACTCTCTAGTGAAAGCCAGATTGAAAAAAAAAAATAAATAAATAAATAAAAATTCAAAAATTGAAACCGGACAAATTTAAAAGAGAAATTACACAAATTAAAGACACCGAAAAGCGGGAAGGGAGGGCTCGGGGCGATGAAGCTACCGAAAGACTCCTGCTGCTTCTAGCTTATTATTAGTCTCGGCGGCGGTTGGGGGTGGGCGGGGGGGTCAACCGCCGCGGCGAGCGGCCCATCTTCGTCCGCAACCCTTTATTCTTCTACTCTAGTCCGACTCTTTTGCGGAAGCAAGATTCCAAGGAGCCCAGCCACGTCCCGAATGAAAGACTCTCTAGCGAATGCCAGATTGAAAAAAAAAAAAATAAATAAATAAATAAAAATTCAAAAATTGAAACCGGACAAATTTAAAAGAGAAATTACACAAATTAAAGACACCGAAAAGCGGGAAGGGAGGGCTCGGGGCGATGAAGCTACCGAAAGACTCCTGCTGCTTCTAGCTTATTATTAGTCTCGGCGGCGGTTGGGGGTGGGCGGGGGGTTCAACCGCCGCGGCGAGCGGCCCAACTTCGTCCGCAACCCTTTATTCTTCTACTCTAGTCCGACTCTTTTGCGGAAGCAAGATTCCAAGGAGCCCAGCCACGTCCCGAATGAAAGACTCTCTAGTGAAAGCCAGATTGAAAAAAAAAAAAATAAATAAATAAATAAAAATTCAAAAATTGAAACCGGACAAATTTAAAAGAGAAATTACACAAATTAAAGACACCGAAAAGCGGGAAGGGAGGGCTCGGGGCGATGAAGCTACCGAAAGACTCCTGCTGCTTCTAGCTTATTATTAGTCTCGGCGGCGGTTGGGGGTGGGCGGGGGGGTCAACCGCCGCGGCGAGCGGCCCATCTTCGTCCGCAACCCTTTATTCTTCTACTCTAGTCCGACTCTTTTGCGAAAGCAAGATTCCAAGGAGCCCAGCCACGTCCCGAATGAAAGACTCTCTAGCGAAAGCCAGATTGAAAAAAAAAAAAAATAAATAAATAAAAATTCAAAAATTGAAACCGGACAAATTTAAAAGAGAAATTACACAAATTAAAGACACCGAAAAGCGGGAAGGGAGGGCTCGGGGCGATGAAGCTACCGAAAGACTCCTGCTGCTTCTAGCTTATTATTAGTCTCGGCGGCGGTTGGGGGTGGGCGGGGGGGTCAACCGCCGCGGCGAGCGGCCCATCTTCGTCCGCAACCCTTTATTCTTCTACTCTAGTCCGACTCTTTTGCGGAAGCAAGATTCCAAGGAGCCCAGCCACGTCCCGAATGAAAGACTCTCTAGCGAATGCCAGATTGAAAAAAAAAAAATAAATAAATAAAAATTCAAAAATTGAAACCGGACAAATTTAAAAGAGAAATTACACAAATTAAATACACCGAAAAGCGGGAAGGGAGGGCTCGGGGCGATGAAGCTACCGAAAGACTCCTGCTGCTTCTAGCTTATTATTAGTCTCGGCGGCGGTTGGGGGTGGGCGGGGGGGTCAACCGCCGCGGCGAGCGGCCCATCTTCGTCCGCAACCCTTTATTCTTCTACTCTAGTCCGACTCTTTTGCGGAAGCAAGATTCCAAGGAGCCCAGCCACGTCCCGAATGAAAGACTCTCTAGCGAAAGCCAGATTGAAAAAAAAAAAAAAAAAAAATAAATAAAAATTCAAAAATTGAAACCGGACAAATTTAAAAGAGAAATTACACAAATTAAAGACACCGAAAAGCGGGAAGGGAGGGCTCGGGGCGATGAAGCTACCGAAAGACTCCTGCTGCTTCTAGCTTATTATTAGTCTCGGCGGCGGTTGGGGGTGGGCGGGGGGGTCAACCGCCGCGGCGAGCGGCCCATCTTCGTCCGCAACCCTTTATTCTTCTACTCTAGTCCGACTCTTTTGCGGAAGCAAGATTCCAAGGAGCCCAGCCACGTCCCGAATGAAAGACTCTCTAGCTAAAGCCAGATTGAAAAAAAAAAAAATAAATAAATAAAAATTCAAAAATTGAAACCGGACAAATTTAAAAGAAAAATTACACAAATTAAAGACACCGAAAAGCGGGAAGGGAGGGTTCGGGGCGATGAAGCTACCGAAAGACTCCTGCTGCTTCTAGCTTATTATTAGTCTCGGCGGCGGTTGGGGGTGGGCGGGGGGGTCAACCGCCGCGGCGAGCGGCCCATCTTCGTCCGCAACCCTTTATTCTTCTACTCTAGTCCGACTCTTTTGCGGAAGCAAGATTCCAAGGAGCCCAGCCACGTCCCGAATGAAAGACTCTCTAGCGAAAGCCAGATTGAAAAAAAAAAAAAAATAAATAAATAAAAATTCAAAAATTGAAACCGGACAAATTTAAAAGAGAAATTACACAAATTAAAGACACCGAAAAGCGGGAAGGGAGGGCTCGGGGCGATGAAGCTACCGAAAGACTCCTGCTGCTTCTAGCTTATTATTAGTCTCGGCGGCGGTTGGGGGTGGGCGGGGGGGTCAACCGCCGCGGCAAGCGGCCCATCTTCGTCCGCAACCCTTTATTCTTCTACTCTAGTCCGACTCTTTTGCGGAAGCAAGATTCCAAGGAGCCCAGCCACGTCCCGAATGAAAGACTCTCTAGCGAAAGCCAGATTGAAAAAAAAAAAAATAAATAAATAAAAATTCAAAAATTGAAACCGGACAAATTTAAAAGAGAAATTACACAAATTAAAGACACCGAAAAGCGGGAAGGGAGGGCTCGGGGCGATGAAGCTACCGAAAGACTCCTGCTGCTTCTAGCTTATTATTAGTCTCGGCGGCGGTTGGGGGTGGGCGGGAGGGTCAACCGCCGCGGCGAGCGGCCCATCTTCGTCCGCAACCCTTTATTCTTCTACTCTAGTCCGACTCTTTTGCGGAAGCAAGATTCCAAGGAGCCCAGCCACGTCCCGAATGAAAGACTCTCTAGCAAAAGCCAAATTGAAAAAAAAAAAATAAATAAATAAAAATTCAAAAATTGAAACCGGACAAATTTAAAAGATAAATTACACAAATTAAAGACACCGAAAAGCGGGAAGGGAGGGTTCGGGGCGATGAAGCTACCGAAAGACTCCTGCTGCTTCTAGCTTATTATTAGTCTCGGCGGCGGTTGGGGGTGGGCGGGGGGGTCAACCGCCGCGGCGAGCGGCCCATCTTCGTCCGCAACCCTTTATTCTTCTACTCTAGTCCGACTCTTTTGCGGAAGCAAGATTCCAAGGAGCCCAGCCACGTCCCGAATGAAAGACTCTCTAGCGAAAGCCAGATTGAAAAAAAAAAAAAATAAATAAATAAAAATTCAAAAATTAAAACCGGACAAATTTAAAAGTGAAATTACACAAATTAAAGACACCGAAAAGCGGGAAGGGAGGGCTCGGGGCGATGAAGCTACCGAAAGACTCCTGCTGCTTCTAGCTTATTATTAGTCTCGGCGGCGGTTGGGGGTGGGCGGGGGGGTCAACCACCGCGGCGAGCGGCCCATCTTCGTCCGCAACCCTTTATTCTTCTACTCTAGTCCGACTCTTTTGCGGAAGCAAGATTCCAAGGAGCCCAGCCACGTCCCGAATGAAAGACTCTCTAGCGAAAGCCAGATTGAAAAAAAAAAAAAATAAATAAATAAAAATTCAAAAATTGAAACCGGACAAATTTAAAAGAGAAATTACACAAATTAAAGACACCGAAAAGCGGGAAGGGAGGGCTCGGGGCAATGAAGCTACCGAAAGACTCCTGCTGCTTCTAGCTTATTATTAGTCTCGGCGGCGGTTGGGGGTGGGCGGGGGGGTCAACCGCCGCGGCGAGCGGCCCATCTTCGTCCGCAACCCTTTATTCTTCTACTCTAGTCCGACTCTTTTGCGGAAGCAAGATTCCAAGGAGCCCAGCCACGTCCCGAATGAAAGACTCTCTAGCGAAAGCCAGAATGAAAAAAAAAAATAAATAAATAAATAAAAATTCAAAAATTGAAACCGAACAAATTTAAAAGAGAAATTACACAAATTAAAGACACCGAAAAGCGGAAAGGGAGGGCTCGGGGCGATGAAGCTACCGAAAGACTCCTGCTGCTTCTAGCTTATTATTAGTCTCGGCGGCGGTTGGAGGTGGGCGGGGGGGTCAACCGCCGCGGCGAGCGGCCCATCTTCGTCCGCAGCCCGTTATTCTTCTACTCTAGTCCGACTCTTTTGCGAAAGCAAGATTCACAGGTGCCCAGCCACGTCCCGAATGAAAGACTCTCTAGCGAAAGCCGGATTGAAAAAAAAAAAAAAAAAAAAATAAATAAAAATTCAAAAATTAAAACCGGACAAATTTAAAAGAGAAATTACACAAATTAAATACACCGAAAAGCGGGAAGGTAGGGCTAGGGGCGATGAAGCTACCGAAAGACTCCTGCTGCTTCTAGCTTATTATTAGTCTCGGCGGCGGTTGGGGGTGGGCGGGGGGGTCAACCGCCGCGGCGAGCGGCCCATCTTCGTCCGCAACCCTTTATTCTTCTACTCTAGTCCGACTCTTTTGCGGAAGCAAGATTCCAAGGAGCCCAGCCACGTCCCGAATGAAAGACTCTCTAGCGAAAGCCAAATTGAAAAAAAAAAAAATAAATAAATAAAAATTCAAAAATTGAAACCGGACAAATTTAAAAGAGAAATTACACAAATTAAAGACACCGAAAAGCGGGAAGGGAGGGTTCGGGGCGATGAAGCTACCGAAAGACTCCTGCTGCTTCTAGCTTATTATTAGTCTCGGCGGCGGTTGGGGGTGGGCGGGGGGGTCAACCGCCGCGGCGAGCGGCCCATCTTCGTCCGCAACCCTTTATTCTTCTACTCTAGTCCGACTCTTTTGCGGAAGCAAAATTCCAAGGAGCCCAGCCACGTCCCGAATGAAAGACTCTCTAGCGAAAGCCAGATTGAAAAAAAAAATAAATAAATAAATAAAAATTCAAAAATTGAAACCGGACAAATTTAAAAGAGAAATTACACAAATTAAAGACACCGAAAAGCGGGAAGGGAGGGCTCGGGGCGATGAAGCTACCGAAAGACTCCTGCTGCTTCTAGCTTATTATTAGTCTCGGCGGCGGTTGGGGGTGGGCGGGGGGGTCAACCGCCGCGGCGAGCGGCCCATCTTCGTCCGCAACCCTTTATTCTTCTACTCTAGTCCGACTCTTTTGCGGAAGCAAGATTCCAAGGAGCCCAGCCACGTCCCGAATGAAAGACTCTCTAGCGAAAGCCAGATTGAAAAAAAAAAAAAATAAATAAATAAAAATTCAAAAATTGAAACCGGACAAATTTAAAAGAGAAATTACACAAATTAAAGACACCGAAAAGCGGGAAGGGAGGGCTCGGGGCGATGAAGCTACCGAAAGACTCCTGCTGCTTCTAGCTTATTATTAGTCTCGGCGGCGGTTGGGGGTGGGCGGGGGGGTCAACCGCCGCGGCGAGCGGCCCATCTTCGTCCGCAACCCTTTATTCTTCTACTCTAGTCCGACTCTTTTGCGGAAGCAAGATTCCAAGGAGCCCAGCCACGTCCCGAATGAAAGACTCTCTAGCGAAAGCCAGATTGAAAAAAAAAAAAAAATAAATAAATAAAAATTCAAAAATTGAAACCGGACAAATTTAAAAGAGAAATTACACAAATTAAAGACACCGAAAAGCGGAAAGGGAGGGCTCGGGGCGATGAAGCTACCGAAAGACTCCTGCTGCTTCTAGCTTATTATTAGTCTCGGCGGCGGTTGGGGGTGGGCGGGGGGGTCAACCGCCGCGGCGAGCGGCCCATCTTCGTCCGCAACCCTTTATTCTTCTACTCTAGTCCGACTCTTTTGCGGAAGCAAGATTCCAAGGAGCCCAGCCACGTCCCGAAAGAAAGACTCTCTAGCAAAAGCCAGATTGAAAAAAAAAAAAAAATAAATAAATAAAAATTCAAAAATTGAAACCGGACAAATTTAAAAGAGAAATTACACAAATTAAAGACACCGAAAAGCGGGAAGGTAGGGCTCGGGGCGATGAAGCTACCGAAAGACTCCTGCTGCTTCTAGCTTATTATTAGTCTCGGTGGCGGTTGGGGGTGGGCGGGGGGGTCAACCGCCGCGGCGAGCGGCCCATCTTCGTCCGCAGCCCTTTATTCTTCTACTCTAGTCCGACTCTTTTGCGGAAGCAAGATTCTTAGGTCCCCAGCCACGTCCCGAATGAAAGACTCTCTAGCGAAATCCAGATTGAAAAAAAAAAAAAAATCAAAAATTGAAACCGGAAAAATTTAAAAGGGAAATTACACAAATTAAAGACACCGAAAAGCGGGAAGGAAGGGCTCGGGGCGATGAAGCTACCGAAAGACTCCTGCTGCTTCTAGCTTATTATTAGTCTCGGTGGCTGTTGGGGGTGGGCGGGGGGGTCAACCGCCGCGGCGAGCGGCCCATCTTCGTCCGCAACCCTTTATTCTTCTACTCTAGTCCGACTCTTTTGCGTAAGCAAGATTCCAAGGAGCCCAGCCACGTCCCAAATGAAAGACTCTCTAGCGAAAGCCAGATTGAAAAAAAAAAAAATAAATAAATAAATAAAAATTCAAAAATTGAAACCGGACAAATTTAAAAGAGAAATTACACAAATTAAAGACACCGAAAAGCGGGAAGGGAGGGCTCGGGGCGATGAAGCTACCGAAAGACTCCTGCTGCTTCTAGCTTATTATTAGTCTCGGCGGCGGTTGGGGGTGGGCGGCGGGGTCAACCGCCGCGGCGAGCGGCCCATCTTCGTCCGCAACCCTTTATTCTTCTACTCTAGTCCGACTCTTTTGCGGAAGCAAGATTCCAAGGAGCCCAGCCACGTCCCGAATGAAAGACTCTCTAGCGAAAGCCAGATTGAAAAAAAAAAAAAATAAATAAATAAAAATTCAAAAATTGAAACCGGACAAATTTAAAAGAGAAATTACACAAATTAAAGACACCGAAAAGCGGAAAGGAAGGGCTCGGGGCGATGAAGCTACCGAAAGACTCCTGCTGCTTCTAGCTTATTATTAGTCTCGGCGGCGGTTGGGGGTGGGCGGGGGGGTCAACCGCCGCGGCGAGCGGCCCATCTTCGTCCGCAACCCTTTATTCTTCTACTCTAGTCCGACTCTTTTGCGGAAGCAAGATTCCAAGGAGCCCAGCCACGTCCCGAATGAAAGACTCTCTAGCGAAAGCCAGATTGAAAAAAAAAAAAATAAATAAATAAATAAAAATTCAAAAATTGAAACCGGACAAATTTAAAAGAGAAATTACACAAATTAAAGACACCGAAAAGCGGGAAGGGAGGGCTCGGGGCGATGAAGCTACCGAAAGACTCCTGCTGCTTCTAGCTTATTATTAGTCTCGGTGGCGGTTGGGGGTGGGCGGGGGGGTCAACCGCCGCGGCGAGCGGCCCATCTTCGTCCGCAGCCCTTTATTCTTCTACTCTAGTCCGACTCTTTTGCGGAAGCAAGATTCTTAGGTCCCCAGCCACGTCCCGAATGAAAGACTCTCTAGCGAAATCCAGATTGAAAAAAAAAAAAATCAAAAATTGAAACCGGACAAATTTAAAAGGGAAATTACACAAATTAAAGACACCGAAAAGCGGGAAGGGAGGGCTCGGGGCGATGAAGCTACCGAAAGACTCCTGCTGCTTCTAGCTTATTATTAGTCTCGGTGGCGGTTGGGGGTGGGCGGGGGGGTCAACCGCCGCGGCGAGCGGCCCATCTTCTTCCGCAACCCTTTATTCTTCTACTCTAGTCCGACTCTTTTGCGGAAGCAAGATTCCAAGGAGCCCAGCCACGTCCCGAATGAAAGACTCTCTAGCGAAAGCCAGATTGAAAAAAAAAAAAAAATAAATAAATAAAAATTCAAAAATTGAAACCGGACAAATTTAAAAGAGAAATTACACAAATTAAAGACACCGAAAAGCGGGAAGGGAGGGCTCGGGGCGATGAAGCTACCGAAAGACTCCTGCTGCTTCTAGCTTATTATTAGTCTCGGCGGCGGTTGGGGGTGGGCGGGGGGGTCAACCGCCGCGGCGAGCGGCCCATCTTCGTCCGCAACCCTTTATTCTTCTACTCTAGTCCGACTCTTTTGCGGAAGCAAGATTCCAAGGAGCCCAGCCACGTCCCGAATGAAAGACTCTCTAGCGAAAGCCAGATTGAAAAAAAAAAAAAATAAATAAATAAAAATTCAAAAATTGAAACCGGACAAATTTAAAAGAGAAATTACACAAATTAAAGACACCGAAAAGCGGGAAGGGAGGGCTCGGGGCGATGAAGCTACCGAAAGACTCCTGCTGCTTCTAGCTTATTATTAGTCTCGGCGGCGGTTGGGGGTGGGCGGGGGGGTCAACCGCCGCGGCGAGCGGCCCATCTTCGTCCGCAACCCTTTATTCTTCTACTCTAGTCCGACTCTTTTGCGGAAGCAAGATTCCAAGGAGCCCAGCCACGTCCCGAATGAAAGACTCTCTAGCGAAAGCCAGATTGAAAAAAAAAAAAAAATAAATAAATAAAAATTCAAAAATTGAAACCGGACAAATTTAAAAGAGAAATTACACAAATTAAAGACACCGAAAAGCGGAAAGGGAGGGCTCGGGGCGATGAAGCTACCGAAAGACTCCTGCTGCTTCTAGCTTATTATTAGTCTCGGCGGCGGTTGGGGGTGGGCGGGGGGGTCAACCGCCGCGGCGAGCGGCCCATCTTCGTCCGCAACCCTTTATTCTTCTACTCTAGTCCGACTCTTTTGCGGAAGCAAGATTCCAAGGAGCCCAGCCACGTCCCGAAAGAAAGACTCTCTAGCAAAAGCCAGATTGAAAAAAAAAAAAAAATAAATAAATAAAAATTCAAAAATTGAAACCGGACAAATTTAAAAGAGAAATTACACAAATTAAAGACACCGAAAAGCGGGAAGGTAGG